>JAQPPZ010002146.1:0-1200000 GCA_028583015.1 Wollemia nobilis | reverse complement strand
TACGAATGAAGCAAAATATTGCATTGATTTAGACCATCCTGGAATGCCACCCTTCTTTTCCAAAGGAGATAAAAAAATATTAAAATTACCCCCAAGAATCCATAGATCATAATGAATTATCATTGTATTTGACAAAAATATAGTAAGGTCCTTCCAACATCCTTCATTAGGAGTAACTATAGTTGGAGAATATACATTTATAACCCCAACTTTGATGTTTTCCTATTTCATGTATTAAAATAAACTCAAGGCAATAACAACCTAGTAATTCCTTAATAATTATTTTTAGGGGTTTTATTCATACCATTAATATTCCATGATATAATTTTCATCATAAATAAGTTTTATTTTTATTAGTGGGCTTAGCTCCACTTCGTGTTAACACCTATGATATTTTTATTTGAATTTCCATATCAATATTCTTTTGAGTTTCTTTTTCACTTTATTCCTACTTTGATGGCCTTCCTCTCCTTCCATTCCTATCAACACTCTTGATCATCTTCATCAACATCTTCCATTTTTTATATTTTTCAAAATGAGACTTATATTATAAAAATTTATGTTTCCCTAAAGAGTCGAAAGTGCAAGGAATAGTCTCATTAGAATTTTCTTCTTTATGTTGCCTTGAAAAATATAAACTACATAGATGATCCTCCATAGTCATCACTTTCTTATGTTGGCCTAAAAACCCTAAATTTCCTTGGATATCATCCATAAGATTTTATTTACTATACTACTCTTGAAATCCTAAAGTGCAAGGAATACACTTGGTACTAATTTCATTTTCATTGTAAGGATAATATTTTAAGCTACTTGATGATAAGTGTCGTTATTGTCATCATTTAAATCTTATGATTTGTCAAATCCAGGGTGGTGTCCAAGGTTTTCTACAATAGGAGGTTTCAATAAATCACAGTTCAAATCATTTGTTGTAAGCTTATTTGGTGAAACAAATGTTTGTGGGGTTTTTAATTTCACTTTTAATCCTAATTTGTAGAAATAAAACTAATTTAACTTGTTGAATAGAAATTACAGAAATTGAATCTAAATGCTACAGTTGTAGAAATTTGACAATTCTAACTACAGTTGCAAAATTGAAGGTTTACAGAATTGAAAGTTTGTAGAATTGAAAATCCTATTTACTTTTGCTAATGGAAATGACTTGAAAAATAAAAATTCTTAATTGAAATCATCATGCTAAATTTCACAATACTAAAAACTATCAAAAATTGCTATAAAAACTGATCAACAAATGTTGTTGGAAAAACTGGTCAAAAACTATTGTAGAAATGGAATTACAGAAAATAGGGTGTTTAAAACATGTTCAAAAATAGGGGTCAACTGGTTGCAATTATTCTAGTACACATCACACTTTGCATCATCAAATAAACTATGCTAAAACAAAAGTTAGTACAGTTGCATGAGTGAAAAACAAGAATTTGACAAAAATGTTGCAAAAATATTTTTCACCTTTTTCCCAAAAACACGGATTTTCACTCTATTTTTTTTCCACACACTCTTCTCTCCGCACAAAAATAAAATCACCCTCTTCGATAAAACACTTCTAACTTAAATGCACACACTTGCATTCCTTTTCACTTTTCACTTTCTCCAAAGATCTTTATTTAATGAAACTTCTTAAAATAATATAACTCCCTTTTTTTTATATTGAGAAGGCATTTCGTCAAACACGTCACATGCAAAGAATTGACACCTTACTCGTTCTCATACTTCGGAGCCATGTGACAACTCAAACCAAAAAAAATATATGATCTATTTGATGCCTTGAAGGTGTAACAACATTGAAACTGAAACTCTGGCGACTCTTCAAGGTCAAAACGGCCAACTAAAGGATTTTGCCCAAGTGGCACAAATTGACATAAAAGAGACCTATAACGTTTTTGTAAAAATCATAACTCTCACCTCGTAACTTGATTTTCTCTAAAATTTGAAATGTATAATCTTTGCAACACTTACTATATCCAAACCAAAACTCACTGCCTAACTCCTTACGGTTCGCCTATACCACTTCCACAAAACTGCTACTGACACACTTTTTCAAAAAAGAGCATTTTTGTGACAGTCTTGCAACGCTTGTAAAATTCACCTCGTTTCTTCGTTTTCATTTAAATTTGGAAAAAATGTTCTTGAAGATAACAACAACCTCTATTTCAAATTTTGTTGCATAACTCCTTACGGTTTGTTCATAGTGCTTCTGACAAAACTTGCACTTTTTTAGCCTGTACAACCACTTGCCAAATCATCCGCCAAGATACCGGAAACACCATCGATCACTCCAAACACTGTGCTGACATCTCCAATGTTGTTCTAGACTATTTCTTGACATGCTGGCATGTTCCAAACTAATCCATCCTGTCCAACTATGCCCGTGGCGACTTTTGCAACTTTTTGACTATTTTGCTGCTTTGACAACTTTTTGATGATTTTTTCAACTTTTGCAAATTTGCACAAACAACTTGTAACAACTTCACCCAAACATCAAAAACATCCTCATAAGCATTTAACATCACTGTACATACTCTGAATAACCTCTGAACTCCTATCCACTGCATCAACCGATCTATCTGACTGTGTTGACAACAATGACAATACTATCGTTGCACCTTGCTCAACAATTTAAAAATATATATAATAATATTTAAAAAAACAATTTAATTTTAAAATAAAATTGATTGAAAAAGTAAAATTACTATTCAATTTATTTAAAAAATATTAAAAAGAAACTATAAAATAAAAATAAAAATGCAAAAATAAAAAAAAAACATTTACATTGGTTTTTTTTTTTTTGCCCTTTCTATCAAAAGAAAGGGGTTGGGGACCTTGACAAGGGTCGAATTATCGACCTCGCGGGTTTCCGTGCAAAGGCTGGCCACTCCTACCAGTTGAGCTAGCTAACTTGATAGGAAGAAAGAATATCCACCTTCCCTTTGAAGGCGCAGAGGCGGTTTATTTTTTTTTTTTTTTAACTTTGGTACTTTTATCCCACATCCACAATGCAGATGAATTTCACCTTGTATAAAATAGTAATCATGCCCCTTACGAAGTGGACTCAAGGTCTTTAATCTTTTCTCAGTGGTTTTGCAAAAAATATAATGTGCAATTTCTTTTGTTATATTCCTTTTTGGAGAAAACATATGCATAAATTTTAGCTTTTGATTTTGCAATATTGGTGTCTCCTTGTGTTACAATTTGGCAAAAAAAAGAATTCAAGTTTGATATTTAGTGTTTGCTAAATTAACAAGGTTTTGAGAATATTTTAGTGTTCCTTAATTTTACAAAAGAAATGGTGCTCTTCTTTTTCGTACATCCCGTTAATGGAGAAAACAAAATCCCTCTTACATTGGAAATTTGCAAAAAATAGGTCCCTTCCTTTTCTTTTATTTTAATTTGCAAAATTTTTAGATAAAGTTTCATATAAATTTTCATAAAAAAATAATTTCCTTTGATAAAAAATATAATAATATTTAAAAAATCAATTTAATTCTAAAAGAAAATTGATTGAAAAAATAAAATTACTATTTAATTTATTTTAAAAATATTAAAAAGAAACTATAAAATAAAATAAAATGCAAAAATAAAAAATAAAAAATAAAACATTTACCTTGGTTTTTTTTTTTTTTGCCCTTTCTATCAAAATAAAGGGGTTGGGGACCTTGACGAAGGTCGAAATATTGACCTCGCGGGTGTCCACGCAAAGGCTGGCAACTCCTGCCAGTTGAGCTAGCTAGCTTGACAAGAAGAAAGGAGGGCCACCTTCCCTTTGAAGGCGCACAGGCGGTTTATTCTTTTTTTTTAACTTTGGGACTTTTATCCCACATCCACAGTGCGAATGAATTTCACCTTGTATAAAATGGTAATCGTACCCCTTACAAAGTGATTACCTTCGGGTAATCTAGCAAGCCTTTTGTCGTTGGACCCTCCAATGAGGATTTACCACATCACTATCACCTGGACCAATGAAGGTTACCACCTATGTAGGCCGCCATGTCATTTTATATAGCTCTCCTACCACGTGAACCAATCACCACATGCCTCGTCAGCTTCCAGCTTAGCACCACCACATCAGCACCATCAATTCAGCCTTGTATTTTGTATCGACACATCATATGAATTTGCCACCTCAGCTAGGTTGGCCACCTTGATTCTCGTATCATCCATGTCAGCCAGATCTCAGGTTCTCACCACCAACTCAGCACCAACCACATCAACAACATAGCTAGTTCAACCTTGATCCATGTGTTGCCATATCTCCACCACATCAGCACCTTGGGATCTATGCTTCGGGTGATATTAATAGAGATCAACTGGTAATTCTCAGGATTCGAGCCAATAGAGATGCACATACGATCAGGGTGACATCAAACTTCCTCATTGTTCATGTTATATATCCTTGTTGTTAGTGTTAGGAGTTCACCAAAGGTTCCTAGTTTATTCGTACTATGGTGTAGAGTTATCCTCTATAGAGGAGAAAATCGTTGGGCCCTCATGTGGTCCACTTGGAGGTGTGGGCCACCCAACATAGGCTGTTAGCCTGTCAAAATTGAAAACTATAGGTAGTTTTCAGATGTGATAGATCCTACCTATGGGCCCTCCTACTTATGGGCCAATTTAGCAGGCTATGGGTATCCCATCAGATAGGGTACTTGGCTAATTCAGTAGGCTCCCACCTCGGGTCATGATGGTCATTAGATCTCACTCAAAAATAGGAAATAAAATTGATTTATATTTTTCACTAAATACGAAGGAGACCCTATGAAACAAAATTAATTTGCATTGTTCACAAAATACTGAGCAGCTCCTCATATACTCTGATACCAATATTAGGAGCGATGTAAGTGAACATTGGAAAATATATTAGATGCAAAGGTATAAATATTACATAGGTAGCTATGAATATTATTATGAATAATATAAAATATTATCCCCTAACTTAGCTAACTAACGTGCTAAATTTTTTCCCCCCAAAGGTAGCTAACTTACTAACAACTAACTACATAGTGAATTTGACTATGACTACTAACCTACTAACCATGATAATATCCAGGTCAAAGGTAAAAAGTAAATACTAGTGGTAAAAAGTAACAAACTACTTTTTACCATGTGGTAAATTAAATCTACCTAGGTGAATCTTACAAATTACCAAATGAGGTAATAATTTATAGTTACTGTAGCATAGCAACTCTAACAGTAAAAGATGCTAAAAATACTCAAAATAGGGTATAGCGCTCCTATACATTAAATCATGCAAACACTTAACAAATAACGCATTTAATTACATAATTAGCATAAAATAATATCATATTTGATTTTTAGATAGTATTTAGATGTTAAAAATATGATAAACATGAGGTATTTCAAGGCCTCATCATTCCCCCCAACTTAACCTGATGCATGCCTTCATGCATTTTGGTGGGCCACATATGCACTCAAGTCCAACTCTTGGTACCAAATTCTCCAAAATCTTAGTTTTCTAGTATAGTACCCTCTGTACTGCTTTAGCTACAATAATCATTTCTAAAATTCTTCATCAAGTTGTGGATTAGAGTCAAAATAATAAGGCATAAGCATGATGATAGTTGGTGGCCTAAACCTTAACCCTATCAATTGATGCTTCAATGCCATATTTTTTTGCATTACTGCTTATACCCTCCTATGTGACCATAATAGGTTAGTAGGTGACATTGGCTCTCTTTTTTGCAAGGATATAGGCAGTTCTCCCCATCCAACTTTGCAAGCTAACAAGGCATTTACAATGTGCAAAACTATTGAAAATATACCATACTATATTTTAGATTAAGTAAATAAGTACGTCTGATGTCTAGGTTGTTCATCATGTTAAAATGTTGATTTGTCAATGCTTTGTGGTTAGGTTGAATGTACCTTAGCAATAATCCAAGCTCTAATTCTATTTTTTATTCCTCCTTTTCTCTTGATCCTAATACAATTTATTGTTCAATGTAGAAATAAAATATCGGAGTTGTATGTCCCCTGTGTAAATATAAGGTAAAAATTGTACATCCTCTGGCATGATATACTTGTGCAAGAAGAACTCACACAATAGGTTTATCTGTTCTTCAAGGGTGTGTAAATATGCCTCCAAAAACTTAAGGGTAGTATCCAAATTATTTGTGAGCCCTGAGCAAAAGCATATTACCTACCATCTAAAAATATGCTCTCATAGGATGAAGCTATAAATCCTATCAGGTCTTCTGCATTGTATCAACCCTTTTGTAATTTGGCATAAGTTTTCCATCTTTTCCTTTAAATCATCATTTTCAGTAGCTTGTGATTCATTCTATTTTTTCAAGGATTTCAAGGCCGCAATGTGTGATTCTAGGGTTTTGTAGTGTGACATCCACTTTGCAATATACTCATTATATTTTGATAATGGGATCATCTTAGGTGGATGTACTACCAGTGAAATTTTGGGCAATAAGTCAACTTGAACTCCTATTTCTACGGTTTGCACGTTAAAAATAGAATTATCAACATTTTCACTTAGACCTGCCTGAGGTGATATACTTGTGGTGGGGTGATATGAGCTTCAAGAACTCAATATTTGATGTGCCTTGCTCTGTTTGTTGTTCTGCAGTATGTTCAAGGTCTTCTAGCATAATTTTTGGATGTTTCGAAGCTACTCCAGAATGAAATTGTATTTTTTTAGGATGTTTTAGAGCTAACCCAGGATGTTCCAGAGCTACATTTGAAAGTGCAAAAATGGATTCATGTGCAAAATATAACTACAAATTTTGTTATGGGTCCATCTCTAGAGTGTGTAAGCTTTTCATGGTACCAATAATCCCCTCTCCATCCTCTTATTCAAGTTTTGGTTCTTGTGTTGGATTTTTATGTGAAATTATAGTACTAATAAAATAGAATGATCAGATGCATCTTCTAGGGTATCCTCCTCAGGTCTGTGAGGTAATTGTGGGGTTTCAACTTGTGTTTCTTCCTCTAGAATTTGGCCTACCAATGCAAGTAGAATCTCTACTATTTATTTTATAGAATCTAAATTTTTAGGTAATGCCTCAAATGGCACCAGTTTCCTTCTCATCTCTTCTATTTCTTGCAACAGTTGGTTGATATATTCATATTTTTCTTTGATTGTTACTTATCCTTTTTTAATCCATGTTTGTTGAGTCCTTATGATTACTCTGGTATCTTTGACATGGTTGTTTGGCTCTTATTATTTGTACTCCTTAGTTTTTGAAAATAAGGTGGGTATGTATGTATCATGTGGTGATATTGGCTCTCCAACTTCTCCAAACCTTACAAATGACTCCTATTCTTGATTAAAGGGTTTTGGAAATAAATTTTCCTATTCTTGAGCTAGATTTTCCTCAATCACTTCATCTTCATCTGGCTAGAGTATTAGTTTTCTCCTTCTTCTGTGACTAGATGGTTTTGTAGGTATATTCTCTAAAATTTTATATGTACCTTATTATCTTTTCTTGATGATTATTCTTAGATGAGGGGGTGAAGGTGGTTGAGTTAGGATTTCAACCTTTGGTTCCTCAACTTGCTCCTCTACAACATCATGTCCTTGCAATCTAGAAGACCTCCTTAATTTTCATGCAATTGATAGTTCCTTAACCTGATCAGTTCCTGTAGAAGATTTTTTGTAGTTTTTATGAAAAATTCAAAGTCTACTTCTTCATCCTCCAAGGAATTTACTGCTTCGACTTGCGACCCAATTGCTTCAAGCTCTAATTGTGCATATGTTTAAGTAGAAATCTCTGACTTCTTCACAAAAAGTCACTTTATTTATTTTCATTTACTCTATAGGATCAGGTTCATTTTTAATTTTTATTTGTGCTTTGGTCCTAGCAGATGGTGGACTAGGAGGGGATGAGGGAGTTCCTTCATATGCAGGAGTAATACTCTCATCTATATTATTTTTAGGGGTTTCTACCTTATCTGCTTCTTCATCAAAGGACTCTGCTTCTCCTGCATCTTTCTCCTCTGCCTTTGATCTTGGTTATTCCTCTTCAAAAATCTTCTCATTCAAGGGGCAAAGAACCTATTGAAACTTCATCCTAGGATTTTTGAATACTATTTCTATTTACCCCCTTACAGATGTTATTCATTTGCATAATAGGTTTTACATCTCCGACTAAAAAGAATGTTTGAACAATTTTGAAAGTGTATTCCTACTAGCTTTGGTGACTTCTAACCCTTAAAAAGGTAATTCAACAATTCTACTTAAAACTAAGGGAGTTATCTCAATTCTCATGTCATTTATGGTTTCCATACTATTTGAAAGAGTACGAGCAAACTCTCTTGCCAATCCCTCCAAATGGCCGTCAAATTTCTCCAAAAATGCTATTAAACCTGCTTGCTAAAAATTTCTCACAATTTCAGAATTTTTTTTGACCTCTTCCATATCATCTGATTCTGCTTTATTTTTCTACCCTATTATATCTTTAACTTCATCAAATTCTAATGTATTTTCCTTAGATGCTGGTTTCTGCGCTCAACTAGTTTCGCCCTAAGAATTTTTACTTTGCGACACAATGTGGTTTTTCTTCAGAACATTACTATGGTTTGATCCTACAAGTATTGGTGATTATAGATCTTGAGAATGAGTATATTTTAAATACATGGTTTAGCTCTAAAATGTGGTTTAGAATACACAAACATTTCCATGCAACCATCGGACACATGGTTAACATCATTTCATTGGAAGTTTGAATTTTGATTTTGTGCACGAGTGAAAATATGATGGACTGGTGAATTTATAGATTAATATGCATGTACCTAATCTATCAGCTGATGTGGATGGTCATATTTTAATCACTTTGAATCTTCTTTCAAAAATAGTGGATGACCCTCTCCTTGATTCACATGATTGTGCATGTCGAAGTACCTGGATCACATGGGTCTAGATCGGGTGATGAAAACCAGGTACACTTGGATGTTGTGAAACTTGCTCGTCGATGCTCTATTGATCACTACCACGTATGTTTGAAAAATTGTAACCCAATTTATGAGGGTTATTTTATGGCTAGCATCACATGGATTTTTTTTATCATATGAGCACACCAATTTGATTTTATTCTACATGTGCATGCCAAGCAATTTGAATTTTTGCACTGCCACCTTATTTCAAATTTTAAATCTTTGTTTTGGAGTTGAACTTCATTTCAAAGATCTGTGTTGTCCTTCCCATACAAACGACAGAATGTAAACTTTTCATTTTGGAGCTAAACTTCATTTCGAAGCTCTATGTTGTTTTTCTCATACAAACAATAGAATTTAAAATTTTCATTCCGAAGCTAAAATTCATTCTGAAGTTCTGTATTTTTTCTCATACATTATGCCAAAATGTTTAGTTTTTCATTCTGGAGCTCTATTTTCTTTGAAATCGAATCTGAATTCTCATTCAACCAAGAGCAAAATAGAGTATTTTTTGGTATTTTGGAGAGGATATATTTTTGTACTTGCCATATTTATGATTTTTATGCCAAAAATTTATTATCATACAAATTAGGGTTATGCATAAGGGGTTGGACTCAAAATGTACTTATAAAAAAATGGTGAATCCTAATCAAAATCAAAGTGAATCAAGGCAAATCCTAAGCAAATCAAATCAATCATCTTCACACCAAAATTTGGGGTATTTGAAGCCCTAAAAAGTAATGTCATCTTTGGAGAAAATTTTGACCCATTAAATCACCTTATAAATTTATAAAATCACCACCATTAGATCAAACTTGAAAAGAGCTTTCCAATGAGGACCAATATGCCTATGTTTGGATATATATTATGGTGAATTAACACTATGAAAAATTTGATCCCAAAAATTTTAGGCAAATGGGTCAACGTCAAGGGTCCTCATATTCGCCAATATTCACTTTTGAAAATCCTAATATTCACCCAATTTGTGAATATGCGCCACTATGCATAACCCTACATACAATACATGCTAAATGCCTATGATGAAAACAATGCAAGAAACACATACATGTTGGAAATATTGAGTACATTGGTTTTCATTTATGTCAAAGGTGAAAAGGTTGAAATATTCCATGGGTATAAAGGCAAGATAGTGGAAATAATATTTAAATGCCAAATTTAAATATTATAAGAAAAAAGTCTTAAAATATTTTATTTATAAAACCACCATGGGCCTACGATTTAAGGTTGATAATATTTAAATCTTTTTAGATTTAAATATTTAAAATAAAAAGAGTTTGGGCACCAAAATTTGTGGAAGGCATTTGAAAATAATAAAATCATTTGCAAAAGTGGGTGTCGATGTCATGTCAAAGGGAGGATAAAAAAAATTCATATAAATTAAGGTTCCAATCTTTGCAAAGGGAAGAGTGGATGGAAAAATTGACATCTCTACCCGTGCTTTCGATCAAAGAACAAAAGAAAAAGAAGAAGGGGCACATTTTTTTATGAAAGGATCAAGGAAGAACAAGGATGAACTGCTACACACTTGGTTATAGTTTGCAGGCTAGCACAACTAGTTGCAGGGGCAGCGCTAAGGTGTTGTCGTAGAGGAGGTTGTTGTTTCGATTCCCATAGAGGGAATTTTTGCAAGGCAGTGAAAAGGAGCATGTTTTTGACAAGAGGATAAAGACGTTTTGCTACATACCTTAGTCACAACTGGTAGGCTAGCACAACTGGTTGTAGGGGCAGCACTAAGGGAGGGTGGGGTTTGTGGGGGGGTATGTTATGGGGGTAATTTTGTGGTAGAGGTGGTCACTAGTTCAATTCCCATGGAGGTAATTTTTGCAAGGCAGCATCAAGGAGGAATTTTGTGCGCTCAAAAGGTACAATATTTTTGATTAAAAATTGTATGTCTAAGGTTGTAATCTTGTTGTGCATGTTTGAGAAAAAGGGGCAGAATATTTAAATTTGAAATTCAAAATTTGGAGGGAGTTCTAAGGTGTAACAAGTGACATTTATTTTGTAATTTGTGACTTGATTTAGGAGTAATAAGGTGTAACAAGGTCTTGATATTGTATTTTTTTGCTTAAAATAAAATTATTGCATTGTCAAGTAGGATTTATAAGGTGTTATAGTGGTTTGATTTTTTATTGTAATTTATGTATGATGAAAAGAAATGTTGAAGGATTTTTGATAATTAGTAATGCTTCATATTTGAGAACAAAATTCATAGAGTATTATTTTTCATATTCTATTTTATAAAGGAGAAATTTAATGTGGATGATTTGAAAGAGAGATCTACTAACCAGTTTTTGAAGTGGCACTTTGAAAGGGAAATTATTTTGAGACAGGTTTTTGAAAGCACATATTAATAAAAGCAAGCTAAGAGGTATGGTGATATCATTCCTTCTTTAAGGTGTTTGGTTGAGCAAATATTTATGAATAATAAGGTGGATAAATAAGTATTATATATATATATATGCATTGTTTGAAATATTTGAGCTAGGGTTTGTGAAACAAAATGTGCATCCTTGTTGAAAGAAACTGAAAATACTTGTGCTAGAGTTTGTGAACAAGTTGTGCTTTATTCTTGAAATAAATTGGAAACACTTGTGCTAGGATTGAGAGCAAACTTGTGCACTATTGTATTTTATATTTGAGAACAAGTTGTGCATTGGGTTGAGTGTTCTTGAAAGTGAATGTGCAAGTATTTGTATCAATTTTGATTGTGGAAATACATAATAAGGTCAATTATCAAGTGCTAGACTAGAGCTACCTTTATAATGCAATAAATGTGAGACATGTGAAAGTGAAAAACTTAATGAATGTGAAGAACATATTGAGCATTTGTTGGTGCATATCATTCTCTATATGTTCAAGAGGTTAAAAAATTTCTATGAAGAATATGTCTAATTGGCCTAGTTGAAGAAAGCATTTTTGAAAGAGACAAACATTATTTTGAATTTGTGTGCAATATTTTAGATTGGTTGAGCATGTGTTATGAGCAGATTTGAGTATGTGTTATGATAATATTTGAGTATGTGTTATCAGTATTTTTGAGCATGTGTTAGAGCAAAATTGAGAAAATATTGTGAGGCAGATTTGAGCAAGTCTTGTGAGAAGACTTGAAGCAGGTTTGAGTAGATTTTAGCAAGTCTTATGAGAAGAATTAAAGTAGGTTTGAAATATATTTGAGCAAGTCTTGTGAGAAGACTTGAAGCAGGTTTGAGATAAATTTGTGCATGTAATGTGTGTAGATTTGGGACAGAGTTGAGATAGATTTGTGCATGTAATATGTGCAGATTTGGGATAAAGTTGAGACAAATTTGTGCATGTAATGTGTGCAGATTTGGGATAGAGTTGAGACAAATTTGTGCATGTAATGTGTGCAAATTTGAGATAGATTTGAGACAGATTTGTGTATGTAATGTGTGCATATTTGGGACAGAGTTGAGATAGATTTGTGCAAGTAATGTGTGCATATTTAGGATAGATTTGAGATAGATTTGTGCATATAATGTGTATATATTTGGAATAGAGTTGAGATAGATTTGTGCATGGAAAATTTGGGATAGATTTGAGATAGATTTGTGCATGTAATATGTGTAGATTTGGAGTAGAGTTATATTAGAGATGTGTACCAACTTTGGAGGTGAACCAAAGCAAAGGAGAGGTGTCTCCTATGGATAGAGTTCCATGAACCAGAGTAGAGATGAGAAGTGTCTCATGTGGATAGAGTTCCATGAACAGAGTAAAGGAGAAGTGTCTCTTGTGGATAGAGTTCCAAAAACTAGATCAAAGGAGAGGTTTCTCCTATGGATAGAGTTCCACTAACAAAAGCAAAGTATAAGTGTCTCCTATGGATAGAGTTCCATGAACCAAAGCAAAGGAGATGAGTCTTCTATGGATAGAGTTCCATGAACCAGACTAGCAAGGGGATATATTTCTCATGTGGATAGAGTTATCCTGTAGATAGAGGTCCATGAACCTAGGCATAGGGGATTGAGATATCCTTTGGATAAAGGTCCATAAACATTGTAATAGGGAATTGGTTCTCAAGATATTTGTTGAGAAAATTTTAAAAAAATATTTTCTCCATGGCTGTAATCCACTTTGGGTGAACCACATTAAATATGTGTCTCTCATGTGTGTGATTATTTGTGCATTGCCTTGTTACTACTATTGATGATATTGGTTAATATTGCTTTGGAGAATTATTGCAATTGATAATATTGGATGCTATTGTTTGGGAAAAAAAAGTAAAATTTTATCTTATATTGTTCACCCCCTCTCAGTATAAGCTTGTGTTCTTCAATACCTAGCTATATTGAAAATTGATCATGCATTTTCAAAGTTCTACTTGTGATGATTGCTAGATGAGCATATGGAATAAAAAATAAAACCTATGTGCAGTTGGTGAGATTTATACAATGGTGGATCAAATAATGGATAGATAAAAAAGACAAACATGCTGAAAACCAATTTTCATGTAAGTCTAATTCAATAGCACTTTCAAAAAGTTTTTCACAATTGGATTATTCATTTTTTTATTTTTTTTCTTTTTTTTTGTTTGTCTTGGTTGTGCCCATGAAGGAATTTCATAATAAATATTATGTTCTTTTTTTTTGTTTTTTGTTTTCTATTTTTTTTCAATTGTTTCAAAATTCATGTTGAATATATGTCGAAATAGAGTGTCTCCTATGATATATGTACTTCCAACTATGAGATCTTCTTTACAAATTCTTCTTTAGTCAGTGGCTTATGGTATACATGAAGGTGATTTCCATTTACCACTAAAATTCTCCTTGAATCATCAATGGAAGAAAGATAGACTACTCCATTATCGAACACTTCTTCAATCGGACCAAGCCATCTTGTCTGCAACTTCCTAGGAAAATCCTCATAACGAGAATCAAAAAATAATGCCCAATATCCTTGCTCGAACTTCCTTGGATAAATGTGATTACCATGCCACAACTTTTGTTGTTTTTGGATCACCTCCATTTGGTCCAATGCATCTAGCTAAAGTTCATCCAACGCATTCAATTATAGTATCCTATCCATATGTACCTACGATAAGTTGATATCAACTTCCAAAAATGTACAAAGTTTCAATAACTCAAATTCAATAGGAAGAAGAGGTTTCATACTATATACTAGTTCATAAGGTGTGAAACCCGTGGTGGATTTCTATGTTTTATTGTATGCCCAAACTACTTCTGGTAGTTTATTAAGCCAATCTCTCCTATGCAAGTCTACCATTTTGGTCAGTATTCTTTTTAACTCTCTATTTGTTACTTCAACCTAACCATTTGCTTTTGTGTGATAGGATGATTATTTTCTATGCCTAATCTCATAGAGTTCGGTAAAAGCTGCAATTATCTTTGACACAAATTCGGATCCATGATTAGTGGTGATAGATATTGGAGCTCTAAATCTTTAAAAAAATTTAGTGTATAGGAAATGAATAACTTTATATTCATGAGCATGCTTAAAGGTATGCACCTTATCCCACTTAGTCACATAATAAGTGCATACCAAGATATGCACCTTTCCTTGAGATGGTGGGTCAATGGGTCCCATAAAATCTAATCCCCATCTATCAAATGGCTCTAAAACCACTTAAGGTTGTAGAGGCATTTTTTTTGTGTGTGTGGGTTTCCCCATTTGATGACATGCATCACAATAGTGAATATACCTTTTCACATATTTATGAAGTGATGGCCAATAATAACCTGCACCTAAAATCTTGTGAACTTTACCTTTTACAAAATAATATCCTCGTGATGGTTCATCATGAAAAGCACGGAGGATATCATATACCTCATCCTTTTAAATGCATCTATGTAAAACATGTTCAGGACAACACTTGAAAAGTAGACCTTTTATCCACTTGAAATATGAACTTTGCCTTACCAATTGCTTCTTTTGTTTGGTATTGAATTATGAAGGAATTTTCCCTATTACCAAAAATTTAGTTGTACCAAGGTGCTTGTACTTTTTGGGACTGAAATAGATGTGATGTATTGATACAAAAATGAGTTACAATATATAGTCATGAGGTCTATATGATAACATGAAAAGTGTCAAGGACACATGTCATAACATGCAAACAAAGTACACATTAATATTCTAACATCCCCCCTTAATGTGTACTTTTTTTGCATTTTAAGACATGTGTCCTTGACACTTATCTTGTTCTCATATAGGCCTCATGCCTATATGTTATAATTCATTTTTATATCAATACATCACATCTATTTTAGTCCCAAATTTTGGTATCAAAGCCTATGTGCTCTCCTGCCCTTATTAGTTTGAAGGGGATTTCCCTCATGGTTATCCCCCCTCATTTTTTTCTCTTCATTTTTTCCCTCTCATTTTTCCCCATTTTTTTTTGAATACTAAGGGAGTATGCTCTCCATTTTGTACAATGGATCAAAAATCATAAGTTTAAGAGATTAATGGTTGCTCATTGTTCTTTAGAGTGATTTATTGGGGAGGATAATTTATTTTTTTTTGTATCTATTTAAAGAAGTAATTTCTACTGAGAAATGAAAAACGGGATACATTTTATATGCAAAATTTCTTGTCGAAAGTTGAGTCTTCTTGTTGAGGTTGAGTTTTTTCTTGTTTGTGTGAAGTTTTTTTATTTTCATATTTGAACGTGAAGTTTTTCGTTGCCCAAAAATTTGATCGACCATGTCTGCAATAACTCTTATGGTCGACATTGTCTTTTTACTATTTTACCATGGATTAATGAATATTATTGGAACCTGTACATAATAGTGCATAGTGCCATGGTACACACAACACACAGGAGGTGCGCAGGTTCAGGATGCACCACCCCCATAGTAGATTCAACATAGAGATTCACATGGTCGATAGGATGGGCCCATGGTCCACATCACCCAAGTAGCTAGAGTTTTAATATTTAAGTTCCATGATTGATTTGTGAAGGCTAGTGAAGTATTTGTATTGCTATATGGATCACCAGGTACACATAGTTAATCTACCATGTGTTCCATCTGGTTCTTCAAATGGAGTGGTGCTTCCAATTCAGCACCTATGACTCGGATATGAACAGGTCCATATGGAAATGTTTAAAAAGGGTATTATAGTGGATATGGTGGGCAAAATCCCATTTCTAATGGGTCAAGCAGAAGGCCTTCAATGGTGATATGCATTATCTCATGGATTTGTTATCCAAGCTAAATCCAATGGTCGAAGAATTCATGTTGACTTCCCATACATCTTTGTCTCTAAACAAAAATGGTAGCAACAGTAATCCACTCCTTCAACGACAATAGTAACCCCAACTCCTTCCACAACAATATATAGAGGGAGCATATAGGTTTTATCAAGGGTGACAGAGAACCAACGGGAGAAATATTTTGTGTCATGGGCTTTCTAATGGCACAATTCTAGTTGTCATTACAAATATAATGGGTCGTAGAAGATAACAGGAGTCGAGGATGTCTCCATCACCAGATTTCTTGTGCAAATTGTTGATTACCAAATTTTAATGTTCTGTAGCATTCAATCGAGAGCTCTATGAGGTCTCATATTTTGGATTCAATATTATGATTTGTGCTTTTTTAAAGAGAGATGGGTATCATCAATGGCTCCTAAAGCTATCAAGAAGTCGATGGTCGAAAATAAACCCATTCTAGAAAATGCCCCTATAAAAAGATAGGTAGATAAGAAGCTTCCTATATCCAAGGAAGGCAAAGAAAAGAAGGTGAAGAAGCATCACAAGAAGATCATCGAGACCTACAAGATTTATATCTTTAAGGTGTTGAAGCAGGTGCACCTTAATATCAATATTTCTAGAAAGGCCATGGGAATTATGAACAACTTCATCAACGACATAACTAAGAAGCTGGTGAGCGAAGCATCGAGGCTAGTGAGGTACATGAAGAAGTTGATCATCACATCATGGGAGATCCATACCTTTGTTTGCCTCATTATTGTAGCATGCCATCTCAGAGGGCACCAAGGTTGTGACTAAATTCACTAGCACCTAAGTGTTTTTTTAATATTTTTCTAGATGAGTGTAATTTTGAATATTTTATTGTAAAAAATGTTGACCATGCTTTGTTGATGTAGTGCTCGATTTTATATCCATGTGCAGCCTCGATTATCTTATTTTTGATGCAAACGTAGTCTACATCTAGGATTACAATGATCTTACTATGATACCATTGTTCTTGCATGATCTACATGAATTTTCTCTTGTTGGAATTGAAACAGAACCTTCTAGACTAAGTAATTGTTCGATGTATTCACTGTTGGGAGCCACAATCATTATTTCTATAGTTTCTTACCATCTATTGGTTTCTGGTTGATATATATTGATTACGTGGAGCCTGTCTATAGATATGCCAAGCAGGTCAGTGGAGAAACTAATTTCTATCATGGAGTCACCCCATGGAGTGTGCCATTTTTTGTGTGGCTTGTTAATATGGTCGATAATGACCACTTTTAATTTTTTTCAAAAGTATTACCTGATATTTATATTTCAAATTTTTAAGGGGTATTTTTTTATAGTGGAGGGGACCATTTTATTATGGGTATTTTGGCATGTAAAACAACAATCATAGTGTATATGGCCAAATATATTGATCTTATTGGCAATTTTAAAAAAAAAATTCCACATGGAGGTGGAAGGGCCACATTTCCTTTTATTGTATTTTTCAAAATCTCAAAATATGAAGGCCCACATGGCCCTTGTAATTTTCCCTATGAGGGAAAATTGAAGATTATTTTTTATTTTGCCATAAAAAAATGTCGTAGAGTGCAATGCCAAGAGAATATTCCTGAGGATTATTTGCTGCCTAGAGAGGCATGTTGTTGTTTTTTCCACAAAATGAAGTTCCCATTGACACCCCAATATAGGGGTATTTATAGTCATCGAGAAGTTTTTTACTGAAATAGATGTGATGTATTAATACAAATAAGTTACAATATATGGGCATGAAGCCTATATGAGAACATGACAAGTGTCAAGGACACGTGTCATAACATGCAGACAAAGTACACATTAATATTCTAAAATCCCCCCTTAATTTATACTTTTCTAAAAATAGAACCCTAATAGTACTGATATAGCAAACAATTTCTCATCTGGAAAAGTATCCTCAACTAACTCATCTTCCCCTATATTATTTAGTCTTGATAGAAAAGCAACTACTACATTTGCTTTCCCTGGTTTATTTACTATTGTAATATCAAACTCTTGTAATAGTAATAACCAGTGGATGATTCTTGCACTAACCACGGGTTTGTTCATCAAGTATTTGATGGTTGAATGATCAATATGAATTCATACTTTATAACCTATGATATAGTAATGGAATTTGCATACACTATTGCTAAAAATTCATTTTTAGTAGTAGTGTAATTTTTTTCTACTCCAGTCAAGTTTTTGCTTATGTGGTAGATGATATAATGTTCCCCATCCTCTATCTACCTTAATTTTGCTCCAATTGTAGTATTGGAGGCATCGGTTTGGATATGAAATGACAATCCCTAATTAGAACCTTGTAACACAGGTGGAGTAACTAGTTTTTCTTTCAAAGACTCAAAATATTCCTAATATTTTTTAGTTCAGTTAAATTCAGAATCTTTGGTCAATAATGCAAACATGAGATTTGCTATTGTACTAAAATTCAAAATGAATCTATGATAAAATCCAATGTGTCCTAAGAAACTCCTCACATCTATTTGGATTTTGGGAGGAGGAAGGTTCTTGATGATTTCAACCTTCTTAGGATCAAATTTGATCCCATCAGAAGATATGTGGTGACCAAGGATAATACCTTCCTCCATCATCATAAATCACTTGTCAGAATTCAAGGATAAGTGGTAAGTTTCACAACAAGTTAGAACCTTATTAAGACATTCTAAAGTAACATCAAAGGTTTCTCCACAAACTATAAAATCATCCATGTAAATTTCTACATTTTCTATGGTTAAATCAAAAAAATGGCCAAAATAGCTCATTGGAAAGTTGTTGGGGTGTTACACAGTCCAAAGGGAAAAACCCTATAAGAAAATATTCCCCATGGGTAAGTAAATATGGTTTTATCTTGGTCTTTATGTGCAACCTGTATCTGGTTATACCCACTAAAACCATCAAGAAAACATACATGCTTCTTCCTTGGGAGTGTATCTAACACATGACCTATGAATAATAATGGAAAATGATCTTTGTGTGTGACTGTGTTTAGCTCTTGGTAGTCTACACATACCCTCAATTTTAAATTTTTATTTGGTACAATAACCAATGGAGGTATCCATCGGCTATCTAAAATTGGATATATGAATCCTACTTCCAATTTTTTTCTATTTCTTCCTTAACAATATCTCTTAGAGTAAGATTCAAACGTCTTTGGGGCTATCTCATAGGTTTGACATCACTAGTGTATATACTATAAGTGCATACATCAGGATAAATTCCTGACATATCTTTATAGTCCCAAGAAAAGGCTCAAACATGTTGTTTTAAGATAGCAAACATCTTTACTTCTTGTTCATCAGTTAGCCAACTATTAATATTAAAAAAAATTCCTATTTGCACTTCAATTTATTCTATTATTGGGTGGACATAATTAACTATTTAATATTTTCTAATTAAAGAGTTCAATGGA
This sequence comes from Wollemia nobilis, assembly GCA_028583015.1. Taxonomy (NCBI): domain Eukaryota; kingdom Viridiplantae; phylum Streptophyta; class Pinopsida; order Araucariales; family Araucariaceae; genus Wollemia; species Wollemia nobilis. The sequence continues at coordinate 1,180,432 of JAQPPZ010002146.1, read as the reverse complement.
TAATGGTATGGTTGAAGAATATGAAAGACTCTTGTCTTTTTTCCAATAGTAATCCCTAATAGAATTAACTCTTGCATAGGACAATGACAAGAGGAAAGAAGATTATGATGCCATCCATGTGGTAGTGTGAAGGAACTTTCATGCAATAGAATGGGTGAAAGATATTCATATGTCTAACCCTCATCATTTTAGAATAAGAAATGAACAACGATTGGTTCATCCTCAAGCCCTTATTCATGTAGTGTATCCACTAGGATAGTTTCATTCTCAAAAATATCTCTTTCATGTGAATTTATCTCTTCACTATGTTCTTTGATTACCACTATGGCTAATGTGGATACTTGTTTATTCCTATTCTTCATCAGAATTAGGATACCATAATCGACCTAAAAATTTTGTTGAAGGTTTGGCAAGTGGGTACAAAGAAATATTTTCAAATCCATGCCATTGGAGATAGTCATTTCTCCTTATCTACAATATATGAAAGTAGCTGTAGTAGCAAGCCAAGGCCTACCTAAGATAATGGGATAACCATTAGTAGCATTGTGAGGCTGAAATACCAAAAAATCAATAGGGTATTCCCATGAAGAAATTGTTATAGGAATATCCTCAATGATTCCTTTTGGTTTGGCAATAGATCTATCAGCCATCTCTAGAACAGTAGATGTAGGATGCATATTGTTTAACTATAACTTCTACATTGTGTCTTTGGTCATTACATTGATAGTATCTCCTAAATAAACCAAGACATTAGAAATAGATATTGATCCAATAGTTATAGTGATCATTGGGCTTCCTGGGTCACTATACTTTGGTGGGACAAGCTTCCTAGAAAGTAGATCAGCCAATTTTCCTTCTACTTGCACAGTCTTGGGAAAAGACTTATTTTTTTACCTAATAATTTTATGCACAAATCCTAAACAATTCTATTGATTAGAGGCACATCCTTAATTGCTTGCAATAAAGGAAGTGAAATAGTCAACTTTTTGAGCTCTTTTACTAAATCTAATTTAGGAATATTTTTAGAACTCTTAAACCTTTCAGGATATGGTATTTCTTCTTTTTGTAGATTTTTTTTTCTCCTTTATCCAGGTTTGATTTCTGTGTTTCCAGACTAGAGGATTCATGTTTTTAAATTTTTATATCTTCAATAGTGGTTGGACCAGTATTAGGTAACATATTTCCTGAGTGCAGGTGGATGTTGCTACATTCAATAACATTGACTGCAGTATTTTCATCAGATTCAGCTATGTAGACAGAGGTTGTTTGTCTTGTATTATTTGGATTAGCCATAGTTTGAGCTAGAAGTGGTGGTTTTTTACATATTGTAATTTTTTTTATTATTAAGATCTTCCTTGAGAAAAATTCTAAGTAGGATCAGGCAACAAATTTTTTTTTTGTCCTTGATATCTTTGCTACCCTTGATATTATGGATACTGTTGTCCCCATCTTTGTCCAAGTTGTTGGTTTTGCATCCAAGGAGGATTGGTTTTGTTACATGGTGGATTCATCCATCCAAATTTTGACCAATCTTGAGGAGATTTCCAAATAGAATGACTCCAATACTATTAGGGTGGTTTTGAATAACCCCATGGCATATTCCAAGGATTTTATCCCCAATTTATGGAAAAACATGGGGCATGTTGGTATTGTGAAAAATTTTCCCCTATTTTTACCCAATGAAATTGAGTTCTTCAGTCTGTTTTTCCAAGAAATTTTTGAGTTGTGGAAGCAAATGGTATTTATCAGTGATATTTTCCTTTGAAAAAATACTACAAATAGCGTAAATAGAGGTTTTGTTCAAGGGACACTCTTGTAGAGCATGCTTATTTTTGCATCTTGGGAAATAGATAGCTAGGGGTGGTGTAGAGTTAGATTTTGTATTTCTATATCCTAATGTGGCATTTAATTTCATAAGAATATCAGTTTTCATGTTGGTCATTTCCTCCATTAGCTCTTTGATCTCACTGCTATTAGTACTCTGCTTTCATCTTCTTTGCCTTGTGTGGGAGTAGTTTCTGCATAATTCCAAAATCTCATCAATGTCAAGGGTGTTCACATCTCCCTTGCCCATTAATTCCAATAATTCCCTAAAATCATCTTGTAATCCTATCAAGAATATAGCCTTACACATTTCTGAAACTACAAGGCCACGTATATTTTTTATAAAAGCAAACCTATCAAGATAATCCTCTAAATTCTCATCATCTTCTTGCTTGATTCAAAATAGTTCATATTTTTTTTTTCTTACCCTACAATATTATTGGTATTTATCCAAGAATACACTCTCCATTTTTTCCCAAGTTTAAATTGATTCAGGTTCTAGACTCATAAACCAATGTAAAGTTGCATCTTTGAGTGTAGAAGGAAATACTTTAAGCTTTTGGTTGTCATTTACATAATCATAAGTCTGACACACAACCTTAAACTCAAACAAGAATTTGTCAGGATATTCAGATACAACCCCCCTAAAGTTTGGAAGAACTGGAGGTGAGATTTTTTTCATAGGATAATTTTGTGTAGGATTTAATTGAATGGGGTATTCGAAAGTCCTAGAAGGATGAGGATTATCTTCTTTATTATGAACATTACCATTTCTATCTTGTTGTTCTTGCATATATGCCATGATTTCATTCCAACACCTGGTATAGATTTTTCTAAATTATCCTGATGGTACGAACACAAGAGTAGGTGGAGGAGTACTATCAAATGGTTCCTCTAATATTTTTTTTAGGGGATCCTACACTTCCTGATGATGAAGTTTGTGATTTTATTTCGACCACTCTAGGAAGTTCAAATGCATGCAATTCACCATCTTGGTGTGAGTATCACCTACCTGTGATAGGTAAGGGGCTAGACTTGATGAATCTCCCTTGCTTGTCCCTTAGCCTATTCATTCATGTTTATTTTATAAATATTCTGAAATGTAATTTTTAGTTTTTGCAACTGTTTCTCATGCAAGTTGTTTTCAATATTTTCATTATGAAGTTCACAACTCACAAAAATGAAAATTGTTTTGATTGTGTCACCTACTAACAACACCTATGTCCCTAAAAATGGTACCAAAAATGATGAGTGTCATTATTGTCATAATTTAAATCTTATGATTTGTCAAATCCAGGGTAGTGTCCAAGGTTATCTATGATAGGAGGTTTCAACAAATCATAGTTTAGATCATTTTATTGCAAGCTTATTTGGTGAAATAGATGTTTGTGGGTTTTTTAAGTTCACTTTTAATCCTAATTTATAGAAATAAAACTAATTTAACTTGCTGAATGGAAATTGCAAAAATTGAATCTAAATGCTACAGTTGTAGAAAATTGATAATTCTAACTACAGTTGTAGAATTGAAGCTTTGCCTTATTGAAATTTTGAAGAATTGAAAAGCCTCTTTAATTTCGCTAATGGAAATGACTTGAAAAATAAAAATGCTTAATTGAAATCATCATGCTAAATTTTCCTATTAGGTGTTATTTGTATCTCTTGTTGGAAATATTGAGTACATTGAGTTGTCATTGATGTCAAAGGTTTGATGTTAAAAGATGCAATGATAATTAAGGTAGGAATATTCTTCATGGTTGATACATTTATGAGGTTGGACAGTTTCTCAAGGAAATATTTTTAAAGGAAAATATTATAATATTTAAATATCATGTTTAAATATTATTAAGAAAAGGTTTAAGAAATTTGGACCAAGAGGTTTAAATACTTGAGACAAGGGATTTAAGAAATAAAGGTTTAAAAGCATTGGTCAAAAAGGTTTTGATCAATAGGTTTAAAATATTGAGGACCAAGGTTTACATGGGACACAAGTTGGCATTATTTATTTCCAAATGTTTCAAGTATTTATGGGCCTAAAAGATTATGTTATAATATTTTAATTAAATATTATAACTCAAATTTCAAAATGGGACTTAGGCGTCAATGTATAAGTCTATATTATAATATTTTAATATTATAACCAAATTTTAAAAGGAACTAAGATGCAAACATGTGGAAGTTATTCAAAATGCAAGCCGACGTCGTGGATTTTTGAAGACTTTATCTTATGCATATATATACCCATTATTTCTCCTTCATTTAACTAACACAAGCTTTGATATGTTATGATTTGTAATTTTTTTATGTGAATGGAAGACTTTAGAGATATAGTGAAATATTAAGGTGTGTATGAGATGAAAGTGTCTTATCTGAAGTGTGTGCCTACTACATTACACCCTATTGGGAAACCTAGTGATTGGTTGGCTTGCATGAGCGCTGTTAGAGGGAATATCATAGGGTCAAAACCCCTGGACACCGTTTTATTGGGCAGATAATGTTTTGAATTGCATCTAGAGAACAGTGATAAAGTTTGGAGGTACTCCTTTTGGTTTCAATGGCTATGCTAGCACAGCTAGTCATAAGCAATTTGGGAAGGCGCTATGCCAAGGAGGTTGTGGTTTTGAATCACGTCATGCATGAGGTACTTGAAATTTTTAATATTGCATTGACTTGATTGACTTATTTTAATATTGCATTAAAATAAGTTGATTTTTATTTTACCTTGGACTTAGTAGAGGCTATAAGGTGTGAAATTGTTATTTGTTCCTACATTGTGTGTGAAGGCATTATCCTTGTAAATTTAAAATAGGATTTTTATGGTTTATTGAGATATTGGAAAGTGTATGAGGGTTAATGTTGCATGATTAAAGTGGGAGTTTTATGGTGTATTAGGATTTGAAAATTGTACTATTGGCTAAAGTGTGTTAAGGGATTTCTTTTTCTATATTAAAAGAGGGAGATAAAATGTGTATTATGTTCTTTTATTGATTGTATTTATGCTTGACATTTTGAAGGGTTTGGTTTATATTTAAAAGCTTTATCTTGTGAAACCAAAGAGGAGTAATAGAGCATTATTTTCAAAAATTAATGTGGATATATTTTGAGAATATATTTTTTTTTTTATTTGTGGAAAACATCCCAAAAGGGATGCCACTTTCGGGTAAGACCCAAGGAGGCAATGGTATCCATTCCGCCAAAAACACCCAAGAATCAGACCTAGCCTACCACATTTGACACACTCAAGGAGTAAAAAAACACACAAACCCAATTAAAAATAAGCAAATAACAACAAAAATGATAAAATAAAATAAAAAACATGCTCCTTGAGTGTGTCAAAAACAAAAGCACAACCAAAAACGTACAATAAGATAAAATAAACCACAAAACAAACCACATAGAAAAACACAAGAAATACATAACAAAACACAGATGAAACAAAAACAACAGAACACTACAAAGACATAACCCAAAAAAAAAACAATCAAAATAAACACAATCAAAACCTTAAAAATTAAAAAATAAGACAAAAATAAAAATAAAAAACAACCAACAACAGACAATAAAAAAACAAAAAATATAGAAAACACTCACCCATAAAAACATGAAATAACACAAACAAAGAGAAACCCAAGAACAAGAACGAAAAAAAACACAAGAACGATAACAAAAAACATAAAAAAAAAAACAATAAAAACACAAGAACAACAAAAAACAACACAAAGAACACAAAAACAAAACAAAATAAAAAAACCCACCCACCTTAAAAAACTAAAAAAAAAAAAAAAAGGAAAAAAGAAATAAAAAAAAGAACAAAACAAAGACCTATCTAGACCATAATACTATTAAGGCAATAATCAACAGAGGAAACAAAATAAAGAATAGAATGAGCTAAGGAACTAAAAAAAACTGAATGAACCAAAGAGAAGCAAAAAAAACAAGAAGAAACTAGGTACCTTTAGAACTGGAGCCATCCAAAGAAATGATAGAAAGAAAAGCTTCCCTAATTTGAGAAGCCCACCATATAGGAGGGTGGCCATAACAAGTAAGATCACCTTTGTCCAAAGCCCAATTAGCTAAAGCATCAGCACTCTTGTTTTGATCTCTGACCACATGATTGTAATCAACTTTCAAAAATCCCATCTGGATTAACTGAATCTTCTCAATAATTCTTTTTATTCTCCAATCCACCTTATGATTCTTAGAAGGATTCTTTAAGAGATTAATCATAAGTTGAGAATCAGACTCAACTAAAACATTTTCCCATCCAACCTTAGTAGCCTCCTGAAGACCTCTAAGGATACCATACCCCTCAGCAAGGTTATTGGAAAGAATACCCAAATTCTCAGCAAAAGTAAAAACTAGGGAGCCATCTGAAATTCTACCAATTCCTCCCACACTGGCTTTTCCAGGGTTCCCTCTAGAGGCTCCATCAGTATTGACTTTTCCAAAATCCATAGGAGGAGGTTGCCGATTTCTATTCCTATCCAATTTACTAATACTCATATTCCCTTTAAGATGGTTTCCCTTAGAAGGTTTAATATTCAATATTTGCATCACTTGATCCCATATTTGGTGGGAGTTTTGGGGGTGATTAAGGAGATGATGGACTGATTCAACTAATTTGGCTATGGTCTTTTGCCAAATATAGTGAATATCCTTCCTATCTTGATTAAAAATTTGGTTGTTCCTTTCATTCCAAATATTCTAAAGAAGGATGGTAGAACCCATCCAAACTAACTGCCTAATAAAATGATCAACACCCTCTTTATTAGGCCAACCCCTCCAAAGTTGTTCAAAAGTAAAAAAAATGGACCACTGTAAGCCAAGTAAAGTGGCCATTCTCCTCCATAGCTCAGAGGCTAAAGTACACTCAATAAAAAGATGGTTGATATTTTCTACATTCTCTTCACACATTTCACATCTAAAAGGTCCATGAAAACCACGCTTCATAAGTTGCTCACCAGTAAGCACCCTACGATGCAATAAAAACCAATTAAAAAACCTCACCTTAGGCCAGAGCTTTTGAGCCCATAATTGAGAAAATATGTCAGAAGAATGGTTGGGATTATTATGGCATAAGGTCAAATAACCTTGAGCAACTGAATACTCACTCTTAGTAGTGTTGTTCCATCCAAAACAATCTTTTTCATGGGACCAAGAGAGGGATCTCATATGAAGGATGCCTTGGATATCTTGTCTTTGCCTTTCTAGGATTTGAATAGGCTAGTCCTCAATAGGGATCCAATATCTACCAACCTTTGAATTACCAGTATGGTATCGACAGTAATTAGCCACCTTTATCCAATTAGCTTGGTGAAGCTCCTCCATCCAAGGCCTCCAGTCGGGAAACTGAGTTATCAAAGGCTTGTGACCATCCCAAGAATCTGTCCAAAAATTTGCATGTTGACCATTATGAATGATCCAAAATAATTTTTTCTTAATCAAATCCTCACCAGTCTTAAGAACTGCTAAAATGGGAGAACCTTTGGAAGGAATTTGATAGCGAACAAGGTCTTTAGGACTTTTGTTCTCAACATATTTAGCACGGAGATTATTGGCCCAAAGAGCATTGGGGTTATGCAACATCCTCCAATATGATTTAGCAGCTAAATCTTTGTTGTTATTAATTGAAGACCGTAAACCTAACCCCCCTTCACTCTTAGGAAGACATAAAGTATCCCATTTCACCAAGGCCCATTTTATTTTCTCCTTAGTACCACTCCAAAGGAAACGATGACTAATTTGATCCAATTCTCGAAGAACAGCCTTTGGAATATTCAAAACGAAAGAAACATAAATAGGAATAGCTTGAAGGACTGATTTTACCAAGGTGATTCTACCCCCATAAGAAAGCCACTTGTTGGTCCACTTTCCAATTTTCTTCTTGACTTTGTCCAACAACCAATTCTAATCTTTATTTTTCTGCCTTTGAATATTTATGGGAATACCTAAATAAGTGATTGGAAGAGAGGTCTTCTTATATTTTAGCTTATCCAAGACCATGGATTCCTGTCTAGCAGAGCAGTGAAAGAAAATAACTTTAGATTTGTGTTCATTGATCAACTGCCCAGTAGCCTTAGAAAAATAGCTAATGATTTGCTTAATATTAGAAGCTTCCTTAACTGTAGCTTTACCTAAAATAGTAGAGTCATCCACAAATTGAAGATAAGAGATAGGTCTAGCTCCATAGGCAATGGTAACCCCCTAAAGGGTTTTTTTTTCCCTCTTTTTGGTTATAGTCCTACCCAAGCATTCAACAAGAATGATGAATAAATAAGGGGATAGTGGGTCACCTTGCCTAATACCTCCGGAAGCTAGGAAATACTGAGAAGGCCTGCCATTGATAAGAACTAAGTACGAAACTGAAGAGATACATCCCATAATCCAATCCATCCAATCCTTAGAGAAACCAAATTGCCTCAAAACTTTGATAAGGAAGTGCCAATCCACTCTGTCATAAGCTTTGGATAAGTCTAACCGAATGAACATGGAAGGATAATTTTGCATATCCATGGAATGGATGGCTTCCTAAGCAAGAACTATCTCATCTACTATTTGAAATTTTGAGAATATTTTTATGTGAATTTGTGAAGAGGAGTTTTTTCTAATCTATTTTGAAGTGTCAAAAGAAAAGATATTATTTGAGATAGGTTTTTGAGGGCACATCTTCATCAAGACAAATTGAGGTATGGTGATTTAACTCATTCTCAAGGTGGTGAAATAAGAATTGAGTGAGTGTGCATTAGTGCTTGAAAGTAAGTTTGGTTTTGTATAAAATTTGTTGGCAATTTTGGGTTTGAGATCCTAGCTTCTTGTCTATGAGTTGTCATTGATGTCAAAAGGAAATGGCATTAATGTTAATAGGATGTGTTGGCTTCAAAGGTGGAAGATTCCAAGAGAATCCAGAGAGATTCCATTGGCAAGGGTTTTTCATTAAAACCAAGTTAAATGGTTTTTATTAAAACCAATGGAGGTTCTCTTTATTATTTATTTAATTATTATTTAAAACCCCTCAAGGTTTTAATTAATTAATTATTTAATTAATTAAGGGAGAAATTATTTTTAATCCATCTTAAGGGTTTTTAAACCCTTTAGAAAGCAATTTCGATTAAATTCGAGATTACTTTTCGAATTCAACCGATGTGTTTGGAAATGCATCAAAGTGCATATAAAATGAGGCAAATGAATTCATTTATGTTTTGCCAAGAGTTTGATAATTAATCCCTGAGCATTTAATTTTTGACATCGGAGCCCCTGCGCCAGCGAAGGAGAAAGACAAGCGTTGCATGGTCAAAGGTGTGACGGGTTGGTCGTAGCATCAAGGAGGAGGCGCACGTGGTGATAAGAACGAAGAATTCTCTTCTCCATATCGTGGGCTCTCCTAGCCCACATGGCATGGTCAAAGGACTTAGTAGCATGGTGGTCGGTGGTTCAAATCGTCGAAGACCCTTTTGAGGGTAGTGTATGCACTCCAAAATTCATGGGATTTTTATCAAAGGTATGCGCTCCAATTTTTGCAGAAAGAGTGGCAATTAAATTTTAATATTTTGCTTGCTAAGGTTTTATAAAGTTAGCTTTGGGAGGTATAAGGAATGCAAGCTTAATATTTTTGCTATAGTTGGATTGAAAATTAAAGGGGAAATAATTGCCATGCTGGTTGAGTTATTTTGACATGCCAATGTTGAGTTAATAAGTTTTAGGGAAGATCAAAATTATTAATTGTGATAGATTTTCAAGGGCTTATTCATCTTCAAAAAGGTATGGGCACATTTTTCTTATGAGTATGATTGGTGTATGTTTTTCTAAAATAATGTTGGAGTGAAAAGGTTTTCAACTAGGTTTCCTTTGGTTGGGTGTAAATCCTATTTTCTGGTTTGTTGATGACTACTTATGCATTGTTATCCTTAAGGAGAGTTTTTGGTGAATGCATAATTTCTGGTTTGAGATAGTGGAAGCTTTGTGCACTAGGTTTTATATTTGTGAGTCTAGCTACTTGCATTGAGTTGGCAAAACCCTTGGTTGGATGTTTTGAGTTTGATGGTTGAGTTGCTTCCATAGAGGTTGTTTTATCAAGTTATTGCTTTACTTGATTCATGATATTGGGCTTACTCCATTGAGTTGATTTGAGCAAGTTATTCTTTGCATTTGGTGATATTGTGTTGGTGGCTGATTTGTTCAAATATCTTTGGAGGGAAAAGGATTTCTCCTTGTTTCCTTTTCTTGTGATGATTGGTTGAATGCTTCAAAGTTGATTTGAGTTGAGTTTTGATATTGGGATTTGAGTATAGAACATATTGAGTCTCTAACAATTCTCTTTATGCTTCTATGAGTTTGACAAATCACATTGGGTCTCTAACAATTCACTTTGTTATTTCCTACTAAGAAAGTTTTTCTTGGTGACCTTGCTAAGTTTTTGGACAGGTTCCAATGGGGACTTGTGAGCAGTTTTGGACAGGTTCAAGTGGGGACTTGTGAGCAGTTTTGGATAGGTTCTGGTGGGGACTTGTGAGCAGATTTGGACAGGTCCTAGCAGAGTACTTGTGAGCTGAGTTTGATAGTTCTATCAGAGAACTTGATGACAGAGGTGCAGTGGTTCTTTGAGAAGAACCTGAGGATAGATTTGGCAAGTCTTTGAGAAGGCTTGTGTGTAGAGGATTAATTTGTTCAAGTGTTGGATAGATCTGACGGACGGAGGAAGACTTGTACTAGACCGATCGACTATGTTTGGTACGGATTGCTGAGCTGCTATGGACGTGATCATAGAAGGCGAGAGGTCTCTTAGGCTAAGCATAGAGGACAGGAGGTCTTCGATGGAAAGGAGTTCCATGTGCTGGCAAGAGGTAGAGACAGTTGATCTTCTGAGGGATAATTTCCAGAGTAGAGGGGAAGGTATCTCCTTTGAGAAGAGGCTCATAAATTTTGATTGGGGTAAGGTATCTCCTTTGAGCAGAGGCTCATAAATTCTGATTGGGGGAAGGTATCTCCTTTGGGCCGAGGCTCATAAACATTGTAATTGGGCAGGATTCCCAAAGAACATTGAGATAACTTTTAGAGAAAAGTTTTGTGGATGTAGCCCAACCATTTTGGGTGAACCATGTTAAAAATAGGTCTTCAATGTGTGATGCTTTCTATCTTAATTAATGTTGTGTTAAGGAATGCAAGATTAATATTTTTGCTATAGTTGGATTGAAAATTAAAGGGAAAATAATTGCCATGGTGGTTGAGTTATTTTGACATGCCAATGTTGAGTTAATAATTTTTAGGGAAGATCAAAATTATTAATTGTGATAGATTTTCAAGGGCTTATTCATCTTCAAAAAGGTATGGGCACATTTTTCTTATGAGTATGATTGGTGTATGTTTTTCTAAAATAATGTTGGAGTGAAAAGGTTTTCAACTAGGTTTCCTTTGGTTGGGTGTAAATCCTATTTTCTGGTTTGTTGATGACTATTTATGCATTGTTATCCTTAAGGAGAGTTTTTGGTGAATGCATAATTTCTGGTTTGAGATAGTGGAAGCTTTGTGCACTAGGGTTTATATTTGTGATTCTAGCTACTTGCATTGAGTTGGCGGAACCCTTGGTTGGATGTTTTGAGTTTGATGGTTGAGTTGCTTCCATAGAGGTTGTTTTATCAAGTTATTGCTTTACTTGATTCATGATATTGGGCTTACTCCATTGAGTTGATTTGAGCAAGTTATTCTTTGCATTTGGTGATATTGTGTTGGTGGCTATTTTTTTCAAACATCTTTGGAGGGAAAAGGATTTCTACTTGTTTCCTTTTCTTGTGATGATTGGTTGAATGCTTCAAAGTTGATTTGAGTTGATTTTTGAGATTGGGATTTGAGTATAGAACATATTGAGTCTCTAGCAATTCTCTTTATGCTTCTATGAGTTTGACAAATCACATTGGGTCTCTAACAATTCACTTTGTGATTTCCTACTAAGAAAGTTTTTCTTGGTGACCTTGCTAAGTTTTTTGGACAGGTTCCAGTGGGGACTTGTGAGCGAGTTTTGGACGAGGTTCGGTGGGGACTTGTGAGCGGTTTTGGATAGGTTACGGTGGGGACTTGTGAGCAGATTTGGACAGGTCCTAGCAGAGTACTTGTGAGTTGAGTTTGATAGTTCTATCGGAGAACTTGAGGACAGAGGTGCGGTGGTTCTTTGAGAAGAACCCGAGGATAGATTTGGCAAGTCTTTGAGAAGGCTTGTGTGTAGAGGATTAATTTGTTCAAGTGTTGGATAGATCCGACGTGACAGAGGAAGACTTGTACTAGACCGACCGACTATGTTTGGTACAGTTGCTTGAGCTGCTATGGACGTGATCATAGAAGGCGAGAGGTCTCTTAGGCTAAGCATAGAGGACAGGAGGTCTTCGATGGAAAGGAGTTCCATGTCTTGGCAAGAGGTAGAGGCAGTTGATCTTCCGAGGGATAATTTCCGAGTAGAGGGGAAGGTATCTCCTTTGAGAAGAGGCTCATAAATTTCAATTGGGGTAAGGTATCTCCTTTGAGCGAGAGGCTCATAAATTCTGATTGGGGGAAGGTATCTCCTTTGGGCCGAGGCTCATAAACATTGTAATTGGGCAGGATTCCCAAAGAACATTGAGATAACTTTTAGAGAAAAGTTTTGTGGATGTAGCCCAACCATTTTGGGTGAACCATGTTAAAAATAGGTCTTCAATGTGTGATGCTTTCTATCTTAATTAATGTTGTGTTAATGCCACTGCTATCTAAAGTTGAAATTATTAATTGGTTAAGTCTTATACTATTCAGCCCCCCTCTCAGTATAAATCCATGTTCTTCAATTGGTATCAGAGCAAGTCTCTCTAGAGAGAGCCTAACAACTTTGAGAAGGATCTATCAGAGGAACATACAGATTCAGAAAGATATGAAGAGTTTGAGTTCGATCTCAAAGGTGAATTCTTCTTGGCTTTGAGAAATCTTGAGAAATTCAGAGAAGAGAATTCTGTTCTCAAGCATCAATGTCAGGAAGAAGAGATAGCAAGATCAGAATTGTCTCAAAGTGTTATAGACTTCAAAATTCTAGCTGAAGAAGGGAAGAAGGTTGAAGAGGTTCGACGAGAGGCTCTCAAAGAAAAGGAAGCCGATTGCGAGAAACTAGAAGAAGAGATTATGTCTCTTAGAGTGAAGTTGGAGCAGTTGGCTTTGGACGAGATAACTGTGTGAAAAGCAAAATAAGGATGGTATCACCATTCATCAAATAGGGTCTTCAAGCAAGATCAATCTTCATCCTGAAGAGCGGTGGATTCCAGTTGGTTACAAGAAGAACAATCATCCAAGGCATCAAAATAGGTTACATAATACTTTCCATGGCTATTGTTTTTCCTGCAAGAAATTTGGTCACAAAGCTATGCATTGTAATAAGTCTTTGAATAGCCATAGTAAGTAAAATGTTAACTCTTTTGCACCTCTTATGAATAAAAATGTCATGTGTTACAAGTGCAAGAATTTTGGGCATATAGCAAGAATGTGTAGTTTGGATAGATCTAGCCTTGAGTTCACTAAAAAGAGAAATGAGATCAAATCTAAGTCAATGATAGCTCAAATTGCTCTTCATGCTCAAGATAAAGTAGAGAAATGGTATCTTGATAGTGGTTGTTCAAAACATATGACTGGTGAAAAGGAAAAGTTTTTGGTCTTAAAAGAAACAAACAAAGGAACAGTCAGTTTTGGAGATAACAGGTCAGCTAAAATTTGTGGTAAAGGGACTCTTAGTTTGGATGGAAAATCCAAAATAGAAAATGTGCTTTATGTAGAAGGCCTAAGACATAATCTTCTAAGTTTGAGTCAACTTTGTGATCAAGGGCACATAGTATCTTTCTTTTCAGATAGATGTGAGATAAGTAAAGAAAAAAATAGAAAACTCATTGCTAGTGCTACAAGGACTCCAAACAATCTTTACATGCTAAGTGAGATAAAAATGGAAAAGTATTTTCTAACTCAAGAAGATGAGAGTTTGCTGTGGCATAAAATGTTGGGGCATTTGAGCTTTGATAATCTTGTCAATATTAGTAACAAGGAAGCAGTTAGAGACTTGCCCAAAATAAAAATGCCCCATAACATCATTTACGGTCCTTGTCAACATGGAAAACAGACCAGAACCAGTTTCAAATCAAAAGGGTATACTTCTTCAAAACCATTGGATCTTATTCATACTGATTTATGTGGACCTACCGAACTCGGAGCATTCGGGGAGAAAGCTACTTCATGTTGTTTATAGATGATTATTCTAGAATGACTTGGGTTACTTTTCTCAAAGAAAAATCTGAAGCTTTTGAAAAATTTAAAGCTTTCAAAGAAATTATTGAAAATGAGACTGATAAGAGAATCAAATGCTTAAGATCAGATAGATGAGGAGAGTTCACTTCAAATGAATTTGTGGAATACTATGAGCAACAAGGAATCAAAAGAGAATATTCAGCAGCAAGAACTCCTCAACAAAATGGAGTAGTTGAAAGGAAAAATAGAACCATTGAAAATATGGCTAGAGCTATGTTAAATGAGTCAAAACTTTCAGATGGATTTTGGAAAGAGGCGATCGATACCAGTAGTCTACATTATCACCGGGGCCCAACTTAGAGTCAATCATCATAAAACTCCTTATGAGTTGTGGAAAGGAAGACCAGCTATAGTAAAATACTTCAAAGTGTTTGGGAGTAAGTGCTTCATCAGAAGGGAAGATCAAAATTTGGGTAAGTTTGATCCTAGGTGTGATGAGGGAATATTTCTTGGATATTCTAGCAGAAGCAAGGCCTATAGATGCTTCAACAAAAGAACTCATACAGTTGTAGAGAGCATAAATGTAATAGTTGATGAAAAGATAGGGATAAGAGAACCAGTCAAGGAACTCAGTGATGAAATTTATCAAGAAGAATTTAGAGAGGTTTCAGATGAAGAAGAGGAAAGACAACAACTGCTTCCCAAAACTCCTTCATGATATGTTCAAAAACATCATCCCAAATATTTGATCATTGGTGATCCAAATAGCAGGAAAACAAGAAGAAGAGTCATTTCTTCACATGATTCTACAAATTTTTCATTATTATCTCAGATTAAGCCAAAATATTTTAGTGAAGCTTGTGCAAATAAGTTTTGGGTAAAATAAATGGATGAAGAGCTAAATCAAATAGATAAAAGTGAAACTTGGGAATTGGTTCCAAGACCTAAGGACAATAATGTCATTGGCACAAAATGGATATTCAGAAATAAACTCAATGAGGATGGAAAGATTGTCAGAAACAAAGCTAGGTTAGTCTGCAAAGGTTATGCTCAAGTAGAAGGTGTTGATTTCAAAGAGACATTTGCTCCTATTGCTCGTCTTGAAGCTATCAAAATGTTTTTGGCCCTTTCCAACTTCAAATCATTCAAGGTATATCAAATGGATGTAAAGTTAGCTTTTCTAAATGGGGTGTTGGTAGAAGTCTACATAGAACAACCAGAAGGAGTGTCTCTCTCAGAACAGTCAGAATATGTGTGTAAAATAAAAAAGGCCTTGTATGGGTTAAAGCAAGCACCTAGGGCTTGGTACTCAATACTTGACAGGTATCTTCATGAGCAAGGTTTCAGGAAAGGTGTGGCAGATAGCAATTTGTATATTAAGGATGAAGGTGATTATATGTTGATTATGGTTGTCCATGTTGATGATATTATTTTTGGGGGAAATAATACTCAGATGTGCAAATATTTTGCTAACACCATGCGAAGGAATTTGAGATGTCTATGATTGGAGAGCTGTCATTCTTTTTAGGTCTTTATATTGCTCAATCAAAAGATGGTGTATTTCTCTCTCAAGGGAAGTATATCAAAGAAATATTGAAGAAATTTGGGATGATGGACAGCAAACCAGTATGTACTCCAATGATTATAGGGTGCAAGATGAGTGAAGATGATGAATCTCCAGTGGTAGATCAAATGTTGTACAGATCAATGATTGGCAATTTATTATATGTTACAGCTACCAGACCAGATATCATGCAGGTATTTGGGTTAGTAGCAAGATTTCAGGCAACTCCTAAAGATTCTCATGTTATAGAAGTTAAGAGGATATTCAGATATCTAAAGGGAACTATGGACTTTGGGCTTTGGTATCCCAAAGGTGATGATTTCATTCTCACAGCTTATACAGATGCGGTCGGGCAAGGCGGTATTGATGACAAGAAAAGCACTAGTGGTGGAGCATTCTTTCTGGAAAGAGTTTGGTTTCTTGGCTAAGTAAGAAACAACCTTCAGTTTCCTTATCTATAGTAGAGGTTGAATACATAGCAGCAGTGGCTGGGTGTACATAGGTTTTATGGATGAAAACCACCTTGGAGGATTTCAAAGTCAAGCATGAACAACCCATCTCCATACTTTGTGATAATAAAAGTGCCATAAGTATTTCTAAAAATCTGGTAATGCACTCAAGGACAAAGCATATTTCCATCAAGTATCACTTTCTAAGGGAGAAATTGCAAGACAAGCAGGTCAAGGTAGAGTATGTGTCTACTAAAGAGCAGATTGTAGATATCTTCACCAAACCTCTTCCAAGAGATATGTTTGAGTATCTAAGGGAGAAATTGGGAGTTGTACTCCCACCCTAGAATTAATCACCTCATCAGGAGGTAGGGGAGGGACCAAGCTAAGAGGCTCATTCTTAGTCCCGAGCCCCAAAGGTGACCCTTTGCCATTGATGACAAATGGGGAGAGCCTCAAGACAGGGGGAGTTGTTTATGTTGAGTCTCTGTGTTGTTGAGAAGCATGGTTTGCCATCAATGACAAAGGGGGAGATTGTTGGCAATTTTGGGTTTGAGATCCTAGCTTCTTGTCTATGAGTTGTCATTGATGTCAAAAGGAAATGGCATTAATGTTAAGAGGATGTGTTGGCTTCAAATGTGGAAGATTCCAAAAGAATCCAAAGAGATTCCATTTGTAAGGGTTTTTCATTAAAACCAAGTTAAATGGTTTTTATTAAAACCAATGGAGGTTCTCTTTATTATTTATTTAATTATTATTTAAAACCCCTCAAGGTTTTAATTAATTAAGGGAGAAATTATTTTTAATCCATCTTAAGGGTTTTTAAACCCTTTAGAAAGCAATTTCGATTAAATTCGAGATTACTTTTCGAATTCAGCCGACGTGTTTGGAAATGCATCAAAGTGCATATAAAATGAGGCAAATGAATTCATTTATGTTTTTCCAAGAGTTCGATGATCAATCCCTGAGCATTTCATTTTTGACATCGGAGCCCCTGTGCCAGCGAAGGAGAAAGACAAGCGTTGCATGGTCAAAGGTGTGTCGGGTTGGTCGTAGCGTCAAGGAGGAGGTGCACATGGTGATAAGAACGGAGAATTCTCTTCTCCCTCTCGTGGGCTCTCCTAGCCCACGTGGCATGGTCAAAGGACTTAGTAGCATGGTGGTCGGCGGTTCGAATCATCGAAGACCATTTTGAGGGTAGTGTATGCACTCCAAAATTCGCGGGATTTTTATCAAAGGTATGCGCTCCAATTTTTGCAAAAAGAGTGGCAATTAAATTTTAATATTTTGCTTGCTAAGGTTTTATAAAGTTAGCTTTGGGAGGTATAAGGAATGCAAGCTTAATATTTTTGCTATAGTTGGATTGAAAATTAAAGGGAAAATAATTGCCATGGTGGTTGAGTTATTTTGACATGCCAATGTTGAGTTAATAATTTTTAGGGAATATCAAAATTATTAATTGTGATAGATTTTCAAGGGCTTATTCATCTTCAAAAAGGTATGGGCACATTTTTCTTATGAGTATGATTGGTGTATGTTTTTCTGAAATAATGTTGGAGTGAAAAGGTTTTCAACTAGGTTTCCTTTGGTTGGGTGTAAATCCTATTTTCTGGTTTGTTGATGACTATTTATGCATTGTTATCCTTAAGGAGAGTTTTTGGTGAATGCATAATTTCTGGTTTGAGATAGTGGAAGCTTTGTGCACTAGGGTTTATATTTGTGAGTCTAGCTACTTGCATTGAGTTTGCGGAACCCTTGGTTGGATGTTTTGAGTTTGATGGTTGAGTTGCTTCCATAGAGGTTGTTTTATCAAGTTATTGTTTTACTTGATTCATGATATTGGGCTTACTCCATTGAGTTGATTTGAGCAAGTTATTCTTTGCATTTGGTGATATTGTGTTGGTGGCTATTTTGTTCAAACATCTTTGGAGGGAAAAGGATTTCTACTTGTTTCATTTTCTTGTGATGATTGGTTGAATGCTTCAAAGTTGATTTGAGTTGATTTTTGAGATTGGGATTTGAGTATAGAACATATTGAGTCTCTAACAATTCTCTTTATGCTTCTATGAGTTTGACAAATCACATTGGGTCTCTAACAATTCACTTTGTGATTTCCTACTAAGAAAGTTTTTCTTGGTGACCTTGCTGAGTTTTTGGACAGGTTCTAGTGGGGACTTGTGAGGAATTTTGGACAGGTTTCGGTGGGGACTTGTGAGTAGTTTTGGACAGGTTTCGATGGGGACTTGCGAGCAGATTTGGACAGGTCCTAGTAGAGGACTTGTGAGCTGATTTTGATAGTTCTATCAGAGAACTTGAGGATAGAGGTGCAGTGGTTCTTTGAGAAGAACCTGAGGACAGATTTGGCAAGTCTTTGAGAAGGCTTGTGTGCAGAGGATTGATTTGTTCAAGTGTTGGATAGATTTGATAGATAGAGGAAGACTTGTACGACTGACTGTGTTTGGTACAGGTTGTTGAGTTGTTGTGGATGTGATCATAGAAGGTAGAGGTCTCTTAAGCTAAGCATTGAGGACAGGAGATCTTTGGTGGAAAGGAGTTCCACATGCTGGCAAGAGGTAGAGGTAGTTTATCTTCTAAGGGATAATTTCCAGAGCATATGGGAAGGTATATCCTTTGAGCAGAGGCTCATAAATTTTGATTGGGGGAAGGTTTCTCCTTTGAGCAGAGGCTCATAAATTTTGATTGGGGGAAGGTATCTCCTTTGGGCCGAGGCTCATAAACATTGTAATTGGGAAGGATTCCCAAAGAACTTTGAGATAACTTTTAGAGAAAAGTTTTGTGGATGTAGCCCAACCATTTTGGGTGAACCACATTAAAAATGGGTCTTCAATGTGTGATGCTTTCTGTCTTGATTAACGTTGTGTTGATGCCACTTGCTATCTAAAGTTGAAATTATTAATTGGTTAAGTCTTATACTATTCACCCCCCTCTCGGTATAAGTCCATGTTCTTCAAAATTGAAAACACATGTTCTAGGATTTGAAAACAAGTTGTGCATATGTATTGAATGTTTTGAAATTAAAAGTGCAAGTGTTTGAGAACATAAGTGTATATTGCTTTGAGTGAAATTGTAAAGGTACAAGTGTTGTAGATCAGATTTGTAAAAGGAAATATGTATGATTGTTCATATTTGGTATAAGGAATGCAAGCTTAATATTTTTGCTATAGTTGGATTGAAAATTAAAGGGAAAATAATTGCCATGGTGGTTGAGTTATTTTGACATGCCAATGTTGAGTTAATAATTTTTAGGGAAGATCAAAATTATTAATTGTGATAGATTTTCAAGGGCTTATTCATCTTCAAAAAGGTATGGGCACATTTTTCTTATGAGTATGATTGGTGTATGTTTTTCTGAAATAATGTTGGAGTGAAAAGGTTTTCAACTAGGTTTCCTTTGGTTGGGTGTAAATCCTATTTTCTGGTTTGTTGATGACTATTTATGCATTGTTATCCTTAAGGAGAGTTTTTGGTGAATGCATAATTTTTGGTTTGAGATAGTGGAAGCTTTGTGCACTAGGGTTTATATATGTGAGTCTAGCTACTTGCATTGAGTTGGCGGAACCCTTGGTTGGATGTTTTGAGTTTGATGGTTGAGTTGCTTCCATAGAGGTTGTTTTATCAAGTTATTTCTTTACTTGATTCATGATATTGGGCTTACTCCATTGAGTTGATTTGAGCAAGTTATTCTTTGCATTTGGTGATATTGTTTTGGTGGCTATTTTGTTCAAACATCTTTGGAGGGAAAAGGATTTCTACTTGTTTCCTTTTCTTGTGATGATTGGTTGAATGCTTCAAAGTTGATTTGAGTTGATTTTTGAGATTGGGATTTGAGTATAGAACATATTGAGTCTCTAACAATTCTCTTTATGCTTCTTGAGTTTGACAAATCACATTGGGTCTCTAACAATTCACTTTGTGATTTCCTACTAAGAAAGTTTTTCTTGGTGACCTTGCTGAGTTTTTGGACAGGTTCTAGTGGGGACTTGTGAGGAATTTTGGACAGGTTTCGGTGGGGACTTGTGAGCAGTTTTGGACAGGTTCCGATGGGGACTTGTGAGCAGATTTGGATAGGTCCTAGTAGAGGACTTGTGAGCTGAGTTTGATAGTTCTATCAGAGAACTTGAGGATAGAGGTGCAGTGGTTCTTTGAGAATAACCTGAGGACAAATTTGGCAAGTCTTTGAGAAGGCTTGTGTGTAGAGGATTGATTTGTTCAAGTGTTGGATAGATTTGATAGATAGAGGAATACTTGTACTAGACCGACTGACTATGTTTGGTACAGGTTTTTGAGTTGCTGTGGATGTGATCATAGAAGGTAGAGGTCTCTTAAGCTAAGCATTGAGGACAGGAGATCTTTGGTGGAAAGGAGTTCCGGATGCTTGGCAAGAGGTAGAGGTAGTTGATCTTCTAAGGGATCATTTCCAGAGCAGAGGGGAAGGTATCTCCTTTGAGCAGAGGCTCATAAATTCTGATTAGGGGAAGGTATCTCCTTTGAGCAGAGGCTCATAAATTTTGATTTGTGGAAGGTATCTCCTTTGGGCTGAGGCTCATAAACATTGTAATTGGGAAGGATTCCCAAAGAACTTTGAGATAACTTTTAGAGAAAAGTTTTGTGG
This sequence comes from Wollemia nobilis, assembly GCA_028583015.1. Taxonomy (NCBI): domain Eukaryota; kingdom Viridiplantae; phylum Streptophyta; class Pinopsida; order Araucariales; family Araucariaceae; genus Wollemia; species Wollemia nobilis. The sequence continues at coordinate 1,159,725 of JAQPPZ010002146.1, read as the reverse complement.
ATGTAGCCCAACCATTTTGGGTGAACCACATTAAAAATGGGTCTTCAATGTGTGATGCTTTCTGTCTTGATTAATGTTGTGTTGATGCCACTTGCTATCTAAAGTTAAAATTATTAATTGGTTAAGTCTTATACTATTCACCCCCCTCTCAGTATAAGTCCATGTTCTTCAAAATTGAAAACACATGTTCTAGGATTTGAAAACAAGTTGTGCATATGTATTGAATGTCTTGAAATTAAAAGTGCAAGTGTTTGAGAACATAAGTGTATATTGCTTTGAGTGAAATTGTAAAGGTACAAGTGTTGTAGATCAGATTTGTAAAAGGAAATATGTATGATTGTTCATATTTGGTATAAGGAATGCAAGATTAATATTTTTGCTATAGTTGGATTGAAAATTAAAGGGGAAATAATTGCCATGGTGGTTGAGTTATTTTGACATGCCAATGTTGAGTTAATAATTTTTAGGGAAGATCAAAATTATTAATTGTGATAGATTTTCAAGGGCTTATTCATCTTCAAAAAGGGTATGGGCACATTTTTCTTATGAGTATGATTGGTGTATGTTTTTCTAAAATAATGTTGGAGTGAAAAGGTTTTCAACTAGGTTTCCTTTGGTTGGGTGTAAATCCTATTTTCTGGTTTGTTGATGACTATTTATGCATTGTTATCCTTAAGGGGAGTTTTTGGTGAATGCATAATTTCTGGTTTGAGATAGTGGAAGCTTTGTGCACTAGGGTTTATATTTGTGAGTCTAGCTACTTGCATTGAGTTTGCGGAACCCTTGGTTGGATGTTTTGAGTTTGATGGTTGAGTTGCTTCCATAGAGGTTGTTTTATCAAGTTATTGCTTTACTTGATTCATGATATTGGGCTTACTCCATTGAGTTGATTTGAGCAAGTTATTCTTTGCATTTGGTGATATTGTGTTGGTGGTTGTTTTTTTCAAATATCTTTGGAGGGAAAAGGATTTCTACTTGTTTCCTTTTCTTGTGATGATTGGTTGAATGCTTCAAGGTTGATGTTGAGTTGAATGTGGTGGTTGTTGAATTCTTGTTTGTTGGTGTGTTTTGTTTAAAACTTTTTTTTTGTGGAAAAAAAAAGTTGGGTTTTTTTGTTTTGGTTTTTTGGGTTTGGGGGGTTTTTTTGGGGTTTTGTGTTTTTGAAAAAAAATTTTTTCTTCTCTTTTTGTGTTTTTGGGTGGGGTTTTTTGTTTTGGGGTGTGTGGGGGAGTTGATTTGAGTTGAGTTTTGAGATTGGGATTTGAGTATAGAACATATTGAGTCTCTAGAAATTCTCTTTATGCTTCTATGAGTTTGACAAATCACATTGGGTCTCTAACAATTCACTTTGTGATTTCCTACTAAGAAAGTTTTTCTTGGTGAGCTTGCTAAGTTTTTGGACAGGTTCCAATGGGGACTTGTGAGCAGTTTTTGGACAGGTTCGGTGGGGACTTGTGAGCAGTTTTGGATAGGTTCCGGTGGGGACTTGTGAGCAGATTTGGACAGGTCCTAGCAGAGTACTTGTGAGCTGAGTTTGATAGTTCTATCAGAGAACTTGAGGACAGAGGTGCAGTGGTTCTTTGAGAAGAACCTGAGGATAGATTTGGCAAGTCTTTGAGAAGGCTTGTGTGTAGAGGATTGATTTGTTCAAGTGTTGGATAGATCTGACAGACAGAGGAAGACTTGTACTAGACCGACTGACTATGTTTGGTATAGGTTCTTGAGCTGCTATGGACGTGATCATAGAAGGCGGAGGTCTCTTAGGCTAAGCATAGAGGATAGGAGGTCTTCGGTGGAAAGGAGTTCCATGTGCTTTGGCAAGAGGTAGAGGCGGTTGATCTTCGAGGGATCATTTCCGAGTAGAGGGGAAGGTATCTCCTTTGAGAAGAGGCTCATAAATTTTGATTGGGGTGAATCGGAGGGGGCAAAATTGGGGAAGGTATCTCCTTTGGGCCGAGGCTCATAAACATTGTAATTGGGAAGGATTCCCAAAGAACATTGAGATAACTTTTAGAGAAAAGTTTTGTGGATGTAGCCCAACCATTTTGGGTGAACCATGTTAAAAATGGGTCTTCAATGTGTGATGCTTTCTATCTTGATTAATGTTGTGTTGATGCCACTTGCTATCTAAAGTTAAAATTATTAATTGGTTAAGTCTTATACTATTCACCCCCCCCTCTCAGTATAAGTCCATGTTCTTCAATTGGTATCAAAGCGAGTCTCTCCAGAGAGAGCCTAACAACTTGGAGAAGGATCTATCAGAGGAACATACAGATTTAGATAGAGATGAAGAGTTTGAGTTCGATCTCAAAGGTGAATTCTTCTTGGCTTTGAGAAATCTTGAGAAATTCAGAGAAGAGAATTTTGTTCTCAAGCATCAATGTCAGGAAGAAGAGATAGCAAGATCAGAATTGTCTCAAAGTGTTATAGACTTCAAAATTCTAGTCGAAGAAGGGAAGAAGGTTGAACAGGTTTTGATAGAGGCTCTCAAAGAAAAGGAAGCTGATTACGAGAAACTAGAAGAAGAGATTATGTCTCTTAGAGTGAAGTTGGAACAGTTGGCTCTCAGAAAGAAGGATGGTATCACCATGTGAAAAGCAAAAGAAGGATGGTATCACCATTCATGAAATAGGGTCTTCGAGCAAGATCAATCTTCATCCTGAAGAGCGGTGGATTCCAGTTGGTTACAAGAAGAACAATCATCCAAGGCATCAAAATAGGTTACATAATACTTTCCATGGCTATTGTTTTTCCTGCAAGAAATTTTGTCACAAAGCTATGCATTGTAATAAGTCTTTGAATAGCCATAGTAAGGAAAATGTTAACTCTTTTTCACCTCTTATGAATAAAAATGTCATGTGTTACAAGTGCAAGAATTTTGGGCATATAGCAAGAATGTGTAGTTTGGATAGATCTAGCCTTGAGTTCACTAAAAAGAGAAATGAGATCAAATCTAATTCAATGATAGCTCAAATTGCTCTTCATGCTCAAGATAAAGTAGAGAAATGGTATCTTGATAGTGGTTGTTCAAAACATATGACTGGTGAAAAGGAAAAGTTTTTGGTCTTAAAAGAAACAAACATAGGAACAGTCAGTTTTGGAGATAACAGGTCAGCTAAAATCTGTGGTAAAGGGACTCTTAGTTTGGATGGGAAATCCAAAATAGAAAATGTGCTTTATGTAGAAGGCCTAAGACATAATCTTCTAATTTTGAGTCAACTTTGTGATCAAGGGCACATAGTATCTTTCTTTTCAGATAGATGTGAGATAAGTAAAGAAAAAAATGGAAAACTCATTGCTAGTGCTACAAGGACTCCAAACAATCTTTACATGCTAAGTGAGATAAAAATGGAAAAGTATTTTCTAACTCAAGAAGATGAGATTTGGCTATGGCATAAAAGGTTGGGGCATTTGAGCTTTGATAATCTTGTCAATATTAGTAACAAGGAAGCGATTAGAGACTTGCCCAAAATAAAAATGCCCCATAACATCATTTACGGTCCTTGTCAACATGGAAAACAGGACCAGAACCGGTTTCAAATCAAAAGGGTATACTTCTTCAAAACCATTGGATCTTATTCATACCGATTTATGTGGACCTACCAGAACTCAGAGCATTCAGGGAGAAAGCTACTTCATGTTGTTTATAGATGATTATTCTAGAATGACTTGGGTTACTTTTCTCAAAGAAAAATCTGAAGCTTTTGAAAAATTTAAAGCTTTCAAAGAAATTATTGAAAATGAGACTGATAAGAGAATCAAATGCTTAAGATCATATAGAGGAGGAGAGTTCACTTCAAATGAATTTGTGGAATACTATGAGCAACAAGGAATCAAAAGAGAATATTCAGTAGCAAGAACTCCTCAACAAAATGGAGTAGTTGAAAGGAAAAACAGAACCATTGAAAATATGGCTAGAGCTGTGTTAAATGAGTCGAAACTTTTAGATGGCTTTTGGAAAGAGGCGATCGATACGATGATTCTACATTATCACCGGGGCCCAACTTAGAGTCAATCATCATAAAACTCCTTATGAGTTGTGGAAAGGAAGATCGACTATAGTAAAATACTTCAAAGTGTTTGGGAGTAAGTGCTTCATCGGAAGGGAAGATCAAAATTTGGGTAAGTTTGATCCTAGGTGTGATGAGGGAATCTTTCTTGGATATTCTAGCGGAAGCAAGGCCTACGAGATGCTTCAACAAAAGAACTCATACGATTGTAGAGAGCATAAATGTAACAGTTGATGAAAAGATAGGGATAAGAGAACCGAGTCAAGGAACTCGGTGATGAAATTTATCAAGAAGAATTTAGAGAGGTTTCGAATGAAGAAGAGGAAAGACAACAAGCTGCTTCCCAAAACTCCTTCATGATATGTTCAAAAACTTCATCCCAAATATTTGATCATTGGTGATCCAAATAGCGGGAAAACAAGAAGAAGAGTCATTTATTCACATGATTCTACAAATTTTTCATTATTATCTCAGATTGAGCAAAAATATTTTAGTGAAGCATGTGCAAATAAGTTTTGGGTAAAAGAAATGGATGAAGAGCTAAATCAAATAGATAAAAGTGAAACTTGGGAATTGGTTCCAAGACCTAAGGACAAGAATGTCATTGGAACAAAATGGATATTCAAAAATAAACTCAATGAGGATGGAAAGATTGTCAGAAACAAAGCTAGGTTAGTCTGCAAAGGTTATGCTCAAGTAGAAGGTGTTGATTTCAAAGAGATGTTTGCTCCTATTGCTCGTCTTGAAGCTATCAAAATGTTTTTGGCCCTTTCAAGCTTCAAATCATTCAAGGTATATCAAATGGATGTAAAGTCAGCTTTTCTAAATGGGGTGTTGGTAGAAGTCTACATAGAATAGCCAGAAGGAGTGTCTCTCTCGAACGAGTCGGACTATGTATGTAAAATAAAAAAGGCCTTGTATGGGTTAAAGCAAGAACCTAGGGCTTGGTACTCAAGACTTGACAAGTATCTTCATGAGCAAGGTTTCAGGAAAGGTGTGGCAGATAGCAATTTGTATATTAAGGATGAAGGTGATTATATGTTGATTATGGTTGTCCATGTTGATGATATTATTTTTGGGGGAAATAATACTCAGATGTGCAAATATTTTGCTAACACCATGCAGAAGGAATTTGAGATGTCTATGATTGGAGAGTTGTCATTCTTTTTAGGTCTTTATATTGCTCAATCAAAAGATGGTGTATTTCTCTCTCAAGGGAAGTATATCAAAGAAATGTTGAAGAAATTTGGGATGATGGACAGCAAACTAGTATGTACTCCAATGATTATAGGGTGCAAGATGAGTAAAGATGATGAATCTCCAATGGTAGATCAAATGTTGTATAGATCAATGATTGGAAATTTATTATATGTTACAACTACCAGACCAGATATCATGCAGGTATTTGGGTTAGTAGCAAGATTTCAGGCAACTCCTAAAGATTCTCATGTTATATAAGTTAAGAGGATATTCAGATATCTAAAGGGAACTATGGACTTTGGGCTTTGGTATCCCAAAGGTGATGATTTCATTCTCACAGCTTATACAGATGCAGACTGGGCAGGCAGTATTGATGACAAGAAAAGCACTAGTGGTGGAGCATTCTTTCCGGGAAAGAGTTTGGTTTCTTGGCTAAGTAAGAAACAACCTTCGGTTTCCTTATCTATAGTAGAGGTTAAATACATAGCAGTAGTGGTTGGGTGTACATAGGTTTTATGGATGAAAACCACCTTGGAGGATTTCAAAGTCAAGCATGAACAACCCATCTCCATACTTTGTGATAATAAAAGTGCCATAAGTATTTCTAAAAATCTGGTAATGCACTCAAGGACAAAGCATATTTCCATCAAGTATCACTTTCTAAGGGAGAAATTGCAAGACAAGCGAGTCAAGGTAGAGTATGTGTCTACTAAAGAGCAGATTGTAGATATCTTCACCAAACCTCTTCCAAGAGATATGTTTGAGTATCTAAGGGAGAAATTGGGAGTTGTACTCCCACCCTAGAATTAATCACCTCATTAGGAGGTGGGGGAGGGACCAAGCTAAGAGGCTCATTCTTAGTCTCGAGCCCCAAAGGTGACCCTTTGCCATTAATGACAAAGGGGGAGAGATTTGAGTAAGGGGGAGAGCCTCAAGACAGGGGGAGTTGTTTATGTTGAGTTTATGTGTTGTTGAGAAGCATGGTTTGCCATCAATGACAAAGGGGGAGATTGTTGGTAATTTTGGGTTTGAGATCCTAGCTTCTTGTCTATGAGTTGTCATTGATGTCAAAAGGAAATGGCATTAATGTTAAGAGGATGTGTTGGCTTCAAAGGTGGAAGATTCCAAGAGAATCCAGAGAGATTCCATTGGTAAGGGTTTTTCATTAAAACCAAGTTAAATGGTTTTTATTAAAACCAATGGAGGTTCTCTTTATTATTTATTTAATTATTATTTAAAACCCTTCAAGGTTTTAATTAATTAAGGGAGAAATTATTTTAATTAATCTTAAGGGTTTTACCCTTTAGAAAGCAATTTCGATTAAATTCGAGTTACTTTCGAATTCAGCCGACGTGTTTGGAAATGCATCAAAGTGCATATAAAATGAGGCAAATGATTTCATTTATGTTTGGCCAAGTGTTTGTAATTAATCCCTGAGCATTTCATTTTTGACATCGGAGCCCCTGTGCCAGCGAAGGAGAAAGACAAGCGTTGCATGGTCAAAGGTGTGATGGGTTGGTCTTGGCATCAAGGAGGAGGTGCACGTGGTGATAAGAACGGAGAATTCTCTTCTCCCTCTCGTGGGCTCTCCTAGCCCACGCGGCATGGTCAAAGGACTTAGTAGCATGGTGGTTGGTGGTTCGAATCGCCGAAGACCCTTTTGAGGGTAGTGTATGCACTCCAAAATTCGTGGGATTTTTATCAAAGGTATGCGCTCCAATTTTTGCAGAAAGTGTGGCAATTAAATTTTAATATTTTTCTTGCTAAGGTTTTATAAAGTTAGCTTTGGGAGGTATAAGGAATGCAAGCTTAATATTTTTGCTATAGTTGGATTGAAAATTAAAGGAGAAATAATTGCCATGGTGGTTGAGTTATTTTGACATGCCAATGTTGAGTTAATAATTTTTAGGGAAGATCAAAATTATTAATTGTGGTAGATTTTCAAGGGCTTATTCATCTTCAAAAAGGGTATGGGCACATTTTTCTTATGAGTATGATTGGTGTATGTTTTTCTGAAATAATGTTGGAGTGAAAAGGTTTTCAACTAGGTTTCCTTTGGTTGGGTGTAAATCCTATTTTCTGGTTTGTTGAAGATATTTTTGCTTTTTTTTTCTTAAGGAGAGTTTTTGGGAATGTAATTTCTGGTTTGAGATAGTGGAAGCTTTGTGCACTAGGGTTTATATTTGTGAGTCTAGCTACTTGCATTGAGTTGGTGGAACCCTTGGTTGGATGTTTTGAGTTTGATGGTTGAGTTGCTTCCATAGAGGTTGTTTGATCAAGTTATTGCTTTACTTGATTCATGATATTGGGCTTACTCCATTGAGTTGATTTGAGCAAGTTATTCTTTGCATTTGGTGATATTGTGTTGGTGGTTGTTTTGTTCAAATATCTTTGGAGGGAAAAGGATTTCTACTTGTTTCTTTTTCTTGTGATGATTGGTTGAATGCTTCAAGGTTGATAGTTGAATGGTGTTGGTGAAAACTTGTTTGATGAGCATTGTTGTTGAAACCCTAATTGAGGTGAAAAGAACATGAGTATATTGTTAGTGATTTTTGCATAGTTGGAATTGTTGGGGTTCATGTCTTGAAAGAAACTTTTCCTTCTTGATATTGAGTTGAGTTTCTTTTGATATTGAGATTGAGCTGAGTTGATTTGAGTTGAGTTTTGAGATTTGGATTTGAGTATAGAACATATTGAGTCTCTAACAATTCTCTTTATACTTATATGAGTTTTACAAATCACATTGGGTCTCTAACAATTCACTTTGTGATTTCCTACTAAGAAAATTTTTCTTGGTGAGCTTGCTGAGTTTTTGGACAGGTTCTAGTGGGGACTTGTGAGCAATTTTGGACAGGTTTCGGTGGGGACTTGTGAGTAGTTTTGGACAAGTTTCGGTGGGGACTTGCGAGCAGATTTGGACAGGTCCTACTAGAGGACTTGTGAGATGATTTTGATAGTTCTATCAGAGAACTTGAGGATAGAGGTGCATTGGTTCTTTGAGAAGAACCTGAGGACAGATTTGGCAAGTCTTTGAGAAGGCTTGTGTGTAGAGGATTGATTTGTTCAAGTGTTGGATAGATTTGATAGATAGAGGAAGACTTGTACTAGAATGACTGACTATGTTTGGTACAGGTTATTGAGTTGTTGTGGATGTGATCATAGAAGGCAGAGGTCTCTTACGCTAAGCATTGAGGATAGGAGGTCTTTGGTGGAAAGGAGTTCCACGTTCTGGCAAGAGGTAGAGGTAGTTTATCTTCTAAGTGATCATTTCCAGAGCGAGAGGGAAGGTATATCCTTTGAGCGAGAGGCTCATAAATGGGGGCTCATAAACATTGTAATTGGGAAGGATTCCCAAAGAACTTTGAGATAACTTTTAGAGAAAAGTTTTGTGGATGTAGCCCAACCATTTTGGGTGAACCACGTTAAAAATGGGTCTTCAATGTGTGATGCTTTCTGTCTTGATTAATGTTGTGTTGATGCCACTACTATCTAAAGTTGAAATTATTAATTGGTTAAGTCTTATACTGTTCACCCCCCTCATCGGTATAAATCCATGTTCTTCAAAATTGAAAACACATGTTCTAGGGTTTGAAAACAAGTTGTGCATATGTATTGAATGTTTTGAAATTAAAAGTGCAAGTGTTTGAGAACATAAGTGTATATTGCTTTGAGTGAAATTGTAAAGGTACAAGTGTTGTAGATCAGATTTGTAAAAGGAAATATGTATGATTGTTCATATTTGGTATAAGGAATGCAAGCTTAATATTTTTGCTATAGTTGGATTGAAAATTAAAGGGAAAATAATTGCCATGGTGGTTGAGTTATTTTGACATGCCAATGTTGAGTTAATAATTTTTAGGGAAGATCAAAATTATTAATTGTGATAGATTTTCAAGGGCTTATTCATCTTCAAAAAGGTATGGGCACATTTTTCTTATGAGTATGATTGGTGTATGTTTTTCTGAAATAATGTTGGAGTGAAAAGGTTTTCAACTAGGTTTCCTTTGGTTGGGTGTAAATCCTATTTTCTGGTTTGTTGATGACTATTTATGCATTGTTATCCTTAAGGAGAGTTTTTGGTGAATGCATAATTTTTGGTTTGAGATAGTGGAAGCTTTGTGCACTAGGGTTTATATTTGTGAGTCTAGCTACTTGCATTGAGTTGGCGGAACCCTTGGTTGGATGTTTTGAGTTTGATGGTTGAGTTGCTTCCATAGAGGTTGTTTTATCAAGTTATTTCTTTACTTGATTCATGATATTGGGCTTACTCCATTGAGTTGATTTGAGCAAGTTATTCTTTGCATTTGGTGATATTGTTTTGGTGGCTATTTTGTTCAAACATCTTTGGAGGGAAAAGGATTTCTACTTGTTTCCTTTTCTTGTGATGATTGGTTGAATGCTTCAAAGTTGATTTGAGTTGATTTTTGAGATTGGGATTTGAGTATAGAACATATTGAGTCTCTAACAATTCTCTTTATGCTTCTTGAGTTTGACAAATCACATTGGGTCTCTAACAATTCACTTTGTGATTTCCTACTAAGAAAGTTTTTCTTGGTGACCTTGCTGAGTTTTTGGACAGGTTCTAGTGGGGACTTGTGAGGAATTTTGGACAGGTTTCGGTGGGGACTTGTGAGCAGTTTTGGACAGGTTCCGATGGGGACTTGTGAGCAGATTTGGAGAGGTCCTAGTAGAGGACTTGTGAGGCTGAGTTTGATAGTTCTATCAGAGAACTTGAGGATAGAGGTGCAGTGGTTCTTTGAGAAGAACCTGAGGACAGATTTGGCAAGTCTTTGAGAAGGCTTGTGTGTAGAGGATTGATTTGTTCAAGTGTTGGATAGATTTGATAGATAGAGGAATACTTGTACTAGACCGACTGACTATGTTTGGTACAGGTTTTTGAGTTGCTGTGGATGTGATCATAGAAGGTAGAGGTCTCTTAAGCTAAGCATTGAGGACAGGAGATCTTTGGTGGAAAGGAGTTCCAGATGCTGACAAGAGGTAGAGGCTGTTGATCTTCTAAGGGATCATTTCCAGAGCAGAGGGGAAGGTATCTCCTTTGAGCAGAGGCTCATAAATTCTGATTAGGGGAAGGTATCTCCTTTGAGCAGAGGCTCATAAATTTTGATTTGTGGAAGGTATCTCCTTTGGGCCGAGGCTCATAAACATTGTAATTGGGAAGGATTCCCAAAGAACTTTGAGATAACTTTTAGAGAAAAGTTTTGTGGATGTAGCCCAACCATTTTGGGTGAACCACATTAAAAATGGGTCTTCAATGTGTGATGCTTTCTGTCTTGATTAATGTTGTGTTGATGCCACTGCTATCTAAAGTTAAAATTATTAATTGGTTAAGTCTTATACTATTCACCCCCCTCTCAGTATAAGTCCATGTTCTTCAAAATTGAAAACACATGTTCTAGGATTTGAAAACAAGTTGTGCATATGTATTGAATGTCTTGAAATTAAAAGTGCAAGTGTTTGAGAACATAAGTGTATATTGCTTTGAGTGAAATTGTAAAGGTACAAGTGTTGTAGATCAGATTTGTAAAAGGAAATATGTATGATTGTTCATATTTGGTATAAGGAATGCAAGATTAATATTTTTGCTATAGTTGGATTGAAAATTAAAGGGAAAATAATTGCCATGGTGGTTGAGTTATTTTGACATGCCAATGTTGAGTTAATAATTTTTAGGGAAGATCAAAATTATTAATTGTGATAGATTTTCAAGGGCTTATTCATCTTCAAAAAGGTATGGGCACATTTTTCTTATGAGTATGATTGGTGTATGTTTTTCTAAAATAATGTTGGAGTGAAAAGGTTTTCAACTAGGTTTCCTTTGGTTGGGTGTAAATCCTATTTTCTGGTTTGTTGATGACTATTTATGCATTGTTATCCTTAAGGAGAGTTTTTGGTGAATGCATAATTTCTGGTTTGAGATAGTGGAAGCTTTGTGCACTAGGGTTTATATTTGTGGGTCTAGCTACTTGCATTGAGTTTGCAGAACCCTTGGTTGGATGTTTTGAGTTTGATGGTTGAGTTGCTTCCATAGAGGTTGTTTTATCAAGTTATTGCTTTACTTGATTCATGATATTGGGCTTACTCCATTGAGTTGATTTGAGCAAGTTATTCTTTGCATTTGGTGATATTGTGTTGGTGGCTATTTTTTTCAAATATATTTGGAGGGAAAAGGATTTCTACTTGTTTCCTTTTCTTGTGATGATTGGTTGAATGCTTCAAAGTTGATTTGAGTTGATTTTTGAGATTGGGATTTGAGTATAGAACATATTGAGTCTCTAGCAATTCTCTTTATGCTTCTATGAGTTTGACAAATCACATTGGGTCTCTAACAATTCACTTTGTGATTTCCTACTAAGAAAGTTTTTCTTGGTGACCTTGCTAAGTTTTTGGACAGGTTCCAATGGGGACTTGTGAGCAGATTTTGGACAGGTTCTGGTGGGGACTTGTGAGCGAGTTTTGGATAGGTTCCGGTGGGGACTTGTGAGCAGATTTGGACAGGTCCTAGCGAGTACTTGTGAGCTGAGTTTGATAGTTCTATCAGAGAACTTGAGGACAGAGGTGCAGTGGTTCTTTGAGAAGAACCTGAGGATAGATTTGGCAAGTCTTTGAGAAGGCTTGTGTGTAGAGGATTAATTTGTTCAAGTGTTGGATAGATCTGACAGACAAGAGGAAGACTTGTACTAGACCGGTCGACTATGTTTGGTACAGATTCTTGAGCTGCTATGGACGTGATCATAGAAGGCGAGAGGTCTCTTAGGCTAAGCATAGAGGACGGGAGGTCTTCGATGGAAAGGAGTTCCATGTCTTGGCAAGAGGTAGAGACGAGTTGATCTTCTAAGGGATCATTTCCGGAGCGAGAGCGGAAGGTATCTCCTTTGAGCAGAGGCTCATAAATTCTGATTGGGGTAAGGTATCTCCTTTGAGCAGAGGCTCATAAATTTTGATTGGGGGAAGGTATCTCCTTTGGGCCGAGGCTCATAAACATTGTAATTGGGAAGGATTCCCAAAGAACTTTGAGATAACTTTTAGAGAAAACAACCATTTTGGGTGAACCACATTAAAAATGGGTCTTCAATGTGTGATGCTTTCTGTCTTGATTAATGTTGTGTTGATGCCACTGCTATCTAAAGTTGAAATTATTAATTGGTTAAGTCTTATACTATTCACCCCCCCTCTCAGTATAAGTCCATGTTCTTCAAAATTGAAAACACATGTTCTAGGATTTGAAAACAAGTTGTGCATATGTATTGAATGTCTTGAAATTAAAAGTGCAAGTGTTTGAGAACATAAGTGTATATTGCTTTGAGTGAAATTGTAAAGGTACAAGTGTTGTAGATCAGATTTGTAAAAGGAAATATGTATGATTGTTCATATTTGGTTTTGGGTATATATATGAGCATTGTGTATATGCAAGATTTAGAGAATGCTTTGAGTAGGATTTTGTGGATAGTTTTAGCAAAGATTTGAGTAGGTTTGAGCAGGTTTTTATGGGTAGTTTTGGGTAGATATTTGATCAATTTTGAGAAAGCCTAGTGAGTAGTTGTTGGTCACAAATCTGCCTAAGTACAAGATTTCATCACTTGTGCGCCCTAGACTCAGCCAAAATTGAAAGGCCGAGGGAAAAATAAAATTTCTTCGAACCGATCTCCAGAGAGGGCTGGCTCCCTTACTAAATTCTACACTTGTTTGAAGACTAGGGATGCAGGAAAGAAATTGAAAAATAAGCTGAAAGAAAGGGAAATATAGCCACGAGGCCGAAGTGTAGAATTTGGGGCGAGACTAACGACAAAAATTCCACCAAGTTTTATAACAACATATAATAAAAGGAAAGCAGCAGAATTTAACTCACACCTTTGTAGAGATAACCCCCGGATCGCATTTCAAAATCTACTCACTAACCAACAACGTTTGAATTCAGAATGCAGAATTCAAAACTTAACAACAAGAGCATGAGCATAAACAGAAATGATTTTAAAAAAAGAAGGAAATCACACACATAAGAATGCTTGCAAATTTTAGAAGCCAAGTCTCTTCTATTGATGCAGAGAACTTAGAGAGTTTTCTTGCAAAATATCTAACCTCCCTTTACAATAAGAATTTGATTAGTATTTATAGAGGTTTTCGCCTCTTTCATTAAATACATGTGGAGGCAAAGTGTCGGCCACTCAGCCACCAATAGCAACAACTTTCTCCTCGACCACAACAATGAACCAATGAGCAAATGCCAAATAAAATAACTGCTGATTTTATCACATGGCATATCAAGCTTCAGCACAAATCATCGGTCCAGTTTCAATCTCCATGGTGGCGCCTTGGAAATGCATGCCCACGAAGTGGTTGATGCCTCGAAAATGAACAATATTGCACTTGGAATCAAGAGCACATGCTTAAACTTGGTAGCTTCAGCGATCATATCACCTCAAGAATTATCTTTATCAATATTAATCTCTTTTCAAGGAAGATTTGCACCAAACTTCACCCAAAATTACATCCATAGGAAAAAGTGTTCAATGTGTGAAAACACTTAAAAAAGAAAAAAATACTTTTCAATGTGGCACAAGATTACAAGAAATGTATGTGGCAACTACAACAAAATTCCAATGTGGCAAAAATGCCAACATTTTTGGTGGCTCACGGGGTATTCAGCTCACCTGAATGTAATCGATTCCAGGCCTTTATTCATTGGGTACAGAGTTCCCACTTGTAGCTGCATCTGATGGTTAGCTACTTGTATCAGCTTCATCTTGCTTTTTGAGATGTGCTGCGGTGGATTCATATATCGCAACTGCTTCAGCCCATCCATCTATGGTAATCACCTCCCGAGCTTTGAGAGTACCCACAAGATATCGAAAAGTCTCAACCTTTTCTATATCAAGATGTTTGGCCCTTTGATTGAGCTCCAATAATCCAGATTCAATGCGAATGAACTTTCTCATTAATGGTAACACATGCTCTTCGGTGATGGGCTCCTCCAAATTATCAATATCTGAAGTATCCGTCATGAAAACAGCCCATAATGTATCCAGGTCTTTCTTTGCCAGAATATTTCCTTGATCATCAACAAAACTAGGAAAACCATTATCTGCAAGTGTTTCAAAATAAACCAATGAAATACGTCTTTCATGCTCAAAGGTCTCTTGCAACTGACGAGCTTCTTTAATCAGATTCATCTTGGAGAAATAACTACGTAATGTGATTTTAGCACTCGCCCAAGCATGGGCTATATCACTCATTGGATGCATCTTGAGATTTATTTGAGTCATTGCTTGGATCTTCATGGCCATTTCCAATTTTGGCTCTAAATCTTGCTCCATGTTGTCTATTATAGGTCCACCATATGAAACAGTTGCTGAACATCCTGAAGGAACAAGAGCACTAATGTAGCCTTGGTCACCATTTTCTTACAATTAGTCAACATCTGACTGTGAGCTTCCTTAATCTTGTCCTTGGTGAGGGACATAGAGTGCATTGATTTTGCTGCCAATTGATTCTGCAAGTTCTGAAGCTGATCCTGCAAAGCTTGAATTTTTAGTTGTGCTTCCTGCTCGGCTGCCTGAAACTGTGTAGCTATCTGCTTGCTCTCCGCTATGTCACTTTCCAAATGCATCACCTATTGCTGCCACTATTGAGATTCAAATTGTGCTGCATCAAATTTAGCCTGTTGTTCCTCTAAGGCTTCCTCGAGCTTTTTGATTTTCTCTTCAGCCTGAATGAGAAGATCCTTGTAATGTTCTGCCTGCAGATACATGGAACTTGATGCCTCCTGTATGGTGCCCATGTGCTCAACTGGATGCTTCTTTGTGAGGTCCTCAGTGATAGCTTGGTATGAATAGTCACTAGATGTCATTTCTCTTTGAGGTTTCTGAACCCGAGGAATCATGGTCACCGTGTGCTTCTCCATTGCTATGGGATCAAAAGTCACTTTCTTTACTGGTTGTGCCATGGCTAGTGAATCCTTTCTCTTACGATTCTTCCACCACCTAGATGAACTTTGTTGTGCCTTGCTGAGTTTTTCTGCTATTGAGCGCTCAGGTAGCAACTCTATCTCAGAGACTAGTGGCTCCTCCATGGCAAAAATTGGGGAAGAGAGAAAAATAGCTTGTTGGGGATTGGATTCAACCATAGGAATGGAAGTGGAGGGGATCTCAGCTACGCTTACTCGAAGAGGTGCTTGCGTGCTTATGGAAGAATGTGAAGGTATGGAAGATGAAACAAAGGGTAATGGAAGGGCAAATGGATTTGGGGCAGATGCAAATGAACTGAAGGCAAGAGAAAAGGATGGAATGGGTGAAACTGAAGAAGCACTAGTGACCTGTGACTATGGGACAGAAGTGGGAATGGGAGAGGTGGATGTGACGGGAGGTGAAGTAGACATAGGAACTATGGATGAAAAAATAGTGGTCACCAAATGCTTATTAATGAGAGAAGAAGAAGGAAAATGCATACCTATGGGCTCCTCTCCTTTTGTGCTTATGATCATTTGAGCCGATGGTAAACATTGTTGTATCACAATATTTTCTTCTCCTTTAGATTGTTCCTTCCCCATGTTCAGATCAACCGATGTCACCATTGAATCAGAGTGTGTTGGCTCAATTGCTTGTGATGAAGAATGTGCTCCACTCCTAGGCTTCTTCGCTATGTGAGGGAAAGGAATTTCCATGGCTGCACTCCTTTTATTTTGTAGAAATTGCTCTTGCTCTTCCTCTTCAATAACAATCCTCTCTTTTTCCAATACCTCCACTTGTCCGATCATTTCTTGTTCTTTACCTGGACTACTAATACTTTTAGGCACCAAATCAGCAAAGGAGAGGGGCTGATACTTCTCATAATTATCATCATAAATATTTGAAAAAGAATCATCTATAGCCATCGAATATTTTGTTTTGAGCTTATTTTGATGAACTCTCATGATCCACCAATTGGCAATCTTTTCATCAGACCAATCAGGCAATTTGGTCTTCATTTGCTCAAACAAACCTTCAGGAGGAACCTATTCTGAGTGATTGGCAGGATCATATTCAACCTCCATTTCATAAAAATCATGCCAAGGAGGAAGTGACATCATCTTCTCTACATGCCATTCAATGTCATGCCCTTCAAGATTGTTCCTTTGTCGCACAATATCTTCTCTGGGGCAACAATGAAATGTTTTTGCCTTGATGAAACTGGCAAAAATACCCAAAGGATCATACTTCCATCGTTGGGGGAGCTCAACCAATCCATGATCATAGAGTGTCTCAGCAATCAGTTCATTCTGCCCACACTGAGTAACTGTGATATCACCAAACTTGAAAGGCATAACACATGTATTTTTTTCCTATTACCTGACCCATAGGTATCATTTATAAAATCACTTTGTCGGGCTACTTCCAAGGCAAAAAGATGTTCAGTTGTAAAATATGGTAGCAAAAAAGGTTTACCAGTAAAACCATACACTCTAACTACCACGCCTTGGGTTAGTAAGAAAACATCACCTTTTTTCTGATCAACCACTTCTGCTTGTAGGGCCCGAGGCACTCTATTGCATACTCCATACATTATCTCCAAAGCAGGTCCTAAAAACATTCTGTTGAAGTTATAATAGGACTCGTTCTTGGACAAACTCTGAGTCCATGAGTATATTGGTAATGCTTTTCCTGCTTCATCTGTCTTGTTTATTGCTACAAAAGCAAAACGAGAGTGCATATGGTAGAAAAAATACCATGTCAAGAGGGAACAATGCCTAAAGGTAAGATCTTCTCCATTTTGTACCTTTCTCAATTGTGAATGTATCCTCATTTCTAAGAAACTTGCCCAATCAAAGAAAATTGAATTTGGAGTTGTTGTCACGGTAGTTGGAGCATAAAACCCTGGCTGTGAAATGAATTGCACCAACGATGCTTGCCACTTTTGTATTGCAAAATCTGAAGATAATCCTGTTAGCCATGCTATCATTGAATACAAATCTGGGCTCTTGAAACTTTTCAATGGTGTCGGCATTTTTGGCAACTCTCCCAATCGTGGGGTCTTTAATAACTGGCTCTCCATGAACTGCCACATCTGAATGGTAGGTTGATACCTCTCCTCCTCCTCCTTAAAACTAAATTTTTTTAATGTAGTAGAAGATGAAAGTTGTGCACCACAAGCAAACGCATCCTGTATGGAACTAGCCGAGATACTAAACAATACTTCTCCATGGGCATTTTGGACAGTTCTTGCAGCAGTGTTGTAGCATTGTGCGATTGCCCAGATCAGCTCAGGACATGGATGCACAGGTGTACACAAGTACCAGGAGAGATGAGAATGAAATGCTATAGTACGGGGACTCCCAGCAGACATATGTTGTGCAACAAACTCAGCATCTAGACGCAGTCTTTCTACTCCCTTGTTGGTGATATTGCAATCTTTAATCTGTCCCAAGCGATCATCATAAGGTTTCAGTTCCATATCTTCAACCTTTTCTTCTCGAGCTCTTCGTGGCTTCTTCGCGATCTCAGGCCTTTTTTGTACATTCACCTTCTTGGCCTCTGCAGCTTTCCTCCCCATCTTCAGCTTCCTTTGAATATGCAGCAATGAACAACAAACCCTGGAGCAAAAGGGATTCGCAAGACTTCGATATAGGAACCCTGCAAATGCTTTGATTGAAAACAAAAGGATGGGCCTCCTTTTATAAATTTCCATACACATCCATTGGAAAGCTTTCTAATTTCATGGGCACCGCATGCATTCCAATGATGCTTTTATTTTTTATTTTTATGCTTCTTACCACTTCTTGAAATGCGAGAAGTGGTAGTTTTTTTTTTTTAGAAAGTGTAATGAGTGAGCGGAGTGAGAAATGTTAATGAGCGGAATTTACGGATAGTGCAGCATGGAGATGGGGGGTGCATGGGAAAAAATATGAGCGAAAGGATTTAAATGCATAATGGTTTTTCTTATTTTAGTATCATTGTTTTTTTTTATTTTTTTTTTTTTTTAAATGGCTGAAATGGTTTATTCGGGGGATGGAATGGGAATTTCGGGACCCGAAATAGTGTTTTCGGGGACCCGAAATGAGTATTTCGGAAGGATAACGAAGACTATGGACGGGGAGTGGTGGAAGACATGTATATTGGGAGGTCCGAAAGGGCTTTTTCGGGACCCGAAATAGTGTTCTCGGGGACCCGAAAAGGCTATTTCGGGGGGAATAGGAAGAAATTTCGGGCATGCATGAGCACGTTTTTTTTTTTTTAAATAGTGGAAGGGGAATGGGAATTTCGGGACCCGAAAAAGCTAATTGGGGGAGAAAAATGAGCTCGGGAAGCATGCAATTTTTATTAATTATTTTTTTTTTTGGTTGACTAGTCAAAGGGCGAGAGGGAAGGCTTTCGGGATCCCGAAAACACTATTTCGGGATCCGAAAAGGGCATTTCGGGCATGAAGGAATGGGAGGGACGGAATGAAGTTTTAATAATATTTTATTTGAAGTCGAGAAATGGGTATTTCGGAGGCCCGAAAAAGGAATTTCGGGTTATGTTTTTTATTTAAAAAAAAGGGTTTGGGAGGGAAAATTCAAATTTTGGAATTTGAATTTCGAATTGAGCATGGAGGGAGTGGAGGTTTTTTTTTTTTTTAATTTCTTGCATGGGGGAGTTGGGAAAAAAGAGCAAAATCCAAAAACAAGGGTTTAAGGTAAGGCCATGTTATAGAGCGAAAAGCGGGGAAAATGCAAGCCTTTTTTTTTTTTTTTTACACCTCGAGAACCTTGGACCCCTAAACACCTCATCCAACTTGATTTTTTGGTTTTCAAGTTTTTAAAGAACTCCCTAGTTAAGCATAACCTTCCTAGAGTAGTACTCGGATGGGTGACCTCCTAGGAAGTCCCGGGCTCTGCACACTTTTTCATTTTTTTTTTTTTACTGATAATAGGCCTTCAAATGAAGACCATTAACTGGAATTAACAGTGCATGACCATCCATATCTTGCAAATAAAAAGAATTAACTTGATTGGCACTTGTGATTTGAAATGGACCTTCCCATATTGCCTCGAACTTGTGATGTTTGCCAGGCTTTGATTTCTTTTCATTCCACTTCAATACAAGATCGCCAACCTTAAAAGTCCTTTCAGAGACCTTTTTACCGAACCATTTCTTTGTCATCTCAGCATGTTCTATAAAATCCTGGTATGATTTCTCCCGTTCTTCTTCCAACTGTAAAAGTTGAGCTAATCTCATGTTCATAGAATCAGATTCATCATCCTCATCATCAATCAAATGCCAAGTCTGGAGGGCCGGTAATTCAATATGAATTGGCAAAACCGCTTCTTTGTCGTATACCAATGAATAAGGGGATGTCTTGATAGATTTTTTCACCGAGATGCGATCAGCCCACAATGCTTGATTCAAAAGTAGGTGCCAGCTCCGCTTATTGTCGCCAAGGGTCCTCTTCAAAATTCGAAGCAAATTCTTGTTTGTAGATTCGGCCAAGCCATTCCCCTACGGATAATAATTAGATGAAGTTTTCAAATAAATTCCGTACTTACCCACAAATTCATTGATTTTGGCACCTATGAAAGGAGTTCCATTATCTGTTATAATCGCATCTGGGATACCAAAGCGAGTGATCAACCCCTCAAGAAAAGTGATGACCGTGGCTTGATCCACCTTTTTAGTTGGAATTGCTTCAAGTCCATCTAGTGAAATAGTCGGTTGCAGTCAAGATGTACTTGTGACCAGCAGATGAGTTAGGATCAATGACCCCGATAAAGTCTAGGCCCCATTGCTGAAATGGTACTTCTACTTGAATCGGGTGAAGAGGTAATGATGCATTCCTGGTTCTACCGATGTATCTTTGGCACTTATCACATTTTTGACTAACTTTGAAGGCGTCTACAAAAAGAGTAGGCCAAAAATAGCCTGCTCGAATAATATTTAATGCCATGGGTCTACCTGCATAATGACCTCCTGATAATCCATAATGGAATTCTTCTAAAATTTTCTCCTTCTCTGATTCTTTGACACATCTAAGAAGAACCCCATCAATATTCTTATGAAACAAGCCATTTGGCAGCAAGACATACTTGAGGGCTTGCAGTCTAAATCTTCTTCTCTGTGAGGCATTCAGATGTGAAGGACATTTCCCAGAATAAAAATATTCAATCAGCTCCTCTGTCCAATCTTGATCCACTATAGAATGATTGTCAAAATTACAATTATCTACTACATCCTCATACTCATGAATTGTGGATCCAGAGGAAGCATTCTTTGCAAGCTCTTGGCACAATGCTCGACCTCGAACAAGTTTGGTTGGTCGGATCTCAACATCAAATTCTTGAATTTTAGAAACCCAACCAACTCTCCTATCTCCAAGTTCTCCTTGTATGATAAAATTTTGGACATCTGGATGAACAACATAAACTATTGTTTTACTCTATGAAACAAAGTGCCGAAACTTCTTCAGAGATTTCATTACCGCATACACTTGTTTCTCAATGAAGTTATACTTCTCTTGATGTGGTTGGATGACTTGGCTTAGGAAAGCAATCGGACGTTCATTTTCATCATCTCCCTTATGTGTAAGCACCGCTGCATAAGCTTCTTGTTCACCAACAACATAAAGGATAAAATCCTTGGAATAATCAGGGTTCACCAGGATCGGAGCTTGAGTGATCCTTTCTTTGATCTCCTCAAATGATTGCTTCCTCTGCTCGGTCCATTTAAATTCAGCATTTTTCTTTAAAAGCTCTGTCATTGGCCTTATTACTTGAGCGAAATCTGCAACAAACTTTCGAACAAAATTAATTTGCCCAAAAAAAGATTGCAAATCCTTCTTATTGGCTGGCAATGGAAGCTTCAAAAGAGCTTGGGCCCTAGTTGGATCAATAGCTAGGCCATTTTCTGAAATTACATGTCCTAGGAGCTTTCCCTCCTTTACAGAAAAAATTGACTTTTTTGGATTAATAGATATGCCAAATTCTTGACATTTTTCAAATACCTGCCTTAAATGAGATCCGTGCTCCTCCCTATTGTGAGAAAAAATAGTCATATCATCCAAATAAATCACAATAATGTGATTTAACAACTCACCAAAAGCCACATCCATTGCCCTTTGAAAAGTTGCGCCAGCATTTGAGAGTCCAAACGACATTCGTTGGTAAGCAAAGGTTCCCCATTTTGTGGTGAACGTTGTTTTATGTTGGTCCTCATCCCTGACCCAAATCTGGTTATACCCAGAGAATCCATCCAACAAAGAGAATCTCTGAGCTCCCACAACCACATGAAGAATCTGGTCAATCTGAGGTAGAGGATAATGATCTTTTAGCGAGGCTTGATTCAAATTTCGAAAATCAACACATAGGCGAATATCTCCATTCTTTTTCGTATTGGGACCAGATTTGCCACCCAAGTTGAATGCTTGATGGGGTAAATGATTTTAGAATCCAACATTTTAAGAAGCTCCGCCTTCATCAGTACTTCAATCTTGGGATTAACTGGTCTCTGCTTTTGTCTGAAGGGTTTCACCCCATCATGCAACTCAATAGTATGTTGTATTACATCTTTGTTATATCCCTTCAAATCATGGTAACTCCAAGCAACTGTGTCAGGAAATTCATGACATAAATCTCTGATTTGTTCTAACTCCTCGGGAGTACAATCCATCCCAATATTTATCAATTTTTGGGGACCCAACTCTAGTTCAGTATACTCCTTCTCATCTACTTTGATCCTATGCTTCTCCGCCCTATCATTTTGATCAAAAAGGCTTTCAAGTGTAATCAATCCTTTTGGGATATGATTATTCCTTAGTTGAATAAGCCCTTTGGCTTCCTCCTCATCAAGCGTTCTCTCTTCCATAGTACTCGCTTCTCTTATCAAAAAATTTACAATCTGCTCATCACTTTCGAATACTTGCCAATACATGTTCTTGTCCGGGACCGAAGGTCTGTAAACTAACCTTACGGTCTTAGGTTTCCTCACTACATGCTCAATCGGAGAGAAGTTTGCTCCAAGAGATGCTAGAAGATCAGCATGCTTATTCAGCTCTCATGAAATGGATTGAATATTCAATGTTGTGAAAGCCTCAAACAGGTCCCAAACTTTGTTGCGGTATGCCTTGAGATAATGCTTCTTGGAGATGCACTTGTTCGTTACTTGATTCACAATCAATTCAGAGTCACCAAAAATCTGCAATTGTTCAATCCCCAATTTTTTTGCCTTCTTCAAACCTAGGCACAACGCTTCATACTCAATAGCATTGTTAGTACAACTCTAGGTCAGTCGATATGAATATGTTTTCTATAGGCCAGAGGGAGAAATAAGAACAATCCCTACTCCCGCACCATTTTTACATCTTGCTCCATCAAAATACAACTTCCATAATTGATCGAGCACAGAGTCTTGATCATCTTGATCAAGAGGCATCTTTATTTCAACCTCTTCAGGCTTTGTAATGGAGTAACAACCAATTTCAGTTTCCATCATGGCATTAAAATCGAGCATTGAAAACTCATCCTCTAAGCGAAGCTCATCCAGGACTTCATCCATCAAATCAGGATTTTCCAATTCTTTAGTTATCATGTTGACAGAATGTGTGGACTTTTCTTCTTCTTCCATCTTCTCTATATGAAAAGTAGAAGGCTTCTCATTGTAGATCCAGATTCTTCTTCCTTTGAAAGGAATCTCCAAGTGAGAATAATCCAGAGAAAGGTAGCCTCCCAGCTTGGCAGTGAATTCTCTCGACAAACACATACTGAAATATGGTTCCAAATCAACCACAACTACCTCCTGAATTACTGTAATTTGAGGCATACTATGTAGAACAATAGGAATATCCTTGATTACACCCACTATTTTCATGGGAGTCCCATCCAACTGCAAGACACCAGGGCTACTTCTTGTATACTCCATACCCATGACTTCACAAACTGCCTTTGGCATGACAGTTGTCGCAGCACCAGAATCAATCATGCAGTTGTGCACTATCCAACCCTCCATCCTGAGTGACAAATAAAATGGGGGTGGTCTATTTTTTCTAGTGGCTGAAGTAGTTAATGTTTGAGAAAAAATCATCTGGGTAGGATTCTTCTCATTATCTTTCATAGACTTCAATGATTCTTGTAACAAATCAACTTGCCCAGGTAATTGTAATGCATCATAGAGACTAACCTTGGTTGGAATCTTCTTCAATTCTTCAACAATATTGTATGTAGATGCACCAGACTCCCTCTTTTCAATAGTGTCTTCATATTTGCTCCGATATTTCTGAGTGGCTTCTACCCTCAGTATTTTAGTCAAATATGGGTACTTGAGCTTTTCTCTGGCTTGTTCCTCTATTTCAGCTCTTGCCTGCGAAGCTGAGGCTTTTTCTTGCAATATTTCCTTTGCTCATGGTGGCAAAAGATATTTTAATAGAACAGGTGAATCTGGCTTTGGTATTGAAGCAGGAGCTTTCACTTGTACTTGTTTCTTCTCATTTTGCATCTTCGGATCAGTCGGTACCCTTAATGGTTCCATCTCTCTTGGATCTACCGTGATTGGCTTCTTCCCAGTTCTCGTGAGAACCGAGACTTGTTCTTCGAGATGGAACCATAAAATTATGATCTACCTCAGTAATCATGTTAACTTGTCCTCCAGAAGAGCTTGCGGCCAATGTTTGTACATAGTTCAAATGAACCATACAAGTCTCCTCACCGTGTGGATCATTACATGTAGAGCACCAATATGTTCTTTCTACAGGGCCAGCTTCCTCATTCATCAACACAGTCGGGTTCTTCTCAGGCACTTTGCTTGTTGAAGCCACTTGTTCTCTAGTGATCGACGGAGGTTGAAATCTCTTGGGTTGGAAATCTCTCTCGGCCTGCTTTCTTTCAATAATTGTGATTTTATTTCCCATTGCTCTTATAGCTGAATTAGCAAATTTTACCTCTTGTAATAGCGTTGTGTAAGGATCAAGATTTGAGGGTGCAGGAGGTGTCGGTATAGGTAGAGGTGTTGGCGGTGCAAGCAATGCTGGGAATGAAGTGGGAGCTGGTAATTATGGAATGCTTGGTGCAGGAAATTGTGGAATAGTTGGAGCAGGGAGCTGAGGAACTGGAATGGGTGCGATCTGAGGCGCACTTGAGCTCCATGATGGAATAGGATACATGGAAGGCATAGGCTATGAAAATGAACCAGAATACAAATGTTGAGGAAGATCAGGTAAGATAGGCATTGTTACCTTTGGGGGAAGCCTACCTATGGCAATCAAGTCTACTTCTGCCTTTTGCGCTTGTTCGAACAGCTCTGGGAATGTAGTCACGTTGGACTACGGATAGCCAAGCCAATGTCTGTGTTAAAAGCTCTGAGATAATAGAATGCAGCTTGCTCATGAGTG
Source organism: Wollemia nobilis (assembly GCA_028583015.1). Lineage (NCBI taxonomy): Eukaryota > Viridiplantae > Streptophyta > Pinopsida > Araucariales > Araucariaceae > Wollemia > Wollemia nobilis. The sequence goes on along the minus strand of JAQPPZ010002146.1, from coordinate 1,135,171 downwards.
GGCCGAAGACCTTCAGGAACTCTCTGCCAGCTTCTGGTAAATCTGACATTGAAGTCCGCTATCTCCTCCTGCGGATGCCTTTGAATTGCATTAAATTGATGCAACAAGGAAAATGGATCGGCTTGTTCATGAAAGTTTTTGATTAACAACTCTCCTAATTGATCCCATGATGCAATAGTGCCTGGTTGCAACGATCGGTACCAATACAACAATTTCCCTCTCAGTGACAACACCAACAATTTTATCATCACGTCTTCATCCATTATGTCATGGATGGTCGCCAAAGAGGCTACATCTTGAATATGCTCATAAGCAGTTTTACCAGTACCATCATAGGTCGGCAAAGCTTTCAAAGCAGCTTGAGGGACTGGATTTTGTGCCAGTAAATTCAAGGCTCCCAAACTATTCCATGTCGAGAACTACCTTGGTGGAGGATTCTGGGCCATTTGGACTGGTGTGTGTGGCTGAGGAGGTGGAAAACTAGTAGCAGTACTAGATGAACTTGAAGGAACAAAAAATACACCAACAATTTGTGAGGATGTTGCAGAGGACGTAAGTGGTGGGGAGACCAACTTAGGGTGTCCACTTAATTTTTGGTTGTCAAGTTCAAAAAACTCAACGGGATTTTCAAATTTTTTGGCCTTCGATCTTGTGATCATGAAGTACAACTCTCACTGTCTCCACGTTCGGAGGCTTCTAGGTAGTGCTGAGTCACCAAATGTTCTAACTATACAACATGAAGGCGAACATTAAACCTCAATACTATTGAAAGTGAAACTTTCAGGGTCCCACTAGGCATGCCAAAAACTGTTGGTATAGGTGGGTTTGTCAACTTGGAATAGTACTTGTCCCACCGATTATGGATCTTATTGAGACAGAGACAGTCTGTCCCACTGGGCATGCCAAAAATTGTTGGTCACAAATCTGCCTAAGTACAATATTTCATCACTTGTGCGCCCTAGACTCGACCAACATTGAAAGGCCGAGGGAAAAAGAAAATTCCTTCGAACCGATCTCCAGAGAGGGCTGGCTCCCTTACTAAATTCTACACTGTTTGAAGACTAGGGATGCAGGAAAGAAATTGAAAAATAACTGAAAGAAAGGGAAATATAGCCACAGGCCGAAGTGTAGAATTTGGGGCAGACTAACAGCAAAAATTCCACCAAGTTTTATAACAACATATAATAAAAGGAAAGCAGCAGAATTTAACTCACACCTTTGTAGAGATAACCCCCGGATCGCATTTCAAAATCTACTCACTAACCAGCAATGTTTGAATTCAGAATGCAGAATTCAAAACTTAACAACAAGAGCATGAGCATAAACAGAAATGATTTTAAAAAAAAAAGGAAATCACACACATAAGAATGCTTGCAAATTTTAGAAGCCAAGTCTCTTCTATTGATGCAGAGAACTTAGAGAGTTTTCTTGCAAAATATCTAACCTCCCTTTACAATAAGAATTTGATTAGTATTTATAGAGGTTTTCGCCTCTTTCATTAAATACATGTGGAGGCAAAGTGTCGGCCACTCAGCCACCAATAGCAACAACTTTCTCCTCGACCACAACAATGAACCAATGAGCAAATGCCAAATAAAATAACTGTTGATTTTATCACATGGCATATCAAGCTTCAACACAAATCATCGGTCCAGTTTCAATCTCCATGGTGGCACCTTGGAAATGCATGCCCACGAAGTGGTTGATGCCTCGAAAATGAACAATATTGCACTGGAATCAAGAGCACATGCTTAAACTTGGTAGCTTCAGTGATCATATCACCTCAAGAATTATCTTTATCAATATTAATCTCTTTTCAAGGAAGATTTGCACCAAACTTCACCCAAAATTACATCCATAGGAAAAAGTGTTCAATGTGTGAAAACACTTAAAAAAGAAAAAACACTTTTCAATGTGGCACCAATGATTACAACGAAATGTCAATGTGGCACACTACAACAAAATTCCAATGTGGCAAAAATGCCAACAGTAGTCTTGGAGTAGAGTTGAGCAAGCCTTGTGAGAAGGCTTGGAGCAGATTTGAGAAAATGGGATTGGTGTCTCCTATGGATAGAGGTCCACGAACTTGAGCATAGGGGATTGGAGTCTCCTTTGGGTAGAGGCCCATAAACATTGTAATAGGGAATTGGTTCCCAAGAGATTTGTTGAGAAAATTTATAAGAAATATTTTCTCCATGGACGTAACCCACATTGGGTGAACCACGTTAAATCTATGTCTCTCATGTGTGTGATGATTTGTGCATTGCTTTATTATTGCTATTGATGATATTGGTTAATACTGCTATGGAAAGTTATTGCAATTGATAATATTGGATAATATTGATTGGGAAAGAAAAGTAAAAGTTTTATCTTATACTGTTCACCCCCCTCTCAATATAAGCTTGTGTTCTTCAATTGGTATCAGAGCGGGTTCCTTCAGGGAAGCCTAACAGCTTGAAGGAAGATATTACAAGAACACACATGGCTACTAATGTGATAGAAATTGCTCCTATGGTTGAAATCAACAAAAGAGATTCAGAAAAGGAAAAGGAAGGATTGGTTCACATAGAAGAGGAACTTACCACCACACTTGCAAAATTAAAAAGGATGAGAAAGAAGAATTCAAGATTGAAAGCTCAAGTACAAGATGATGAGGAAATTAAGGCAAGGTTTCTACAAGATCTCACAGATTTAAAAGTAAAGGTTGAAGAAGCAAAAATAATTGAAGAAGTAATGATTGAGAAATTAAAGGCAAAAGAATTGGAATGTGAAATATTGGAATGTGAGGTAGTCTCTCTCAGAAAAGAAGTTGAAAAATCTAAGAATAGGATACAACAAAATACAAGGTTACAAAAGGAGGAATCAAGCTCAAAAGGGACATCAAAGAAAGTAAGTGATAAAGAGCCCATGACTTATGCAGATGTGTTAAAAAATAAAAGCATCAAGGAAGAAAGCAAAGAATCATCATGGACAAAATTCAATCACAGGAAATCAAACAGGTTTCAATACTTCTTTCATGGTTATTGTTTTTCATGTAACAAATATGGTCACAAAGTTGCACAATGCATGGTCCATGTAAAAAATGATTTTGGCATCACTAGTAAAAATTCTTTTGCACCTCTCAACAATGTCATGTGTTATAAATGTGAAAATTTTGGGCACAAAGCTAGATGGTGTAAAACAGTGGTTCTTGAACTTTCTAAGTCAAGCAAGAAAGAGGAAAGTCAACCAGTTTAGAAAGAGATATCTTCAAAAATATGGAAAAATAAGGAACAAGAAAAAGAAAAATCCATGTTAGTTCAAACAACTCTCCATGTGCAAAATGAAGGAAATCAATGGTATATTGATAGTGGTTTCTCAAGCCATATGACAGGTGATAAAAGTAAATTTCTTTCTCTCAAGAAAATAAATGGAGGAACAGTAAAATTTGGTGATAATGCTTCTGCTAAAATTGTTGGAAAAGGGACTTTGAGTTTGGATAATGGAAGATCAAAAATAGAAAATGTGTTATATGTTGAAGGATTGAAGCACAACTTACTAAGTGTAAGTCAACTATGTGATCAAGGACACACACTTACTTTTCACCCAAATGGATGTGAGATCAGGAAATCCAAAATAGGAAAGCTTATTGTAGATGCCAGTAGAACTACAAACAATCTCTACATGTTGAGTGATATCAAGGGGGAAAAATGCTTTTTGTCAAAAGAGGATGAGAGTTGGTTATGGCATAGAAGGATGGGTCACTTGAATTTTGACAACATAGTGAAAATAAGCAACAAACAAGCAGTTAGAGATTTACCCAAAATAACAAAACCACCAAACATAGTTTGTGCACAATGTCAGCATGGCAAGAAAGTAAGAACAAGTTTTAGATCAAAAGAATTTACTTCATCCAAGCCTTTGGAACTAGTTCACACTGATCTATGTGGTCCTACAAGGATAAAAAGTTTACAAGGTGAAAGTTACTTCATGCTATTTATTGATGATTTCTCTAGAATGACTTGGGTAACATTCTTAAAGGAAAAATCAGAAGCATTTGAAAAATTCAAGGCATTCAAGGCACTAGTAGAAAATGAAATAGGCAAAAGGATCAAATGTTTAAGATCAGATAGAGGAGGAGAATTCATTTCAGGTGAATTTATAGAATTCTGTGAGCAACATGGAATCAAGAGATAATTTTCAGCAGCAAGAACTCCACAACAGAATGGAGTAGTTGAAAGGAAAAATAGAACTGTTCAGGGTATGGCTAGAGCTATGTTAAATGAGTCTAATATTTTAGATGGTTTTTGGAAAGAAGCAGTTCATACAATAGTTTATATTATCAATAGAGCTCAAGTAAGAGTAAATCACCACAAAACCCCATATGAGCTTTGGAAGGGAAGACCAACTACTATAAAATATTTCAAAATTTTTGGAAGCAAATGCTATATTAGATGAGAAGAGAAAAATTTGGGTAAGTTTGATTCCAGGTGCGATGAGGGTATCTTCCTTGGGTATTCCACAAAGAGCAAAGCCTACAAATGCTATAATAAAATATCACATACAATTGTGGAAAGTGCAAATGTAAGAGTTGATGAAGAGATAGAGCCAAGAGAATCAGCTCAAGAGATTGTATATCAAGAAGGAGAAAGTTGCAGAGAAGAAGAAGGTGAAGAAACAAAAGAAGAAGAGACACCAAGAGTACCAAAGACACCTTCCAGATATGTGCAAAAGAATCATCCAAGAGAATTGATTATTGGGAATCCAGATGAGAGACAAACAAGGAGGAAGATAATAGGAACAAATGAACATGCAAATATTTCTCTACTATCTAAAATTGAGCCCAAGAATTTTAGTGAAGCAAGAGAAGATAAACATTGGGTCAAGGCAATGGAAGAAGAGTTAGACCAAATAGAAAAGAGTGAGACTTGGGAACTTGTCCCACGTCCAAAAGGTAAGAATGTAATTGGCACCAAATGGGTCTACAAAAATAAGTTAAATGAAGATGGTCAGGTTGTCAGAAACAAAGCAATATTGGTATGCAAAGGATATGCACAAGTTGAAGGGATTGATTTTGAAGAGACTTTTGCTCCTGTTGCACGTCTTGAGGCTATAAGAATATTTTTGGCATTCTCAAGTTTTAAAAATTTCAAGGTATATCAGATGGATGTAAAGTCAGCTTTTCTAAATGGTTACTTAGAAGAAGAAGTCTACATTGAGCAACCAGATGGTTTCAGCCTAACAGATAAGCTAGACTATGTATGCAAATTAAAGAAAGCTCTCTATGGACTTAAGCAAGCCCCTAGGGCTTGGTACTCAAGGTTGGATAAGTATCTCCAAGAGTAGGGTTTCAGGAAAGGTATAGCCGATAGCAATCTATACATCAAAAATGAAGGAGATGACTTGTTGATTATAGTGGTCTATGTGGATGATATCATTTTTGGAGGCAATAATGATAAGATGTGTCAAAAATTTGCAAAATGCATGCAAAATGAGTTTGAGATGTCAATGCTTGGTGAGTTGTCTTTCTTTCTTGGTTTGCAAATTTTATAGTTAGACAAAGGTATATTTCTCTCTCAGACCAAGTATATCAAAGAAATGTTGAGGAAATTTAAACTGGAGGATTGCAAACCTATAAGTACCCCCATGGTTATAGGATGCAAGTTGAGTAAATATGATGAATCTCCTGAGGCAAATCAGACATTGTATAGATCCATGATTGGAAGTTTACTATATGTCACAACTACAAGACCAGATATAATGCAAGCAGTGGGATTAGTGGTAAGATTTCAAGCAGCACCAAAGGAAACACATGTACAAGCAATAAAGAGAATCCTTAGGTATCTAAAAGGAACTATGGAATTTGGACTATGGTATCCTAGGGGCAACAATTTCACTCTCACAGCATACACAAATGCGGATTGGGAAGGTAGTGTTGATGATAGAAAGAGTACAAGTGGAGGAGCATTCTTTCTTGGAGATTGTTTAGTCTCTTGGCTAAGCAAGAAATAGGCTTTAGTATCCCTATCCACAATAGAGGCAGAGTACATTGCAACAATTGCTTGTTGTACACAGGTTTTATGGATGAAGTAAACTTTACAAGATTTCAAAATAGAGCATGATCATCCAATATCCATACTTTGTGACAATACAAGTGCCATAAATATTTCAAAGAATCCAGTAATGCATTCAAGGACCAAGCACATTTCGATCAAATATCATTTTTTGAGAGAGTAGGTGATAGATCAACAAGTTAAATTGGAATATGTTGCTACAAAGGAACAGATTGTTGATATATTTACCAAGCCACTTCCAAAGGAAACCTTTGAGTATCTTAGAGGAAAGTTGGGAGTAGTCTTACTCCCATCCCAAAATTAATCACCTCAAGGAGAGGAGGTGGTGTGGGGGCTATGCTAAAATATCTTATTTTTAGCCCCAAGGAGCCCTTTGCCATTGATGTCAAAGGGGGAGAGATTTTAGTAAGGGGGAGCAGCTTCTTAGGGGGAGCAATTTTGGTATCTAGTTGCACTAAAAGAATATTTTTTGAAAGGGTTGCCATCAATGACAAAGGGGGAGATTGTTGGAAATATTGAGTACATTGAGTTGTCATTGATGTCAAAGGTTTGATGCCAAAAGATGCAATGATAATTAAGGCAGGAATATTCTTCATGGTTGATGCATTTATGAGGTTGGACAATTTCTCAAGGAAATATTTTTAAAGGAAAAAATTATAATATTTAAATATCATGTTTAAATATTATAAAGAAAAGGTTTAAGAAATTTGGGCCAAGAGGTTTAAATACTTGAGACAAGGGATTTAAAATATAAAGGTTTGAAAGCATGGGTCAAAAAGGTTTTGATCAAAAGGTTTAAAAGATTGAGGACCAAGGTTTACATGGGACACAAGTTGGCATTATTTATTTCCAAAGGTTTTAAGTATTTATGGGCCTAAAAGATTATGTTATAATATTTTAATTAAATATTATAACTCAAATTTCAAAAGGGGACTTATGCGCCAACGTATAAGTCTATATTATAATATTTTAATATTATAACCAAAGTTTAAAAGGAACTAAGGTGCAAACGTGTGGGAGTTATTTGAAATGCAAGCCGACGTCATGGAGTTTTGAAGACTTTGTCTTATGCATATAAATACCCATTATTTCTCCTTCATTTAACTAATGCAAGCTTTGATATGTTATGATTTGTGAATGTTTTATGTGAACGATAGACTTTAGATATACAAAAAAATATTAAGGTTTGCATGAGCTGAAAGTATCTTATCCGAAGTGTGTGCCTGCTACATTACACCTGACTGGGGTAGCCTAGTGGTTGGTTGGCTTGCGTGAGCACTATTAGAGGGAAGGTCATAGGGTCAAAATACCTTGGATGTCATTTTTCTGGGTAGACAAGGTTTCAAATTATGTGTAGAGAATAGTGATAAATTTTGGAGGCACTCCTTTTGGTTTCAACGGTTGCACTAGAGCAGCTGGTCACAGGTACTTTGGGAAGGTGTTGCACCAGGGAGGTCATGGTTTTGAATCACGTCGTGCATGAGGTACTTGAAATTTTTAATATTGCATTGACTTGATTGAGGTGGTTGCGCAAGTTTACAAGGAGCATTAAAATAAGTTGATTTTTATTTTACCTTGGACTTAGTAGAGGCTATAAGGTGTGAAATTGTTATTTGTTCCTGCATTGTGCATGAAGGCATTATCCTTGTAAATTTCAAGTGGGATTTTTATGGTGTATTGAGATATTGGAAAGTTGTATTTTTCTTAGTGTATAAGAGGGTTAAGGTTGCATGATTAAAGTGGGAGTTTTATGGTGTATTAGGATTTTAAAATTGTACTATTGTCTAAAGTGTGTTAAGGGCTTTCTTTTTCTATATTAAAAGAGGGAGATAAAAGGTGTATTATGTTATTTTGTTGATTGTATTTATGCTTGACATTTTGAAGGGTTTGGTTTATATTTAAAAGCTTTATCTTGTGAAACCAAAGAGGAGTAATAGAGCATTATTTTTAGAAATTAATGTGCACATATTTTGAGAAGATTTTTATGTGAATTTTTGAAGAGGAGTTTTTGCTAATCTATTTTGAAGTGGCAAAAGAAAAGATATTATTTGAGACAGGTTTTTGAGGGCACATCTTCATCAAGACAAATTGAGGTATGGTGATTTAACTCATTCTCAAGGTGGTGAAATAAGAATTGAGTGAGTGTGCATTAGTGCTTGAAAGTAAGTTTGGTTTTGTATAAAATTGAAAACACATGTGCTAGGGTTTGAAAACAAGTTGTGCATATGTATTGAATATTTTGAAATTAAAAGTGCAAGTGTTTGAGAACATAAGTGTATATTGCTTTGAGTGAAATTGTAAAGGTGCAAGTGTTGTAGATCAGATTTGTAAAAGGAAATATGTATGATTATTCATATTTGGTTTTGGGTATATATGAGCATTGTGTATATGCAAGATTTAGAGAATGCTTTGAGTAGGTTTTTGTGGGCATATTGAGCAGAGATTTGAGTAGGTTTCTATGGGAAGTTTGAGCAAATATTTGAGCGAGTTTGATCAAGTTTTTGTGGGTAGTTTTGAGCATATATTTGATGATATTTGAGCAAGCCTAGTGAGTAGGCTTGGAGTAGAGTTGAGCAAGCCTTGTGAGAAGGCTTGGAGTAAATTTGAGAAAAGTGGATTGGTGTCTCCTATGGATAGAGGTCCACAAAATTGAGCATAGGGGATTGGAGTCTCCTTTGGGTAGAGGCCCATAAATATTGTAATAGGGAATTGGTTCCCAAGATATTTTTTGAGAAAATTTATAAGAAATATTTTCTCCATGGACGTAACCCACATTGGGTGAACCACATTAAATCTATGTCTCTCATGTGTGTGATGATTTGTGCATTGCTTTATTACTTCTATTGATGATATTGGTTAATATTGCTATGGAAATTTATTGCAATTGATAATATTGGATAATATTGATTGGGAAATAAAAGTAAAAGTTTTATCTTATACTATTCACCCCCTCCTCTCAGTATAAGCTTGTGTTCTTCATATATCAGATTGGGAGTCCTCTCATCACCTTTTCCTCACTTACCCTTTCTCCTTGTCCATCCTCAATAGTCTCCTCCAAGCCTTCCATATCCTTTGGGCCAAGCCTAATACCATTGTCAAACTTTTCCTCCAATGGCCCATTCCCTTTCATAACCCCCACCTCAAATTCCTTTGGACCACCTACCTCCACCATTTCCTATGGTAAATATGGCTTGAGAGGAACCATAGAGCCTTCTCCAATATCAAGTTGAATCCCACCTCGATCACAAGTAAGGTTCTCTCCTTTGCAAAATAAATGCTATCCTTTTACCTCCCTCCACTTTCCCTACCTCCAAATTTAATATTTCCTTAGAGTGCTCCTTGAACCTTGAATAACACAAGCTTATACTAAGAGGTGGGGTGAATAGTATAGCACCCACTTTTTACTTTATTTCTAAACCAATATCAATTAGTGTCCTTAATTGCAATAACCAAATATAGCAGTGTGCATTAATGACATAGATATCAATAGTAAGTAAGAGCACAAATCACCACACACAATTGATACATAATATTTAATGTGGTTCCCCCAATGTGGGGTAGTCCATAAGATAATCTCCTTATAATATTTCACAAAGAAATAGGGATCCTTATCCCAATAAAAATGATTACTTTAATCTGCTCAAATCTAGGCTATCCACTGATCTACTCAGATGGACAATTCATTGATCTGCTCATCAAGGTAATCCACTAATCTGCTTAGCTAGGCAATCCACTAATCTGCTCAACTATGCCCTCCACTGATCTACTCAGCTAGGCAATCTTGATCTTCTTAGGTAGGCACTCCACTGATCTGCTTAGCTAGGCACTCCACTAATATTCTCAGCTAGGCACTCCACTGATATGCTTAGCTATAAAATCTTGATCTACTTAGGTAGGCTATCCACTGATCTGCTTTAGCAAGCTCACCAAGAACCTGCTCAAAATTTGATCCAGCAAGCTCACCAAGAACTTGCTCAAACAGACTCCAACAAGCTCACCAATAACTTGCTCAAATATGATCCAATAAGCTCACCAAGAACTTGATCAAATATTCTTAGCAAGCTCACCAAGAACTTGCTCAAATTTTCTCCAGCAAGCTCACCAAGAACTTGCTTACATCTTCTTAGAAATATCACAAAGAACCTACTCAAAATATACTTTAGAATATGTCCACAAATCTACCCCAAAAGCCTTATCAAATGCTCAATAAATCATGTACAAAATCTGCCTCAAATATGTCCCAAAATATATCCTAAAAGCCTTCTCAAAGGCTCAACCAATCATACACAAAAGCTGCCTCAAATCTATCTAGAAATATGTCCCAAAAGCCTTCTCAAAGGCTCAACCAATCATGCACAAAAGCTGCTTCAAATCTCATCCACAAATCTATGAAGGCAAGGCTCAATGATGAACTCAACAATGAATGGCAATGCAGTATTGAATGGATGACAACAATTATCTCAACTCAAATCAATCTCAACTCAAATCAATCTCAACTCAACTCAAATCATATCAATCTCAACTCAGCTCAATCTTATAGAAGCATAAAGAGAATTGTTAGAGAATCAATATGTTCTATTCACAAACTCAATTTCTTTCTCAACTCAAACTTCACTCAAATCAGAATATAGAATAGTTTTTCATGGAACTTGAACAACCACTTCACACAATCACTTGACTAGGCTCAGATAAATCTACTAAACCAATCACCACAAGGAACAAATTTTTCTCACAAACCCTAGTTCAAGCATGAATCAATCAACTCAAAATTTTTCCAACAATACTCAACAATAACTCTCACATAAAAATGATACTCATGTTCTTCTCAAGTTCAAGTTCTTTGCATAACCAATGGGCTTCAACAACAATGCTTATAAAATAAGGTTTAATCTCAACTCTCAAACCATAAATCCTTGAAGCATTAAAACAATAACTTTCAAAAAGGAAACCACAATCAATCCTTTTCTCTCAATTGATATTTTAGAAATCAACCACCATAAACAAAGTCAATGGATAATATTGCTCATACCTTTTTGATGTCTTATCAGTTTTCCACTAAATCTGCCACACTCAACATTTTTTTTTTTTTAATTTCAATAAGGGTTAGATATCTTGATTGATAACACAACAATAATATCCAAATAACACCTTATTACTCCTACTCAATAAAATACACCATGTCCCCTAATGAAATAATTAATCCCCTTTGAAAAAGAACAAAGCAACCTTCACTTTTGAACCCCTTTACAAAATTAGAAATATCTCTTTACACACACCTTATTTCTCTCTCTAATAAATTTAATCAAATATCCCTCAAAATAATATTTCCAACGATATATAATATGATATACTTCCAAAAATAAAATCACCAAAAATCTCTCTTTTTCCTAAAGTGCATCACAACCCTTATTTCTCCTAGGGCAGCTTTAGAAAAATAAAATATTAAAAAAATTTAACTTGCCTTTGTCCTTGACGGGATTCGATCCCTCGACACCTCCTTGCTCAGTGCCTTAACCATGGCCAAGCCACCATTGGGCCACACACCCTCACGTGTTCAAATGGACATGAATCAAAATATATACCTTAATCTTTTGCACCCTTCGAAAACTTAAAAACACTTCGAGATTTTCAACACAGCAAGCATCCTCGGAGAGACTCGATCTTAGGACCTCCTGCTTCATACACAGGGTATGAACCACTAGGCCAAAGGTGCCTACGCACTTTGTTATCTTCCATGATTTTTTCTTCAACAGACCTAGAATTTTATAAACCTTTCACAAGCCTTTTTCTCACACACTTCAAATTCAACACACTGGCTCTTTTTGCTTTCCAACAATCACATTAATTTATGAGTGCTCACCCAAGATTAATAAACCTTAGGCATCCTTTTATATAGTCTTATCCCTCATATTTTATGATGTCGACAGATTACTTTTATTTTTAATTTTAAAATTTAAAATTTAAACTAAATATTTAAAATTAAAGATCTCCATCACCAGGGCACCTTTTTCGATGAAACAAAAAGCCAACTTGAGTTTTAAGAAAAACCCATTTCAAATATTCCATCCATGGTTTTAAATAAAACCTTTTATTTTACCTACCTTTGTTTTCACAAAAAACTTGTATATATCCATGCTCTCCAAAATGTCATAAGTGATTATTTATGAAGTGCTTTTGCCACCAAAACTCAATGTGATCCAAGTGACATCAATGATCCATGTGACATCAATTACAACATAAAATAACTCAAATTTCCAATAATCTCCCCCTTTGTCATTGATGGCAACACCTCTAATGCAAATCACCATAATCACTGCAAAAACCATATCTAAGAATCAAAGTTGCTCCCCTTAATTCAATACTCTCTATGGAGGTTGCTCCCCCTAACTCAATGCTCTCTTTGGAGGCTTCCCCCCCCAACTCAATGCTCTATTTGGAGTTTTCTCCCCCTAACTCAATGCTCTCCCCTTACTCAAATATCTCCCCTTTTGACATCAATAGCAAAAGGGACACCTATGGGGCTAAAAGATATGACTCTTAAGCTTAGCCCCCTCACCACATTCTCTCTTGAGGTGATTAATTTTGGGGTGGGAGTATTTTTAATCCCATATTACATTGTTTCTTTCCTCTGTCAACTTCCTTCCATATTTTTTTGATATCCTTTTCTTTATGAGTTACTTTATCTTCTTGTCTTGAACCTATTTGACCTTCTTGCCTTGAACTTGTTTGGAATTGAGTCCTACACCATTTTGCAATATGTCCAAAGTTATTGCAATTAAAACACTTGATATTGTAGCCTTTGGATGGTTCCCATATCCTGAATGCTTTATTGAAATAATTTCCATATCCATTCCTTTCCTAAACCCTGTATTGTGAAGTTCTATTTTCATAATCATTATGACCATGACTTCTGAATTGTATAGCTCTAAAACCAAAACCATGTTGCTCATTTTATTTGTACTGAGAAGCTCTATGACCAATCCTGTTGCATAAGAAACAATGTCTCTGAAAACCATACCTTCTTCCTTTGAAGTTCCTTCTAGAAAAATAAAACTTATTTTATCCATAGACCCTGCAGTGTATAGCCCTGTGTCCAAATCCATTACAAGAAAAATAATGTCCTTGAAAAGCCCTTTTTTTATGCTTTGGTTCCTCATATCTTTCTTGACTGTTATTCTTGTGATCATCTTTGACTTGTGCATTGTATCCTTGAACCTTATTTGTAGTATCTAAATCCTCTTCCTTAATTTCTTCCTTGCTTTCCTTTTCAAAAATTTATTTTCCTTTTGAACTTGATTCACCTACCTCAAAACAAGATCCAAACTAGATATTTGGAGCCATAGGAACTTTGGAACTTTCTTCATAAAACTTAGGTGCTTCCTTGATTTCATCTTTTAGAACTTCCTTTCCTTTCGAGTGCGATTCCCCAAACCTAAAATATGAGACCTTTGGTGCTTTGGAACCTTCCTCTTCTTTCTCTTCATTTGTGTTAAATAGCAAATTGGCACACATCTCTGTAGTCTCTAAAATGCAAGTATCCATTTTTGTGGCTTCCTTTTCTTTGGGAACCGGTTCTTCCTTATAGATTTTTTAAACAAAGTATCCTGATACAAATAGAGGTCCCTGTGTATTTATTTTTTATTTCCCTTTTTCATAACCAAGCCTTGTATTTATAAATGGATCTCATTGTAACTCCAAAAAATTATCCAGAGTTTTTTATTTTCTTTGAAATCGTGCTAACTCATTTATGTAGGTCCCCAAACATTTCTGATCTTCTTCTAACTAATTACATATTTATTTCTTGAGGGACTACAAGTGGTGATAAGGCTTTGTCCATAAAACCTTTTCATAAGCCACTTATCAAGTTATCATCATCAGGCTCAATGTGTATTAGCTAACATAGTGGTAATTGGCAATGGAAATTTATCAAAATAATTTTGAGAATTGCCTAAACTATGGAAAGTACCTCTTGATACATTGGGTATAAACTTGTAAATTGTGTATAAAACTTGTGGAAATTACCTTTGAAGAATTTGGGTATTTAATTTTAATTAAATTTAGAAATTTATTTAAACTTGGCAAGTGCCATAGGTAAAAACCGTTAATCATAATGAAGATATGGGATAAATTTTAGGAATAAAATTTGTATATCTTGAAACAAATTCCCAAAATAAAATTGTACATCTTGAAACAAATGTTAGGAGTAAACTTGTACGACTTGCATAAGTCCCTTTTAAAAAGGAAAAATGACAATGTGGTGGGATATTTTGTATAAACCACAATGAATACTTGCTCAAGGATTTGAGATAAATAGTAACCTTTTTTTTGGATAAACAATATCCCTTATAAGAACTATAGTTTATCTTGATGAGATATTGGTAAATAAACCTCATTTGCTAATATGATGTATCTATAGTGTATGTCTTGAGACAAAATTTAAGGGCCAAGTTGGTAACCTATAGTGTAATCTTGTGAGTAGATTATGAGTCCAATCATAGCTAAACTTGAGTGATATTAGTAATAGATTGCAAGAGAGTTGTACCTAATCTCGGGAAAATTATAGTACGATCTTGGTAACAGATCATGAAACAACTTTGTAGCCTAAATTTTTAGAAAGACTATAGACTACTATACAAATTAGCAAATACACTTGTAAAGGAACTATAGTATAACCATAATGATGGATTGTAGAACAAATCCAGTTTACAACCTTGTCATAGGTTAATATTAAACCTTGGAAGGATTTGTAGATCTACAACAGAATCCATCTGGTTAAATGTTATTTTTGTGTGAAGAAATATGAGATACTTATGAAAGTATGTTTTTTTTAAATGATATTTATGTGTGAAGAAATATGAGATACTTGTGAAAGTATGTTTTGTTTAAAATGCTATTTATGTGTGATGAAATATGAGATACTTGTGAAAGTATGTTTTGTTTAAATGCAATTTTTGTGTGAATAAATATGAGATACTTGTGAAAGTATGTTTTGTTTAAATGTTATTTCTGTGTGAAGAAATATGAGATACTTGTGAAAGTATGTTTTGTTTAAATGTTATTTTTGTGTGAAGAAATATGAGATACTTGTGAAAGTATGTTTTGTTTAAATTATATTTCTGTGTGAAGAAATATGAGATACTTGTGAAATTTGTTTTGTTTAATTGCTATTTTTGCGTGAATAAATATGAGATACTTGTGAAAGCATGTTTTGTTTAAATTCTATTTTTTTTTGAAGAAATATGAGATACTTTTAAAAGTATGATATGTTTAAATATTATATGCATTAAAGGGATTTCATTTATGAATGAGTTTATGGTATTCTCTTAAAATTACTAGCAATAGATGACTATAACAATACTTGTTTCAAAGGTATATCCTTATGGAGAAGGATATGATATGAAAATGTGATTTTTAGTCTTAGCAAAGTATAGGATTTCCTTCCTTTGAATGTAATGCTTTATACAATAACATTGTGGAGAATATATTGTTTTTACTTGCATTAAATAAAGAATTATTAGATGCTATTGTTTGTCTAGAATGCATTTCATATACATGTATGGGTTGTCCTAATCCTGAAAACATCTACAATCTAGTACTGGTGGATCGAATGGAACCAAGAGAAAGTTAGAACTAGTCAACTACTATTAATTATGTACACATGTTGTAACAAGGGTATCTTTAATGAAAGGCCCCATTATTGTAAAATATATTTATTCAGATCAATTGGAATTGATTATACCACTCCTTGAGAGGATATGTATGCAATGTAATACTTGACTTCAAATAATCATAGAAGAAAAATAGAGTTATATCATGATATGAAGTTATCTCATGAAAAGGTTTGAATCATTAAATGTGAATTAAGAATTGTGTCTATTTGACATAGTATATCCTTAGAACTAGAAGGAATGTATGAATCATGCATGCCACTTAGAGATTAATTATGAAAGTAATTATATATGGAAAACCTTGAAATTTATCCATTTTGTGGAGATTATAGTTGGTTTAATCAAATAAGGTAAAAATAGTAGACATTCATAAGTCTATGAGGGTTTGTGTGATAACCCCCTTAGCTTTCTATGGTTGATATGGGAATATTAAGAATTGCAATGATGGTTGTTATATCCTTAAGGAAGAATCAACTAATCCTCAAGGCATACAACTAATGTATAGGTTGAAAGATACCTAACAAATAAGCTAGTTTAATGTTTGATTTAAACTGTTAGGAAAAAAGGGCATTCCTATTTGAGATAGGATAATTCCAAATTGTAAGGTAAAGAAACCTTACCTGTAATTCATTATAGGGATTGGAAACTCCTATCCATAGGATAGACACTAACCATATTGGATTCTTGTGAAGTGCAACCTTGAACTTACTTGGATACTAAACTATAAGAGAACCACATGGAGAGACTTTCAATTCACTCATGAACTAGTGATAATGATAAATACTAAACAAAAAAAAATTCCTAATATTGGTTGGTCTTGGAATTGGGGTCATTGCATTTGGTATATGATACCAAAGCTATATTTCCATTTGATCTTTAGGTTCCATCTCTACCAATTCTATTATAAGATGCTTATATAGGAGATGTGTACTACTTCACCCACCTTAGTTAATTGAAATTGCATGATGAAAATGTATATATGCCTTAAAGAATTTGTGTGTCTACCAATATAAGCTTAAGTGAAACTATGAAAAAAGGTAAGACTTTGATTCTTTGAGGTTGGTGATCTAGTTCCTAAGGAGAACCAAAAGAACACTAATTCCAAAATTGAACATAAGAGAAAGTTTGATCTCAATTGGCTAGGTATATATATTATTACTACCAAGTATGGATCATGTGCATACCACCTTATCACACATAATGGAAAATATCTTAAATATTCTATGAAAGTTATGCATCTAAAGAAATATTATGCCTAAAATTCTATTTGATTGTCTAGTTTGAGAGTGTCTACTTTTTTGCCTACTTATATGCGAGTTGCTTGTCTCCTATTATGTCTAGTTTTTAATGTTGAACCAATTAAAAGGACCCATGAGAATATGTAAAGGATGATCCTAGTTATGTTAGTAATTTTTCTCTTCAAAATATATAATGCAAGTGGATCCCTCATTTTTTTTGTCTAAGATATTAGAAAGGACATGCATATCATATGACATGAGAGCAAAAATGTAAGATTGAATGCAAATTGTATGCTTCTTTCAGGAGGTTTATATACCTATGAGGCATGAGTGGGTATCATAAATATTACTTATCCTTCTCCATAAATATCATACTATATTATATATAACATATCATTTAGGCCTATCATTCTAGCTGCATTATACCTATGATCACAAAATGGAATAATTATCCCTCCAATTCAGCTCTAGGAATCCAAAATTGTTAGCTTTTTATGTAGAAATCATGGAGAAATAGAAATCACAATATGTAGAATAATATGAAAGAAAGTAAATCTTCTTGATGACTAAAATATAAAATATTACAATGTAGATATGGAGGAAATGATCACTCCAATATAAAGATATTGAACTACATTGCATCCATCACCAATGGATGGTGTCACACACTATGCTACACCATGTCTCTTGAATCTATATCTATGAGTCTATCTATAAATCTATATCTATATATTTATGAAGCCATCCTTATATAGGAAAAATAGGATACTTGACCAACAATATATCTAGTTGTGCAGGGGATAACTTACACAAGTACAACTTGCACATTGACACTTGTGCACTTATTACATTGCATGAAGTAACTAGATAACTTGCCCCTAAAGTAATATAAGTATGTACCTTGGAAGATACATTTACATAACCCAAATGATGAAATAGACTCTATTTCTAACACCCCTCTGCATTACATTATTTGGGTATTTAAGACTTTAGTATTCAATATGGATCTTCTTATTCTTCCTAAACTTTATCTTCTACCTCTAAATTCTTTATTTTTAGATTCATTAGGTAATCTGTGTCTTCATATGATGCAAAGTAAGTTGGAGCTGAGCCTTCTTCTTTCAATTGGTGATTCATGACTTGTTCAGATTCATCTTCCTTATCTTCTATCCAGCTACCTTTATAGTTCTCCTTGCAAGTATCTTTGTATGGTTCTAACTATTGGTGAATGATTAGGACATGATGCAATTGTCCTCTCATATTTTTTTTTTATCCTACCATGCTTACCTTTTTGGTGTACTGATTCTTCATTTTCTTTAACTTGTTCCTTTATAAATATGTTAGTATCTTTTTGAAACATCACAATGTCTTGTGAGATTTCCATTAAGTCCACGATGTATGTATTTTCATAATTGAACCTATTTCTTTTATGCCATATTGATTTATAATGAGAAAAGTACTAATCCCATCCATATATCCAAAGTTAATCAGATAGTTGTTTTCAACTAAATTGCTTACTAAGATGAGATTAAATGTTAATTCAGAAATATACAATACTTTATATAGTAGAATATTTGAAAATGATTTGCTTGGTATTACACATCCATAGACATATATAGGATATGGTTGGTTGTCTGCAATTCTTAGTCTATAACTTTTAGTTATTTCAAGACAATCAAACCATTGTATATTTCCTATGATATGATGACTGGCTCCTGAGTCAATATACCATATGTGTTCATGATTATATGAAATTCCTTTACCCATTTGAAGAAGAAATAATATAGAATTTATAGCTTCCTAATTTATGTATATAAGCTTGATTTGATAAATAATTTATTAGTCCTATAGGCTTCCTTATGTCTCCCTAGTAATGAGAGTATGAATACCTAATTTTAGGTTTTTGAAGAAAGCTTATATCTTCACAACTTGAAAATATTTGATGGATATTATTATCAAGTTTTGTATAATTCCTTATGACTCCCTAGATATGTTTTTGGAGTATGCTATAATTCTTTTGTAAGATATAGGTCGATTTTTGGTTGATTTTGTACAAGTTTGTAAGGATCAAAAATCAACTTCTTAACTCCTTACTATTTCCATTTAACTATGCACTTTTCTATTTTGAAGAGGTTTTAATGTTGGAATTCTTTTGTCCCTAAAGAGAAAATTTCTTGAGACAAGAATATAAATTTCCAACTTCGATAAAAAATTTAATAATCCCTTTTGAAACCCTTAGGAATTTTATTCAAGTATTTCTAATTTTCAAAAAACTAGTTTGAAGTTGTAAGCCTTATAACTCCCAAATTTGGAAAACTAGAACACATTAATATTTGTAAACTTTAAATGAATTAATTCCAAGTAGAATCACTTATTGCTCCTAAGTTATATTTTACAAATATTATATTAATTTCCTAAGTTTTGCTTTCAAACAATTATAGATTTTAAATAATATATCAAACTTATATTATAACCTTATAACTCCCTTTTTGAAATTGAAAGCAAATTGAATGATAAATCAAGGATTTGTACATTTAAGATGTTAGGTGAATATGACAGTGAAACCTCTTTATTGAGCATGGATTATGAAGGCTTTAATACACTTTATGAATGCTGGTTGATCTAGATTTTTTTTAACTATACCCAACTTGCTTTGGATCTTTACTGAATTACACCCGAAGTACTACCAAACATCTATCATCAATTTGTTGAATCATGCTCAAACTATTATCGAGCATCTATTGTTTATCTACTATGTAGCACCTAAAATCTTGCCAAGCATATAATATCGATCTATCGATTATCTTCCACTACTACTCATGATGTTTTCAAATGTTGTACTTCCTTTCCAAAGTCCAACCCATATTTAATATGATATACGAGGAGTGGCAAGTGTCACTGTATGAGTTTATAAACTCTCATGGAAGCTTCAACTTGGTTGGTGTAGGTGCCAAATTCACTCTACTATTCATGACAAGTGTCACCTTTGGGTTAAATATAATTTTAATTATCTCTTCAGAACTATCCACAAAATGCTCCTTCCTCAATGTCTCCAAGCTTCCTGTAATATATGTCAAGTTGTATGTAACTCCACTATTTGGAGTATGGGCACCAAGAAGTGTAACATATTATTTGTGAGTGTTATAGAGGATATTTCAAAATATGACAAGTGGTAGCTGCATGCCTTTATTTATATCAAAACTTATATAAAGACTCTCTAATGTATTTTTCGCCTTAATCCTTGCTATTTTACGTAGATATTGAAGTATCTCCAGATAATGGTTGAGCTATGGTGGAGATATGATAGAGATTTGGTGGAGATATGGAGTAGCTTTGGTGGCCCTTTAATGGAGTTTGAATGGTAGCACTTGGATGAATACTCCTTTATTATTTACTCCACTGTTAGCATTTACTAATGGTAGAAATGCTTTGATAAGAATGCTCCTTTCCTTTAACATCTATTTGCTTTATCTGCTACTTTGTACACTACTTGATCTTCTCCTATGCTTTTATCTTTTCTAGGTTTGACTGTGTAATATTAGCCCCTTTAAGTGGCTTCTATTTCTTGGTAATATTACTTCCATTCAACCCTTTTTTATCTATTTTTCCTGTATTTATTATGCCTTTTCAGGGCACATTCAATAATGCTTGTAGACTATAAAAACCATATTGAAATGGTGCTATAAAATGTACTTTGACACACCTTCTTTTTCACTCTTTTTAGATGATAAATTTTTGTTTTGTGGAATATTTTCTCCTGCAATACAAGTGTTTTGAGGTTGTATTTTATGAGTAGACACCTTCCCTTTTTTGCTTGGACACTTAGATAACAATTCCAAGAATAACAGTAGATAGAAGCTTTTTATTTTATGCAATTTTCTCCACTTTCTTTTCTTGCATTCAATTATTTAATGATTTTAGATTTGAGACTCACCAAGTCTCATCCTTTAAATATTCTATTTCTATTTTTGGTTAGTTGTGTTCTTCTCCAGGTTTTGGAGTATTATAACCTTTTTGGATGGCTTCTTTAGACCACTACAAGTTGCTAATTTTTGTGCTTAAATAGTGTCTTTAGAAACTTGATACAAATAAATTTGTGTACCCTTCAAGAATACAAAACTAATTTCTTTTGAGAGTAGTGTAATAGTACAAGTCTTTCACTTTTAATGCACTAATATTACACCTTATCACTCCAATCGACTCTCAAATTAATGCACTAAGAATTTACTACAACTAATCAAGAATAACCTAAAATGAATCTTATAAGAGTTATTCTGTAATTTCACTACAACTAATATTGTAGGACTTAGACTTCTTTTACTTTTTTCAAAATAGATAATAGGTAGTTTATAGAAGCTACTTTGAAATCTAATAAACTCCTAATAAAAGTAAAAATGATCCTTAAAAATAACCTTTTTCTTTTTGCACTTTCAAATACTGTAATCCAATTTTCTACTTGCAACTTTAATCCAAATTTAGGTGCTTCTAACAAATCTAATAGGTAGATGAATTAATAAACTTATTTGCACTAGAAAGTTGCATAACTTTTTTTTATAGCTCTTTTCTCATTTTTTTAGAGGATGTAGATCTTGGTATCTAGAATCACTAATTTTTTGCTACGAGAATATCCTTTTAGCTCTTTGTAGACTATCTTGAATACCTCCTTCACCGAATGATGGTCTTGATATTTTTTTTACAAGCATAGGATTTGATGGCTTGTTCTCCTCTTTTGCTCTCCTCCTTCTGATGCATATTTGGAGTAGTCTTTGTCTCTAAAGTTATGCCTTATTTCTGTGAGAGGCAATCTTCAAATCTTCAAGATTTGGTGAGCTTTTTCTATCTTCAAGTCTTCTTGTCGATTTTTAACTTCAAGCAGGATCTTCTTATGATATTTTGCACTCCTTGCCAAATTATTTTTCATGGATTTGGAACTCCTTTTCAAATTATTATTCATGGATTTGGCACTCCTTGCCAAATTCTTCTTCTTGGATCTGGCGCTCCTTACCATATTCTTCTTCACAAATTGGGCACTCCTTGCCAAATTATTCTTCACTTGGGCTTGTTGTTGGATGGCAATAATTGTCCCATGTCCTTCACTATCAGAGGCTTCTCCTTTATAGTTGATTTCTCCAATAATTTCTCCTTTGATAATATCTTTAGTAAGGCTCTCCTAGCCTTTTTATGGATGCTCAATAAGACCTTCCCAAGGTCTTTGATGTTTCAACTTTTTATGGTCTTCCTTGAGACCTTTTCTTCAACCTTTTACTCTTAGAAGTGTAGGCGATGATATCTACTTCTAGATATTTTATAATACTACTTTTGGATTCAATCAAGACTCGTCTAGTCCTTATTCTCCTTTTCCTTCCTTGACTAGACGTTCTACAATGAGATCTCCTGATCTATTTGATTTTTATTTAGGTGATGAATTGATTATGAAGAAGATACCCTTCCTAACTTTATTGTAGAAAATTTTCCAAATCATTGAATATTCTTTTCCTACAAAAAATTATTAGTACCAAAATATTTATTCTGCTTTCGAATCATATATTCTCTCCAAATTTAGAATTAAGGCTTCTATGATATTTCTTTTTCAATACCAAGGATACTATGGTCTTTTTCAATATCAAGGCTACTATGGCCTTTTTCAATATCAAGGCTTTTATGGCATTTTTAGTACCAAGGCTCCTATGAACTTTTGGTATCAAGAATTCTATGGCTTCTCATTCAAGGCTTTTGTGGTATTTTATCCAAGGATTCTATGTCCTTTTTATGTCAAGTATTTTATGGCTTGTTCTTCAACTTGTGAAGTTCTTTGATTCAACAATGGAGATCTTCAATATCCTGACTTCACCACAACTCTTCGTAGGAAGTATTCTTCCATACTATTATTCTATTGCATAATGAACCAATATCTATACTATGAGATCATGATGACCTTCAAGCAACGAAATTGGAGTCTCCTAGGTTTTTTCATAGGAGGAGTCCCAATCCTCTAAGAATTATTTTTCTATAAACAAAAGAAACTTTAGGTACTAGTTAGCAATTTCTAGATATCCTAGATAATCCTTATTAAATGATCTATCAATCCAGCTGCTTGAATCCTGGGTCCTAGTCTTCATAAGTTTTTTTTGAAACTCTTATGGAAAGACTCTAGTCAATTACAATCTCAGTATTTTCTAGAACTAATATTTATTTCAGTCCTCACTCATGACTCTCCCTAATTATACCATCTAGATTATTCTAAGGGATTTTGAATGTGGCTTGTCCAACAATGCATCAGTTTGTCAAAACACTTAGGCTCAATTATAATGGTGGCTTCCATATAGACCTACATAAACTAGATATATTGTATCTCTGATACCATTGTTAGCTTTTGATGTAGAAAGAATGGAGAGATAGCAAAAATAAGATACAAAATAATATGAAATAAAGTAAATCTGATTTATGAATAAAATATAAAATATTACAATGTAGCTATGGAGGAAATGAACACTCCAATATAAAGCTACTGAACTACATTGCATCTATCACCAATGGATAGTGTCACACACTATGCTACACTATGTCCCCCGAATCTCTATCTATAACTCTATATCTATCTATTTATGAGTCCATACTTATATAGGCAAAATAGGATACTTGGTCAACACTCTATCTAGTTGTGCAAGGGATAACTTGCACATGTAAAAATTACACATTGACACTTGTGCACTTATAACATTGCATGAAGCAACTAGATAACTTACCCCTAAAGTAATCTAAGTATGTACCTTGGAAGATACATTTACATAGCCCAAATGATGGAATAGACTATATTTCTAACAAAACTAACAAGTATGCAAACTATTTTGATCCTATTTTCATCTTATTCTACTTTATCTCATCCAATAATTCTAACTACCATCATATCATAGTGTTTACATGCTAGAAATTTAGACTACCTTGTATCTAAGCAAAGAGCACAAGTTTCATTCCTTTCTTACATACAAGGCATATGAATTTTTGGAAGGTAACCTCATAATTGTTGGGATCAAAATTGCCATCAAGAAAAATCTCGATATAATTACTATTATCTTCTAATTATTTGATTAGGCATGCACCTACTAATCACATTTTAGACCACAAAATTGTATGGATTAAAGATTACTCTAATTCAACCTCCAAAGTAGGCTGGTATTCCTTATCAACTAATAATATGTTGAATCATTTAATCTCAGTTATATGTTTAAATGGTAGGGATAGAAATGAGTAAGGGTTAGGAAATAGTAATCAAATAATGGATGGATAGAGCTTACGACATAGGCATCTATAGGAAATACCCATATTACATAACAATTTCTAGTATCCCACACTTATAATTACCAATATTCAAATCAAGTAATCTTCCTTATAATAGATAAAACAAAGTTATACTTCAAGGAAGCTATTTCAATATCAAGATACTAATAATCCAAATTAGAAGAATAAGATATGTATCAAGATTTAACAGAAACAAACTTCTTTCAAGAACATATTCAATCCTGAAAAATTTTAATTACTTTAAGTTATCAATCCAATATCAGCATAATAGACTAACCATAGCAGCAGTAGTAGAAAAGCAATCCACAACTTGAATCTCTCCAAAATTATAGAAGACACCAGTTTGAGGAAAACATTCCAAGTAGTGCTCCTTCTATTGATTTGGATATAAATATTATACATCAGGGCAAGCAAACACTCTAGAGCTAACCCTCAAAATGAGGTTTCAACCTCCTTTTATAGTTTTTACATGTTTTAAAAGAAATTTAAAAAAATGGAACATTACAAGGAAAATAAAACGCCAGATCAACTACATGCTAAGGTGGCAACCTTTGAATTGTATTTGAGAACAAGAAAATTTGTGTGATATTACGTTCCTCTACAACTCAACCTCTACAACTTGCTGGTTATTCATGGTGGTTTGGCTCCAGGCTATAAAATTCATGATCTAGGTTATCTTTTATTCTTGTAGATGCTATTTTTTGTATATTTGCAACTGAATGCAACTACATTTTATTAGTTCTTTGGATTTTTTGATACTTCATCTGCTAGCTTTCTTGCTCAAATAGTTTATGTTGTAAAGACTCTTCTTTTATGCATCTGAGATCTCATAAAAATAACCTAACCATTAATCTATTCGTGAATGAACAAGATAAAAACTTGAAAGTAATTGATAGCTTCACAACATAGAATATGTCGTAGCCCACTTCCTTTTAACAGCTTCTCACTTCCTTTGACCACTTTGACTACGGGTTGGAGCAGGTTAGGCTTTAACCTAAAAATATACTATGAGGTGCATGGGATTGAACATTGTGCTAGACCATGACTCTTATTCTTTAATATACTTTGGAGTTCATTTCTGTCCACAATGTAGAACATGGCCTAAAATGTGATGTAATTTATACCTTGAAATTTGTGCCTCCTAGTTTGACTATGATTGACTACGGGGTAGAGCATCACTCTGGCCCATGAAAGATACAACATAAGACATATGCTATAAAAACTTGCACCAGTATGAGACTTCATTTTTCACTTTGCGATGCTTGACCATTTTGACTGTGGGCTAGAATATGTGCGTTGTGCTACTCCAAAATGCTCTTAAACTCTTGTGGGTTAGAACAAGCCTAAAATAACCTTAAGCTTACATGGGATAGAAAAATATGCATTGTGTCATGGTTTAAAAATAAGCAAGTGCAAACTTTGACTGCTTTTACTATGGATTGGAACCATGTCAAATGTCATGTGGACTAGAACATGTTGCAATCTACTGAGATTTTAGACTTAATAAAAAATATGTTGTGATCCATGATTTCAAAAGTGGCTAAGTGAATTTTAACCATTTTTAGCATAAGATAGAACATCCTATCCTGTTCCACTATAAAATACACTGGATCTCATATGAGATAGAGCATCCTTATTTACCTTCGAAAATATTTTAAAAAGTTTTCTAAGGATGTGGCCATTTTGGGTCTACATTTTGGTGCCTCCCGGGGGGTTTTGCTCGCAAAGCCTGAGAACTTAGAGTCTTATCCATTGGGCATCAAGAGTAAAAAATGATGAAATCTATAGATTATGCTTCATAGAATAGCCTCTATGTGACTATTACTCTCTAAAACATTTATGAAGATACTCAAAGAGTAACAATTCACATGGAAACCATGTTAGAAACAATATACTTCAAAACTCTCACTATGAGCACCGCCTTAGCCTGGAAATATGGACTTATATCCCCTTTCATAACTTCTATAAATTTGGGCCTTCATGTATTTTTCATTTTCTACCATAGACATCATACTTTTATTACTATTTATTTTGATAATATTAGAATAAAAATAAAATACATAATATATACATGAATACAAAATTTTAAAGTCTACTTTAGCTACAAGGCTACTTATTATTATTTATTTTCCTCTTGGTTTTACTTATAGAGTTGCTCATCCTATATCTTCTCTATATCCTTAACATCTTTCTCTAATTGTCCTTCAACCTGATCTTCCTCAACTTCTTCTTCTTCTTGAGAAGTCTCATGCTTATCTTTGGGGTTTAGATCTATCCCAAATAGCTGAACCATTATTTTCAGAGTTTGCAAAGCTTGATTCCAAACAACATCAGTAAGGTTGAATATTTTTTAATTTTCTTATGGACATATTCCAACTTGGAGGTCTCTTGATAATTCATAGAGTTACCTTTGTTTACTAGGTCTTCCTTAAGATATTTGAGCCTAGTTAAATCTTTAATCATCTAAGAGACCTACCCCTAATCAATTAGATCCTCCCAAAATTTTATCTTAGATTCATATTTAATGATTGTAGCTATACTCTTTTTTATCTCTATTTCTGATAACAAAGTGTTACTTTCAATCCACAGTCCTCCAAAACCATACTATATCATTTCATTATTGATATCTACAATATCTTGAATTGTATCTTCAATTTTATCAGATAATAACCAACCCTTATAGAGCAATCTATTCTTATCAACCACTACCTTAGCAGATGATTTGGAAGTGCTTCATGCCTTAATGGGAATTAGCTTTGCAACTTCACTAAATCTGCTCTTAGATAGCTTGTATATCTTCTCTACTGGTATCACCATAGGTTGTAGTTCCTCCATGAATTTTTCCAAGTCTTCCTTGGTATTTTGTAATAAATGGTTAGCATCATCCATGTAGTCAATTTTAAGTTGAATTCTTGAGCACTTCTCAAGGATTTCAGACCATAGCTCTCTCCTCACCTTCTTTACTCCTTTCAAGAAGCTTGAGGCTTTGGCCTTCTCAATCTGAAGTTGATGCTTCAAATCTTGAATTTCTTTATCTTGATCTTCATTATTTTTCTTTCGATGTTCAACTTGTCTCTTAAGCTTGATAGCCTCTTGATACCTATTTTTCTA
This sequence comes from Wollemia nobilis, assembly GCA_028583015.1. Lineage (NCBI taxonomy): Eukaryota > Viridiplantae > Streptophyta > Pinopsida > Araucariales > Araucariaceae > Wollemia > Wollemia nobilis. The sequence continues at coordinate 1,107,802 of JAQPPZ010002146.1, read as the reverse complement.
GCTTTTGAATTCATTATTTACAACCTTTTCCACCTTCTTCTGATTGTTGACTATTTTCTCCAGCCTTTCTATATTTTCTTCCAGCTTTCCAACCTACTCCTTGTATATGTTGATCTTAACATAAAAAGTTTCAAGGTAAGATTTTGCTATGACCAACTCATATTCCACTGGTAATTGCTCAATATATTTTGTGTATTCTTCTAGATGATAATCTAAAGAACATAAGCTTATACTGAGAGGGGTGTGAACAGTATAAGATCACTTTTTAATTTTTCTTTCCTAATCAATATTATGCAATGTATAAATAACAATATAAATAGTAGTAACCAAATTAATGCACAAATCACCACACACAATAGAGACACCAATTTAATGTGGTTCACCCAATATGGGCTACTCCACAAAGAAAATATTTCACTAAAAAAATTTCAACAAATCTCTTGGAAAATCTTTCCCTATTATAGTGTTTATGGACCTCTATCCAATGGAGACACCAATACCCTGATAAAGTTTGTTGATCTCTATCCATAAGAGACACCAATCTCCTTAGCTAGTTCATAGATCTCTATCCAAAGGATAACTCCTTTCTCCTCTGCTCTAGTTGGTGATATTTTATAAGAATTACTACCTCCACTACATTGGCTAATGGATCTCTATCCATTGAAGACTCTTGTCCTCACTTATAAGACTTATCCTCACCACCATGGCTAATGGACCTCTATCCACTAGAGACTGTCATCCTCTATACTCTGTCACCTCCAAAGATTATGATGAGGCCAAAAATTTACCTCATTCATAGACCATTTTTGGATATTTCATAAACTATTTGATAGACCTTATGCTATGTTTTTGTGCTAATTTTTATGATGGAATGCATTATGTATTACTATTTACATTTTTAAATACTCAAGAGGATAGTATTCTATTTTTACCATTTTTTGTATTTTTTGCACTATTTTAGCTGATTTACTTAGCAAATAAACATTTATTTTGAATATGCAATAATGTATGTTGATGTGTATTCCATTCTAAAATTAAGTTATTTTTTTTCCTTACCTTATAACTGGTTCAAATTACAAAAATGTGTCAAACCCTGCTCAAACTGGTATAACTGTGCAGAAAATAGAGTTTGACCATACAAATTCTAGCCAGCTATGCATAAATAGCATGGCTTAGAATTTGTCAATGCCAACACGTAAAACTTATGTAATTTATATTTTGAGGACTTAATAATACTACCTAGCTATTCAAACCCATTATCCTGAGCAATTGGCGCATGAATAAGTGTCAGAACTGTTACACTACATCTTAATCCGGAGCAACTCCAAAATGAGTGGAGCAAGACTAGTTTTGATCAAAACCATCAACAGAATGGTCAGAAAGGTGGCAAATGGAAAAATTAAGATACAAATGTATGAGAGGTTTTCTCATCCTTTCCAATGCATTTCTTCCAATATATTGTGCCCAACAAGTAAAATAGTTGTAGCAGAACAATTTCCTACATTTCAAGAAGACAACTTCAGCACAGTTGCTAAATCCCTGAAAAGTAGCAACATATCCACATATGTAATAGAATAGTATAAATAAAAAGCTCCCATGTTGGTTGAGCATATAGAAGTTTACATAGAAGGATAGGAATAGAATAGTTGTTTCAATTGTAACAAAGCAATAATTTTGTAGGATTTTTCCTGCATTGTTGTAATGTCATGTCCTAATCAATAAAAGGTGTAGTTTCTCCATTCAATTAGTTTCTTGAGTGAATGTGTGAGCATTAGGTAGTTTAGATCAAAATTCTTGCCTTCTTCTATATTAGGAAGCAAGGGCCAATTCTATCTAGGCTTAGGATAAGGATAAACTTTTGATAGTTTCTATTCATTTCTTGCTGCAGCAGGTTAGCAGAAACCTATCAATTTTCATTTCATTTGTTAACTGTATTAAAATGCATGTAGTATTAGTGCTATAGATGTATGTGCATGGTAGTTGATCACCTAGTATAGGCTTTTAGATCTTGCAGCACTTTTGTGTTCTTGGCATTTCCTACAATAGTTGATTTCCCTGTTTTCAATAGTTATTTCTAGTTTTGGTATTTTCATTTGTGTTCATTGATTTCTATTTGTTTCATTGCTGCAACATTTCATTCCAAAATTTTAATTCTATTAATGTAATTAGGAGTTACTTTCTATCATTTCCATTTTGCAAGCATAAATAGGTTTCATTTCTATCATTTTTTATTCTGCAAGAGTAATTAGTTTCAATATTCTACAATATTTCCATTTTTGCAATTTTGTTTCAACAAATGTAATTAGGATTTCAATTCAGCTCATAGGATTAAAAGTGATATTAAAAACCCCCAAAACTGACTGGTTTTATCAATAAAGCAATTTCATGAGTAGACTGACCTTCAAGCTTCTTACCCCTGCTATTGCATACAACCATTGGACACCACCCTGGATTGGCAATTATAATGATTAAATGGTGTAATTGATGACACTCATCATTTTTTGTACCATTTTCTATGACCCAAGGTGTTTTTAGGAGAAGTAAAGTAGACCAAGAATTGTTATTTGGATACAAGTAGCAGTTCTTGGAAACTTGTACTTCAGTTCATTTAGAAAATGAGCATGAATGCATAGGCCAAGAGATGAAAGAGGGAGGTTTATCAAAACCAACTCTTTCCTAGAAAGATGTTCTTCACAATCAGGAGAAGACTTTCCTGTGTATGAAATCCCTAAAAGACTTAAATGAGAATCATCTTCTTCATCAACCAAAATTTTGGGACCTTTGGAAGAACTACTAGAAGCACTTGCTTCCAGACATCCCTTTGGACCTGGTCCATCTAAACAAATTGTAGAAGTCAAAAGTGAGGGGGACACTATGGCAAAAGAATGTTATGGGGATGTTATAGTTCAAGGTGAAAACCCTACTAGGAATTTTGAATATCCTATTCTATTGAATCCTACTCAGAATGCTCCTATGAAAACAATTTCACCTTATGTATTGCCAACCTTTAGGGGAATTGTCTCTAAGGATCCTGACCAATTCTTGTTTGAATTTAAGGTTCTATGTCAGACTTATGACTATGTAAATGATAATAAAAAGTTCAATTTATTTCCATCTACACTTAAATATGCGGCTTTACGCTGGTTTTTGAGTCTTGAACCTGATTCAATCCACACTTGGGAACAAATGGGAACTATATTCTTGGATAAATATCAATAATATTGTAAGTGCAAAATAGAAAGGATGAATTGTTTTAGATTAAAAAAAAGGAGGATGAGAATTTAGAAGACTATATTGATAGATTTACCTTTATCCAAAAGAGATGTGGTCCTGTAGAATCCGACCTATTGAAGACTATATTTTTGAGAGGTTTGTAGGATGATTCTAGAGAAGTATTATATTTAATGATAAAAGGAGATGTGAACCATATTGACATAAATGATATTGTAGAGTTATGCAAAAATTAATCTCGCACTAGGAAAATAAGGAAGAAGTAAAGTCTCGATACTAATGATATGAAGGAATTAATGGAGGAAATGGCTAACATGAAAACTGATATTCTTGTCCACTTAAATTATGCATTAGGGGAAATAAATGTAAGATCTAACTCTACAAATCCTTTGGCTATCTATTTCCCAATATGTAGAAACAAGCATGCCTTACAAGACTGCCCCTTGAACATAACTTCCATCTTAGCTATTTGTGGCATTTTCTCAAAAGAGCACATGAATGATAATTGTCATATCTTACCTCAACTCAAAAATGTTTTGGAAACTCAGATTGAATAACTTAATGTTATTGGGAAAATGTAGGGAGATAAATTTTCACAATATCAAAATACCCCTCACTTTCCTACAGGTTGGGGATAAACTCCTTGGAATATGCCATGGGGATATGCAGAACCACCTTCATAACCTTGGAATCAATCTTGGACATCTCCCTAAAATTGGATACATCCACCTTAGAATCCTGTTAATCCACCTTGGACATAGAATCAACAATATGGGCAAATATGGGGGCCACAATACCCATCATATCGAGGGTAGAAAAGATATCAAGGGAAAACCCAACACCTACTTTCTACTCCTAATTAGAATTTTTAGGGAAGAGTGCAACCACAACAAGAACAACAGGTAAAACAACCTCCACTTCCAGTTCAGACTATGGCTAACCCAAATAATACCAGACAAGCAGGCCCTATTTATGGAGTTGAGTCTAAAGAAACTATTGTTGTTCATGCACTTAGTTGTAGTAATATACAATTACATTTAGGTAAGGTCTTACCTAATCCTACTTCACCCACCATTGAAGAAATTAATGGAAAACAATAATCTTCCAACCTTGAATAGTTACCAACAACTTTGGAAAAAGAGCAAGAAAAATTAAAAAATGTGCAGGTGAAAGTTGTACCCCCTACAGGAATGATACCATATCATGAAAGGTTTGATAATACTGTAACTAATCTTGAATTAGAGCTACTCATAGAACTAAATGAAATGACTATATCCCTTCCTTTTTTGCAAGCAATAAAGGATGTGCCATTAATTAAGAAAAATATTTAGGAGTTGTGTATTTAGAAACCTAGCAGAAAGAAGAAGGCCTTTCATAAAACTATGCAATTAGAAGGGAAACTAGCTAATCTACTATCTAGAAAATATGTTCCTCCAAAATATAGTGATCTAGGAAGTCAGTTATCACAATCACTATTGGGATATTACAAATTCCAAATGTATTGAATGATCTTGGAGCTACAATTAATGTAATGACTAAAGACACAATGTAAAAATTGTAGCTCAATAATCTCAGTCCTACAACTACAATTTTAGAAATTATTGATAGTTCAGTTACAAAACCAGAAGGAATACTAGAATATATTTCCATAGAAGTATCTTATTGGGAATATCCTATATATTTCCTGGTATTGCAGCCCAAAAACTTAGCTAATGCCTATCCATCATTCCAGGACAACCTTGGCTTACCACTACAGCTGATTTTATAGATTGCAGATATGGGGAAATGACTATTTCAAATGGCATTGATATTAAAAATATTTCCCTTTATCCACCTACCCAACCTTAAACCAAATTTTTTGGACAAATATGGATTCCTGAGTCTGATGAAGAACAAGAAGAAATTGTTTCCACTCTATACATAATAATAGTAAAGGAACATATTGAGGAAATCAACTCACAAGAAAGAGAAATCTTTGAGGATGAAAATATCTTAGTTGAAAAATTACAAGAAGGATTTAAATATTATCAAATAATTGTTCATCACTTTCTTTGGAAGGATGAATAACATACCTTAGAACATTTGTCATCCATTGCAATACAAGAAATATCTTTCACACTGCCACATGTATGGCATCAACATATTCTTACTTCTTTCACATGTCCTATGCAAGGAATGATTCCATTAGGTATTACTTTTGAAATAGAATTTAGAGTATTTCATACTTTGTAACCACATCATTGTCCATTAAATTCTTTGATCAGCAAGTATGGAGTAGTCAACTCCATTCATCTAGGGATTAAACAAATATAAGTACAACCTGGTAAAATTTTGAATATTAATAGCTAGATAACTTATGAACAAGAAGCAAAGTTATTTACTGTCCTACAAAAACATGTTCAAGATTTTTCTTGGAGTTATAAGGATGTGACTAGAATTCACCTTGATGTGTGTAGACACAATATATACACTAAAGATATTAAACCTATGAGACAACCTCAAAGACGTTTGAATCTTTCTTTGAAAGATATTGTCAAGGAAGAAATTGAAAACTATTAGATGTAGGGTTCATTTATCCAATTTCATACATTTGATGGGTTTCTCCATTGGTTATTGTTCCAAATAAAAATGGGAAAATGAGAGTGTGTGTAGACTATAAAGAGTTGATAAAGGTCACACATAAGGACCGTTTCCCATTACCTTTCATAGACCAAGTGTTAGACACCCTTGTTGACAAGAAATTATTTTTTTTTCTTCATGGATTCAGTTGATATAATCAGATACAAGTTGCACCTGAAGACTAAGAGAAAAATACTTTCACATGCCCTTGGGGAACATTTGCTTATAGGGTCTTGCCTTTTGGTTTATGTAATGCTCCAACAACATTTCAAAGAGTTGTTTTGGTAATATTATCTAATTTAACAAATGAAAGTGTGGAAATTTACATGGATGATTTCATAGTATGTGGGGAAACTTTTGATTATACTTTAGAACAGCTTGAATTTTTTTAACACGTGAAACATACCATTTGTCTTTAAATCCTAAAAAAAAATTCTCATGATGGAGGAGGGGATTGTCTTTGGTCATCATATTTTCTCTCATGGTATCAAGGTTAACCCCAAGAAGGTGGAAGTCATCAAAGAACTTCCTCCTCCAAAAACTCAAACTGATTTAAGGATTTTTTTGGTACATATTGGTTTCTATCGCATATTTATTGTAATTTTCAATACCATAGCTAATCCAATGTTTGCATTACTGACTAAGGATTCTAAATTTACTTGGTCTACTGAATGTCAAAAATATTTTAAATCATTGAAAGAGAAATTAACAACCCCCCTATGTTGAGAGGACCTAATTGGGAACTGCCATTCCATATTCAGATTGATGCTTCCAATACTGCTATTGGAGCAACACTAGGTCAAATTGAAAATGGAGAATATTATGCCATTTACTACATTAGTAAAAACTTGATAGGAGCTAAAAATAACTACACCACTACTAAGAAGGAATTCTTGGTTGTGATATATGCTATTAATAAATTTCAACACTATATCACAGGATATCAAGTGTTCATCCACACAGATCATGCTGCTATTAAATACTTGATGAATAAACCTCTGGTTAGTGCAAGAATTATCCACTGGTTAATACTATTATAGGATTTTGATATCACCATAGTTAATAAACCAGGGAAGGCTAATGTAGTAGTAGATTTTCTATCAAGATTGCCAAACACAGATATAGGGGAATTGGTTGAAGATGTTTTTCTTGATGAAAAACTATTTAGTATTTTTATACAATCTCCATGGTTTGTAGATATAGCTAATTACTTAGCTATAGGAAAAATTCCTCTTCACTTCAATCCTAAACAAAAGAAACAATTAATAAAGAAAATTTCTTCCTTTAAATGGATAGGAGGTCTACTCTTTAAATAAAGTCCTGACCATGTTCTATGTAGGTGCATCTGCAAGGATGAAGTGTATGATATTTTTTGTGCATGTCATGATGAACCATCGAGAGGGAACTATTCAGTACAAAGAACAATTTGGAAAATCTTAGATGTTGGCTACTACTGGCCATCCTTGCATAAGGATTTAAAGAAATATGTCAGACATTGTGATGTATGCCAAAGAATGGGAAACCCTACCTATACCAGTGAAATTCCATTACAACCTAAAGTAGATATAGAGCCATTTGAGATGTGGGGGCTAGACTTTATAGGACCTATTGATCCACCTTATCAAGGGAAGGTGCACATTTGGTATGTACTGATTATGTGACTAAATGGATAGAAGTGAAAGATTTTAAACATGCATGAGAAGAAAAATTTGTTGATTTTTTGTATTCCCAAATTCTTCTATGTTTTGGAGCCCCACATTCTATCACTATAGATCAAGGACCTCAATTCACATAAAATGTTGTTGAAGCCTTCACCAAACTATATGAAATCAAGCACAGGAAATCCTCACCTTATCATCCTCAATAAAATGGTCAAGTTGAAGTAGCAAATTGGGAATTAGAAAGAATATTAACCAAAATAGTAGCTTCCCATAGGAGGAATTGGATGGATAAACTACTTGAAATAGTTTGGGCTTACAATACTACCTAGAAATATACCATTGGATTTACACCTTATGAATTGGTTTATGGTAAAAATCCTCTTTTACCTATTAAATTTGAATTACTAACACATCGAAATGCTTTGGAAGTTGGTATTGATTTGTCATAGGCACAAGCAGACCATATTTTACAACTCAATGCATTAGATGAACTATGAATGGATGGATTGCACCAGACTGATATGATTCAAGAACAACGAAAGTTGTGGTATGACAGTTACATTCAACAACAAAAATTTTAGCAAGGTGATTGGGCTTTGTTTATTGACTCTCATTATGAATACTTTCCTAGGAAGTTGCAGACAAGGTGGCTTGGACCATATCAGATTGAAGAAGTGTTTGAAAATGAAGTTGTTCACCTTTCACCAATTGATGATTCATGCAGAAATTTAGTGGTTAATGGGCATCATATTTAGATATATCATAAACCACTAACTAAGGATCAGTTTCTAAAGCAAGTGGATCAATTGGATGTACACATGTTGGAAGGAAACACTTCTTCCACAATGACCTCAGCAGAATAAAAAAATGATTAAAAAAAGAGAAAAAAATGAATAATTTAGAAAGTGAAACCTCCTAGGAGGCACTTCTGAATTGGCTTGCATGAAAACCGATTTTGTGACATTTTTGCCTTGTCATATTCACCATAATTATCCCATATTTTCTCACAATCATTGTTTTATCTGTTCTTAGAACTGTAATAGTCTTATTTAGTAGAAGATCCAACTAGTAGTCAACAAAAATAGTCATCTGTACAAATATAGATAAGTGGTTAAATCAGGTATGTGCCCTTTATATTTTAAGTATTGTAGATAGTTAGTATATAGTGTGTAAAGTTGCTAATTAGTACATAAAGCATTCATAAGGTTTGATCCAAAAGATATCCATTTGGTCAATGAGAGATAAAATATTTTAGGCTATTTTGAGGGGATGAAGGAAGCAGATAGAGTTGGAGAATTGCAGCTTGAAGGAGCTTCAGAATGATACAATTCTCTGAAATGAGAATACTATTTAGCTTCAAAATTATGGAAGCTCTAGAATGAAACTATTGTTTCCAAATAAAAACGTCAGAATAAAAAGGGTTTTTGCTCTGAAATGAGGAAGGATTTTTTACCTTCAAAATAAAATAATGTCACTGTTGAGCAAGGTGTAGAAATAGTATTGTCATTGTTGTCAACATAGACAGATAGATCAATTGATGATGCAGTGGACAGGAGTTTAGAGGTCAGTCAGAGCATGTACAGTGAATTTCCAAGAAGATAGAAGTGGCCCAGTTTCAAAAGATCAAAGAAAATGGCAAGTAAGAAAACTATCACAATATTGCGACAAGAAAACTATCGTGATATCGCGACATGTTGAGAAGAAAGAAGGCAGAAAGAAAAACTGTTGCAATATTGTGACATGTTTGGCCAGCGCAAGGAAAACTGTCACGATATCATGACATGTTTAGAAAGCGCAAAGAAAACTGTCATGATTTTGTGACATGTTGGAAGAGAGAGAAAGCACAAGAAAAATTGTCACAATTTCACAACATGTTTGAAGAAGCTTCGCATGCAAGAAAAACTATCACAATTTCATAACATGTTTGGAGAGAAGGTGCAAGCAAAGAAAACTGTTGTGATTTCGTGACATGTTCGGGGAGAAGGAGCTTGCAAAGAAAAGTGTCGTGATTTTGCGATAATTTGCAAGAAGGATGGCATGGATGAAAAAGTGTCATGATTTCATGACAGGTTCGAGTGAAAGAGCTCGCAAGGAAAAGTGTCACGATTTCGCAACAATTTGCAAGAGTAAGCGCTAAGGAGAAAAAGTGTCGCGATTTTGTGACATGTCGGGTTTTCGCGACCCGATGAGAAGAAAAATGCTAAGGAGGAAAAATGTCACGATATCATGACATGTCACATTTTCATGACTAAGATAGGAGAGAGAATGTACAGAGATAGAAATGTCGTGATATCACGACAACAGCAGAGAGGAAGACTCCAAAGGATGAAGTGTCGTAATTTTGTGATAGAAGCAAAATGAAAGAGCATGAAAGTAGAAGCGTCATGATTTTGCAACAAATTCAAGGAGGAAGAGCTCAAAGGTGAAAGCATCACGATTTCATGACATGTTCTGTTTTTATGGTCAAAAGGCAGAGAAAAGCACAAGGCAGCGAAAGTGTCGTATTTCATGACATGTTCCGTTTTTGCTAGTGCATGCAAAGAAGAGTGTACAATAGCAAAAAGTGTCACGATTTCATGACATGTTCTATTTTCACTGGTGCATGCAAGGAAGAGTATATGACAATGAAAAGTGTCATGATTTTGTGACATGTTCCATTTTCGCTGGTGCATGCAAAGAAGAGTGTACGGCAGTGAAAAATGTCACGATTTCGTGACATGTTTCGTTTTCGCTGGTGCAATCCAAGTAGAGTGTACGAAAGCGAAAGATGTCACAATTTTATGACATGTCATGTTTTCGCTAGTGCTTGCAGAGAAGAGTGTATGAAAGTGAAAGGTGTCACAATTTTGTGACATGTCATGTTTTTTCTAGTGCAAGTAGAGAAGAGTGCAAGGAAGCGAAAGTGTCACGATTTTGCGAAATGTTCCGTTTTCACGGGCAAGAGACAGAAAAGAGCTCAAGGTAGCGAAAGTGTCACGATATCATGACATGTTGTGTTTTTGCTCATGCAGGCCAAGAAGAAGACAAAAATGCTGTCAGAGCGACAGTTCTACTGTCAGAGCTGTAAGTGAACAGAAAAGGCTATTAGAGCCGTAAATAAGCAGGTAAGACTTTCAAAGCCGTAAATAAGCAGGTAAGACTATCAGAGCCATAAATAAGCAGTTAAGATGATCAAAGTCATAAATGAGAAGATAAATCTATCAAAATGATAGATATACTGACAGAGCATCGAAAAGGCTGTCAAAGCCGTAAAGTGGGCAATTAAGGCTGTCAGAGACATAAGTAATCATTTAAGAGCACAGTAAGCAGAGCCAAAAGAATGTTTACATATACATGAAGTTAAGGTTAGGGTTGAGCTCTACACATGGCATGAGTGTTGTGTATTTCCGAATAAAAGGAAAAAGGAGCTGTGAAAATTAGGAAGTGTATTGTGCTAAAAAAGATACAGAAGAGTGTTGTAAGAGAGAATAGCAGAGCTATAAGTATATGCAGTTCTTGTTAAAAGGAATTAGACCAGTGAGGGTCTTATAGAAGAGAAGGCATTTTTATGTCATTAAATCTGTTCAGAACTAAAGTCCAAGTTGGTGCTTGGCATTAGGGGTTTGGTGCTCCTTTCTATTGGTGTAGATAAATAAGGGGTTGGTGCTCCTTCCTATGAGTACTAAAAAATTGTTTGTAAAGTTGGTGCTTTGCAAAGGCTAGATTTGTATGGGAGTCCAAGCAGTCTAATTTTTGAGGAGTAGCCAAATCTGGTGAACCTCATTAAATTGTGTGTTGTGGAATGCTCTCTTGTTTATTTGCTTTATCTATTTTAAAGTTCTCTCTACTTAAAGTTTTAAAGAGTTGTAGATCTGAATAGAAATAGCTACACTTATTTTTTAGAACAGCGAACAGAATTGTATTATTGCTGGGTGTTTAAATAATGCAAAATTTACAAACGGACTTCCTGGATTAGCCCGAAATGGGCGCATCTCAACAGGATGCCGCTGCAACTAATATAACTAGTTGCTAAATATTAAAGTATGCTAACATCCCCCTTTATTACATTATTTGGGTAATGTAATAACTAATAGCTATACTAACATCCCCTTACATAATTTTGCAATACAAAGAGAGCTACAAAACAATTCAAATTTGACACGTGCAAGTGCCTTAGTGAACATGTCTGCAACTTGAGCATCGGTGGGAATGCGTTGAAGCTGAATTCGATGCTTTGGAACTTCATCTCGAATGAAATGACATTGTGTGTCAATGTGCTTTGTTCTTTCATGATGGACTGGATTCTTGACGAGGTTCAGAACACCCTGATTGTTGCAAAACAAGTGTATTGGAGATTTTGATGGATGGCCCATACTTGTCAAAATGTGACGCAACCATATCACTTCGCACACAGCTTCACGTGCGGTGCGATACTCTGCCTCTGTTGATGAAATAGCAACCACCTATTGCTTCTTGTTGTGCCAAGAGACAGGACCGGATCCTAGATGAAAAATGTATCCAAAAGTTGACTTGCGATCATCAAATGATTTGGCATAGTCGGAGTCCGTGTATCCTTGCAAGAAGAATTTGTTGTTCCTCTTGTATTCTAGGCCATATTCCATAGTACCACGGACATAGTGAAGAACACATTTTGCTACTTTCCAATGAGTGGTCTTAGGCTCCTACATGAACCTCGAAAGATAGTTGACAGCAAATACGAGATCTGGCCTAGTATTGGTCATATATATGAGACTCCCAATCAACTGTCGATAGTACCATCTACCTGAGGTGAATCATCATATCGCGATAACTGAAGTCCATTCTCCATCAGAGTTGCCATTAGCTTGCAATCAGTCATGCGATATTTTTCCAGCAATGTCTTGGCATATTTTTTCTGAGACACTTTGATGGAGTGCTCCTTCTGGCTGAATTCCAGACCAAGACAATAATGGAGAAGTCCGAGATCTATCATCTCAAAAGATTTACACAAGTTTCTTTTGATAGTAGAGATCATAGTTTCTGAACTCCCTGTAATGAGCAGATCATCAACATAGAGTACAAGCAACACTATCTCAGAACCCTGTTTCTTGAAATAGATGTTTGCATCTGACGGACATCTTTTAAATCCATGTTGCATAAGGTGATTGTCCATTTTTATATACCAAGCTCGAGGAGCTTGTTTCAGAGCATATAAGGATTTGACCAATTTACAAACTTTCTGCTCTTGGCCTTCCACTTCAAATCCTTCTGGCTGAGTCATGTAGACTTCTTCTTGGAGATCACCATTTAGAAAGGCACTTTTGACATCCATCTGGTGAACTTTCCACCCATATTGTGCTGCCATAGCACACATAACTCGAATTGTGGTCATCCGAGCAGTAGGTGCAAAAGTTTCCTCGTAGTCAATGCCTTCCTTTTGAGCATAGACCTTTGCAACAAGACGGGCCTTATGCTTATCAATTTTTCCATCTGCCTTGTACTTGACTTTATATACCCATTTGCAGCCAATGGGTTTCTTTCCATGCGGCAGATCAACAAGCTTCCAAGTTTTATTTTTCATCAAAGACTCATACTCTGTATCCATAACGGCCTTCCACTGAGGCTCACTAAGAGCATCTTGCACTGATGCGAGTTCAAGATCGTCTATGGTAGACATGAACGCCCGTCATCATCAATATCCATATCCTCTACTTTTGTACGTGGAGTTACAGAAAGTTCTTCAAAATATTGACAAAGATCATCAACCTCACCAGTTTCTTTGGCTTCTTTTTCCTTTTGAGCCATACTGCATGTACGAGGTCTATCCAAGTTCAAATTGGGAGGAGTGGATAGATTTGTGTCTCTGATTGTATTTGTACACCATTTTGGGTTCTTCTTCGATGGTGTTGAAGAAGATGTAGAAGGACCTCCTGTCTATGTTGACGAAGGAATCTTCTCTTCCTTAGATTCCACAAGATCTAGGTGTACTTTAGATGTGCTCTGTGATGTGAAAGCTTCATCAAAGACAACATCTCTCGTGACATGAATTTTCTTGGTAAAAGGATCTATCAAATGATATCCTTTAGAGTGCTCATCATAACCAAGAAAAATACATCTCAGTGTTTTCTCATCTAGCTTCTTCCTTTTCTCTTTTGGTATGTGCATGAAAGCGTGACATCCAAAAATACGTAGATGAGATATGGAGGGTTTTTGACCACTCCATGCTTCCTATGGAGTCATTCCTTTTAGGGCCTTTGTGGGTGCCCTATTGAACAGATATACTGCAGTGGTGACAGCTTCTGCCCAATATTGTTTCCCAATAGTAGCTCCTGTGAGCATACAACGAACCATTTCCATGATAGAACGGTTCCTTCTCTTAGAAACTCCATTTTGCTGAGGAGTATAGGCAGTTGTTAATTGTCTCTTGATTCCATGCTTATCTAAGAATGTAGAAAATTCATTAGAGGTAAACTCCCCCCCTCGATCTAAGCGGAGGGTTTTAATAGAAGCTCCTGACTCCTTCTCAACGGATTTCTTGAACTGCTGGAAGAATGTGAAAGCTTCAGATTTTAGTTGGAGAAAGAAAACCCACATCTTTCATGAGTAGTCATCTACGAATAACTGAAAGTACCTCTTCCCTCCACAACTGTTGGGTGTGAAAGGACCACACAGATCGATGTGAATTAACTCCAGAGGTTTTCGTGCTCTTTTTGAGCTCTTATCAAATGGTACTCTATGTCGCTTTCCCGCTAGCGATCGGAGCACACTGGCAATGTGGCAAAAAGGGAAGGAAGACCCTTTACCATCTCATACTTACTGAGCTCAAGTAAGTAGCCAGAACTAAGATGCCCATATCTCTTGTGCCATAGGGAAGTTGCCTCCTTGGTAGAGACAGTCATGGCAACATGTGGAGTAGAGATAGCATTTAGGGCAAATAAGTCGTTCTTATATGAAGCTATTACAATCTGCTTACCCTTCCTGGTAATAGTACAACACTTCTTTCCATTCTCAACACAAAATTTGACAACCATATTTCTATCCAGGATTTGTGTGACTGACAACAAATTGTTAGCCAATCCCAAAACATAGAGGACTTTGTCAATCTGACACTTGCCATTAGGAAGAGTGACTGAAACTATACCCTCTCCCTGAACCCTGTAGGTTTTATCATCAACAATGGTGACAGGTTTGCCCTCTTTGGCCATGAATGATTCAAACCACAATCTGTCGCCAGTCATATGTTTGCTAGCTCCAGAATCGACATACCAAACAGGATCCCTCTATGTGGAATCTATGGTAGTCATGAGCACCTTGTGTGCCCATTCAGAATCTGAGTCAGATTCTTCAACAGCAACATTCACTTGGGGTTGCTTGTTTTTATTTTGTGGTTTGTTTTGGCCTTTTTGCTTGTTCTTATGCCAACACCTATTGGTGTCATGGTTGTCTTTCTCATAGATCTTGCACCACCTCTTCTTCTGTTGAGGTTGTTTTCCTTTTCCTTTCATGTCCTGTTGAGAATTTTCTCCTTTCTGAAAGTTGCCTCCTTTTTGCCCATTACCTTTCTTCCTAGAACCCTGCCTGTTGGTGTATAGGGCTGTATTGGAAGAATCATCCTTGTGAAGTTGGCGTGCCTCCTGTTGTTGAAGCAGATTGACCAACTTGATGTAGGTAATTTGTCATTGAGACACCTGGATGGAGGTGATCAACATATCAAATGAAGAAGGTAAAGCTCTCATCACAATTGAAATGAGAAGCTTTTCGTCCACAGGATCTCCCAAAGAATTCAATTTCTCTTTCAATTCAGACACTGCACAGAAAGAGTTCAACTGTTTCACCCTGTCTCAAACTCAGGTTATGAAGTTGTTGAAGATGAAGAATGGTGGAATCATTCTTTCCCTCATAGATGGTTTTAAGGGCATCCCATGCCTCTTTACCACTTGCTTTGTCAGCTATATGAGGTTGCACTTCATCTGAAATAGCAAACAAAATGAGCACCTTTGCTCGACTATCTTTCTTGTCAAAAGCTATCTGATCTACGGAAGGACCTATGGATCCTGATGCTGGTGAAGGCCTAGGTGTTACTCCAGTAACAATATCCCATAAATCTTCCATTTGGAGAATTGCCTTCATCTTATGTTTCCATGGTGTATAATTTGGACCTTTCAATAACTGATGAGGATCATTCATCAACTTTGCAACAGCGGCCATAGTGAAGGTTCCTTATAACACCAATTGGTCCCCCTTTCGATATACCTTTTTCTAGGTCGTTATACCATACAAAATACCTGCCCTTACATGAGGGAAACTATAAGTATTTAGAAATATCAACAAAAATCACCCGCCCTTACGTGAGGGAGACTATAGGTGAGTTTTAGATATCATATGATACGTGGAACATAAGCAGTACTGAAAGGGAATCGCCTTGTTGATGGCACCTACCATAGAAGATTCTTCTCATGCGTGGGGCGTAACTTCCCCTAAACACTATGAAGAATACTTCGTCAGGATTTACGCCTAAACACAAGAGCGATTAAGGGTAGTGAATGGAGTAAAAAAAATGCAAAAATGGCAAACTTATCTCTCCCCGATGATTTATAGAGAACAAGCTCAGACATCGTTGTAGCAGCTATATTAGGCGGCGGATACAGTAGCCCAATCACGACAGCTTTACCTGTAAGTTCTGGCCAGAGGTATCACAAATACCGAATGTTGCAGTGCAATAAATTGCACGGATGGGTTTTAATTATTTCGGGGACTTAGGGAGTGAATTTGCTTTTAATTTTTTTAATGTTATAGTGCAAAAATGAAATATGCAACATACAACATAAAAAACTGCCCACAAGAATAACCCACAAGGTGTCGGGCGCAGCTGAAAATGCACCTTTTACAATTCGCCAAATTGTTTTTTCAAAAAATTACTCACATTCCCCCTTTGATTTTTTGAAAAAAATATCCCCCCTAAAAAAATTCTCTTTAACAAAGCATTTTAATAATTATTATGTATTTAAAGTTAAAATAAATAATTTTAATTTATATAGTTTTAAAAACTTATGAAAAATAAATTAAATTTTAATTTTAATTTATAAAGTTTTAAAACTATAAAAAATAAATTAAAATTAAAAAAATTTAACTAAAAAATAATAATTAAAAAAAACTTTGAAAAAAAATCTTACCCTCGAACCCTCGACCTGCAGGCTCCCAGAGCCTTACCGCACGGCTCACGACCACGTGAGCCAGCGGGCTGATCCGAAAGGATCAGGGAGATCCTCCTTTTTCAACCCCTGGTTGTGCCTCCTCCTCTCTGCTACCCGAGCCCACTGTGGCTGCCTCCGCAGCGGCCTCCTCTGCAAGTCGCGGCCTCGCTGCTGCTTGGTCGCGGCTATCGTCGCTCTTTTTTTTTTTTTTTTTTTTTAATTTCCTTGGGGGGGGGGTTGCGCGCGGTGCGCGTTCTGTGCGTCAGCGGAGGGGGGGGCTACGCGTGTTTCATGCTGCATCTGTGCGTCAGGGGGGGGCTGCGCGCGGTGTGCACGTTTCACGCTGCGTCTACGCATCAGCGAGGGGGGCGTCCTCCTCCAACGTGGGGGGGGACACACTGGGACACGTGTTGCATCCTCCTCCAATGGGGGGGGGGTGCACTAGGACGTGCGTTGTGTCCTCCTCCAACTAGGATGCGCGATGTGTCCTCCTCCAATCGGGGGGGGCACTGGACGTCAGCGTCAGCGCTGCGTTCCAGCGGCCTGCGCCCCTCTGCTCAGTCGCGCACGACAAAAAAAAATTTCTTCTTTTTTTTTTTTTTTTTTTAAATCGCTCAGCTGCGCGGCAGGGAGAGGAGATAGCACACGAGCAGGGAAAAAAATCCTGAAAAAAAATAAATCACGCTGTGCTCCTCTTCTGTAATTACCTCGCCCAAAAATTTAGAATGGCTCTGATGCCATGTTAGAACAGCGAACAAAATTGTATTATTGTTGGGTGTTTAAATAATGCAGAATTTACAAACGGACTTCCTGGATTAGCCCGGAATGGGCGCATCTCAACAGGATGCCGCTGCAACTAATATAACTAGTTGCTAAATATTAAAGTACGCTAACATGATTCACCCCCTCTCTTAGTGTCATTGTGAGAATATCAATTGGTATCAGAGCAAGGTTCTTGAACAAGCTCAATCAGCTAAGGTGATCTTGGAAGAAACATAATGGTCGATGGTGAAGGATTTTCATCCAACAAAGCTCCTTTGTTCAATGGAACTAATTACTTTTTCTAGAGACTCAAGATGTAGACTTATCTGTGTGCTTTGGGATATGACATTTGGGAGTCAGTAGACAGTGGATACACAATATCCTCTACTCCTCCAATAGATGCTGCTAAGAAGAAAAAGTTTGAGAATAACTCTAAAGCAAAGAATGCTATAATGTGTGGGTTAGTAGACAGTGAACTGATAAGGATCATGAGCTATAAAATGGCAAAAGACATGTGGGACAAACTACAAAGCATTCATGAAGGAGACGGCAAGATCAAGGAAGCCAAGCTACAAACGCATCGAGCTTAGTTTGAAGCATTAAAAATGAATGATGATGAGAACATAGAGGCCTATATGCTGAGATTCAATGGAATCATTAATGCGATTAGAGGACTCAATGAGGAAATGGAAGATGCAGTCGTCATGAAAAAGGTACTAAGAACTCTTCACAAAAGATTTGATTCTAAAGTTTCTGCTATAGAAGAAGCTAAAGATCTAAACACTTTTAGCATGGATGAAATGCATGGTTCTTTAACTGCATATGAAATGAGAATAGGACAAACTAAGCCCTCAGACAGAGAAGTTGCTTTTAAAGCACACAAAAATATAAAAGCTAAACAAGAATCTGTAGAAGAAGAGTCTTCAGATGAAATAGAAGAAAACTTTGTTAGGAAACTAATAAAGGGAAAAGGAAAGTACAAAGGAAAGTTACCGTTTAAGTGCTTCAACTGTGGAGGCGTCGGGCACTTTGCAGCCAAATGTCCAATGAATGAGAAAAACAAAAATGATGAAGGGTCACACCAAGAAAGAAGTGACTGGAAGAAGAAACCACAGTTTAGAAAAAGCAACTTCAAGAAGAAATGTTTCATATCCAAGAATGTTAGCTCTTCTGAAGACTGCTTCGGTGAGGATTCTTAAGAAGAAGCATATGAAGCTCTGTTCATGGCATTTGAAGAAAGAAAAATAGAGGAAAAATAGGAATGTAATGAAAAACCTGAGGATGAGGCTGAAGTATATCTGGAAGGTGAGTTGGTTGCTGCACTTAAAGAGCTAAGCACAAAAAGGAAAAAGAATAAAAATGTTTCAAGAAAGCTTGAGGATGCCAATGAAATAATAAATAGCTTGAAATTATAGACAAATGAAATTAAGAAAATTTCTAAAGTTCTCAAAGTACAATTAACCGTAAAAATAGATGAGTGTAGCAAGCTAGAAGAAGAAATTGTTAGGTTAAGGATGCAGCTAGAGGAGATGAATCGAAAATTGAGCTATTATCATAATTTTGAAGAAAGTTCTGTAAAGCTGGATAAAATTTTAAATAACCAAAGGCCTTCCGGCATCAAATTTGGTTTGGGCTTCGATGAAGGAGAATCATCAAAGGGTTCAAAGTCCTTAAATGTAGAACTCATAAAGAAAGAAGATAAGATCAAGGTTGATCAAGAAAAAACAAATCATGCCAAAGAAAGCAATAATGCCAGACTCAAGAAGAGTACTAACAAAGATGGATTCACAAAAGTCACACATCCAAGAAGGAGAAGATTCATGGCTCCTACTTCAAATTGGCAAAAACCTTCACCCAGGTTTAATCATTCCTTTTTTGGTTATTGTTTTAAATGCAAAGCTTATGGCCATAAGATTTTAGATTGCAGTCATAATGTAGCACAAAGGAATTTCACCAGTAGAAATGTCTTTTCTCCATTGGTGGATTATGCAGTAGAATGTTATAACTGTCATAATTTTGGACACATTGTAAGATACTGTAGAAGCACTTTTGCAGCAAATAAATATCAGGGTAGAAAATCTCAACCAAATGGATTGAAACAAAACAAAAAATTTCTTGAAAAACAGGCACAAGCTAATGAAAGGGGAAAGGCAAAACAAGTTTTCAAAACTGCTATCAAACCAGAATGGAAAGAAAAGGAATATTTTATTGTTCAGACTACTTTTAAAGCACAGAACAAATATGCACCATGGATACTTTATAGTGGTTGCTTCAGTCACATGACAGGTGACAAGCAAAAATTTGAGAAGTTACAGAATTACGAAGGAGGTTCTATGAAATTTGAAAATAATGATGGAGCAAAGATAGTTGGCAAAGGATCAGTCAAGATCAGTGATGGAAAGATTAATTCAAAAGAAGTCTTGTTTGTGATTGGTCTAAAGCATAACTTGCTCAACGTAAGTCAAATCTATGACAGAGGTCATGAAGTATTTTTTAAGAAACAGGGTTGTGAAGTGAGAAAAGCTAACAGTGGGAAGTTGATTGCTACTGGATCAAGGACTTCTGGAAACCTATATACTCTCTCAAATACTTCAGAAGAAGCATGCTTGTTTGGATAGGAATATGAAAATTGGTTGTGGCACAAGAGGCTCAGTCATATCAGTTTTGACAATTTGGTAAAAATAAGCTCAAAAAGGGCAGTAAGAGATATACCCTCCATTGGCAAATCACTAAATAGTATTTGTGCTTCATGCTAAAAATGGAAGCAAACTAGAGCCACATTTAAATCAAAGGAGTACTTTACCAACAAACCTTTAGAACTAATACATACTGATTTATGTGGACCCATGAGAACTCAAAGTATAAATGGTGATAAATACTTTATGTTGTGCATAGATGACTATTCTAGAATGACCTGGATATTCTTTTTGAAGCAGAAATCTGAAGCTTTTGAAATGTTCAAGACTTTCAAAAACCAAGTTGAGAATGAAACAAGAAAGAGGATCAAATTCTTAATATCAGATAGAGGAGGAGAGTTCATCTCAGAGGAGTTTGCAAAATACTGTCAAAAACATGGGATCAGAAGACAGTTTTCAGCAGCAAGGACACCTCAGCAGAATGGTGTTGTAGAAAGAAAGAACAGAACTATGTAGGAAATGGCACGGACGATGTTGACTAAGAGAAAAATAGCAGACAAATTTTGGAAAGAGGCATTCCATACTGCATTTTATATCCAGAACAGGTGCATGTTGAGGACACATGAAAGCAAAACCCCTTATGAGTTATGGTTCGGCAAGAAGGCAACAGCAAAATACTTCAAAGTCTTTGGCAGCAAGTGTTACATCAAAAGAACTAAAGATAATCTTGGTAAGTTTGAAGATAGAGTTGATGAAGGTATTTTCGTTGGCTATTCATCAAAAAGCAAAGCTTACAAATGCTACAATAAAAGGCTAAAGAAAATTATAGACAGTGTCGATGTTAAATTTTATGAAGATAGGAAACAAACAGTCAGCTGTGAAGAAAACTACCTTATTTATGAAGAAGTTATTGAAGGAGATGAAGAAAAGAAATCAAAAGAGAATCAAAAAATTGACCCAGATGATTTAAGTATTAATTCAAAAGTAGAAGAAAACAATAAATTCAAAATAAGAAGCTGGCAAAAAAATCATTCCAAAGAGCAAATTATTGGGGACCCCACAGTTGGTGTTAAGACAAGAAGAAGAGTAGTAAGTAACTACTCCCTTTTATCCAACATTGAGCCCAAAAATATTTTTGAAGCAAGCACAAATGAAATTTGGATGAAGGCAATAAACGAAGAACTAGATCAGATTGAGAAAAACAAAACCTGGGAGTTAGTACCAAGGCCTGCAAATAAAAACATAATCGGTACTAAATGGATTTTTTGAAACAAATTGAATGAAGATGGATGGGTTGTAAGGAATAAAGCAAGATTGGTCTGTAAAGGCTAGCTCAAGTTGAAGGTATTGATTTTGAGGAAACTTTTGCACCAGTGGCTAGACTCGAGGCAATCAGAATGTTTCTGGCTTTAGTAGTCCACAGGAATTTCAAAGTTTACCAGATGGACATGAAATTAGTATTTCTGAATGGAAATCTTGAAGAAAAAGTTTATATTGAGCATCCAGATGGTTTTCAACTTGGTCATAATCCCAACTTTGTTTGCAAGTTGAAGAAATCTTTATGTGGCTTGAAACAGGCACCCAGAGCATGGTATGCAAGACTAGACAACTATCTCACTGAACAAGGGTTCAAGAAAGGTATGGTGGATAGTAACTTGTATGTCAAAACAGACAATGGCCAACTTATTGTCCTTGTTGTTTATGTTGATGATATAATTTTTGCCAGCAGCAATGATGAGTCATGTAGAGACAGCAAATAAAATGTAGAAAGAATTTGAATTGTCTATGATTGGTGAACTTTCATATTTCCTCGGACTGCAAGTTAACCAAAATGAAAAGGGCATTTTTATTTCTCAAGTTAAATATGTGAAAGAAATGCTAAAAAAGTTCACAATGGAGGATTATAAACCTGTTAGCACTCCCATGACAACAAGTTACAAATTGAGCAAGGATGACAAATCTCCAGATGTTGATCATACCATGTACAGATCTATGATTGGGAGTCTACTGTATTTAACAGATATAAGACCATATATATTACAGGCAGTATGCATGGTAGTAAGATTTCAGGCTAGTCCCAAAGAGACTCATGTGACAACTATGAAGAGGATATTTAGGTACCTCAAGGGTACTATGGAGTATGGGTTATGGTACCCAAAAGGTAAGGACTTCACTCTTATTGCATATTCTGATGCAGATTGGGCAAGATGTATAGATGATAGAAAGAGTACCAGTGGAGGTGCATTCTATCTTGGAGACAGGTTGGTAGCATGGCATAGCAAGAAACAAGAATCAGTCTCTCTATCCATAGTAGAGGTAGAATACATTGCAGTAACAACATGTACACAGATTTTATGGATGATACAAACCCTGAAAGATCTTGGTATTAACTTCAAAGAGCCAATTTTAGTTAAATGTGATAATACCAGTGCTATTAACATCTCAAAGAATCCGGTTATGCATTCTCGCACCAAACATATTGCAATCTAGTATCACTTTTTGAAGGATAAAGTTGTAGAAGGTGAGGTTAAATTAGATTTTGTTCCAACTACAGAGCAAGTAGTGGATATCTTCACTAAACCGTTGCCCAAGGAAGTTTTTGAATACCTTCATAGTAATTTGGGAGTGGTCACACTACCCAATAACTGACTATCTTTCGGAAACACATTCTCAAGGGGAGCATTTATATATTTGATTATCTATTTGCTTAAGTTTGTAATTTTTGCTAACTGTAATATTGTGTGCCTGAGAATGATTGTGCATGGACTCAGGGGGAGTCTACAGTAGCCCTTTGGTATTATTGTCAAAGGGGGAGAAGAATTACAGGAAATTGCACGTGTTGCCAACAATTCCAAAGGGGGAGATTGTTGAGCAAGGTGCAGAAATAGTATTGTCATTGTTGTCAACACAGACAGATAGATCAATTAATGATGCAGTGGATAGGAGTTCAGAGGTCAAGAATTATAGGAAATTGCACATGTGTTGCCAAAAATTCCAAATGGGGAGATTGTTGAGCAAGGTGTAGAAACAGTATTGTCATTGTTGTCAACACAGACAAATAGATCAATTGATGATGTAGTGGATAGGAGTTCAGAGGTCAGTCAGAGCATGTACAGTGAATTTCCAAGAAGACAGAAGTGGCCCAATTTCAAAATATCAAAGAAAAATGCAAGTAAGAAAACTGACGTGATATCACGACAAGAAAACTGTCGTGATATCGCGACATGTTGAGAAGAAAGAAGGTAGAAAGAAAAACTATCATGATATTGTGACATGTTTGGCCAGTGCAAGAAAAACTATCGTAGTATCATGACATGTTTAGAAAGCACAAAGAAAATTGTCATGATTTTGTGACATGTTGGAAGAGAGAGAAAGCGCAAGAAAAACTATCATGATTTTGCGACATGTTTGAAGAAGCTTCACATGCAAGAAAAACTATCGCGATTTCGTGACATGTTTGGAGAGAAGGCGCAAGCAAAGAAAATTGTCATGATTTCACGACATGTTCGGAGAGAAGGAGCTTGCAAAGAAAAGTGTCATGATTTCATGACAATTTGCAAGAAGGATTGTACAGACGAAAAAGTGTCATGATTTCGCAATAGGTTCGAGAGAAAGAGCTTGCAAGGAAAAGTGTCATGATTTCATGACAATTTGCAAGAGGAAGCGCTAAGGAGAAAAAGTGTACCGATTTCGTGACATGTCGGGTTTTCATGACCCGATGAGAAGAAAAGTGCTATGGAGGAAAAATGTCACGATATCACATGTCGCATTTTTGTGACTAAGAGAGGAGAGAGAATGTACGGAGATAGAAATGTCATGATATCATGACAACAGCAGAGAGGAAGACTCCGAAGGATGAAGTGTCACGATTTCATGATAGAAGCAAAACGAAAGAGCATGGAAGCAGAAGCATTGTGATTTTGTGACAAATTCAAGGAGGAAGATCTCAAAGGCGAAAGCATCGTGATTTCGTGACATGTTCTATTTTCGTGGGTGAAATGTAGAGAAAAGCACAAGGCAACAAAAGTGTCATGATTTCACAACATGTTCCGTTTTCATTGGTGCATGCAAAGAAGAGTGTACGATAGCAAAAAGTGACAATTTCATGACATGTTCTATTTTTGTTGGTGCATGCAAAGAAGAGTGTACGGCAGCAAAAAGTGTCACAATTTCATGACATGTTTCGTTTTCACTGGTGCATGCAAAGAAGAGTGTACGACAGCAAAAAGTGTCACGATTTCATGACATGTTCTATTTTCGCTGGTGCAAGCCAAGTAGAGTGTACGAAAGTGAAAGATGTCACAATTTCATGACATGTCATGTTTTCGCTAGTGCTTGTAGAGAAGAGTGTACGGAAGCGAAAGGTGTCATGATTTCGTGACATGTCATGTTTTCGCTAGTGCAAGCAAAGAAGAGTGTAAGGAAGTGAAAGTGTCACAATTTCGTGACATGTTCTGTTTTTGCAGACAAGAGACAGAAAAGAGCTCAAGGTAGCAAAAGTGTCACGATATCGTGACATGTGTTTTCATGCATGTAGGCCGAGAAGAAGACAAAAATTTTGTTAGAGCGACGGTTCTACTGTTAGAGCTGTAAGTGAACATAAAATGTTGTCAAAGTTGTAAATAAGCAGGTAAGACTATCAAAGATGTAAATAAGCAGGTAATGAAGAGAAATTACAAAAACATATTCTAGAAATAATGCAGAAATAATAACTAAGGAAATAATGACACCATTCAATGCACATATAACACACAAGATTTACCCTGGTTCACCCAATTTGGGCTAGTCAAGCAAACAAGAGTCTATCCTCCTTGATATATTATTCTCTCTCTTGTCCCTCAAATGGGGCATTACAATAATTATATAAGGAAACTCATACAACCCTAAACCACCAAGTGGTATTAGGGTACCGTGGATACAACACCGTGGGCTAAACCACCCACACCCACTAACCACCCACCAACCGTGGGAATCCCGAGGGCCGCTCCAAAAGTAGCGATAAAAGTAGGTGAAAAGTAGCGATAAAAGGGCACCCCCGGACCCCCCCTACCCATCGTCTTTTGCGCTGTAGTGCCTGTCATACAATTCTTTTCCGGCAAAGAATGAGACATATCCAACATTCTCCCACTTGTTGAATACTTTTCCAGACCCATTTCATTTGAACAGAATCTAAACTTTTCAGTGCTTACAGCCTTGGTTAAAGCATCTGCAACATTTTCCTTGGTGTCTACCTTTTCCAGCAACACTTTCCTCTGTTCAAGCATGTCCCTACAGAAATGGAACTTTGTATCAATGTGCTTCGTTCTTGAATGGTAAGCAGGGTTCTTTGCCAAAAATATGGCACTCTACCGTCACGAGTTTATCTTTACTGACTCCTTGAAAGAACCCAATTTCAGCACATAGTCTTTGCAGCCATACAGCTTCCTTACTTGCATCAGTGGTAGCCATATACTCAGCTTTAGTAGTTGAAAGAGCAACAACATTCTGCCTCTTGCTCATCCAACTAATGGCCCCTCCGAAGAAATTGAATACATAAGCACTAGTAGATCTTCTCTTGTCCGGATCTCCACTCAATCTGCATCAACAAACCCTTCTATATCCAATTGTCTGTTTTCTTTACCTGTACCCTCATAGCAGATTGTAAAATCGGAGGTGCCACGCAAATATCTAAACACCCTTTTCACAGCAGTCCAATGCTCTTTACCAAGTTTAGACATATATCTACTCAAGACTCCCACTGCATGGGCAATGTCTGCTCTAGTACAAACCATGGCATACATTAAACTACCTACGGCATTTGCATAAGGAATATGTGACATTTCCTCTACCTCTTCTTCTATTTTTGGACATTGTTCAGCAGACAATTTTTCACCTAAAGAAATAGGTACCTTCACCGGTTTGCAATCCTGCATATTGAACCTTTTCAACACTGTCTCAACATACTTTTTTTGATCCAACCACAACCTTCTGTTAGAGCGATCTCTTTTTATTTGCATACCCAATATAAAATTTGCGGGGCCAAGATCCTTCATGTCAAATTGTGATGCCAAGCGAGACTTTACTTCCCCGACCGGTTTCTTGCTATTTCCAATTAGTAACATGTCATCAACATAAAGAACTATAATGACAATTACATTACCAATTTTCTTTGAATACACACGGTGATCAGCATTGCTACGAACAAAACCAATTCCTAAAACATAAGTATCAAATTTTTGGTACCACATTCTAGGTGATTGTTTCAGTCCATACAATGATTTCTTTAACTTACATACTAGATCCTCCTTTCTCGCAATGATGAAACCTTCAGGCTGCCTCATATAGATTTCTTCCTCCAAATCTCCATGAAGGAATGCAGTTTTCACATCCATCTGTTCTATTTCAAGATCGAATGCAATAGCCACAGCTAACATAAATCTAATTGATGTTAGCTTTGCAACGAGAGAAAAAACTTCACCATAATCAATTCCTTCAACCTGAGAAAAACCTTTAGCAACTAGGCAAGCTTTATATTTCTCCACTTTACCTTCAGACATTCCGCTTCTTTTTAAAGATCCACTTGCAACCTATTGCTTTCCTACCACTTGGTAATTTCACTAAATCCCATGTTCTGTTATTTTTCGGGGACATCATTTCCTCATCCATGGCCTCTTCCCAATGGTTTGCCTCTCCGAATTAATGGCTTCTCTAAGCTGTTCTAGGATCTTCATCGATAATGAGATAGTACAAAAGAAGTAGGAAAAGCGGATGGACTGTACCTTTCGAGGTTGCCTCCTTTCCCGTGTTGATCTCCTTACCACGGGTGTATGAACCTCTTCTTCATCCTCTTCCAGATCCTCACCTGTATGCTCCTCTTCCATATCCTCATCTGTATGCTCCTCTTCCAGATCCTCTATTGTCTGATAGTTGTCCATGAGATCAAATTGGACCATTCCAGGTTCCTCTTCTGTAACTACCTTCCTAGAATCACTGATCATCTCCCTAAACACCACATCTCTACTATACACTGTACTTTTAGTTTTTTGGATTCCAAAGCTTATATCCTTTAACACCATCTTTATAACCAATAAAGATACATTTAATAGCCTTATTATCTAGCTTACTTCTTTTCTCCTTTGGAATATGCATGTATGCATCACAGCCAAAAACTCTGAGATGTGAAATAGATGGTTTCTTACCAAATAGAGCTTCAAATGGAGTTTGATCTGGAAATTCTGATGTAGGTGACCGATTTTGCAAGTAACATGTTGCACTCACTGCTTCTGCCTAGAATTCTTGTGCCAAACCTGCACCACTGAGCATACTTCTAGCCTTCTCCATCAGTGATATGTTCAACCTCTCTGCAACTCCATTCTGTTGAGGTGTATATGAAGTAGTCTTCTGTCTTGCAATACCACATTGCTTACAAAATTTCTCAAATATATTAGAACAATATTCCCCTCCATTATCAGACCTCAACACCTTAATCCTTTTATCAGTTTGATTCTCAAAAAGTGCTTTAAATTCCTTAAATTTTTCAAACACTTCATCTTTGCTCTTAAGAAAGTAAATCCATGCATATCTTGAAAAATCATCAACAAAGGAAGCATAATACCATGATTTTCCAAGAGACGGCATAGGAACAGGACCAAAAATATCATTGTGGATCAAATCTAGTACCCCACTAGATCTTGTGGCATTAGATGGAAAACTAACCCGATTTTGTTTACCATAAATACAATGTTCACAGAACTCAGAAGTCATTGAGTAATTAGGGATACCATGAACCATACCTTTTGTGTACATGGTATGCAATCCCTTTTCTCCAATATGTCCCATCCTTTGATGCCGAGTGTTGAGCTTTTATCGGAATCAACCTCGGGAGCAGTTGAGCTATTGCACTCATTTGTCATAGTGCTTCCCAATAGCTTATACAATGTTCCAATCCGAACTCCCCTTGCCAACACCATTGATCCACGAACCATTTTGCATGAATCCTTGCCAAACCGACATTCAACTGCTTGCATCGGCCATTTTTCTTACCGAAATCAAATTTCTAGCAAGTCCCGAATATGCATCACACCCGGTAGGGTCTTAACCCTACCATCCTGCAACAAAATTTTCACTCTTCCACGACCCATGATTCCGAGTGGTGAATCATCTCCCAATAGTACCTCCCCTCCATCATATCTTTCATATTCTCTGAACCACCCTCTATGAGGAGTCATATGAAAAGAGGCACCGATATCAATCAACCAATCATTTTTATCTGATCGTGTGGAGCATGATGAGCAGGATGCCAAATATACATCCCCTGCTTCATCAATGGATTTATTCATCTCTGTGGAAGTCGATTCATCAGACTTTTTTCCAGACTCAGCTTTCTTTGATCTGCAATCCTTCTTCATATGACCTGGCTTGCCACAATTCCAGCATTTTCTCTCAAACTTCCCCCGAGACTTGGATCTACCTTTAGACTTAGACCTATCACCATATCTAGATTTGTCCTTCTCCTTGGCATGCCCTCTCATTGTTAGGGCTTCCTTAGATGTGCCCTCCATGGATTTTCTCCTCATATCCTCAGATAATAGAGATGCCACTATATCTTCAAACTTCAATGTGGATGAAGTTGTACTACCAATTGCTACTACTAAGTTATCCCATGAATCCGGTAAAGAGCATAACAAAGTAATGCATTTATCTTCCTCACTCAACTTAATTTCTACAGATGTTAGTTGACTTACCACTGTATTGAATGCATTCAGATGATCTGCAACCGAATCCCCGTCATGCATCCTAAGATTGTACAGTTTCTTTCTGAGGAATAATTTGTTCACTAGGGACTTCGATTGATACAAAGCCCCTAACCTCTCCCAGAGATCCTTCGCTGTAGCTTCTCCCGAAACATTGATGAGCACCGAATCTGCAAGACACAGTCGAATCAGACTCCTTGCTTTTCGATTCATCTTCTCCCAATCTTCATCGGAAGTACCCGTAGGTTTTGTTGTTTCTGAAATAGCAGCCCACTGATCTCTGTCCACGAGCATATCTTCCATCTTTAACTTCCATAGCTCAAAACTTTTGCCATCAAATTTCTCGATCTCTATCCTTGAATGATTTCCTAACATTTTTTCCTTCAAACTCCTTCTGCGTAACTCCCACTCCAGAATAGGTTTCCTCTCACTCCTAGAAACCCTAGATCTTCTTCAAACAGATTTAAACCCTAGCAATAAAGGCATCCCCCTATGGCTAATGACTTGGCTCTGATACCAAATGAAGAGAAATTACAGAAACATATTCTAGAAATAATGCAGAAATAATAACTAAGGAAATAATGACACCATTCAATGCACATATAACACACAAGATTTACCCTGGTTCACCCGATTTGGGCTAGTCCAGCAAACAAGAGTCTATCCTCCTTGATATATTATTCTCTCTCTTGTCCCTCAAATGGGGCATTACAATAATTATATAAGGAAACTCATACAACCCTAAACCACCAAGTGGTATTAGGGTACCGTGGATACAACACCGTGGGCTAAACCACCCACACCCACTAACCACCCACCAACCGTGGGAATCCCGAGGGCCGCTCCAAAAGTAGCGATAAAAGTAGGTGAAAAGTAGCAATAAAAGTAGGTGAAAAATTTTAGGCGGCTCCGCAGCCTATTCTTAGCTGGTCTTCTCCAGCATATTTCTCTTTCACCACATCCGAGGGCGTCCCCCTACGCACCCCGAGCCATCACCTATTACGTAATCACCTTTATCGTAGCTGGGGGTCCTTGGGTGCCTCCGGCACCCCCGGACCCCCCCTACCCATCGTCTTTTGTGCTGTAGTGCCTATCATACAATTATTTTCTGACAAATAATGAGACATATCCAACAGGTAATACTATCAGATCCATAAATAAGCAGTTAAGACGGTCAGAGTCGTAAATGAGAAGATAAATCTGTCAGAACGGTGAATATACTGACAGAGCATCGAAAAGGCTATCAAAGTCGTAAAGTGGGCAGTTAAGGCTGTCAGATATGTAAGTAATCATTTAATAGCATAGTAAGCAGAGTCAAAATAATATTTGTGTGTACATGAAGTTAGGGTTAGGGTTGAGCTCTGCACGTGGCATGAGTGTTGTGTATTGCCGAATAAAAGGAAAAAGGAGCTATGAAAATTAGGAAGTGTATTGTGCTAAAAAATATACAAAAGAGAGTGTTGTAAGAGAGAATAGCAGAGCTGTAAGTATATGCAGTTCTTGTTAAAAGGAATTAGACCAGTGAGGGTCTTGTAGAAGAGAAGGCATTTTTATGTCATTAAATCTATTCAGAACTGAAGTCCAAGTTGGTGCTTGGCATTAGGGGGTTGGTGCTCCTTTTTGTTGGTGTAGATAAATAAGGGGTTGGTGCTCCTTCCTGTGGGTACTGGAAATTTTTTTGTAAAGTTGGTGCTTTGCAAAGGTTGGATTTGGATGGGAGTCCAAGCAGTCTAATTTTTGAGGAGTAGCCAAATCTGGTGAAACTCGTTAAATCGTGTGTTGTGGAATGCTCTCTTGTTTATTTGCTTTATCTATTTTAAAGTTATCTCTGCTTAAAGTTTTAAAGAGTTGTAGATCTGAATAGAAATAGCTCCACTGATTCACCCCCCCTATCAGTGTCATTGTGAGAATATCAGTCACACATCGAAATGAAAAATAAAATTTGTAATGAGTAGGGGCAAAGGACCAAAAGTCATGTGGCACAAAAGTGTTTTAATTTCATCATTTGGAGTTGGAAATAACAAATGAGGGCACACATTCCAAGCTATGGCTTTCAAGGTTGCAATGAGAAAGAGATCATGGGAACCGTTGAATGCTTTACGATATGCAAAATCATGGACACATGCAATAAGGTACTTTGATAGAAGGAAACTCTACACGTTGTACATGATGAAGCCAATAATTAACTACCACCTCAGCAAGTCATAACCACTTAATCACAAGCAGCAAAAAAAGATAAATCACATTCCTATAGGGAATAGGAGTTTGCCATGTGACAAGTAAAAGGGGATTTAATTTTTCAAACACTTCGACACGTTCTAAAGCTGGTTCTTGCACTGAGAAAATTAAATTTTGTAGCTAAAACATTATAGCCCCTACAGATGCAAATTGTTCAGATCAAATCTCAAAAACAACCTATTCCAGAAGGTTGAGAGAAAATAGATCACAAGAAATTGAATATGGGAGGAAAGAAAAATAAAATCGAGCCATAAAATGTAGATTGTCTACGGGGAGATCTTGAGTCACTCCATATTTTTATAGAAGGAGTATTGATGCCATTTATGTGTAAATTCGATGGACACTCTAAAGGATTGGTGACAGAATTTATGCACACTCTAAACAAAACCAGGCTTACATTAGCAGCATGGCAATCTAGGTAACACCAAAAATCTTAAGTCACATTACTAAATTACCTCTATAAGGGTTACAAATATTAAAAATTGGTAAAAATACCCTAAGTGATTTAGTTAACCATATTAAGGAAGAAGGGGATAGACCAATTGAATTTTTAATGAAAAATAATTTATGCAAAGGGGTTAAAATAACCAATTTACAACACCCTTGGGATAATGTAGTAGTCTGGGTAATCAGGTTTATAACTTGTGATGGGAAATTTTCCATTTTGCATGGACACCATATTAGAATTTTAAACCATTTGAGGCATGGTGGTTGAAATCCAAAAGTCAAAGTAAATATCCCTCTGTATTTATATCAGGTTTTACAAAATCTGTCCAAACGATACTAATTAGGGAGAGGGACTCCTAAACACCATGTGCTCATTAAGTTAATTTGTAAACATCATTTTAGAGGAAACCCTAGAAGTTTTGATAGGTTGTTATCTGCATGGAATGAGTTAGAAGTTGAAAGCCTTGAATATGAAGAAGAAATAGAGGTTGAAAGCCCTAAATCTGAAGAAGAAGCATAAATTGAAAACTCTAAACCTAAAATTGAAACTGAATCCTCTGAAAAAGAAATTCCCTCTTCACCATGAGTACCTCCATCCTTGAGTACTAAGAATCAAAGAGAGAAACAATCTAAGGATGGTCCTATATGAAAAATAAGGAAGGTTACATTTTCTAAAAATGTAACTATTTTTCCAACACAACCCACTGAAAGGCTTGGGAGTTCAAGTAGGGAAGAGCAGATGGAGGAGGAAACACCCAAAGTAGACTTTACTCTAGAATTGTCAAAATCTGTTCCAAAGTTCCCTAAAAAGGACAAACACAAATAATATACTATTGGGTTGTGAAGGTCCTCTCGACTTCAGAAGCAAAAAATAATGGAGGAGGTAGTAGATATAGAGGCAGTATCACTGTCCCAGCAAAAGACATTGATACATCTGTTGAAGGTATATTGTAGGGAGAAGTTATTGTAGATGAGAGTGCATAAATCAGTACAGAAGAAACATATATAGGCACAAAGGATGCAGAGGTAGGCACAAAAATTACATACATAGATATAGTAATTCCTACAAATAATATCTCACTTGTTGATTATTTTGAATCTAATTCTAAAGAAGAGTTCATAGTAGAGGAATGAAAGGAATATATACAAGAATAGTTGTGTGCTACTAGAAGTGTCATTAGGACACATATGGGTTGGATTGAACAACATGAAGCCTCTATAAAAGAAAAAGATAAGCTTATTGCTGATTTGTAGTAGGAGGTAGATGATTTAAGGGCTAGGTTGTCAACTCTAGAGAAACAACCTACATAATCTAATTCTAAAAATGATTTAGCAATAATTCTATTGGAATTAGCAGAATAGCATAGGGAGACAACCATATCTAAGGAAGAATCACCTATCATAGGAATAGAAATAGAAGAGACAACACAAATCTTCCAGCAGGATGTCAGTATGATAGAACACGAATATTCAGGGGCTTTTGCAAAACAATCTAATAATTTGCAACAACAAGAAGCACAAACATCACAAGCAACTAAGAAGGCCAATGAACAAGATGAAGTACAGGAATAGGTAAATGTGCATTCCCCTCAAGTTTCTATTGAATTAACTACAACTGATTTACCCCTTATAGACACAACAAAAATTGGAATACAGGTAAATCTACCTCTAAAAGTACAGCAGATAACCAGGTCCCCACAAACAGTTGCACTAACAGTATAATGAATATATAGCACATTGGATGCTTAAGTTTCAAGGCATGGAAGCACAAATTGCATCGTTGAAATCTATGGAACAAAAACTTGATGCTCAAAATGCACAAACAAATAAGTTGCAGGGACAGGTTCAATATCTTTGTCAAATTGCAGAGTACTTAGTTTAGTGCAGAAGACCTGCAAGGTTTTATAGTTTGATCCTAAAATAAAAATACCTCCGTTGGCAGTTAATGAGGATTATTTCCAATCTTCCTTACAAACTGGACACTGCTGAGGAATTTGTAGAGACATATCTGCATAGTCTAGAGGAACAAAAGAATTTACTTTGTGAATTGTTTCTGCATAACTTCTTCATACCTGAGAATGTAACATTCTTGCCACATATCTTCATAGGAGACATCTAGTTGAGAGCCTTCATATCTACATTGCAAAATTAGATGCATTGGGAGGAGGAGAAAAAGGTAAGCAAAGAAATGGAGTTGAAAGCTAAACTATTAATAAGACCTTCTCATGCCAATTATAGGACCTCTATAAACAAACATTTCACTATGATGAGGGAGCATAGAATTAGAGAAGTTTATAGAAGTAATATTATTGATTTTGCAATGAGTTTTTAGGCATTTTGTAACCAACGTTTTAGTAATGCTCTATTAGCTTGTAAGAGTAGGTGGGAAGAGTTGATAATATCACTTCAAAAAATGGAACCTATCTCGCCCAACAACTTGTTGTGGTCTAGGAGAGGATCTAAGGGCATAGTGCAGGTCATCCACAAATTAAAATATCATTGGGTAGGTTTGAGATATAGGTTGCCAACTATTGTAAATCTTGTTCCATATTTCTTTTATAATGATCCCCAACTAGATGAGAAATTCCAAGAGTAGCTCAAGCAAATGCAGGCAATCCGAGAATACTATCATGTTCTAGGGTGAAAAATGAGTTATGAAGAATGAAATCTGGACATAGATCTCTATGCCATTGTGGCTTCACAGAATGCATGAGGACATGCATTACAATAGGTTAGGGGAAAATGATGAGGCCATAAATTACCTCATTCATAGATCATTTTTAGATATTTCATAAACTATTTGATAGATTTTATGCTTTTTTTATGTTAATTTTGATGATGGAATGCATTATGTATTACTATTTACATGTTTAAATATTCAGGAGCATAGTATTCTATTTTGACCATTTTCTACATTTTTTGCACTATTTTAGTTTATTTACTTAGCAAATAAACATTTATTTTGAATATGCAATAATGTATGTTGATGTGTATTCCATTCTAAGATCATGCTATTTTTTTTCCTTGCATTCTAACTAGTTCAAATTGCAAAAAGGTTCCAAACCCTGTTCAAACTAGTCTGACTGTGTAGAAAACAAAGTTTGACCATACAAATTCCAGATAGTGCATAAACAACATGGCTTGGAATTTGTCAATGCTAGCACATAAAACTTATGGAATTTATCTTATGAGGACTTAATAAGACTACCTAGCTGGTCAATCCCATTATCCTGAGTAATTAGTGCATGGATAAACGTCATAATTGTTACACTGTCTGTTATTCTGGAGCAAATCTGGAATGAGCAGAGCAGGACTAGTTTTGGTCAAAACCATAAATAGAATGATCAAAAAGGTGGCAAATGGTGAAATGAAGATACAACAATATGAGAGATTTTCTCACACCTTCCAACACATTTCTTCCAATATATTGCATCCAACAAGTAAAATGGATAAGCTGCAATAGAATAGTTTCCTGCATTTCTGGAAGATAGCTTTAGCACAGTTATAGAAGCCCTGAAAAGCAGTAACAGAACGAATCCACATATGTAACAGAATAGTATAAATAACAAACTCACATGTTGTTTGAGCATATAGATGTTTGCATATAAGGATAGGAATATAATAGTTGCTTCAGTTGTAACAAAGCAGTAATTCTGCAAGATTTTTCTTGCATTACTATAATGTCATGTCCTAATCAATAAAAGGTACAATTTATCCATTCAATTAGTTTATTTAGTGAATGTTTGAGCATTAGGTAATTTAGATAAAAATTCTTACCTTCTTCTAGATCAGGAAGCAAGGGCCACTTCCAAGCTCAATAGAAGGATCAACTTTTGATAGTTTCTATTCATTTCTTACTACAACAGGTTAGCAAAAACCTATCAATTTTCATTTCATTTGTTAACTATATTAAAATGCATGTAGTATTAGTGCTATAGATGTCTGTGCATGGCAGTTGATCACCTAGTATAGGATTTTAGATCTTGCAGCACTTTTGTGTTCTTGGAATTTCCTACAGTAGTTGATTTCCCTATTTTCAGTAGTTATTTCCAGTTTTGGTATTTTCATTTGTGTTCATTGATTTCTATTTGTTTCATTGCTACAAAATTTTATACCAAAATTTTAATTATGTTAATGTAATTAGGATTTACTTTTTGTCATTTCCATTTTTCAAGCATAAATAGGTTTCATTTTTGTCATTTCTGATTCTGCAAGAGTAATTAGTTTCAATCTTCTATAATCTTTCCATTTCTGCAATTTTGTTTTAGCAAATGTAATTAGGAGTTCAATTCAGCTCATAGGATTAAAAGTGACACCAAAAACCCCAAAAACTGACTGGTTTTATCAATAAAGCCATTTCATGAGTAGTCTAACCTTCAAGCTTCTTACTCCTGCTATCACATACAACCATTGGACACCACCCTGGAGTGATAATTATAATGATTAAATTATGTGATTCATGACACTCATCAGCTTGATCTTAGCTCTATCTCAAATTTGTATTATAACCTACCACAAAATCTCACACTAATATATCCACAAGTCTTCTCCAATACTTGCCTCAAATATGCTAAAAAAGTCTTCACAAAGACTTACCTCAAATATTCTCAACAAGTCCTCACTAGAACTTGTCCAATCTACTCAACTCTATCATAGAAAACCTCTTCAATCACATAAAAAAGTTTCACATAGAATCTTGTTTAACTCACATAAACATATAGAGAATTTTTAGAGACTCAATATGCTTCACACTCACAAATACTCAATCACTTCCAATCTCTTTCTCAAATCAATTTAGGATATAGAACAATTTGTTTCACAAAACTAGAACTATCACTTCAACACTTCCACTTGACTAGGCTCAATCAACTCCACTCAATCAATCACTTAATGAAACACTCATTGCTTACAAACCCTGGTCCAAGCATATGAACACTCACTCAATTATTTCCAACAATGCTTATCAAACAATCTCACAGAACAATGATACTCATGATCTTGCGCAAACTCTAGCTCAATATAGTTCTCAACTTGACATAACAATGATACTCATGTTTTTGCACAAACCCTAATCATGCATATGAAGGTTCATTCAATATTTTCAACAATGCTTGTTAAACAAGGTTTTGTATCATAAAATCTCACTCAAAAAAATCTTTAACAATCAAACCCAACAATGCTTATCAAACAACCCTTTTATCTCCAAATTAGCATTAACAACATCCAAAAATCACTCACAAGGAAGATGTGCCCATAAATTATTTTTGATGAATAATTGACCTTACAAAACTTGTCTCAATCACAATTATTCTTTTGCCAATATTAATGGTTGGTTAGAAAGAACCTTCTCAAAACTTCAATCAATAATTTTCTCACAAATTATTCTCACAATACAAAAGCATTAGATCTCTATTACAACTTATTACTCCTTTCAATTATCAAACCCAATAAGACTTTATTTTAAAATAATATTCAAACTCATCCTAAAGCCTTATTACTCCTTTAAACTATTAAACCCAATAAGAATTTATTTTTAAAACAATATTTAAATTCCTCTAAAGCCTTATTACTCCTTTCACCACTTTAATCACAAAAATCACAATAAAATTTATTTCCACAAACCTTATACCTCCCTAAATTCTCATGCCAAAAAACCTAAGGATAAAATATTAAATATTAAAAATTAAGTACCTTTTTCCCTTGGTGGGAATCGAACCCATGTTGCGCTTCCATAAATGCCCTAGCCATGGCTTCAACCGTCGTGTGAGCTAGGCACTCACGTGGGACCTAAGTGTACTTGTGCACACTTATTACCAACACTGCCACCAAAGCTTTTAAAAATTAAAAGCTTTCTCCTTTTGCTACCGTAAAGTCTCAAACTTGAGACCTCTCCTCTACTGTAACTTAGCACCCAAGTCAATCACCATTTGGGCTAGCCGTCCAGATGGTGCTACAATTTTAGCGCCACTCCTATTTATGTCTTCATTTCCTTGGTGTTAGCACTACATGCAATTTCATATTTACCCTTCTATTTTTGATCAATGAGCACCGCCAATACCATGAATTTTCAATGAATAGATTTAGCCTTTGATTAAGGCCATATTTGTTAGAATATATTTCAATATTTCCTTTATTAATTAATTCAATCGTAACAATCTTATATTGTTAGATTGATTAATTTAGGCTAGTTGTTATTTGTTACAACTCTGCCTATATTGGTCTCGGGTGGTTCCACAACCTCCGGACTAATCTTAGATCTAATGTATTATTTATACTTCATCAAATTAATCAAATGTTGCTCCACTTATCACATGGTATCAGAGCTCTTCCTCTGCCACTGTCATTTCTATCGAAGTGATCTCGTAGTAGCAGAGCAAACGAGCGAAGGATTTTTTTAAATCTCAATTGGAAATAGTTTTTTGGAATTTGAGAAAAAAATTTCTCAAAGTTTGAGAATTTTTTTTTTAATTTCTCAAAAAAATTGGTTTTTCTTAAAGGCGATCTACCATACAGTCGAAAGGAGTAATTCGAAACAATTGACATCACGATCGAAAGAGAAAATTTGAGGTAATCGACCACACGATCGAAAGGGCAAGGCATAGAGTGCATATGTCATGGGAGCCAACACTGAGGCTTCCCCACGACCCTCTCGGGTGAGAGCCTCTCCTCGAGAGGGTATACTCCATTGTGGAGTAAAGAACCTTTTATTACCCTAACCTGTTGACGATCCCATCCATGTGGGATATACCTGCAATCTACCTCAGACAAGGAAATTCAACCACGTGCGTCACCTGGAGAATATTCATCGTCACCTGCAAATTCTGGCATCAAACCTATTAATCACTTCCTATTTTTCCTTATCACTGGTTGCAGTGCTTTGGATTTCTAAGTGATTTTTTGGAAGAAACAAGCCAATCGAAGTAGATTGGATGGATTAGAAATTGATCTAATTTTTTCAAAACCCTCTAAAACTAGTTTTTTCCTCACACAAGGTGTCAATGGGTGACATCTATCAGGTGATTCTCCTTCATTTCTATAGTTTTTAAGGTGCATTTTGGTCTTGTATCTCACTACAGTAGAGAAACAATTCGAAAGGATCAAGGTTTTGCATGATTTGAGTAAATTTTGGGTCTTTGTGATCCAACCACCTTGTCACCACCCATGCATTGCCTTTATGCCACCCACGATCCATTGGTGTATCTGCCACAACAACGCCACCTATGCTCTACCTGAGTGGTGGACGATGAGGGAGCACCGCCACGGGGGCTATTACGCCTTTGGGGGCTTCTTAAGACTGCATGGAACCTAATCTGTGGTAGATCAGCCCACTGTCTTACCTGGTGATGAGTCGAGTGGTTAAGGCTCCGAGAGCCTCAGGTCGAGTTCAAGTCCCGTCGACCCCCCCTCAAAGGTATAAAAAAAATTCATTTTTTTAAAGTTTTTTTTTTAATATTCTTTAATTAAAGTTAAAATTAAATATTATTTTACTTTATTTTATAATAGTTTAAAGATATTTTTTTTTTAAATAATATTTTACTATGTAAGATAAAGTGTAATTTTTTTTTCGAAAAATCAAGGGGGGATTGAGAGTAACTTTTTGAAAAAGCAAATTTTTGCATTATTGTAAAGGTGCATTTTTGGCTGCACCCGACACCTAGTGGGCTATTTCTGTGGGCACTTTTATGTTGTATGTTGCATTTTTTCCTTCTTTTGCACTACATTTAAGTTAAAATCAAATTCAGTCCCTAAGTCCTTGGAATAATTAAAACCCATCTGTGCAATTTATTGCACTACAACATTCGGTATTTGTGATACCTCTAGCCAGCACTTACAGGTAAAGCTATCATGATTGCACTACTGTATCCCCCACCTAATATAGCTTCCAAAATGATGTCTAAGCTTGTTCTCTATTAATCGTCGGGGAGATATAATTTTACCATTTTGCTATTTTTTACTCCATCCACTACCCCAATCATTCTCGTGTTTAGGCTTAAATCCAAATGAAAGTTTGGATATCTAAATTTTTTAGGGGAGGTTATGGCCCACACATGAGGATTGAAGGCTTTCTAAGTTCGGTGCCATCAACGAGGTGATTCCCTTTTAGTACCACCTAAGTACCACGTATCATATAATCATTAAAATTACCTATAGTCTCCCTCACGTAAGGGCGGGTAATTTTTTTGGTTTTTCAAAATACCTATAGTCTCCCTCACATAAGGGCAGGTATTTTATATGGTATAATGGCTTGGCATTAAGGTATATCAAAGGGGTGACCATTTGGTGTTATAAGGAACCTTCATAATGTCTGCAAAACTAATGACTAATGCTCATCAATTATTGAAAGGTCCAAACTATACACCATGGAAAAACAAAATGAAGGTAATCCTAGAGATGAATGATCTTTGGGAAATTTTTTCTGGAACAACAGTAAGACCTTCATCTTCAACTAGAGCCACAACTCTATCTACTGATCA
This sequence comes from Wollemia nobilis, assembly GCA_028583015.1. NCBI lineage: Eukaryota > Viridiplantae > Streptophyta > Pinopsida > Araucariales > Araucariaceae > Wollemia > Wollemia nobilis. The sequence goes on along the minus strand of JAQPPZ010002146.1, from coordinate 1,067,850 downwards.
GAAATACTTTGACAAGAAAGATAACAAAGCAAAAGTGCTCATTTTGCTTGTTGTTTCTAATGAAGTTCAACCTCATATTGCTAACTATCCAAATATTAAAGCGGAATGGGATGCCCTTAAAACTATATATGAAGGGAATAATGATTCCACCATTCTATTTCTTCAGTATCAATTACACAGTATAAGCATGAAATAGGGAGAGACAGTTGAAAACTTTCTTTGCAGAGTGTCTGAGTTGAAAGGAAAATTAAATTCCTTGGCAGCACTAGTTGATGACAAGCTCCTTACCTCAATGGTAATGAGAGCTCTTCCAAATTCTTTTAGAGTGTTTATTACCTCACTTCATGTATCACAGAGATAAGTTACCTATGTTGAGTTGGTAAATATGCTTCAAGAAGAGGAGGCACGCCAACTACAGTGAGATGATTCTTCTAACACTACCCTATACACCAACAGGAAGGGGTAAAACAAGAAGGGTAATTTTTAGAAGGGAGGTAGTTCTCAAAAGGATTTAAAATGAAAACAAAGTCAACCTCAATAGAAAAAGATATATTGCAATATCTGTGACAAAGAAGGTCATGATACAAACAATTTTTGGCATAAGAATAATAATCAAAATAGAAAGGCCAGAACAAACCACAAAAGAACAAACAATAGCAAGTGAATGTTGCTATTGAGGAATCTAACATGGATTCTGATAGAGCACACAAAATGCTCATGACTACCACAGTATCCAAGCAGACGAATCCTATTTGGTATGTCGATTCTAGATCCAGTAAGCACATGACTGGTGACAAATCATGATTTGAGTCTTTTGAGGCCAAAGAGGGCAAACCTATCACTATTGTCGATGATAAAACCTACAATGTTTAGGGATAAGGAACAGTTTCTATTTCTCTTCTCGATGGTAAGTATCATATTGATAAGGTTATCTATGTTCCAGGATTGGTGAACAACTTGTTGTCAGTCACACAAATTCTAGATAAAAATATGGTTGTAAAATTTAGTGTTGAGGGGTTAAAGAAGTGTTGTTCTATCACCAAGAGGGGTAAGAACATTGCAATAGCTTCATATAAGCATGGCTTAGTTTCCCTAGATACTATCTCTTCTCTAAATGTAACCATGATTATCTCTAAAAAGGAGCCAAATTCCCTATGGCACAAGAGATATGGACATATGAGTTTTGGTTACTTACTTGAGTAAGTATGAAATGGTAAAGGGTTTTCCTTCCCTTTCTACCACATTGCCAGTTTGCTCTGACTGCTTGGAAGGAAAGCAACATAGAGTACCTTTTGAAAGGAGCTCTACAAGAGCAAAGAAACATTTGGAGTTGGTTCACACCGATCTGTGTGGTACTTTAACACCCAAAAGTTGTGGTGAAAGAGGTATTTTTAGTTATTTGTGGATGATTACTCACAAAAGGTGTGGGTATTCTTTCTTCAACTAAAATTTGAAGCATTTGGATTCTTTCAGCAATTAAAGAAATCTATTGAAAAGGAGTCAAGGACTTCTATAAAGACCCTCCACTCAGATTAAGGGGGAGAGTTCACCTCTAAAGAATTTTTTGAGTTCTTGACTGAAAATGGGATCACACGATAGTTGAATACTACTTAAACTCCTCAGAAAAATGGAGTTGCTGAAAGGAGGAACCGTTCCATCATGGAAATGGTTCATTACATGCTCACAAGACCTAGAATTGGGCAACAATATTGGGCAAAAGCTATCACCATAGCAATATATCTATTGAATAGGGCACCCTACAAGGAATGACTCCATAGGAAGCATGGAGTGGTAGAAAACCCTCCATCTCTCATCTACATATTTTTGGTTGTAAAGCATTCATGCACATACCGAAAGAAAAGAGAAAGAAGCTAGATGAGAAGACATTGAAGTGCATTCTTCTTGGGGATGATGAGCACTCTAAGGGTTATCGATTGATTGATCCCTTAACCAAGAAGATACACATCAGTAGAGATGTAGTTTTTGATGAGGCTTTCACATCAAAAAACACATCAGATGTATACCTAGACCTTGTGGAAACTAAGGTTGATAAATCTCCTTCCTCCAAGTTTGGAGGTCCTTATTCATCTTCTTGATCACCACAAAAGAAGAATCCAAAGTGGTATACAAGTACAATCAGATACTCTAAGCTATCCACTCCACTGGATTTGACATTGGATAGGCCTCGTACTCGCAATATGGCTTGATAGGAGAAAGCTACAACAGATATTACTGGGGTTGATGATCTGTGTTAATATTTTGAGGAACTTTCTATAGATCTAGAGAGAGATATAGAAGATATGGATATTGATGATGACAGAGCATTTATGTCCTCAATATATGAACTTGAACCTGCATCAGTGCAAGATGCTCTTGGTGAGCCTTAGTGGAAGGCCGCTATGGAGGTAGAGTATAAGTCTGATGAAAAACAAAACATGGAAGCTTGTCGATCTCCCATATAGAAAGAATCCCATAGGTTGCAAATGGGTGTACAAAGTCAAGTACAAGGTATATGGTACAATATATAAGCATAAGGCCCAACTTGTTGCAAAGAGCTATGCTCAAAGAGAATGCATTGACTACGAGGAAACTTTTGCACCTATTGCTTGGATGACAACCATTCGAGTTATTTGTGCTATGGCAACATAATATGGGTGGAAAGTGCACCAAATTGATGTCAAGAGTGCCTTTCTAAATGGTGATCTACAAGAGGAAGTCTACATGACTCAACCAAAAGTATTTGAAGTGGAAGGCCAATAGAAGAAAGTTTGCAAATTGGTAAAATCCTTATATGGTTTGAAACAGGCCCCTCAGGCTTGGTACATAAAAATGGATAATCACCTACTATAGCATGGATTTAAGAGATGTCTGGCAGATGTAAACCTCTATTTCAAGAAGTAAGGCTTTGAAATATTGTTACTTGTACTCTATGTTGATGATATGTTCATAATAGGGAGTTCAAAAATAATGATCTCTTTTGTCAAATAGGATTTGAGAAAATCTTTTGAAATGATAGATCTCAAACTTCTCCATTACTGTCTTGGCCTGAAAGTGAACCAGAAGGAGCCCTACATCAAAGTGTCCTAGAAAAAATATGCCAAGACACTACTAGAAAAATATCGCATGACTGACTGCAAGCCAATGGCAACACCAATGGAAATAGGTCTTCATTTATCATGATATGACAAATCACCTTAGGTAGATGCTACTCTCTATCGTCAACTGATTGGGAGTCTCATATATCTGACCAACACTAGGCCAGATATCGTATTTACTATCAATTATCTTTTGAGGTTCATGCAAGAACCTAAGACTACACATTGGAAAGTAGCAAAGTGAGTTCTTCACTATTTCCATGACACAATGGAATATGGACTAGAATACAAGAATAATAACAAATTCTTATTACAGGGATACATGGACTCTGACTATGCCGGATCATTTGATGATCATAAATCAACTTCAAGATATTTTTTTCATCTTGGATCTGGTCCTGTCTCTTGGCATAGTAAGAAACAATAGGTGGTTGCTATATCATCAATAGATGTAGAGTATCGTGTCGCACGTGAAGCTGTGTGCTAAGTTATATGGTTGCATCGCATCTTGACAAGTATGGGTCTTCCATCAAAATCTCCAATACACTTATTTTGTGACAACATGGGTGTTTTAAATCTTGTTAAGAATCCAGTGCATCATGAAAAAACCAAACACATTGATACACAATGCCACTTTATTTGAGATGAAGTACCAAGGCAACACATTCAGCTTCAGTACATCTCCACCCATGATCAGGTTGTAGACATATTCACTAAACCACTTGCACGTGTCAAATTTGAATTGTTTCACAATTCTCTATGTATTTCAAAATAATGGGGGGATGCTAGTATAGCTAATAGTTATATGTTTCTTGAAATATTGTAATAAGGGGGGATGTTAGAATATATTTCAATATTTCCTTTATTAATTAATTCAATCGTAACAATCTTATATTGTTAGATTGATTAATTTAGGCTAGTTGTTATTTGTTACAACTCCACCTATATTGGTCTCAGGTGGTTCCACAACCTTCGGACTAATCTTGGCCCTAATGTATTATTTATACTTCATCAAATTAATCAAATTTTGCTCCACTTATCACAATATTAATATGCCTTTCCAAGGCATTTTTCCTCATGTCGATGGATAATAAATTTGACTTTTGCATTCTGAAAATAATATTTATTTATAATTATTTAAATTCAAAATGAATTTAAATATTATAAATTAAATATTTAAATGTCCTTTGGGCCTTACTAATTAAAATAAAATATAAACTTCCTTAGGATTTTTAGGTAAACCTTTTGCCATTATCACCTTATAAAAATAACCTTGTTTTTTTCTTTCAATCACCTTAGACCGGAGATATATTTTCAACCATTTTATTTTACCCAAATATTATTATCCTTCTTGATTCTCTTTTGATGCTTCAGCCATATAATATTTAAATTAAATATTATATCCTTACCTCTTATAAAATCAACCATGAACTATTTTCTTAACATTCCTTGAACATCTGTTTAGTATTCGTTTGACATCAATGATAACAAATCTTGCTCATATTTCCAACATAATCTTGTATAGTCATATCCTCTTTAGGTTTTCTCACTAGAGGTGTGATGGATCTGCTGGTCCTTTGCCTTGTCACTGGATCAATGGTCATTATCTTTATCTTTATAGCCATCTTCTTTGAAGGCTTAGAAAGTTTCTCAGCCCAAAAATATTGAATCTTTTGTGAAACCTCCTTTCCCTTCTGTAAAGAAGCTAATGTAGAATGCCTTATAAGGGGAGGAGAAGCTATAATATAAGGGAGAATAGACTCAAAATCTGATGAGAATGAGGTAGTAGTGATAACAGTTGAATCTATACTGATTGCAGGGGTTGCAATTGGGGAAGACATAGGGATGGAAGTTGAAATCATGGAATGAGTTGGAAAGGATGAAATATTTTGCCCTTCTAATGTTACTGAAGGTAATGGCTTTGAAAGCAAATATGAAATGTTAGGAGATGATGTGATTGGGATTTTGGATGAAGGTGGAGGAGATGGATGGGTTTACCCCTCTATGGTAGCTGATGGACTGGGTAATGACTCATGAGGGGGAGAGGGTACCTTTTGCTCCAAATTTTCTTGAGAATGGGAAGGGGATTCCTTTGGGGAAAGAGAAGGAGAATAAGGGATAGAAATAATACCTTCGCCTATAGGAGTAGGATGCTCGAGAATCTCCTCCACACTTTGGTGTTGTGCCTACTGTATTGATAGCTCTACAACTATAACAAGGACTTGTTCAACACTCTGCCCTTGATCCATTTTCAATTTCTTGTAGACCTCTTTTTGAGCTTCCTCTACTAAATATTTTACCTTTCTCTTGCAAACTTGAAACACCATAGGCTTATCACTTTCTATATCTTCCATAGATTGTTCTTCTTGCAATGCAACTTTGGTGGTCGAAGTTGGCTTAGCTGTAGCTATAGTGGTGAAACTCACAGGAGTGAAGACAAAATCCTCATATTTATTTTTTCCAATTAATCTCAATCACATGAGGTTCTCCACCCAAGGCTAGGCATTTAGGCCTGTTAGCTATCTGGATGATTTCCATATTTTCTGCCTTATCACCAGAGTAATGCATTTTGCTCATAATCTGAGCCCCTACATAATACTTCTCTAATTTCTCCTGTGAAGGTTCGAATGCTTTTGGGGCTTCTTCAGCCGTTGATGGGGCATTGCCCTCTACCTCCTAAATTTCTTCCTAGGAAGGTGGGGAAAGAGAGTCTGATGCTACTTGAACTTTCTCTTTTTCTTTTGTTTTAGCCCTCATGTAGCTTAATACCAAATTCTTGGTATCTTTGGCCCTCCAGGTTTTAATATGTTTTTCATATCGATCAGAGAACTCATCGTTAGCCTGTCAGCCCACTCTAGCCTTGTATGTACCTATTTCCACTCTCATTATCCACCAATATATAATTTTACCTTCATCCCATCCCTTTTTTCTTTCGATTTCCTTAATCTTAGACTCTTTTAGATAGTGGTCTTTGTTCTTTGCAGGGTTAAAATTGACTATATATTCATAAAAGTCTCTCCAAGGGGTAGTTGCTCCATTTTAGCGACATTCCACTCCAATGGAGCATTTTATTTATTATTCCTACCCTCTTAGAAATGAGGCCTTGAAGTATTTTCAAACTTGAGAGCCTTTTCCTTGTTTAGGGTGATGTTCCTCTTCAAGAACTTGTCATCAGGGTCATATCTCCATCTTTGTGGTATGTATAATAGTCCTAACCTTTCCAAATATTGGGTAATTTGTTCACCTTGACCCCTTATGGTTATCGTTATATCATCCACATTGTGAGAGTAAGTCAACAAACTCTTCCTCCCTTTTCCAGAGCCAAAATTTATGTTGATAAAGTCTGCCTACCTTAAGTACTCTAGGGCCAACAACCTACTAGTTACAAAATGAGGCAATAGAAATGGTTTACCAGTAAAACCATAGAGTCTGATGATAGTGCCCTCTGTAAGAATATACCAGTCCCCTTCTTCGATATCCTCTACTCGTAATAATTCTTTAGTCAACCTTGGCAACCTAGGGTATTTCCCATACATGATTTTCAAGGCCGGCCCTAGAAATTCCAAGTTGAACCTATAGTAGGATTTTGAGCTCCTCAGATGGTTGGTCCAATAATAAATAGGGATAGGATCTCCTTTATCATTCTTGTCTTTCACTAGGATCTAGGGCATCATATGCCTTATGATAGAAAATAATATCCATACCAAATTTGAATAGTGTTGGAAGGAAAGGTTCTCTGAATCTTTCTTCATCCTAACTAGTTGCTCATGCATTCGTTTGGAGAGAAAGGTGGGCCAATCAAAATAAATTGGCTTGACCCCCTCTTCTTCTGCTTTGGGCCTATACATTTTCTCATTCAAAATACAATACACAATGGCTATCTACTAGTCTCTCACATACCAATCAGAATCTAAACCCTCTAAGTAGGCTAGCATGGAGAACAACTCAGGATTGGCAAATTGGTCAATGACAATCAAGGTTGTCGGCAATGTTCTTTTTGACTTGATGGTTTTGAACTGGCTATAAACCCACTTCCTAAACAGTTCTCTTTCATGGGTATATTTTTGCAAGGAATAATATCTAGCCTACTCTTTTGTGTCAAAGACCTTAGGTCTCATAGGTGGCTCTACTCCTAAAGCAAACAACTCATGACAGGCCTTAGCTATGATATTAAATAGGGTTTTACCATTAGCCATTTTCACTGCCTTTGCCCTTGGGTCATATAATTTAACAATTATGGAAATTAATTTAGGACAAGGGAGCACTGAATCACAGATGTAGAAAGACAAAAAGGAGCGGACAAGGGAGATACCTTGGACAATAATAGATTCACCCCTTCGATATTTATCATTGATATATTTTTGAGCTTAGTCCTCCCTGAAAGGGTTATTCTAGTATCGGCCACTACCTCCACTTTATCAATATATATTTTTGATTTGGTAGTTGCTAGTTGTCTCTCTTTTTGAGCTCTTTTAGATGTCATTTTTTACTAAGCTTCACTGAGTGTTTATTCTCTTCTATTTTTTACAAACTGTGCCTCACTGCTTTGCTATGCTCTCTCTGGTAGATGAATGTAGCTTGTAAAATGAATGGCAATCGACATTTGAGCTTTAAATCCTCCCACATGCGTGCCTTCCACCATTAATGTGGACCTTGAACAACTACCCATTGCACACTTCTCAAATCAAAATATGGGTGACTTGGTGGCAAGAGATATCATGTTGTCCAATGATTGGTCATGGCCTAGAACATGTTTTCAATTGTGGTGCTTTTCTATCCCTTTGCCTTCCAAGAGCGGTGTGGAACATATGTTGTAGCCCGTGGCCACTTTTAGCATATTGAGCATGGTATGGAGCACATGTCATGTCCCACTACCACCCTTAGCACTTTTTGAAGATCTTGCCTTGTAGCCCCCCTTTTTTCTTTTATATATATATATTTTTATTTCTCTGTACAAAATGTTTTTTAGAACAAAAAACAAAAGTATAATACAAATATATACATATGTTATAAGAGAAGATTTATTCTTAATCAAAGTAGAGTTTGAGATGGAAACCATTAATCAGAATAGGTTGAATGTTTCCCTCTAGATCTTCAAGCTAGAAAGAGTTGCTTTCTTTAACCTCAGCTACCTTGAAAGGGCCATCCCAAAAAGAGTCAAACTTTTGATGATGTCCTGGCTTAGCTCTCTCCACATTCCACTTCAAAATAGAGTCCCCTACTTTGAATTTTCTAAATCTGGCCTTCTTATCAAACCATCCCTTAATATCAGATGAATGCTTCTAGAAATCTTCATACGCTTGAGTCCTCTTCTCTTCTAGCTAGAGTAGATTTGTCAATCTAGTCTCGACTGGACCTTGATCAGATTCTTCTTCTGAGTCTACCAGCTTGAGAGCTGGTATTTCCAAATGAATAGGTAGGACTACTTCTTTACCATACACCAAAGCATAAGGGGAGGTTTTAATAGACTTCTTGATGGTGATCCTATCTGCCCATAGAGCCTACTCTAACAATAGGTGCCAACTCCTTTTATTATCTTCTAATGATCTCTTCAAAATTCTCAGCAGATTCTTATTAGTTGACTCTGCTAATCCATTCCCTTGAGGATAGTAATTGGAAGAATTATTTATGGTGATACCATAATTGCTAGCAAACTCAATGTACTTAGCTCCTATGAAGGTTGGACCATTATCACTTACTATAGCTTCGGGAATGCCAAATCTTGCAATCAAGCTTTCCATGAAGTCAATTACCACTTCTTGATCTGATTTCTTTGTGGGGATGGCTTCTACCCATCTGGTAAGGTAATCTATGGTAGTCAGAATGTATTTATGTCCTATTGAGGAATTTGGGTTAATTGTTCCAATGAAATCCAAACCCCATTGTTGAAATGGCTCTTCTACCTAGATAGGCTTAAGGGGAAATGATGCATTTTTGGTTCTTCCCACATACCTCTGACATTCATCACAAGATCTTGTTACTTTGAAGGTGTCAACAAAAATGGTAGGCCAATAATAGCCTGCTCTAATAATTTTTAAAGTTGTGACCCTTCCTAAAAAATGTCCTCCAAATAACCCTCCATGGAATTCTTTAATAACCTTCTACTTCTGATCGTCCTTCAAGCATCTTAGGAGGACTCCATCTAGATTTCTCCTATAAAGTCCTTCTAGTAGTAAGACATACTTTAAGGCTTGAAGCCTATATCTCCTCCTTTGTGATGGGTTAAGATCCTGAGGATAAATCCCTATCTGGAAATATCTAGTCATCTGATCAACCCAATTTGAATCTCCTGATTGAGGCTCTCTAGCTTGATCTTCTGATGTTGATTGACAAGCTATCATTTGTTCAATAGACATCTTCTCTGTTAACCCTTGGCACAATGCTCTACCTCTGACCATCTTGGTAGGATGAATTTCCACATCATACTCCTAGATCTTGGTAATCCAACCTGCTCTTTTGTCTCCCAGCTCACCTTGTAAAATAAAACTTCTTACATCTGGGTGAACTACATACACTAGGGTTTTACTTTGAGCCAAGTATTGCCTAAATTTCTTCAATGACTTCATCACTATGAAGACTTATCTTTCGATGAAGTTGTATTTAATATGATACTCATGGAGAGTTTGGCTCTAGAAAAATATAGGGTGTTCTTCCCCATCATCATTCTTCTGAGTAAGCATAGATGCATAGCTCTCTTCAGCTCCATAAGCATACAAGATGAAATTCTTACTGAAATCAGGATTCACTAGAATTGGAGCAGTGGTAATGGATTGTTTAATGATCTCAAAAGCTTATTTCCTTATTTCAGTCCATTTGAAATCTACATTTTTCTTTAGCAACTCTAAGATGGGCTTCACCTTTTGAGCAAAATCTGAGATGAACTTCCTGACAAAGTTGATCTATCCAAAGAAGGACTACAGGGCTTTCTTGTTCATGGGAAAGGGAAGGGTAAGAATTGATTTAACTCTGTCTGGATCAATAGACATCCCTTATTTAGAAACCACATGGCCCAACAACTTTCCTTCATGAACTGCAAAGAATGACTTCTTTGGATTAAGAGAGATACCAAATTCTCTGTATTTCTTAAATACTTGCTCTAAATGCGTTAGGTGATCTTGTTTCTCATGAGAGAACACAATCATATCATCCAAGTAGATCAGAATGACTTTATTAATCATATCTCCAAAGGCATAATCCATAGCTCTCTAGAATGTAGCCCCTGCATTGGATAGACCAAATGACATTCTCTGATAAGTGAAAGTACCCCATTTTGTAGTAAATGCCATCTTGAATTGATCCTCATATTTCACCCAAATATGGTTATAACTAGAGAAGCCATCTAGTAGTGAGAACCTCTCTACCCCTACAACAATCTGTAAAATCTGGTCGATCTGAGGAAGAGGGTAGTGATCCTTCAATGATGCCTGATTGATATTCCTAAAATCTACACATAGGTGGATGTCTCCATTCTTCTTCCTCATAGGAACCAAGTTAGCTACCCATGTAGAGTGCTTAATTGGATATATAATTTTAGCCTTAAGTAGTTTAAGTAGCTCTTCTCTCATTATAGATTCAATCCTAGGGTTCATAGGCCTCTACTTTTGTCTGAAAGGCTTTGCATCTGGTTCTAGCTCGATTGTATGTTGGATCACCCTTTTTTCATATACCTTAAGATCTTCGTATGACTAGGCCACAATGTCCTGGTATTTTAGGCACAGAGCTTTAATATCTTCCACCTCTTCTAGAGAACAACGGATACCAACTTTGAGCTTCTTTTCCTTCTCAATCTCGATCTCCTTATAGATTTTCTCATTGATCTCCATAGCTTTGATTTTCTTTCTATCTTCATTATCAAAGAGGCTTTCAAGTGTGACCAACCCTCTTGGGATATGATTGTTTTTTAATTGGATAACATCTTGTTGGTCAACTTCATCTAGAACTTCTTCCTAGATAGTGGATAAACAAGCCTCTCTTACCAGGAAGTCAATGATCTATTCATCACTCTCAAAGACCTACCAAAAAATCTATCTATCTGGGACCATAGGTCTGAAAACCATTTTGACTATTTTGTCCTTAGAAACTCCTATATCTGTAGAAGGGTTAAAATTAGATCCCTTTACTACCAAAGATTCAGCCAATATATTCTACCTTCTGGGGATAAAATGAATGTTGAGGGCATCAAAAGATTCCATCAAATCCCATACCCTATTTTTGTATGCTTTTAGGTAATGGTGCTTACTATTGCACCTCTCTCTTACCTGATTTACTATTAGCTTAGAGTCACCATATATATTCAATATCTTGATACCCATGCTCTCATATTGCATCAGCCCTAAGCATAAAGCTTCATACTCTACAACATTATTGGTACAGGACCATGTCAGCCTATATGCAAAGCTCTTTACACCTTTTGATGGAGACTACAAAACTACACCAGCACCAACCCCATTTTTGCATCTTGCACCATCAAAGTGCATGGTCCAAGCCTCTATTTCCCTCAAATATTGATTGGATATGGTAGGGATATTTTTCTCTGCTTCTAGGGAGATGTTGTATGTACCCATTCCTATTCCAAACTGGCTATAATATTCTCTGAATGGTAACTCATCCTCAACCTCTAGTTCTTCAAAACTTTCTACTATTTCAAAATCATCCAAAGGTGTGAGGTTACACATGTCCTCTTCAATTTTCTCAATGTGATATGATACAGGCTTCTCAGGTGTGATCCTTATTCTCTTTCCTTTGAAGGGAATCACCATACTAGAATAATCCAAATACATACATCCTCCCAATTTGGTAGTGAACTCTCTAGAAAGGCATAGATCAAAATAAGGCTCTAGGTCTACAACCATAATCTCTTGTACAATGGTCACCTCTGGGGCTCTATGCAAACACATCAGTACATATTTTATTACCCCAACTATCTTTACTGGTGTCCCATCCAACTGTAGAACTCTAGGATAGGATCTGGTATACTCCATACCCATCTCCTTGTAGATGACCTTGGGCATAACTATGGTAGAGGCCCCTGAATCAATCATACAGTTATGAACTATCCAACCCTCCATCTACAAAGAAATATAGAATGGGGGGTTTATTCTTTAAAACAATAGGAGACATCTTATCTTTTCCAGAAGATATAGTGAGGATGGTAGTGGCCTACTTTTCTTGAGGATTCTTACTCAAAGAAGCTTTCAGCAGATCAATTTGACCAGGAATAAAGAGGGTATCATAGAGGCTAGCTTTGGAGGGAATCCTTTTCATCTCTTCTACAATATTATATTCTAATTTTTCTGAAGTGGGATTCTCAGGCTTTCTCTCTGGCTCACCGTACTTCCTCTTGTATTGTTGTGTGGCTTCAATCCTTTGCCTCTTAGTTATAGAGGGGAATCAAATCTTTTCTTGTGCTTCACTTTTGGATCTCATCCTCTCTTTGTCATTTTCCTTGTCAAACTACCTAGGGAAACTGACCTCATTTTCTTGGCCTTTAGGTACCATATCCCTCTTTTTAGTGGCTTGAGGGATAGGAAATTGGTCATTATTTTGTAGAGGAGGATCTTTCTTCTTCTGATAAGGGACTTGAAATTGCCCCATCTTCTGTGGATCAACCTGCAATGTCTTCTTTCTAGATCTTGTCATGACAACAATAGGTCCCTCTTCATCAAGATCTTACCCAATCATGATCTGGTCTGGTTTCCAGAGCATATTGACTCTGCCTTTATAATTTCTCTCTACCTTCTCCATGGCTTGTTGCACATGATGCTAATACATTACACATGACTCTGAGTCATGGGGATCATTACACACAAGGCACCATACATTCACAAGGCTAGTTTCTGAGGAGTATTCTAGATCTTCTTGAATGGTGTTGACTCTGATTCCAATACTATTGCTAGTACCAAGATTCTAATCTCTATTAACATAGGGAAACCTTATTTGTTGTGATCTCTCTATCTCTCTTCTCCATTGAATTCATCTTGTTATTAAGAGTTTTCAAAGTGTTTTGAATATCAAGAAGCATAAAATATTCTTGGGGTGCTTGAGATGGAAGAGGAGGGAAAGAAACTGGAGCAGAAGATGATTTGGGGAAGGGAATTGGAGTCATATTTGGAGCTGGTGATGAAAGAGGAGGAGGGTCCATGTAAGAAGATGTATTTTCCTGACCTTGGGTATTAGGAATTTTATAATAGTAAGGCATTACAGTATTTGGGGGTAACCTCCCCACATTGATAAGAATATTTTTAGACTGGACAGTTGTAGTATAAACCTGCAGAAAAGTATACATCCTTACCTATTAAGTTTGTAAGCCCAATTATGACCCAAGGGATCTAATATAATATATAAAAGAAAGGATTGTAGCTATTATGGCTTCAATTAGAATTCTCTTTCAAGTTTTGCTAAATCTTAGATTAAAGTCTAGAACTAATTCTTGCTAATGTTTTTGCATGGATGTAAACTAGTTTAGTAGGGAGAAGGGATCAGTAGACTCGTTGAATTCTTCTATGAAAGGCTCTTCTAACTCAGCCCATGAAGTAATGCTATTGTCCTCCAAAGTCTTGAACCAATGTAAGATTTTCCTTCTAAATGATAGGGCTAAGATTCTAACAATGACATCTTCATTCTTTATATTATGAATTACTATTAGATTTAGAATATCTTGGCAGTGATCATAGGTGGTTTTTCCTGATCCATCATAGGTAGGGATGGCTTTGGATACAACTTGGGGAATATCATGCATATGAGCAAGCCTCAAGGGGCTAGTTGTATTCCAACTAGGATACTTCTATAGGGGTAGGTTTGGGGCCACATTATTGTTTTGAGCCATGTTTTCAGTCATTGCTCTTGTTGGAGGTGGTCTTGGAGGCACCTCGGGTTGAATTTCTAGAGGAGTTTCATCTGATTGGAAATTTGGGTTCAAATTCCTTAAGATAGTAGATCCTCTCAAAGGGAGCTCATAATAGATGAAAGACTCTAGGTTATTCTTTGCAGATGACCTAGTATTCATGAAAACTATGAGCTATCAAAAGGCCTTTTCTAGATTCTTGAAATCAGGGAGTCACCAGGTGAATTTACTAATCATCGCTTTTAAGGTCAAGATAATTCACCAAATATTGATTCCTCTAGGAAAAGGTAAAGGTAGAAAAAGTGGGTTAACTAGTGTTCTTGTTAACAGGTCCCATCGAGCATGCCAAAAACTATTGGGATCCAAATTGCCATCAAGCAAAAGCTTGATACTATGACTTTTATCTTCCAATTCTCTGATTAGGCATGCACCCACTAATCATAGTTTAGACTGCAACATTGGATGGATTAAATATTGCTCTAATCCAACCTCTAGAGTAGGCTAGTATTCCTTGTCAACTAATAAGATGTTGACTCATTTAAGCTCAGTTAAATGTTTAAAGGGTAGGGATAGAAATGAGTAAGGGTTAGGAAATAGTAATCAAATAGTGGATGGATAGAGCTAACAACATAGGCATCTACAGGAAAGACCCATCTTACATAACAATTTCTAGTGTCCCACACTTAGAATTAACAACATTCAAATCAAGTAATCTTCAATATCATAGACAAAATAGAGTTATACTTCAAGGAAGCTATTTCAATATCAAGATACTAATAATCCAAATTAGAAGAATAAGATCAGTATCAATATTTAATAGAAAATAACTTCTTGCAAGCACAGATTCAATCATGAAAATATTTCAATTGCTCTAAGTTAGCAATCCAATATCAGTAGAATAGACTAACCATAGTAGCAATAGCAGAAAAGCAATCCACAACTTGAATCTCTCCAAAATTATAGAAGACACTAGTTTGAGGTAAACATTCCAAGTAGTGTTCCTTCTATTGATTTGTAGATAAATATTACACAACAGGGCAAGCAAACACTCTAGAGCCGACCCTTCAAAATGAGGGTTCGACCTCCTTTTATAGTTTTTACATGTTTTAAAAGAAATTGAAAGAAATGGAACATTACAAGGAAAATGAAATGCTAGATCAGCCAGATGCTGAGGTGGCAGCCTCTGATTTGTATTTGAGAATAGGAAAAACTACATGATCTTTCGTTCCTCTGCAACTCGGCCTCTACAACTTGTTGGTTCTTCATGGCGGTTTGGCTCCAGGATATCGAAGCCATGATCTAGGCCATATTTTATTCTTGTAGACACTATCTATCATAGATCTACAACTGACTACAACCGCATTTTCTTGGTTCTTTGGCTTTATTGATGCTTCATCTGCTAGCTTTCTTGCTCAAACAGTTTATGTCACAAAGACTCTACTTTTATGCATCTAAGATCTCATCAGAATAACCCAACCATTGATCTATTCATGAACGACCAAGATCAAAACTTGAAATTCTTTGATAGCTTCGTAGCATGGAACATGTCGTAGCCCGCTTCCTCTTAACAACTTATCACTTCCTTTGACCACTTTGACCACGGGCTGGAGCAGGTTAGGCTTTAACATGAAAATGTACTATGAGGTGCACGAGATGGAACATTGCGCTAGGCCATGGCTCTTATTCTTCAATCCGCTTTGGAGTTCATTCACGTCCATGATGTAGAACATGGTCTAAAATGTGTTGTAATCCATACCTCAAAATTTGTGCCTCCCAGTTTGACTATGGCTGACCACGGGGTAGAGCATCGCTCTGGCCCATACGGGATACAACATAAGACATATGCTATATAAAACTTGTGCTAGTCCATGACTTCATTATTCACTTTTGTGATGTTTGACCATTTTGACCATGGGCTAGAACATGTGCATTGTACCACTACAAAATACTCTTAAACTCTCATGGGGTAGAACAAGCTTGAAATAACCTTAAGCTTACGTAGGCTAGAACAATATGCGTTGTGTCATGGTTCGAAAATAAGCAAGTGCAAACTTTGACTGCTTTGACCATGGATTGGAACCATGTTGGATGTCATGCGGACTAGAACATGTTGCAAACTGCTAAGCTTTTAGACTTAATCAAAAATATGTTGTGATCCATGATTTCAAAAGCGGCTAAGTGAATTTTGACCACTTTGACCATGGGATAGAACATCCTATCCTGCGTCGCTATAAAATACACTGGATCTCGCATGGGATAGAACATCCTTCTTTGCCTTAGAAAATATTTTGAAAAGTTTTCTAAGGATGTGGCCATTTTGGGCCTACAATAATCACACATCTATCCATATTATATTTTGATAATTGGAAAAGGATTATTTAGTTTATTTTATTCTCTCCTTTTTATTAGGATTTTGATGTTGATTGACCCCCATAAATCCTATCATGTGTATAGAAATAAGAGTAATCATATTTAACATCCTAAAGGGCATCTATAAGTTCTAGTGACATAATCCTTCCTAACCTTGCTTCTAATTTTAATCATATTAAACTATTTCCATCTCACATTATCATTTGGTATTATATCTATATTTGCAAAGGATAAAAGAATTGTGATGCTAGAATATATGGATGCCCTATAAAATGTACAAATATGAAAGGGTTTTCTTCTACAATTTATAGGACATATAGAAATTTACATCCTAAAGGGATTACAATAGCATGATACCTATCATAATCACATCATTAGACCTTAGAGCTTGATAATAATTCATCACATTTAAATCATATTACTTTTACACCCATACAAATTATTGGATGACCTTACTAGGATGTTTCAACCATTTATGTAGGATCATTAAAATTATCTGAACAAATATATTATGGGATTAATGTGAATCCCATATTAATAAATTATCTTTCCTCACTACTTAACAATTAGAAGAAATTCATTATCCTCGTCTAAATTAACATTTTAACACTATCTAGCACATCCCTCATGGAAAATACCATATCACTTGAAACATATCTTGCATTTATGCCATGAAAAAAGTCATCATAGACATTTAACTTGAGGTAATAAGCAAAAATTCTCAAGGACACTAATCTTAAGGAAAGGCTCTCACATTTATAGCAAGATAAAAACTCCTCAAGGACATTTACCTTAATCAAAATCTATCACCTTAATATCACAATAGAAGTTCTCAAATATATTTATCTTGGGAAAAGGATCCCATATTTATGGTATGGCATAATTCCCCAATGATATTTATCTTGGGATAAGTCTTTTGACTTCATGGCATGAAAAAGACCCCATAAATATTTATTTGGAAGCAAGTCTACTTTGTATCATTTTTTATGTATCTAAATTTCCCTTGGGCATGAATACCTTGTATCATAGTGATATCATTTGGTGTATCTAAAGTACCCTTGGATGTGGCTTTATGAGTGTCATTATTGACATCATTTAATTTTCAATATTTATCAATCTAGGGCAGTGTACAAGGATGTCTACGATAGAAGGTTTTGACAAGTTATAGTTTAGGTAACTAGTTCAAAATATTTATTTAGTGAAACAAATGTTTGTTTTGTTGTTTTTAGGTCACACTAATCCTATTTTGCAAAATTGAAACTAATTTAACTTACATAATTGAAATTGTAGAATTTAACATTTAAGCTACAATTGCAAAAATTGATAAATTGTAGAAAAATAAACTATTTTACACTTGCTAAATTGAAATGAAAAAAATAGAAAATGCTATATTAAAACTAATTAAAATCAATCCATTCTAAATTTGAAAATTCTAAACTATGAAAAAAATGTTGTAAAATCTTGTCTAGAAAATGTTGCTATAGAAACTTCTCAAAAAATTATTGAAATCAAAAAATACAGAAAATAGGAAAATTGCAAGGGAAATAAATACACAAAATAGGGGTCAACTAGCTGTAAAAAAACTCACAACACATTGCACTTGAAAACATAACAAAATATTATGCTAAAATAGGGGTTAGTTCTATTACAAAAAATAAGCAAGAAATTGACAAAATTACTACAAAATAGAATTTATCAAAAACCTGCAATAATGGTTCCTTCCACCCTTGATTCTTGGTCCAAAAGAAATAATATTAACTCCAAAACTAAATACTAATCACTCATGTACTCATAAATTCACACATGTAAATAAAATTGCACTTTATTTAAATATTGCTAATTCAAACTACAACGGTTACAATGACTTTTTCTGATTCTAACTTATGGAATCCTGGACTACTTCATACTAACTCAACCAATGAAGAGTGATCCTATTTATAATATTTATTACATTCATACTTGCAATTACAAAATCAACTATATTTATGTCCCTATGTGATTTGCTTGTGTTGTTGTAGTAGACTCAGTCTATTTCAAGATAGAATCTACTACAACAACTATCCATGAATCCTCTAGCTGTGGGAAATAAGTAAAAAATAGGTTAGAAATAATTTTTACATATGTCCTCACTCTATTATCCACCCAGGTGTTGTAGGTGAGTTGGAGATGAGAGGGCAATCCTCCAAGGGAGGTCCTAGGTTCAAATATCCACCCTACCAAAAAGCTAAATTGGGTATCTAAAATCCAATTGATAATGTTGGTGCGAGCAGGGTCGGGTGCGACCCACGAGTGACTTTGACGATGTAGAACCCCCTGTTCATGGTCTATCAGACCAAGGTGGCTCCGCAAGGGGTTTTTCACTTTAAAAATATATATATATATATCCTTAATTACCTACAAAATGGATGCAAACTATGCCCTTTTTAGTTGAAACAATTTGTTTTTGTCCTTCATTCCAGAGAGCTCCGAAATATAAGGCAGAATTGTAGGAATGTATTGTTATAATCAATTTATATTGAGTGGAAGCACTTCCAAATATGAAATAAGTTCTTTCTTACCAATTTAAACACATTATAACCATTCACACTTGCCACTTTTGACCTGGTCTATGACTTCCTTTAAAGTTGCAAAGGATTGATTTTTGTATGTTGTTTACAATTGTTCCTACATTTTATGCTGTATGCCTTGTTGCTATCTGTGAGACCATGTGGGAATGCATACAAGTGGATAAAAGATATATTTGGTCTCCATTAATGCATCCCATCCATTTTTTATTGTCCTTTTTTACTACTTCAATTTTCTCCTTAAATATGATAGCTAGTTGGTTTTTGTATGTTGTGCAGTCTTGTTTTACAATGGAGACTATTTTGGCACCAGATTATCTTGATAAATTGGTTTTAAGGTGGGATAGAATTTAAAAAATTCTTTATTTAATCATAAATCACAACATGCTTATTTGCACTTATTTTTCTATGGTATTTTACCAACAAAAATCATGCAAAAATAGTCATAAAATGCTGAAAAATAATCAAAATAGGGGTACAATGTTACTAAACATTAAATCATGCAAACAATAACAAATAGTGTATTATAATCACACATTTAGAATAAAATAATATTATATTTTATTTTTATAGCAGTATTTTAATGTCCAAAATCTAGCAAAAATAAGGTATTTCTTGGCCTCATAATTCCCCCCAACTTGACCTGATGCATGCCCCCATGCATTTTATTGGGCTATATATACCTTGAGATCTAGATCCTTGTAATAAATCCCCTAAAATTTTATGTTCCTAGAATAATATCCTTTTTTTGCTTCAGCTCTGCTAGCCAGTTTTGAAACTATTCATCAGGTTGTAGATCCGAATCAAAGAAGAATGGTATAGGTGTAATAATGGTGGGTGTCCTAAATATTAAGCCTATTTACTAATGCTCTAAGGCTAAGATAATTTTAATTACTATTTTTACCCTTATCTATGGCCATAACAGTTTATTTGGTGATATTGGCTCTCTCTTATGCAAGGATATAGGTAATTCTATCCACTTGACCTTACATGCTGATAAAGAGTTTATAAAATTGCTTGTGCAAATTTTTGCAAACAAGTCATACTAACCTTAAGGTTATTCAAATAAAAGATTTAAATTTCTTCCTTATTCATCAGGGCAAAGTTTATCTTGTAAATTTTGTAGGATTGGGCTGGATATGTCTTATAAATAACCCAATTCCGATCTCAGCCTCCTTGTTTTGCTTCTTCTCCTAATCCCAATATATCTAATTTTGCAAGGTGGAAAAAAAGGACTAGAGTTGTTCATCATATGTATAGATATGGGGTAAAATTTTTACATATTCTACCATGACGTATTTGTGCAAGAAAATCTCATGTAACAGATTCTTCTACTCTTTAGGACTTTGCAAATAAACCTCTAGAAAATCCTCAATAGTGATTAAATTATTTGAAAGACCAGAAGATATAAGCATTACCTGCCATTGAAGGTATATTCTCTAAGTTGTAGGTTGTATATCCTAGTAGGCTTCCTACATTGCATCAAATACTTTGCAATTTGATACAATAATTTCACCTTACCCTACAAATCAATAATTTCTACAACCTATTTTTTATTCTATTCTTTAATGGGCTTCAGTGCTGCAAATCTAGATTCTAGGGCTTGATATTGTACAATCCACCCTATAATAGCTTCATTGTGTTGGACATTTTGAGTAGATGAGTTGTCATTGATGTCAAGAGTGAGTGGTCATTGATGTCAAAAGTCAGTTTCAGTGAGCAATGCAAGGAGAAGTAGTTTCGAAATTAGTGCAAAAAGGAGATTCCACTTCTAGTTGGTCAGATCTGGTTCCAAGAAGTCAGATATGGTCCAAAGTGCAAAGAAGAGGCCTAAGCGAATAATATTATAATACTTTATTATAATATTAAAAATAAAATTTAAATTAATTATAAATTAATTAATATAATTTTATTATAAATTAATTTATTAATTATTTTAATTAACTTCCAAAAGTTATTTAAGTTAATTATAATTTAATTTTAATTTAATTATAAATTAATTTATATTAATTTAATAAACCCTAAAGAGGGTTATAAGGTTAAATTAAAAATCAAATTTGAAATTCGATTTGGAGTGCTGACATTTTATGGCACGAGGCTTTGTGTATAAATGGTGGTAAAAACCTTTGTCTTACTCCCTATAATGCTATCGATCGAATTCTAAGCTCCAAAGTTTTATGTGCAAAATAGAAAGAGATTATTCATGTTTTGAAAGGTCTCTAGTGGCAGAAGATTAAATAAATAGGAACGGAGCTCCTCTTACCTTGCATAGTGTTGTGTAGCACAGTTGGCAATGGTGGACAATGTTAAGTCTTGAGACAGGCAAAGTGTGCAGGGTTCGAATCCTATCGAATTCATTTTGCAAGGTAGAGAGGGTATTATTATTTTGAGTAGTGCTAAACGAAGGGATAAGGGGAGGTTTGTTCCTTCCCTTCCCTATGGAAGTGCTTAGCCCACGTGGTGGGCTAGCACCTTGATAAGGTGCTCGACAGGGAGTGGTTCACGTTCGAAACCCACCGAGGCCTTTTGGCTAGTGAAAGGTATGTGTTGATATCATTTATCTTGGTCACTTGATTATTTTGTATGTGCTAATATTGAGAAAAATAAAATATTTTTTATGGTTATAAAATTTTACTTTTGCCTAAATTAATTTGGATTTTGAGTATTTGAGGGAGATAAAAGGGTAGGCAATATTATTTTGAAAGTTTAATTTTTGGATGTTGATTAATTAAAGTTGGAGTTTATAAGGAGCAATTGGGTAATTATTTTTATGTGTGATTTTATGATTGCTAATTTCAAGGAGTAATAAGGTGTATTTGAGTTTGATAATATTTGTAATTGAGAAATATATTGAGAGAGTGTTAGTGTGATATTTTGTCATCTAACCATTGAAATTGGCAAAGAAGAAAATTGTATTTAAGATAGGTCTTGAGGTCATTTTCTTCATCAAACAAAAAGGTATGGGCACATCTTCCTAAGAAAGTGATTGTTGAATATTGTGAATGCTAAGTTGGAGAGAAAATGGTTATTTGATAAGCATTGTTAAGTTTGGTTTTTTTGGAATGAAAGTTAATTCTAGAAACCTTGATTGATTAGCATTGTTGTTGAAGTGATTGGTTGAGTGAAGAAATTGAACTAGGAACATGAGTATCATTGTTATGTGAATTTGTGAAATATCTTGAACTAGGGTTTATGAAAGAGCATGAGTATCATTGTTATGTGAATTTGTGAACTATATTGAACTAGAGTTTGTGAAATATCATGAGTATCATTGTTATGTGAAATTGTTTGATAAGCATTGATTGGAAATAATTGAGTGATTATTCATATGCTTGGACTAGGGTTTGTGAGCAAGGATTATTTAATTGAGTGATTGGTTGAGAAGACTTGGTTAAGCCTAGTCAAGTGGATGTGTTGCAGTGATAGTTCAAGTTTGTTCTATATTATAAATTGATTTGAGAAAGATAATGAGAGTGATTGAGTGTGAAATATATTGAGTCTCTAATAATTATCTATATATTTCTATGGTAAAAATAAAGAGAGAGAGAGAGTGAAATTGTTTGAGAATATTTGTGAATGTGAAGCATATTGAGTCTCTAACAATTCTCTATATGTTTTTGTGAGATTGGACAAGTTCTAGTAAGGACTTGTTGAGCAGATTTGAGGTAAATCTTGGTGAAGACTTGTTGAGAATATTGGACAAGTTCTAGTGAGGACTTGTTGAATAAATTTAAGGCAAGTCTTGGTGAATACTTGTTGAGTATATTAGACAAGTTCTAGTGAGGACTTGTTGAGTATATTGTATCAAGATTTGTGTTAAGGATTGAGGATAGATTTGAGGAAATATTTTGGTGCAGATTTGAGAGCAAATTTGTGCTAGACTTGAGACAGATTTAGAGCATATTTGTACTAGACTGAGGATAGTATTTAGTGTAGATTTGAGGATAGATATTGAGTAGATTTGGCCTAGACCTAAGGACCATTTTTAGTGTAGATTTGAGATATATCTAAGATAAATATTTAGAGGTGATTGAGTATAGATGATGACAATATATAGTAGATAGAGATCCATCAACTAGGGTAGTGAGGATAGGTCTTCTGAGTGAGGACATGAGTCTTTAGTGGATAGATATCCATTAGCTAGTGCAGTGGGGGTAATAATTCTTCTAGAAGATCACCAACTGGAGAAGAGGAGAAAGGAGTTATTCTATGAATAGATATCCACAAACTTGATTAGGGGATTTGTGTCTCCTTTGGATAGAGGTCCATAAACATTGTAATAGGGAAAGGATTCCCAAAATATTGATTGAGAAAATTTTAGTGAAATATTTTCTCTGTGGAGTAGCCCACATTGGGTGAACCACATTAAATTTGTGTCTCTATTGTGTGTGATGATTTGTACATTGCTTTGATTACTGTTGTTGATATTACTATCTATACATTG
This sequence comes from Wollemia nobilis, assembly GCA_028583015.1. Lineage (NCBI taxonomy): Eukaryota > Viridiplantae > Streptophyta > Pinopsida > Araucariales > Araucariaceae > Wollemia > Wollemia nobilis. Next base: position 1,044,534 of record JAQPPZ010002146.1, on the reverse strand, counting down.
CATAATATTGATTGGGAAAGAAAAGTAAAAAGTGGTCTTATATTGTTCACCCCCTCTTAGTATAAGCTTATGTTCTTCACATTATGGGTTTCTAGTGGGAACATGTCCTAAGGATGCACTACTACAAGCGGTATCTTATGGTCTATCAACAATTCAACTTATATACCTACTTTTGTAGTATGTACTCTATGAAGAGATTATGGAAAAACTTGTTCCTTCTCCTTGTGGACTGTTGTGCATACTTGCAATGAAGTGGTTTGAGATTCAGGGCCTTTAGTATCTAATGTGCCTTTCTCCTTATACTATTTTTGAGCTTCTTCAGGGAATTTTGGCACCATTTTTAGATTATTTGGAGCTACTCCAAAATGAGAATATTTTTTTAGAACGTTTCAGAGCTACATCCGAAAGCTCTGGGATGTCTTCAATTTCAAGCTATGCTTGAAAATATAGTGGCTATTCCATCTCTAGAGTATCCTTACACTGATGAGATCTTTCTTCAATCTCAATTTTCTCCTTACCAACCCTTCTTACAAATGAGTTTTCTTCCTACTACTATTTTGTTGAACCAAAAGACATGGTGGAAACAAAAATGTCAAATATTTTCTCAAGGATGGTTTCTTCAATTCCATGAAGCAACTATGGAATATTTCCTTATGATTACCCTCCATGATCTTGTCCTACCAATTACAGCAAAATTTCTATTATTTTTGCCCTAGAATCAGGAGATGCAGGTAGTTCTTCTAGTGGTGCTAGTCTTCTTTTAAATTCCTCTATTTCTTGCAATAATTGATCAATATATGCATCATTATCCTTAATTGTTGCTTCAAACCTTTCAATATAGGTTTACTAGGTTTTAATAGTTACTTTGGTGGCCTTTACATGATCATATGGTTCATATTATTTAGATTTTGAATAATATGTAGGTAGATCCATGTCAGGTGGTGAGTGTGATTCTTTATTGACTCTAACTGCTACAACTAATTGTTCCATGTGGCCAAGTGATTATGAAATTAGAGTGTCAAATCAATATTTAGTATATTAATACATCAGGTGATGAGAACTAGGTATGATTAGATGTTTTAAAACACACTGGACAATGCTTTGTTGGATAACTACCCCGTATATTCTATAATTTCATGCCCAAAATCATAGAGGATAGAAAAGGTATGTCACGTGTTTTTTTTTTTTAAATAAAACTATGCATGTATGCACCAATCATTTTTAAAATTTTACATACATAAAGCTAGAATTGTAATTTCATTTTGGAGCTTTGTATTCTCTATCATTTTCTTGCAACCAAACTTGAATTTATTATTCAAGCAAAGGTAGATTGGGGTGCTTATTGAAATTTTGGAGAGAATATCCATTTTTTTTTTGCATTTAGCAAAAAACCCCTTACAGTCTCACCTTGGTCCAAGAAACCATGACCAAGGGATTCTACACCATCAAAATCACCCAAGAGTCATGCCCAACCCTGACTACACTAGCATTATCAACTAGATTTGGGGTACTCGATGTGTGTTTGGTAGGGTGGATATTTGAACCAGGGACCTCCCTTGGAGGATTGCCCTACCCTTTCCAACTCACCTACAACATGTGGGTGAGAATATCCATTTTTACTTGCCAAGTTTATAAATTATTTATGCCAAACACTGAATTATCATACATTACATGCTAAATGCCTACTATGACAAAATGCAAGAAACACATACCTTATTGTCCTAAAAATTTATCATACACTTTACAAATTGTTGCTTTTGATGATTGTTAGCTGAGCATCTAAAATCAAAAAAAAAAACATATGTGTAGTTGGTGAGATTTGTACAATGGTGGAACAATGATGGATAGATAAAAAAGACAAACATACCAAAAACCGGTTTTCATGTAAGTCTTAATTCAATAGCGCCTTCGAAAAGGTTTTCACTATTGAATTATTTTCTTTTCTTTTTTTCTCTTTTTCTTTTTCTTTTTAATCTTTTTTTTGTCTTGCTTGTGCCCATGAAGGAATTTCACAATTTCCTCAAAATTGTGCCCATGAAGGAATTTCACAATCAATATTATTCTCTTTTTTTTTGTTTTCTTGTTTTTTTTTCTTTTTCAAACTTTTTCTCAAATCATTCTGAATCTGTGTTAGAAGAGGGTGTCTCTTCTGACATATGTAACTCCAACTGTGCAATCTACTTCAAAAAGTCTTCTTTAGTCAATGGTTCATGGTATACCCAAAGGTGATGTCCATTTACCACTAACTTTCTCCTTGAATCATCAATGGGAGAAAGACGAACTACTCCATTGTCAAACACTTCTTCAATCAGGTATGGCCCAAGCCATCTTGTCTGTAGCTTCCCAGGAAAATCCTCATAACAAGAATCAAACAACAAAGCCCAATCTCCTTGCTCAAATTTCCTTTGCTGAATATGACTATCATGCCACAACTTTCATTGTTGTTGGATCACCTTTATTTGGTGCAATGCATCCAACCAAAGTTCATCCAATGCATTAAGTTGTAGAATCCTATCCATCTATGCCTGTGACAAGTCAATACCAATTTCCAAAGATGTACAAAGTGTCAGTAACTCAAATTCAATAGGAAGAAGAGGTTTCTTACCATAAACCAGTTCATAAGGTGTGAAATCCATGGTGGATTTCCATGTTGTGTTGTATGCCCAAACTGCTTCTGGTAATTTATTTAACCAATTTCTCCTATGTGAGTCTACTATTTTGGTCAAAATTATTTCTAACTCCCTATTGGTTACCTCAACCTGACCATTTTCTTGGGGGTGATAGGGTGATGATTTTCTATGCTTGATTTCATAGAGTTTAGTAAAAGCTTCAATTACTTTTGATGCAAATTGGGGCCCATGATCTGTGGTGATAGATCGTGGAGCTCCAAATCTCTAAAAAATTTGAGTGTAAATGAAATCAGCAACCTTCTCTTCATGAGCATGCTTAAAATCATACACCTCAGCCCATTTAGTCACATAGTCAGTGCATACCAAGATATGCACCTTTCCTTGAGATGGTGGGTCAATAGGTCCCACAAAATCTAACCCCCATTTCTCAAATGGTTCTAAAACCACTTGAGGCTGTAGAGGTATTTCATTTGTGTGTGTGGGTTTTCCCATTCTCTGACAGGCATCACAATGTTGAATATACCTTTTTACATCTTTGTGAAGAGATGGCCAATAATAACCAATGCCTAAAATTTTTTGAACTGTGCTTTTTATTGAATAATGTCCTCCTGATGGTTCATCATGACAAGCATGGAGGATATCATACACCTCATCCTTTTGAATGCATTTGTGTAAAACATGGTTAAGACCACACTTGAAAAGTAGACCTTTTATCCATTTGAAAGATGAACTTTGTCTTACCAATTGCTTCTTTTGTTTGGAAGTGAAATGGGAAGGAATTTTTCCTGTAGCCAAATAGTTAGTTGTATCTGCAAACCAAGGTGATTGTACTGATATAGAAAATAATTTTTCATCTAGAAAGGTATCCTCAACTAATTCCTCTTCCCTTGTGTTATTCAGCCTTGATAGGAAATCTACTACTACATTAGCTTTTCCTGGTTTATTTACTATTGTAATATCAAACTCTTGTAATAGTAATAACCAACGAATGATCCTTGCACTAACCATGGGTTTGTTCATCAAGTATTTGATGGTTGAATGATCAGTATGGATGAATACTTGATAACTAGTGATATAGTGATAGAATTTATTAATGGTATACACTATTGCTAAAAATTCCTTTTCAGTAGTAGTATAATTCTTTTCTACTCTAGTAAGGTTTTTGCTTATGTAGTAGATAGCATAATGTTCCCCATCCTCTATCTGCCCTAATGCTGCTCCAATTGTAGTATTGGAGGCATCAGTTTGGATATGGAATGGCAATCCCCAATTAGGACCTCGTAACATAGGTGGAGTGGTTAGTTTTTCCTTTAAAGCATCAAAATATTCTTGGCATTTTTTAATCCAATTAAATTTAGAATCTTTGGTCAATAATGCAAACATAGGATTTGCTATTGTACTAAAATTTAGAATAAATCTATGATAAAAGCCAATGTGTCCTAAGAAACTCCTGACATCAGTTTGGGTTTTTGGAGGAGGAAGGTTCTTGATGATTTCAACCTTCTTAGGATCAACCTTGATCCCATTAGAAGAAATGTGGTGACCAAGAACAATCCCTTCCTCCATCATCATGAAGCATTTATCAGGATTCAAGGATAGATGGTAAGTTTCACAGTGAGTTAAAACCTTATCAAGATGTTCTAAAGTAAATTCAAAGGTTTCTCCACAAACTGTAAAATCATCCATATAAATTTCTACATTTTTAGTGGTCAAATCAGAAAAAATAGCCAAAACAGCTCGTTGGAAAGTTGTTGGGGCATTACATAGACCAAAGGGTAAAACCCTATAAGCAAAATTTCCCCATGGGCAAGTAAAGGTTGTTTTCTCTTGGTCTTCGGGTGCAACCTGTATCTGGTTATACCCACTGAAACCATCAAGAAAGTAGAAATACTTCTTTCCTGCGAGTGTATCTAACACTTGATCTATGAATGGTAATGGAAAATGGTCCTTATGTGTGACTTTGTTTAGTTCTTGATAATCTACACACACTCTCAATTTTCCATTCTTCTTTGGTACGATAACCAATGGAGAGACCCATCGACTATCAAAAATTGGATATATGAATCCAACCTCTAAGAGTTTTTCTATTTCTTCCTTGACAATATCTCTTAGAGCAAGATTTAATCATCTTTGGGGTTGTCTCACAGGTTTAACATCTTCAGTATATATCCTATGAGTGCATACATCAGGATGAATTCCTGACATATCTTTATAGTCCCAAGCAAAGGCTTTAACATGTTGTTTCAAAACAACAAAAAAATTGCTTCTTGTTCATCAGTTAGCCAATTGTTAATGTTTAGGAATTTTCTTGGTTGTACTTCAATTTGTTTTGTCCCTGGATGGACAAAATTAACTCCCTCATATTTGCTGACTAAAGAGTTTAGTGGGCAGTGATGTGGTTGAAGAGAATGAAAGACTCTTGTCTCCCTATCAATAGTAATCCTTGATGGAATCAACTCTTGCATAGGATAATGGAAAGAGGAAAGAAGGTGATGATGCCATCCATGTGGTAGTGTGAAGGGACTTTCCTACAATGGAATGGATGATAGGTGTTCAGATGTCTGACCTTCATCATTCCACAACAAATGATGAACAATGATTGGTTCATCCTCAAGTCCTTGTTCATGCAGTGTATTCACTAGGATAGTTTCATCTTCAAAAATCTCTCTCATGTGAATTTATCTCTTCTATGTGTTCTTTCACTACCATTGTGGCTAGTGTGGAGATAGTTTCTTCTTGTTCCTCATCAAAATCAGGATACCATAACTGACCTAAAAATTTTGTTGAAGGTTTTGTAGGTGGATACAGAGAAATATTTTTCAGATCAATGCCATTAGAAATAGTCATCTCCCCTGATCTACAATCTATGAAAGTGGCTATAGTAGCAAGCCAAGGCCTACCCAAGATAATTGGATAACCATTCACAGAGTTGTGAGGCTGCAATACCAGAAAATCAATAGGGTATTCCCATGAGGAAATTGTTATAGGAATATCCTCAATAATCCCTTCTGGTTTGGCAACAGATCTATCAACCATTTCTAGAATAGTAGATGTAGGATTCAGATTATTTAACTATAATTTTTGCATTGTGTCTTTGGTCATAACGTTAATGGTAACTCCTAAATCAACCAAGACATTAGAAATTTACATTGATCCAATAGTTATGGTGACAACTGGACTTCCTGGGTCACTATACTTTGGTGGGACAAGCTTCCCAAAAAGTAAATCAGCCAACTTTCCTTCTACTTGTACAGTTTTAGGAAAGGACTTCTTTTTCTTACTTGATCATTTTATGCACAAGTCTTGAATAGTTTTGTTGATTAGAGGTACATCCTTGATTGCTTGCAACAAAGGAAGTGAAATAGTCAAACTTTTGAGTTCTCTTACTAAGTTTGATTTAGGAATATTTTTAGAACTTTTAAACCTTTTAGGATATGGTATCTTTTTTAAAGTAGGTGAATTTTCTTTGTGTATAATTTTTCTTCTTTTTCTTTCCCTTTATCCAAAGTTGATTTCTATGGTTTTGGACTAAAGGTTTCTGATTTCTGTTAATCAATTTTTAGTTCTTGTATAATAGGTTTAGGAATTATCTTTCTAGACTACATTTGGATGTTACTACAATCAATTACATTGACTGCAAAATTTTCATCAGATTTAGCTACATAGACAAGGCTACCTATCTTATATTATTAGGATTGGTCATATGTTAGGCCAAAAGTGGTGGTTGCTTTACTTGTTGTTGTTGTTGGGGTCTTCCTTGAGGGAAATTCTGAGCAGGACTAGGTAGCAAATTTTGGTTTTGTCCTTGATATCTTTGCTATCCTTGGTATGATGGATATTATTATCCCCAACTCTATCCATGAGATTGGGCTTGCATCCAAGGTGGATGGGGTTGATTCCATTATGGATTTGTCCACTCGTATTGTGACCAATCTTGAGGATTTGTCCATGGAGGTTGATTCCAAGACTATTGTGGTGGTTCTGAATAACCCCATGGCATAGTCCAATGATTTTATCCCTAATTTATGGAAAAACATGGGGTATTTTGATATTGTGAAAAGTTGCCTCCTTGTTTTTGCCCAACAAAGTTGAGTTCTTCTATTTGTGTTTCCAAAATATTTTTGAGTCCTGGAAGTAGATGGCATTGGTCAGTGATATGTCCCTTGGAACAAATGCTACAAATAGTAGATATGGAAGTTTTGTTCAGAGGATAATCTTGAAGAGCATGTTTGTTTCTACATCTTGGATAGTAAATAGCTAGGGGTGGTGTAGAGTTGGATTTTGCATTCATCTCCCCTAATGTGGTATTAAGATGTACTAAGATGTCAGTTTTTATATTGGCAAATTCTTCCATAAGCTCTTTTAGATCACTACCATTATGACTCTTCTTTCTTCTTTGTTGCCTTGTGCGTGAGTAATTTTTGCATAACTCCAGGATTTCATCAATGTCAAGGGTGCTTACATCTCCCTTGCCCATTAAGTCTAGCACTTCTCTAGAATCATCTTGTAATCCTCGTAAAAATATGGCCTTACACATTTTTGGTTCAATAGGCCCACATCTCTTTTGTACAAAGGCAAACCTATCCAAGTAATCCTCTAGAGTTTCATCTTGTTCTTGTTTGATTCTAAAGAGTTCATCCTTCCTATTTTTCACCCTATAGTATTCCTGGTATTTATCTAGAAATACTCTTTCCATTTCTTCCTAGGTTTGGATTGATTCAGGCTCTAGACTCATGAACCAATGCAAAGTTGAGTCCTTGAGTGTGGAGGGAAAAACTTTCAGCTTTTGGTTATCATTTATGTAATCGTATGTTTGGCACACAACCTTAAATTCAAACAAGAATTGATCAGGATCTTTGGATGCAACCCCCCAAAAGGTAGGTAGTACCAAAGGTGAAATTATTTTCATGGGAGAATTTTGTGTAGGATTTAATCGAATAGGATATTTGAAAGTCCTTGTAGGGGTAGGATTTTCTACTTGATTATGGATATTGCTACCCCTATCTAGGTTTCCTTGTCCCTCTACCATGGTATCTTCCCAAAGATTGTTATAAATTTGTTTAAACTATCTTGATGATGAGGATTTGTCAAGAGTAGGTGAGGAGGTACTAGCAAGTTGCTCCTCTACAATTTCTCTCTCAGGAGACTCAATACTTCTTGATGGTGGAGATGGTGGTTTTCTTTCAAATACTTCAGGAAGCTCAAATGCAGGCAATTCACCACCTTGGCATGAGTATCGCCTACCTATGGTAGGTAAAGGGGTTTTAATAAATCTTCCTTTTTCATCCCTTAACCTATTCATTCATTCTGCTTGTTTTTCTAATGTTCTAAATTGCAACTTATCAGTTTCACAATTGTGTTTCATGCAAGTTGGTCTATTTTCAAAATTTTTCTCTACAAGTCACAACTTGGCATAAGCATCAATTATTTGACTATTTTATCTCCTAACAACACCTATGTTCCTCAAAAATGATGCCAAAAATGATGAGTGTCATTATTGTCATCATTTAATTTTTAATATTTGTCAAATCTAGGGTGGTGTCCAAGGTTGTCTATGATAGAAGGTTTTGGCAAGTTACAGTTCAGGAAATTAGTTCACAAGATTTATTTGGTGAAACATATGTTTGTTTGGTTGTTTTTCAAGGTCACATTAATCCTAATTTTCAAAATTGAAACTAATTTAACTTACATAATTGAAATTATAAAATTTAACATTTAAGCTACAATTGCAAAAATTGACAATTTGCATAATTGAAATTGTTGAAATAGAAACTATTTTACACTTGCTAAATTGAAATGATAGAAATGGAAAATGCTAAATTGAAACTAATTTAAATCAATCCATGCTAAATTTGAAAATGCTAAACTATGTAAAAATTGTTGCAAAATCTTGTCAGAAAATGTTGCTACAAACTTGTCAAAAAAATTGTTGAAATTAAAAAATACAGAAAATAGGGAAATTACAGGGAAATAAATACACAAAATAGGGTTCAGCTAGCTATAAATAAATCACAACATATTTCACTTGAAAACATAACAAAATATCTATGCTAAAATAGGGGTTAGTTTTGTTACACAAATTAAGCAAGAATTTGATAAAATTGTTGCAAAATAGAATTTATCAAAAACCTACAATATTTGCTCCTTCCTTCTAGTCCTCAGAGTGGGCCCTTGCTCCTTGGTCTATAAGAAATAATATTCACTCCAAAACTAAAAACTAATCACTCATATACTCACAAATTCACACATGTAAATAAAATTACACTTTATTTAAATATTGCTAATTCAAACTACAATGGTTACAATGACTTTTTTGATTCTGACTTATGGACTTCTATTCAGACTAACTCAACCAATGGTGAGTGATCCTATTTATATTATTTTTTACATAAAAAATTTCAACTTCTAAATCAACTATTTTGCTATTCCTGCATGATTTGCCTATGTTGTAGCAGACTTGGTCTATTTTAGGATAAAATCTGTTGCAATAGCTTATCCATGCATCCTCCAGCTAGTGGAAATAAGTCAAAAATAGTTTAGGATCGGTTGTTACACTTGTCCTCACCCTATTCTCCTTCATTCCTCCCGAAATGGATGCAAATTGTGTCTTTTCTAGTTGAAACAGTATGTTTCTGCCCTTCATTCTAGAGAGCTCCAAAATATAAGGCAAAATTGTAGGAGTGTATTGTTGCCACCAATTTAGATCGAGTGGGAGCGCTTCCAAATGTGAAATCAGTTATTTCTTACCCTTTTAGACATGTTCCAACCATTCACACTTGCCACTTTTGACCTGGTCTGTGACTTCCTTTAAAGTTGCAAAGGACTGGTTTTTGTATGTTGTTTACAATTGTTCCTATATTTTCTGCTTTATGCCTTGTTGCTCTCATTTGGACCACATGGGAATGCATCCAAGTGGATCAGAGGTCTTCTTTGGTCTCCGTGAACACATTCCATCCATTTTTACTTGCTCTTTTTGATTGTTTCAATGCTCCCCTTAAATATGATAGTTGGCTAGTATTTGTATGTTGCATAGAATTTGTCAATGCCTTGTTTTACAACAGAGATTGTTTTGGCGCCAAATCAACTTGAAAACTTGGTTTTAAGGTGGGATGACATTTCAAAAATGCTTGATTTAACCATAAACCATAACATGCTTATTTGCTCTTATTTTTCTATGCTATTTTACCAACAAAAATCATGCAAAAATAGTCATAAAATGCTGAAAATAGTCAAAATAGGGGTACAATGTTCCTAAACATTAAATCATGCAAAAAATAACAAATAATGCATTCTAATCACACATTTGGCATAAAATAATATTATATTTGGTTTTTATGGCAGTATTTTTGATGCAGGAGCATCCAGTGGTGTAAGAGTGATCTTGCATCACCCGAAAAAAAATTGTAATTGTTTAATTTTGTAAAACTAGTAAAACTAGTTTAACTTACAGGAGATTTTTGAAGGTCTTAGAGGTCAAATTTGAGGATTTTTGGCTAGACACAAGCCTTGGAATGAAGAGCCAAGGTTCACCCTGCTTAGCTCGTTTCATTTCATTTCCAAAAACATGTTGTAATATTCAATCAGGTCAACGAGAGGGAAATTATGACCTCGACAAGTTGCCCCCAAAATTCAAATTTGAATTTTAATGGTTTTAGGTGGGAAAAAGGGAAAACAGGGTATTTGAGAGAATTTTTCGAAATTGTAAAGGGGTCTTTTCTCTTGTATCCTTATTTTTAGCATGAAAGTAATGAAAGGTTTGATTCTCTGACTTGTTCAAATGTAAAAATACCTGTGTATCATTTGTTTGGTGTTGCTTGTGTAACATGCTCTACACCAAGTGGTATTAGAGCGAGAGTTCCTGAGTGTGTAAACAGATCGCCAAACGTGAGGAATTTTACACCAGGATCTATTTTTAAGGTTTGTGAGAGAAGTGAGTAGAATACCTCCATAAAAAAACCATGGTTGTGGGAGAAATATGGTGCTATAGGAAGATTTTAGAGCTTTGCAAAGGCAAGTTTAGGCTCTGCAAGAGGAGCTGCGTAGAGGATTTGAGCCAAGGAGAGAAGAAGGTAGTGAAGATGAAGTTGAAGAATAAGAGGACCAATTTGAGTAAGAAGAAGATACAGTAGATCCTGCACAAGCCAGGTTATACAAAGCCATATCTCATATTGGAAAGAGATCGAAGATGGAGGTTTCTATGTATTCTGGAAATCTTGATCCAGAGGAGTTGATTGACTGGATCAATGATTTGGAAGAATACTTTGAGTATGAGGAGGTTGAAGATCCTAATAGGGTCAAATTTTCTAAGACCAAGCTGAAGGGTCATGTCAGCATATGGTGGAAGGGAGTGCAACTAGACATAAATAAAAGAGGAAAATAAAGGATAACAAAATGGGAGCGAATGTTGGAGAATTTGAAGAGGCAATTCATTCTAGGTGACTACAAGTTGGATCTGCTAAAGAAAATGTAGGTTTTAAGGAAATCAAGTAAGTTTGTCAAAGAATACATAGAGGAGTTTTATAAAATTGTAATCAAAATAGGCCATTCAGAGGCCAACAAGGAGAAGGTAGCCCATTATATTAATGGGTTACGAGGAAGTATTCAAGAGGACTTAAGTCTGGTCAGGATGACCACCATAGAGGATGCTTACCAATTTGCCCTGACGGTTGAAGAGAAGTTGAACAGAAGGTTTGAGAGCAAGCAAAGAGGAAGATGTCATGGTGGAAGAACTGGTGGAAGAACAAATGGAGGATGAAATGAATATTATAAGAAGAATGGAGAAGCTCACAGTAGTCAGGACCAAAAGGGAGATAATTCTTACCGCCCTCGTGATCAGAACAATGGTTACCAAAGAGGAAGAGGAAGGTCTGGACGAGGGTTTGGAAGAGGAGGATTTCATGGAACCTATTTCCACTGTGGCAAAGAAGGACATCGAGCATACGAGTGTCCATAGCACCAAGAGAGGACAAATAGGAGGCCTGAAGGTAATGCCCGAGCTACGGTCATTGATGAAGGTGCTGAATCTGAGCACTCTAAAGAAGCAAAAAGATGAGAAGTGCTAATCACAAGGAGAGCCTTTCTGAATGAGGAGAGAGACCCAGATCAGAGGAAGATCTTATTTTCCACAAGGTGTAAATGTGCAAGTAAGATTTGTAATATTATCATAGACAATGGTAGTACAAATAACCTAGTTTTAGAAGGAATGGTTACCAAATTGCAATTAGAGAGGAAGAGACACCTGCATCCATATCGGATTGCATGGTTACAGAAGGACCATAGGGCTTTGGTCAGTGAGCAATGCTTGGTAAAATTTAATATTGGGAATTATTGTGATGAGGTCCTATGTGACATCCTGCCTATGGATGCTTGTCATTTGTTTTTGGGAAGGCCATGGCAGTTTGATCAGTGTGCAGTGCATGATGGTTGTGCCAACACTTACTCCTTGACAAAGAATGGAGTGCGCCATAAGCTGAAGCCCTTGAAGGAGGTGGACGAAAAGGTATGTAGCAGTGCCAAAATCTGTTTAGTTGAAGGGGGAAGGTTTTTGGATGGTTTGAAGCATGAGCATATGTGCTATGCATTAATTCTTAGAGTTAGGTAAGAAGAATGCAAATATACCCCCATAGAATTTTTAGGTCTATTAGAAGAATTTCCATATATTATATCAGATAATGTGCTTGAGGGTTTACCACTAGTGAGGAAGATCAGTCACCATATAGATTTGGTACCGGGATTTAGTTTACCCAATAAGGCAGCCCATAGAATGACTCCTATAGAAAGTGAGGAGCTAAACAGGCAAGTCCAAGAGTTACTGAAAAAGGGATTGATTCAAGAGAGCTTGAGTCCATGTGCAGTACCTATAGTACTAGCACCAAATAAATATGGAGAGTGGAGAATGTGTACAGACTCTCGAGCTATTAACAAGATCACCATAAAATACAGATTTCCATTGCCAAGGATGGATGACATTATGGACTGTTTGAGTGGAGCCAAGTACTTCACAAATATTGACCTGAAGAGTGGGTACCATCATATTCGTGTCAGAGAAGGAGATGAGTGGAAGACAACCTTAAAGACCAGAAAGGGTTTGTATGAGTGGTTGATCATGCCATTTGGGCTAACCAATGCGCCAAGCATATTCATTCAACTGATGAATGAGGTATTGAAGGAGTTTTTAGGAAAATTTGTCATTGTCTATTTGAATGACATTTTAATATTTAGCAGGACCCTAGAAGAGCACCTTATGCATATCAGAAGGGTTTTTAAGAAGATGAGGGACGATCAGTTGTTGATTAATTTGAAGAAGTGTAGTGAAGAAGGATTTAGTGTATCTGGGATTTGTCATCTCAATCAAAGGTCTAAAAATAGACCCAGAAAAGGTGAGGGCTATCATTGAATGGCCTACTCCAAGAAGCATAACTGAGGTAAGATCATTTCATGGTCTAGCAAGTTTTTATAGAAAATTCATTAGAAATTTTAGCAGTATTTGTGCACCCCTTACAAAAACAATGAGAGGGGATAAGAAAGAATTTAAGTGGACCTTAGGAGCAAATAAGAGCTTTGATATGTTGAATAAGAAGGTCACAAAGCAACCTATTTTAGCACTTCTAGATTTTAATAAGGTATTTCAGGTAGATTGTGATGCTAGTGGTAGTGCCATAGGAGTCGTATTGAGTCAAGAAGGTAAACTTTTTGCTTATTTTAGTGAGAAACTCAATGATGCTAGGAAGAAGTATTCATTTTATGATCAAGATTTTTATGCTATAGTTTAGGCTCTAAAGAAGTGGAGGCATTATTTTTTTCCAAAATAGTTTGTTCTATATACTGATCATTAGGCCTTACAATATATTAATAGCCAAGGGAAGCTAAATCAGAGGCACTTGAAGTGCGTTGAGTTTCTACAGAGTTATACCTTTATGTTGAAGCACAGGAGCAGAAATTCAAATAGAGTTGTAGATGCCTTAAGTAGAAGGTAGTGTTTGTTGATAGAAATGAATGTGGAAGTTGTAGGGTTTGATGAACTTAAGGGTTTGTACCCTGAAGATCCTAATTTTGTAGAGGCTTGAAGGGCTTGCTTGGCACCTATTACTTTGGATAGGACTAAGTGGTTAGATTTTCTGATCCAAGATGGAATGTTGTTTAGAGGAAATCAATTATGCATTCCAAGGAGTTCAATGAGGGAGAATCTAGTCAAGGAAAAACATAGTGGAGGGTTGGTTGGACACTTTGGTCAGGATAAGACCATTGCCCTTGTTAGTGAGAACTACTATTGGCCATAGTTGCAGCAAGATGTGAAGAGATTTGTGGAAAATTGTAGAGTATGTCAGATGGTGAAGGTTGTGAGACAGAACATTGGATTATATCAATCATTACCTTTACTAGAGAGACCATGGGAGGACATCAGCATGGATTTTTTTCTTGGCCTACCAAGGATACAGAGGGGAAATGACTCCATATTTGTGGTGGTTGATAGGTTTTCAAAGATGGCACATTTTATTCCCTGCCAAAAAACTAATGATGTAGTTCATGTTGCAGGTTTATTTTTCAAAGAGGTGGTATGACTTCATGGTCTACCAAAGAGTATAGTTTCTGATAGAGATACCAAGTTTTTTGGGTATTTTTGGAGAACCTTGTGGAAGAAATTGAAGATATATTTGAAATTCAGTTATGCATACCACCCACAGACTGGTGGACGAACAAAGGTGGTGAATAGAATTTTGGGTAATATATTGAGATGCTTGATAGGAGATAATCCCAAGGGATGGGATTTGGTTTTTCCATAGGTGGAATTTGCATACAAAAATTCTATCAATAGGAGTACTAAAAAATTTCCATTTCAAATAATATATGGGAGCAGTCCAAGAAATGCTTCTAAGTTGAGGAAGATGGATACAAGGGAAAAGTGTAGTGCTGAGGTTGAGGACTTTGCAGAGCATCTAAAGAGCTTGCATGAAGAAGTGAAGAAGCATATTACTAATATGAATACTCAATATAAGACAAGGGCATACCAGAAGTGACAGTTTAAGGAATTTTAAGTGGGAGATGAAGTAATGGTCCATCTGAGAAAAGAAAGATTTCTTGCTAAAACCTATAACAAGCTGAAGATGAAGAATTTTGGACCATGCAAAATCATAGAAAAATGAGATTCAGGCAATGCATATGAAGTGGAATTGCCAAGTGGGCTTAATATATCACCTATTTTTAACATTTCAAATTTGGTAGAATACCATGAAGGAGACAATGATGAGGGACCAGTAGCAAAATTGTGGAATATTTTAGCATCTACTCCAGATACAGAAGAGATAGAAGAGATCATGGATACACGCATTGGTAAAATTACCAGAAATAGGCAGTATGCAAAATATCTGGTTAAGTGGAAAGGCAGACCTATTGAAGATTCATCTTGGTTGTCGAAGGCTGAGGTTGAACGCCTTGGTTTTCTTCCAACAATAGAGAAGTGAAGGTCACTTCTCAAAATTACCCTGGGTGTCTAATGCAGGAGCATCCAATGGTGTAAGAGTGATCTTGCATCACCCGAAAAAAAATTGTAATTGTTTAATTTTGTAAAACTAGTAAAACTGGATTAACTTGTAGGAGATTTTTGAAGGTCTTAGAGGTCAAATTTGAGGATTTTTGGCTAGACACGAGCCTTGACGCGAAGATCTAAGGATCATCCCGCTTAGCTCATTTCATGTTGCTTTCAAAAACATGATGTAATAGTAAATCAGGTCAACTAGTGCAAAGTTATGACCTCGACAAGTTTCCCCCAAAATTCAAATTTGAATTTTAATGGTTTTAGGTGGGAAAAAGGGAAAACAGGGTATTTGAGGAAATTTTCAAAATTGTAAAGGGGTATTTTCTCTTGTATCCTTATTTTTGGCATGAAATTAATGAAAGGTTTGATTCTCTGACTTGTTCAAATGAAAAATATATGTGTATCATTTGTTTGGTGTTGCTTGTGTAACATGACCTACACCAATTTTAATGTCCAAAATTTAGCAAAAATGAGGTATTTCTTGGCCTCATCATGGCTACTTTGTATTATAACTTGTATCATATCAATGCCTTATAACATATCTAAAATCCCCCTAGGCATGAATACTTTGTATTATAAATTGTATCATAGCAATGCCTTATGGCATATCTAAAGTTCCCTTAGGAATGGCTATTTTGTATCACAACTTGTATCATATTAGTGCATTATGGCATATCTAAAGTCCCTTTGGAAACAACTATTTTTTATCATAACTTGTATCATAGTAGTTTCTTATGGCATATCTAAATTCCCCTAGGAACAACTATATTATATTTATTTTATATTTGTATATATCTATAATGTAGCAATAACACTATGGGACATTCAAAATGCATCTAAGAATATACATAAAAAATATATCATAATTGTCTTATGAACATCATCTAAATTATATTATCATCATAATTGTATAGTGTCATCCTAACCAAGCCATTATCCATTGTATCATCATATGAGTATCACCACACAATAAGATAACATCATTATTCACCTCAATTCATTATAACATAATAAAATCATCATAATCATAATCTATATTTCAACCATAATCCATAAGAACATGGTTGCCAATACAAAATTGAGAAAAACTAAACATCCATATAAAATTAGATACTAAAATCATGGATCAAGAAGAAAAATATATACATGTATGTCTCTATAATATACATCAACAAACATCATAATACATCATGATATAGTATATCATATGATACAAAAATGGTCCTTAGAGGTAGCCTAGGCTTAGCTCTAGGATTGGTATCCAATGCTTTAACTCCTCCTTATAGTGGTGATATAATCATTGAACACTATGACTATAAACTAATAGAATGTGAGTGTGTCTATATCCTCTTACTCATGTAACTTAGAGATGGAAAATATTGGTCTATAGGAGAGATACCATGATAATCTATGCGATAGTGTATCGATTGTTCAACCTTTACTGTCAATTCATCATAGATCTATGTTGCATTTGCCTACACCTTAGCTCTACAACATGGAATTTTTGAATGGTAACCATATGATCTAGTATTATATAGACCACCTAACTATCACTACCATTTGCTAAGGTTGGCTCTTACCATAGTCACATCCCTCTTTGTATTCAATTACATAATGCTTGACTACATCATCAAGGGTTTTTGAACAAGGTAGTATCACTTTTATATCCTTTGTATTGCCTTAACTAAAATCATGTTTTGTTCCATCATAAAGGATACCACAATTACCTGTAAATTAGCTTATTTTCTTGGCCAATATATCCCCCTTTAATTCCAATATTGACTAAGGTAACCTACTTGGTTTAGCTTCCCCCATTGTATACATGAATGTACTTATAATTATCTTACTATTTCTACCTTTTGACTCCTTTTATGGTATGCCTATCACTATATCACTAGTGGTAATACTGATCTTGAGACCTCCTCCTTGGTTGCATATGCTAAGCTAGTTTTTATCCCTACCACTATCACTACTATGGCTCGACCATCTAGTACCAACCCTAGTAGTGATTACTCACCCTAGGGTTAACCAATACTAGTTCAAGAATGAATGGGTCATCCATATATGGCTTAGGATATAAAATTGAATGAGGTGCTTCCACACATCCTTGATATTGAGTGGACCACTTGTACAAAATTAGTCCAAGTAGGATGTCCTATTATAGCCCAAAATATCAAACCATGTGATAATAATGGAAGATATCCTACTCACCATGTGGTCCCATTAATCATCAATGTATCCTTACCTTAGATAATTGATATGCATCCTCTATATAGCATGTGTGGCCCCTATAGATGTTGGAATTCACATCTATTTCCATAAATAAATAGAAGCAATCCATCCACTCAAATCTTATACTAAAATGATAAAAGAAAAGAAAATAGAGACAAAAATTATTGGGTGCATATAGGTGCCATAAAAAATATTTTATTATTAATGTTTAAGAATCACAACACTCTAATACAATGGATGGAGTGATTGAGGGTATTTATACCAATACCAAAACCCCAATTACATAAATATATTTAAACTAAGCTAACATAATAGGAGAAACTAAGTTTAATTACAAGTTATAAGGTGGATTTAACCATAACAGGGCTAACTACAACTCATAGGGTTTACATAATAAAATATTATAATAAACTAAATATAATTGTATAATGATTTCCATTAGGCTTACACAATATTACATCATACAATGTGGGCCTTGTCCATAATTTAGATTACACTTTCAACACTCCTCATAATCCACATGAAGGGGCTAAGGAGATAATACATTAGTGACAATAATATATTTCCCTCATAATGGATGCTTTAATGGGTCTTTATAGTTGAGGTAGATCCTTTTGAATCCCACTCAACATCAGGAAAATATCTACCCATATTTAGAAATTCAACTTCAACCCTTTACAATTTTAATAAGCTTTTTTTGGTCAAATGTCCTTCCTTCTTTTAGTACCCTTAAATGGTCTTTGATTTCTTTGAATACTTAGCCTAGAGCTTGGACCCCTAGTTCTTAGACTCCTTATATTTGAATTTCTTTGCATAAAATTATACTTATGAAGTGCCACCATAATTCCTCATTGTTACTTGAAAAATAAACTAGAAGAGAGAAAATTGTTAGCTTTTGAGGCTTATTACTTAAAATAATCAAACTTACAAAAATGAAATAAAGTACCAAACTAATATATATGATAATAAAATATTATGTAAGTAGAAAATAATTAAATAACTCATATAGCTATTCCTAAATAAGCCATAAAGAAAGGTTCACGAAAAATGGAGCCATAGCACTTGAAATAACCAAGTAATGTTATTACAATTGTGTCTCTTACATATCCACATTACCATGAATATATAATGTAATGTCACTTATCATATGAAGCACCCTTGGCCTTCCCACTTCTAGACTATTCAACTTCCTATTATATGGACTCATGTACACATGGACAAATGTGCATATTTACATTATTAAATATTATGCACCCATGTGCATTTATTACAACACAAAGTAAATAATAATCTAATAAATGTACCAAATAATGTAATATACTCTAACACCCCTGTATTACATTATTTGGTTATTGAAAACTTATCTTCAATATGAGTCTTCAGTCTCTTGCTAGAACTTGTTCTCTTCTTCCTTGTATGTATCTAGATCAAGCAAATTATTAGTATCATCATAAAACATAACTGATAGAGCTTTGAATTCATGCTCTTCTATATTCTAGCTGAAGAGGATTGCACTAGATTACACTTTTGACTTCCTTCTCTATATTGTAGCTGAAGAGGATTGCACTGTCACTAAAATTGTGGCTGAGGTGGTCTCTATTGATTTGGATATTTCCTTTTTTGAGGCAACTTATTTGGTTGAATCATTTTATTCCATTGGAATTGATCACTTGGATTAAATATGCAATAACTTGTACTATGACATCTTCTCTTAAAAATATGATAGTATCGATCATTCCATTTAGGTTTGTACTTTGAAATAGAAGTAGTGTTTCCTTTCTAATTATATTTTGATATTAATGCACTATTAGTCATTTCATCCTTAACTGAATTGATCACTTCATGTTCTTGTAGTATATTAACCAATTCATCAAATAATGTATCTTTACTTATAATTTGTAAAGATGTAACCAAGTGTTTATAACTTTTAGGAAGTGCTCTCAAAACTAATTGAACCAAGAATTTGTCTTCCACTATTTCTCCTAAGGTTAATAACTTTCCATTTATATCTAATACTCTCCTTAGAAACAATTTTATACTTTCTCCACTATTAAATTTTAGAGAATGTAGTTGTGTTTGAAGTTTAGAATAGTAGTTTTGTTTTGTCCTTCAAATACTTTAGCTAAAAGGTTCCATGTATATGTAGATGTTCCTGCTGAAGTAATATATGGCTGAATTTCATTTGTAATTGCAAAATTTATTATCATTATAGCTTTTGCTTCATATTATTCATATTTCTAAATTTCTCTTGCATATTTAGCAGGTTTATTTTTTGCTCCTTTAACTATATCCCAAACTTTTTCTACTATCAACATAGATCTTACTTTTTTTTTCCATGGTGCATAATTAGGGTCTTTAAGTAACTGATATTCTAAGAGAAATAGTTTATGTGATGTCATGATTAACCTTATACCTCCAAGATTTGAAATATAGCAAAGTATATTTACAATTATTATAAATTTAATATGTTGTAGAAATCCTTATTACTTGAACTCAATTAAATTCCAAATATTCTAAAATAGTTTTGTAACTTTAAATATTTGAATTACAAAACTCTTATGTATATATTTATCCAATAAGTTCTACTAAAGAATTATTCTTTTAATAATTCTCTAATTTGCTATTATATCTAAAGTTTCAAATATAAGCTTATTCTTCTCAAAATATCTTTCCATTTCGCCTTATAAAATAATATCCTTATTAATCCTAACTCAATATTATGAGTAATTTACTGCATGAAGGATAAACGTCGCGATTTCGTGACTAGTTTAAGAAAAGGGCACCATGGGGGAGAACATGTCGCGATTTCGCGACACTTTTGTGGAAGGGGCGCCCATTGGAATTATTGTCGTGATTTTGCTACACTTCCGGCCAACTGGGGCTTTAATGAAAAGTCGTCATGATATCGCGACACTTTCTCAAAGTTGTTGTTTAAAGGAGAACTCGTCGCGATTTCGCGACAATTTTGGGGAGCAGGTGCCTTCTGGCTTTCTCGTCGCGATTTCGTGACGTTTTTGGCGTTTGGGTGCTTTGGTGCTGTGCTGTCGTGATTTCATGACATTTTTTGAGTGGTGTGGCCTCGACGCTGTTTTGTCGCGATGTCGCGACATGTCACGATTTCGCGATCGGTTGTCGTGGCGCGGCGGTTGTTAGGTTTGGTGTCGCGATTTCGCGACTTGTCGCGTTTTCGCGCCCTTTGTTCTTCTAGTCTCTTTGCTCTTGGTTGGGATGCCCTTTCTCCCTCTTGTAACTGTAATTTGTTTTAATGCAAGCTTTTTTCATTTTTTTTCAAAAAAAAATATTATGAGTAATTTGAATAAAAAAAATTACCTTGGGCTTAGAGTTGTATTCTCCTATCAACAATGTTTGAATCCTATATAAATATTTCACTGCATACATCTATGAAATACATTGTATTTACACATGCTATCTTGGACTAAATCATTCACTTATTTGAGAGACAACCTCTCTCACTCTTGCACTTCAATATTAGCTTCACTTTTACAATTTGTAACCTCCAAAGGTTCTTTTAATTCATCCAATCGATGATCTCCTTCACACTTTTTTACATGCACTAATATGCCATATTTATTAATGAACTCTTAAATATTTTGGTGCCTTCAGATAATGTTTCCTTAACTAGGTGTGAATTGAACTTTGAACTTCCAATTTATACTTACTGCTTGATGAAATGGATGCTAGACTCTTCAAGTTTTAGTCTAGTATGTACCACTTGGCACTCCAAATCTTCTACCTCCCTTGAAATACATTTCCTTCTTTGACCGATATAATTGGTGATGGATGTTACTCATAACGCTCCTTCAACACCTTTCCAATGTTAATTTATATGGTGCTTGCATGTAGACTATTCCTCCTAGGATTACTCACTATTTTCAACATAAACCTTCACTGTTCCAATGCTCATTTCACTTTATGCTTCAATATGTTTGTCTCAATGTATTATTGCACTTTACTTTTCACAATCATATGCTTATTTCTCAAGTATGGACATCTTTCTTTTATTTGATGTTTTTACAGGTGGCTTTATCTCTTCAATGGCATCCAATGGTGTAGAGCTCATCTACGTATCTTCAATGGTGTGGAGATTTTGTCCATTACTCTCCAACAGTGTAGAGATAATAATTTTTTCTCCTTAGAGAAATGGTAACACTCCTTGTGAGTGGAAGTTCCTATTGATCTTTTGAGTGGCAATTCTTCTTCTACACTGATGTTTTTAACATCTCTCTTCACTTGTGCTCATCCAACACTGTTACACTTGGTCTAGTATATTTTTAAACTTAGAAATTTTACCAAATTTCTAACCTTTATTCAGTATTCATTTATCCTAGATTATTGCTTTCACTTTGCCTTAACAAATCTACAATAGCAAAGCATTCACTAACAATACTATGCACTTCTTATTTCTCCTTAGTATTGCTAGATCGTTAAGATGTAAACTCTACTAACACCTTAACTTAAAGAACTCCTTTAAGCTCTTAATTTTTTGATTCCAAAATAATGCAATATGGATCTTCAAATAATAATATGGTGCTCTTAAAACTTGATGTATAGCTTATTTTAGTACTCATACAATAGATTTAGATTGCACCAATATTGTATACTTTTATTTTCTCTATTTTGCTTAATTTTGTTGGTGATTTGATTCACCCAACTTGTTATATCAAAATTTAAACTTTTCACCAATGTTCTCCTTCACTTTTCTACTCTAACTCTCAATCAATTTGTAGCCTTTGTTGTTGCTCAAATTCTCCTTGTTTGTTTCCAAGTACCCTTTCACAAAACTGCTCCAAATCTACAATTTTCTATCCTCCTTAAATAATGTCCACAAAATCTATTTTTGTGGCTTCAAATCTCCTTCAATACCATATTCACATGCTTTAAATATTGAAGCTATTAATACTACCCAAATTGGTGTTCATAAACCTACAACTATGTAGTCAAATCCTTGCTTTTTTTGTTGGCTTAAATTTACAACGAAAGTTTGTAGAAAATTGAATTTTATTGTTGTCTAAACACCTTCAATATCCTATCTATGACCACTCCAAAATATACCCAAAACTTCTCCAAAATGTAGCTCTAGGCTACCTTCAATATGCTCTACTACAACTCATCAAACTCTACTCCAAAACTTCCAATTTTCTCTTACAAATAAACCTTAAAAGCTTTGTGGTTGTCCTTAGATTTCCCAAAACCTTGGGCTCCTCAATATTCTCTTCTCCTGTAATATCTTGACTTTAAAACTAACCTTCAAACCTATCTCCTTTCTCAAGAATCTAAATGTCTTGAGATATTCTAACTCTATCTCAAAAAATTTAGAAACTTTATGCCAAACACTTATTTCTATTGGGCTTGTTATTAAATGGTGATAATTGTCCCAAATTAGAAACTTCTCCTTGATCACAATATCTTGTAATTAAATTTCTTCAAATATTCTCTTTGCTTGCTCTATCCTACTTCTCATTTTATTCAATATGCCTTCAATAGCCACTTCTCCAAATATTGCAACAAGGCTTTCTCTAGCCTTATTCTCCTTCAGAATATTTTGAGACCTCTCTCTTGGGTCTTCTAATTCCACAACTCTTAAAATAATTCTCATGACTTAAAATTCTTCTTCTAAAAACTTTGCTGACACTTTTTCTTGGTTTCTTCAATCTCCCATATATGAGGATTCTACAATGATATTACTTTATTAGATCTCCAAATTCTACTACTCCTCAAATCTATAGTAGGACATTTTCTTAGGTCTTACAATTCTCCAATCTTCAAACTATGATGAGAATTGTTGGGGTTTTAATTGAAATCAAGGTAAAATTAAACTATGATTATGAATCTTTTATTTCTAGGAGGCACATACCTGCTAATAATAGATCAGACCCCAAAATTGGATGGATTATAGATTAACTTCAATCCAAGATCCAGAGTAGGCTGGTATACCTTGTCAACTAATTCAAGTGTTGACTCAATTAAGCTCAAAATAAGGTGTAAGTTTAGGGATATAAATGTGATAAGGGTTAGAAATTGGTTGAGATAATAATGGCCGGATGTAGATAATAGCATTGAAAAATAGGAAGAATCCACTGATCAATCATATTTCCAGTACACCACATATGAGACTAACAACAATCAAAATTTAGTATCTTCACCAATAAAATAATAAAACACTCAAAAAAATATTTAAAACATTTAAATGCTAATATTCTAAATAGTAGAACTAGATCAAAAATTAGACTAACAAAAATATAAGTCCGTTGTAGCATTTTTTAGGCATGAACCATTCCAAGGTGCTCCAAATCAACAATCCAATATCAACAAAATTGACTAATCATGACAACAATAAAAAATACATTCATAGAATAAACTAACAATTGATGGAGATAAGAGCTAGAGGTAAACATCCAAGTAATGCTCCTTCTATTTATTTCATAGCAATTGTAGTAATATATCAGGCAAACACTCCATAGTTGACCCTTAAACACGAGGGTTCAACCTCATTATATTGATTTTACAATGATAGTAAAAAAACTAGAAAAATTACAAGAAATTTCTTGCTAAATCAACAAAATACTGAGGTGGCAACCTCTCATTGTTTTTCAAGAAAAATAATTGAGTTATACTCCATGAATACTACACTTTTAAACTCTGTAAGTTGTTTAGCTCTCAACTCAATTTCGTATCTAGGATGGTTACAGGTTGATCTGGATCATCCTTTGTTCTTGAGAAGACTTTTCATCATTGATTTGCAACTAAAAATATGGGTGCATCTTGATTTTGGTGATGTTTGATATTCTTAGGTTTTTTTTTTGCACTCCTTAGGTTCCACTATATTCCTCAAATTTTGCTACATTATTCATGTTTTGCTGCATTCCTCAGGTTTCACTACATTCTTTAGGTTCTGCTATATTCTTCAGGTTCCACTACATTCCTTAGGTTCAAAATATACTACACTAAATTTCACTAGGTCATGTTGGAATGTGTTGATCACAGAGTACATGTTATAGGGTGTTTTATATCCTCTCATAAAATTTGCAACCTTGAATTTTGCTAAGCCTTGTTTGACTGCACTAACCATGGATTCTGCACCCTTATGGATGTTGATGGTTTTCTATGAAATCTGCTGCTTTAGTTTCCACCAGGTCATGTTTGACTAGTTTGACTATGGATTTTCAATTTTACATCAAATTCAGGTAGATTTTGACACTGCTCAACCTTCTACATTTCAGAGTCTACAACTCCAAATTTTGAATTACATTATTTGATTGCACTGACTGTCGATTCTAGCTTCCAACAGATATTAACCTTTCTGATACTTAGTCATATTTTCGCCCTAAACTAGCATGTTTATGATATTCTACCATGGAAATTTGTCTTTTTTTGGTGTTGCTTCTTCAAATTATGCAACTATAAATTCCTCTAGGCACTGTTTGACCATGCGAATTGTGGATTCTACAATCTAGCAAAATTTGACATTGCTTAGGAGCTTCTCTTGGACACTTAGAAAACTTTACAAAAGTTACTAAGTATGTGGCCTTTTAGACCTACATTTTAGTGCCTCTCAAGGAACTTTTCTCACAAAGGTAAAGAACTCAAAGCTTTATCCGATTAATATTTTAGTATAATTTGAGGAAAGCAATGATGCAATCATGAAGGAGGTAAAGAATCACAAAAAAAAGAGGGAAAGAACTATAAACCTAGAATCAAGAAGATCAAAAGAGGATGGGAAATGGATGAAAATGGCATGGTATTTAACCAAAAATTAGTATAGTAAGGTAAAAAAATCCTCATAATACACATGAAATGGCGGTGACTAGGTAAAACCAGGAATAAAACAAAATGGGACCACCACCTTAATACAAAAATGAAAGACTTAGAAGGAGGATATGGAATATTTACATGGGAATGAGAGGAAGCAACACTAATGTGCTTGTGCTTGTGCTTGTGCTTGGGAAAATAACAAGAAAGGAAACAAGCAGAGGAAATTGAATTTACACAAAAATAGGGAGTTGCACACCACAAATGTATCTATATGCATAATCCATTGTGGTGTGAGCTCCATATGCATAATACATAGAGGTGTAATAGTATTTCCAAGGTAGATAGACTACCCAAAATGGCAATCCCTATTTTCCTTTGTTTCACTTACAGTGTTAAAAAAGGATAAATAATACCTCTTCCATCTTAGCAAGATCTCCCATGCTATATTTGGCTTGCTGACCATGACCCATCTCAAACTTCAAAATATTTTCAAAACAGCATTTTTTATTCTTTTATAGACCTGAGAAAGCATGGCATTGACTGGTGATATGGATATCTTGACCAGATCTATAAAGTACTCAACTTGCTTCATATGGCATTCACACTCTCACTATGTCCTTTACCCTAGTCAAGTTGGGTTATTTCACACAGAGTATTGTTCAAAATATTTTCATAATCCTCTGGTTTGACTGTATATTATCCATTTGGAAAAAAAGTTAGAAGACCTTGTCATGAATTAAACCATCAAAATATCAAAAATTTGATATTATTCTTTCTACTTTGGATGTCATCCTCTATCCTTAATTCAAAACTTCCCCTCATTATCTTCAAGAAAAATAATATAAAATGGTAGAGCTGGTGCTTTCATGTGAACCTAATTCTACCTTATTTTGATAGCTATAGTCAACCATTTTATTTAAGTGCTGGTTATGTACACAAAAATATGGTGCATGTGCCTATGCCTGGCTTAAAATATTTCTTATGCCCCTACCCTGTGAATCTGCAATGTTCAAACTAATTGGATTTACATTTGTACTTCTCCTTAAATATTTTACAATGTGCATGGTAAATCTTACTTTCTTGAATGCAATGATGACCTGACACTTCATATCTTATATCGTAGAGATCGATTTCCTCCTTTGTGAGCTCTATATTTTGAAAATATCTCTCCCACCAATAGGATGTAGTTGAATGATTTATGTCAAGACACTCATGCTTCTGATGAAATAAACATTTTATTTCTCCCTTCATAGTTTATTTATGAGAATGGTCATCAAACCCCAAAAAAATACTTCTTGATGCTTCTGGAGTAATTAAAAGGATCTCTCTATCCAATGCTTTGTTAAAGTGGTGACCTATTGATGGGTCTCCTTGAAAGAAGTCTTCTGCTCTTGCACAATCATGTACAATTGTTGGAGGATTTATGTGTGGCTACTTATAATCTTCAATTATAAAATGATAAGAATATTGGATGGAAATCTCAACACTTATCTTTTATCCAAATATGTGAACACTATTGATCTCCTCCTCAAGTAAAAAACCAAAAGGTTCTATTGAAACTTCAGAATGATAAATGCCAAATAGGTATGTCGATGACCATGATATCTAGTACCACGAATAATTTAGGCAACCCCAACAACATAATCAAAAGATCTTTATAATGCCAATAAACTTAATGATTTTTCCTTTAAAATGTAAATATTTTAGTTCCATCCTTTCTACAATTAGTCCTAAATATTTACATATTTGGAACAACATGACGGGTTCTTCAACTCCCAGGATTACTAAAAAATTATGCACCATTCCCTTTTCAATAGCAATTGATACATAGCATGGGTTTTGTTAACTATCATAGAGACCTAGAGCATTACTCATCAGGATATTTTTGCCCTCACCACTTAGATTTTTTAAATAAATCTTAACCAAATCAACCCCTAAATGTACCAACAAATCTCACCTCAAGATTTGATTTTTCTGAGATGACTCATTGAACAAGTCCTAAAATTGATGCACCCTTTTGATTCATTGCTCAAATTTTATTGTAGGGACATACAATTCCCTAAGGGCCTTAGTCTCCCTTTCCTTCAACAATTTTCCAATCAAGATATGTTCAGGTATTTGCACTTGCATCCCCTGATCTTGAATGGGAACTTGTAACATAGTACATATACTACTAGAATTATTTGTCAGAGAGACTATTTATGAACCATAAATTCTTATACTAATTAGGTAGTCATAATATGATTCCATTTCTTGCTTCAAATTGAAAAAAGGAACTAGGCTAAAAAATGGATTGGTATTGTTGGTCATCCCTTCTAGTTTCGAACATTGTCTTCCTTTGCATTCTTTTTTAGTCCTACCTTCATTGTGCCATGGAATGGAACAAAGGTAGGAGTTGAGGTTCAATGATATCATATTATCAAAGGGTAGACTATTCTCTCTCCCATAGTACTAGGAGTACTACACAATTTATTTTGAATCTTGGATGGAAATCACTAGGCTAATCCATTGACTCGATAGCAAACCAACACTAGTCTTTTACTTAGCACGCAACTCTACTTCTTTAATATTTTTGCTAACTGAGGGGGTAAGATAGTGCTAGATAAAGATGGATATACTATTCTAGGGGGGAATTTACCTACAGTGATTAACATATTTTTCTCTCATGGCCTCTCGAAACACTTGTGGGAACACTTTAACTTTAGATTGTTGGATTAGAAGACTCAAATAGGGATGCAATGCATGAATATAATACAAGTATGCCTGAGGGTGGGATGGTTGGTATTGTTACGGGATTATATTCCATATTCTTTTGAAACAAACATTGAACTCAAAAAGGCTTTCTTGAAAGGACTTCCTTATGAATGAAAACTGAGTGAGGAGTAGGAAGGGGTCTCCAGGATCATCAAATTCATCCATAAGGGCTTTTACTAGATCCTACCATATTTTTATACTACCATAGTCCAAGGTTCTATACCACATCAAAACCTTACCCTTAAAATATAAAACTAATAATCTTAATATAACATCTTGAAACTTGATATTGTAGACATACGACAAAGATGCTATATCTTGGCAATGCTCTTTTATGATTTTATCTTTCCCTTGATAACTAGATAAATTCTAGAGAGCAATTTTAGGAATCTCATATAAAATTGGGATGTCTAAGGGGTTGGAGTCATACCATGGGTGACAATGGTGATAAGCCATTAGGCCTACGAATTTTTAGAATATAAAATGGGAGCTATATATTTTCATAGATAGTTATTTTAAAAAAAGGTAACCGGTCATGAAATATGACTTTACTCCCCAACATAGTTGCCAAGTGAATTTACTTTATCCACTAAATGAGGTCAAGAAAACTCACTAAATATTGATTTATTTAGGAATTATAAATAAAGAAGTGTGTGAGGTAACATCCAATGGGTCTTTGAGGTCTCATTGGGCATGCCAAAATTATTGGGGTCTGAATTGACATCAAGGTAAAATTGAACTATGATTATGAATATTTGACTTCTAGGAGGCGCATACCCTCTAATCATATCTCAAGCCTCAACATTGGATGGATTAGAGATTAACTTCAATCCAACCTCTAGAGTAGGCGGGTATACCTTATCAACTAATTCAGGTGTTGACTAAATTAATCTCAAAATAAGGTGTAAGTTTAGGGATAGAAATGAGATAAGGGTTAGAAAATGGATGATATAATAATGGTCGAATGGAGCTAAAAACATTGAAAAATAGCAAGAATCCGCTAATCAATCACATTTCTAGTATGTCACACTTGAGACTAACAACAATCAAAACTCAATATCTTCACTATTAAAATAATGTAACACTCAAAAAATTATTGCAAACATCTAAATGCTAATAATGCAAATAGAAAAATTAGATCAACAATTAGACTAACATAAATAGAAGTATTTTACAACATTTTTTAGGCATGAACCATTCCAAGGTGCTCCAAATCAAAAATCCAATATTAGCATAATTGACTAATTATGACAGCAGTAACATAAATGCATTCATAGAATAAACTAACAGTTTATGGAGATAAGAGCTAGAGGTAAACATCCAAGTAATTCTCCTATTGATTTCACAACAATTATAGTAATATATTAGGCAAACACTCTATAACTGCCTTAAACATGAGGGTTCAACCTCATTATAGAGATTTTACAATGATAGTAAAAACAATTAGAAATATTATAAGGAATTTCTTTTTGAATCAGAAAAATGTTGAGATGGTAGCCTCTCATTGGTTTTCAAGAACAAGAATTGAGTTGTACTCCATGAATACTGCACTTTTGAACTTTGTAAGTTGTTTGGATCTCAACTAAATTCCACATCTGGGATGGATATAGGTTGATCTAGATCATACCTTTGTTCTTGAGAAGACTTTTCATTATTGATTCACAACTAAAAATATGGTTGCATCTTGATTTTGGTGAAATTTGATATTCTTAGGTATTTCTTGCTACAATCCTTAGTTTCCATTGCATTCCTTGGGTTCTACAAAATTCTTTAGGTTCACTGCATTCCTCAAGTTCCACTGCATTCTTCAGGTTTCATTGCATTCTTTAGGTTCTACTGCATTTCTCAGGTTTGGAATCTTCTACACTAAGTTTTGCTAGGTCAAGTTGGAATGTGTTGACCATGAAGTACATGTTATAGGGTGCCTTGCATCCCCTCATAGAATCCACAACCTTGAATTCCACTAAGCCGTATTTGACTGCGCTGAGTGTGTATTTTGCACCCTTATGGATTTTTATGGCTTTCTACAAAATCCAACCAATTACCCCTCACATTACCTCAACAAATGATCATTTCCACCAATCCCTTGTATGAAAAAATTTCTATTGTTTCACAAGCCTCAACATCTATTCCTCCTGCCACACTTGTAGGACATACATCTCATTACCATACCACAGTAAGTAGCAATACCTTTTGCTACTCACTCCCCACCTACTTCCACTACCATGGTTGTTTCACAACCAACCCAGTCTACCACATCGCACATGGCAGTCCTTACATCAAATGCAATTGCAATGCAACAAGCTTTAATATAGCTGTAGCAAATTATTTTGGATAACGCTAACCATAGCATGAATCCTGACCCAACCTACATTTGCAAGGGATTGAGCATAATTTTCCACCTACATCTCACCAAAAAATACCTTCATCCAAGATCCATCTTGGGTAATGCACCCCCCATCCACCACCATGGTCCATAATCAACCTCTACACCCATATGCTAACACAGTAGGTCAGCATACCACTATACCTCCATCACCCCATTCATATCATAATCCTCCTCATCATCCATACCATAATACATATCAACCAACCAGACCATATCACTCGCAACCTGCATATAATCCACCCCATTACCAGCAACATCAAGTACATTCGAGTGTCAATCATATGGATGAACCTAGATACCAGTTCTTACAAAGTCATATTGATAGTCTTGTCATTCAAACTCCAAGCTTGCAATACAAAAATCCAACTTTAAGGCAAATACTCAATAATCCTATTCATGCTTCGGTACCTAAGCCACCATATCCAATATATTTTCAAATACCCAAGCTTGAATTAAAGGGGGAAGAGGACCCCGGTGAACATATAACTAAATTTGTGAATTCATGCTTCAGAATCAAGAGCAATGATGCATTATTATTACATACCTTTCCTCAAACATTAAGGGGAGAAGCCCAAGACTTGTACAATCACGTACCACATCAAAGTGTTTTTACCTTTGAACAACTAGCAGACCAGTTCTTCAAAAGATTCACCCTAAATGTTAGAAAATAAACAACATTGACTGATTTGATTTATCTAAAATAATATTATGATGAATCAGTATATGACTTTGGCAATAGATGGAGATCAATCATGATCAATTTACCATTTTCACTCCCTATTTCAGAGATAATAAGAATGTTCACAAAGAGTTTTGGTAGACCCATATCTTCATTGCTACAGCTACAGCAGTATAGAACATTCAATGAGGTACTTGCCCAAGCAAAATTGATTGAAGAAATAAAAATTTATGAAGGTGAGATTAAGCCTAAAAATAAAGAGTGGCACAACAAGAACAAAAAGGGGAATAACCAAGGTCAGTCTAATACTGCATAGGTTAATCAGATAGTTTTGGGCCATCCATAGTTGAATCAGCTAGATCAAACATAAATCCAACAACCCCAACAACAACATCAATCGCAATAATCAAATTATCAAGCGATTCCACCCCCACATTAGGCACAAAATAAGACACAACCTACAAAAAGGTAACAACGTCATTTTAAGCCAAAAATAAATTACACACCAGTACAAGAGCCATATTCCTTAGTATTTCAAAAGTTGTATACGAAAAAACTTTTTACATTGTCAAAAATGAAACCTAATGATCCTAACAAATTGAAGAAAAAAGGTTACAAAGAACACCTCTTTTGCATCTATCATAGACAAAGAGGACATTATATTGAAGGTTGTATGGATTTAAAGGAATTGTGCAAGATTTATTAGAAGTAGGTACAATCAAAGTTGACAACCCACTAGCCCAAAATAACCAAAACCTAGGCATATATCAGACACCTTTGCCACATCGAGAGGTAAATCAACAATCGACAAGAGCATCAACTTCTATAGTTCCTCCCAATCAGGTTAATTATGTGTCTCAACTGCCACAAGGTTTTGTAGGGGCTATCAATATAGTCACCTGTGGATAGAGGCAAGCTAATCACACAACTCAGGCTCTAGTAAAATCACCAACCAATGTTCCTGTACAACTTGGATAAAGTGTTCACCACCTTTCCACAACCGCCCAGTTGTTACTTTGAACAGCCAGTTAACACAAATTTTGAAAATGGCTTCAGCAAAATTGTTGATATATGAGCTAATACAACAATCAAAACCTCATAGGGAAGCATTGATGGAAATTTTAAAGTCTATCCAAGTACAATCAGAAGACCCCAATGCATTCAACTCCTTTGTAGGTAGTGTGCAAAAGTGCATGGAACCCTTTATAGTATTTTATGACTTTGAGGAAAAATAAATCTCAGCAGACTCACCCGATCCACCACTGCACATAGTAGCTCACATTGACAAGAAACCATTCAAGAGAGTGCTTATTGGTACTGGTTCCTCAATTAACCTCATCACCACACCTACCATGATGAAGCTCAACATCTTGTCATATCATTTCACAACATCCACATTCACCCTTAGGGCTTTTAATGACACTTTATGCTCAACTGTAGGAAATTTTGTTCTTCCTATCACCGTGGGGGTGAAAGAAATACATGTTCTCTTCCACATCTTGGAAGGAGAAATGCAATACAACATACTTCTTGGATGCCCTTGGATAAGATAAATGAAGTGTGTGCCTTCAAAATTGCATCAATGCTTAAAATATGTGCATGAAGGAAAAGTACATTGTATACCAATTGACACAGAACCTTTCAAATACTGTAACTTGATTTCAAACTCGTATGAGCCCTTGCTTCCATCAACACATCTAACTATCTAGCCACTGACCATTAGGACCATTCCATCTAGTAAAACTTCATCAAAAGCACCCATTCAAGATTAGTTACCTATAGTTGACCTAGATTTTGCATCCAAAAGCATCAGCTCAATTCAATATTTGAAAACTGTATATCACTTTCCAATCACACCAAACCATCTTGCCAACCAAAAACCAAGTCCATCTAGCTCACTTCCATATTAAAAACAACCATTCATATTTGTAGCACAACCAAATCCATCCATCAATAAACCATAATCATCACAACCCATAGTCTCACAAATAGGGCCACCTATTAGGGAAAATCCACCACCACCATTAGAACCACAAACTTACTTAGAATAATCCTTTTCATCCATTGAAACATTAGCCCCTCAACCTTCCTGAGTTGTAGTACACCTCACCAATCTTGATGCAGGAGCATCCGGTAACAGTGTCGGCAATCTTGCATCCTTCTAAATTTTCTTTAAGTTTTTGTATTTTGATGTATTTTGGTTCCTTTCCGGAGGAGGGAAGATGTTGCAAAGCAGAAGGGGAAGTTGGTAGAAGAGCTAAGGCAAAATTTGGGGAGGTCGCGAAATCGTGACCTTCGAAGTGGTGGCAAAGGCAGGGACCAGTTCTGTCGCGATATCGCGACGTCGCGACGTCACGATATCGCGACATTTGTTTGCAGTTGGAACGTAGGGAGGATTCCGTCGTGATATCGCGACGTCGCGATGTCGTGATGGTTGTTGAGAAGCAAAGGCAAGGGGTGATCTCCGTCGCGATATCGCGACGTCGCGATATCGCGACTTTATTTTAGAGGCGGTGGTGAGGAGCTTTAGACGTCACGATATCATGACGTCGCGATATCGCGACGTCGTGATATCGCAGCGGTCTACAGAACATGGCGGAGGGGTTGAGTCCTGTCGCGATATCATGACAGTCACGATATCGCGACTGTCGTGATATCGCGGCAAATCAGAAACTGCCACGTGGCGTATTTCCAAGGCAGTACCAAGGGTTAAGACAAACCCAAGATCATGGCAAAGGACCTCAGAAAGGTGAAGACGAAGGTGGAGGGGTCGACCGCGACCAAGTAAAGTTAAGGTCGAAGAAAATAGCGGACGGCCAGACAAGGCCAAAAACTGACACGTGGACTGCCACGTGTATCCTCGAAGTTGTAAAGGGCACGTGCCTTGAAGATTGTGCATTAAGGAGAGGGCAAGCCGAATTTAAACACGTGGTTAGCTACGTGAATCTGGTTAAAGATGGAGGCCACGTATCATGGAATGAAATTTTACAGTCGCATGCATTAAAGAAAGAGAACCACCTTTTAGAGGGATTTTGTTTTTCGACAAAACGGTAGATTCAGAGCATGGACAGTATGGGTGAGCAGAGGCTCGGAAGGACAGTCTGACCGGAGCGGTGGTGCAGGTCAATGAGGCCATTAATGAGGGCTTCTTGGTAGGTCGGGCAGTGACCCATTTATGATCGAGAAATTTGAAGCTTCGAAGGGGGGAAATTTGAATTCAAATTTTTGTTAGGTGAAGGCATTAATTGCCGAGAGGATCGGGGGCCTCGTTAAAAAGCCCAAAAAATTTGTAATGGAGGGGAGAAGGTGGACCGGAGAACAGAGGAGGTAGTACAGTGGAAGAACAGAGCCGAAGTCGGCCATTGTAAAGCCTGCGGGCTGTTTCATTCAAGCCTGTAAAAAAAATATATTTTTTTTTTTAATTTTAAATGAAAAGGCAAGTTTCTTGAAGTGTTGGTTTTCGGTGCCCCGTTAGTGGTATCAGAGCAGGAGTTCCTGAGCGTACAATAGATCGCCGAAGGAGAGAGGCAGTTGTACCAGGACGTGTGGGAGGGTTTGAGTTTGGGTGAAGATGCCTCCGAGAAGAAACCCGATGGGTGGAAGAGGCATGGCAGTGGAAGATTTTCGGGCATTGCAGCGGCAAGTCCAGGCCCTGCAAGAAGAGCTACGCAGAGGACGTGAGCCGAGAAGGGATGCAGATAAAGGAGGATGAAGTGGAAGAGGAGAATGAGTTTGAAGAAGAGGAAGAAGATGTAGATCCGGCCTAGGCCAGATTGTACAAGGCCATATCCCAGATCGGGAAGAGGCCGAAGTTAGAAGTTCCTACGTATTCCGGGAACTTGAACCCAGAGGAGTTGATAGACTGGGTGAATGATTTAGAAGAATATTTCGAATACGAAGAAGTTGAAGACCCTAACCGGGTCAGATTTGCTAAGACCCGACTGAAGGGTCATGCTAGCATTTGGTGGAAGGGGGTACAACTGGAGAGAAACCGAAGAGGAAAGGAGCGGATAACCAGGTGGGACAGAATGGTGGAGAAATTAAAAATGCAGTTTATCCTCGTAGATTATGAACTGGACCTGTTACGTAAAATGTAGAGTTTGAGGTAGATGAACAGAACAGTTCAAGAATACATGGAGGAATTTTACAAGATCTCCATCAGAACCGGACATTTGGAAGCAAGCAAGGAAAAAGTGGCCCGTTACATTAATGGGTTGAGACCGAGTGTGCAGGAGGAGTTGAGTTTGGTTCGGGTAAGCACCATTGAAGATGCTTACCAATTTGCTTTGAAGGTTGAAGAAAAGCTGAACCGGAGGTTTGAAAGCAAGCCAAAAGTAAAAGGACCGGGAGGAAAGAACGGTGGAAAGAAAGAAGGAAAGGAAGAGAATAAAGAAGAGGAGAGCAGCAGCCGAGGTCAGAAAGAAGAAGATGAAGACCCAAAACCGCAAGTTCATAATGATAACTACCCAAGAGGAAGGGGTAGATCTGGACGCGGGAATGAAAGGGGAGTATTTCGTGGAACATGTTTCCACTGTGGTGAAGAAGGGCATCGTGCATTTGAGTGCCCACAACACCGGGAAAAGACAAACAAGAGGCCAGTGGGTCCCGCCAGAGCAATTGTGGCAGTTGAGGATGCTGACTCAGAACATTCTAAGGAAGCTAAAAAGGGAGAAGCCATGATTGTGAGAAGGACCATGCTGGTGGAAGAAGACAAATCTGAACAGAGGAGAAGCCTGTTCCGTACCCGGTGCAAGAGTGCAGGCAAAGTTTGCAATGTGATCATCGACAATGGAAGTACAGACAACTTAGTTTCTGAGGAGATGGTTACTAAGTTGCAGTTGGAGAGAAGGAGGCACCCACACCCGTATCGGATTGCGTGGTTGCGGAAGGACCACCGAGCTTGGGTCCGGGAACAGTGTTTAGTCACGTTCCAGATCGGGAGATACCAGGATGAAGTCCTGTGTGATGTATTCCCCATGGATGCTTGCCATTTGCTGTTGGGCAGGCCATGGCAATTTGATCGGAGTGCAGTGCATGATGGACATGCAAATACATACTCCTTGGTGAAATATGGAGTGCGGCACAAGTTGAAGCCATTGCAGACCGAAGATGAGAAAATGTGCAGTAATGCCAAAATTTGTCTGGTAGAAGGCAAAAATTTTTTCCAGGAAACAAAACTTGAACAGGTTGTAAAGGTTGATGGGTGTTCGGAAATATTACAAAGGACGCGGACCGAACAGCCTAGAAGTGAAGGTCACTTCTCTTGTTACCCCGGGTGTCTGATGCAGGAGCATCCGATAACAGTGTCGGCAATCTTGCATCCTTCTAAATTTTCTTTAAGTTTTTGTATTTTGATGTATTTTGGTTCCTTTCCGGAGGAGGGAAGATGTTGCAAAGCAGAAGGGGAAGTTGGTAGAAGATCTAAGGCAAAAGTTGGGGAGGTCACAAAATTGTGACCTCCGAAGCGGTGGCAAAGGCAGGGACCAGTTCTGTCGCGATATCGCGACGTCGCGATATCGCGACATTTGTTTGCAGTTGGAACGTAGGGAGGATTTCGTCGTGATATCGCGACGTCACGATATCACGACGTCGCGATGTCGCGACGGTTGTTGAGAAGCAAAGGCAAGGGGTGATCTCCGTCGCGATATCGCGACGTCGCGATATCGTGACTTTATTTTAGAGGTGGTGGTGAGGAGCTTTAGACATCGTGATATCGCGACGTCGCGATATCGCGACGTCACGATATCGCGACGTCACGATGGCGAGGGGTCTGAGTACATGGCGGAGGGGTCGTGACTCCGTCGCGATATCGCGGCAAATCAAAAACTGCCATGTGGCGTATTTCCAAGGCAGTACCAAGGGTTAAGACAAACCCAAGATCATGGCAAAGGACCTCAGAAAGGTGAAGACGAATGTGGAGGGGTCGATCGCGACCAAGTAAAGTTAAGGTCGAAGAAAATAGCGGACGGCCAGACAAGGCCGAAAACTGACACGTGGACTGCCACGTGTATCCTCGAAGTTGTAAAGGGCACGTGCCTTGAAGATTGCACATTAAGGAGAGGGCAAGCCAAATTTAAACACGTGGTTAGCTACGTGAATCTGGTTAAATATGGAGGCCACGTATCATGGAATGAAATTTTACAGCCGCATGCATTAAAGAAAGAGAACCACCTTTTAGAGGGATTTTGTTTTTCGACAAAATGGCAGATTCAGAGCATGGACAGTATGGGTGAGCAGAGGCTCGGAAGGACAGTCTGACCGGAGCAGCGGTGCAGGTCAATGAGGCCATTAATGAGGGCTTCTTGGTAGGTCGGGCAGTGACCCATTTATGACCGAGAAATTTGAAGCTTCGAAGGGGGGGAAATTTGAATTCGAATTTTTGTTAGGTGAAGGCATTAATTGTCGAGAGGATCGGGGGCCTCGTTAAAAAGCCCAAAAATTTGTAATGGAGGGGAGAAGGTGGACCGGAGAACAGAGGAGGTAGTACAGTGGAAGAACAGAGCCGAAGTCGGACATTGTAAAGCCTGCGGGCTGTTTCATTCAAGCCTGTAAAAAATATATATATTTTTTTTTAATTTTTAATGAAAAGGCAAGTTTCTTGAAGTGTTGGTTTTCGGTGCCCTGTAAAATCTAGGTATTGGTGAGTACATTATTGAAAGTGTCATGGTTACACCACCTATTGAATCAGTCAAGGATTACGGCCGCCCTCGCGACCCACCTTTAGCCATAGGTGAAATATACAAAATGGGCTCCCCATAAAATGCAATAAATTTCATATATGGGGGAGTCAAATCTTCATCAAGTCCATCTCCTCTAGAGGAGGACCATGTAAAAGAGTTTAATGAGAACATTGATTTTTTATCTAACCCATCATTTCCAGTGAGATACTTTCATAGGGTTAATTGGCAAGGATATGGACTTGGAAGACATTAACAAGGTCCCCACCGTATTATTGAGCTAGAATACAGAGATCCAAATGACCGCTTAGGTCTAGGTTACAAACCCTCCATCGCAAGCTCTTCGTTAATTCAAACATTCCAAGAGCTAGATATTGAGAGCGAAGACGAGGAAGGAGAAAGTGACAAGGAGGATGAACCCAATGATGAGGATGATGATATAAATGGTGAATACCTAATCAATAATTTTTACCCTCATGTGTTTGGAACTTTCCCATAACAAGCCTTGTAGAAAGAACCAGGATACGAAGATCCACCAAAATTGACCGACCTTAGGCTAGAATACACACAACTTGTTCTGGGACCTCATACAAATGCTAACGGCTTCTAGATAAGCGATGATGATTATGAAGATGAGACAAAAATGATATTTCTAAACCATGAGCATGAAATGCAAGCTAGAAGAATGCTTCAAGCAGAGGCACATCCTGAATGGCTAAATCAGGAAGAAGAAGAGCCTCAAGAGGAGATAATATATGGAGAAACTATGCAAAGAGATGACTGGTACCAAAAGAAGTTTCCAATAGACCGCGCACTTTTTTGGCTAAACAAAGAGCATGAGGGTCCTGAACCAGAACCTCCTCCATCACATTGGCATCACATGCAGCACAACCAATCACACACATTAGGTCAGTTGCAACCTAGAGAAGATGAGTCATCAATTCTCGAATCATAGCCACCTCATTTCCATCAAGTCAACATGATTTTTGTTGATTTTCTCACCCCACTCCGTAATCCATATGATGAGATAAAACCGATCCATATTGACACCAGTCTCATAGCCATGGACAGGATCTCATCCCCACCATCCACTGTCGAGTTTATCCTA
Source organism: Wollemia nobilis (assembly GCA_028583015.1). Taxonomy (NCBI): domain Eukaryota; kingdom Viridiplantae; phylum Streptophyta; class Pinopsida; order Araucariales; family Araucariaceae; genus Wollemia; species Wollemia nobilis. Next base: position 1,005,757 of record JAQPPZ010002146.1, on the reverse strand, counting down.
TCCGAAGAGTTGTTGCGTGCTTCGAATGCATATATTCCACAACAACCTTCATCATCAAATAATTCAGTTTTTCAAACTGAGATAGAGGGGGAAACCCCAGAAACATTTGAAAATGTGGCGGATGATATCCACCTCATCCCAACTCCACATCAGTTAGAAGAAGGTTCTCACATGTTAATCAAAGAGTCTATAGACGTGAACCTTAGTGAAGACGCGGATAATCCCCAGATTGTCAAAATAGCAAAAGAATTATCCGTAGAAGAAAAAGAGCGCATCATAAACATGCTTAGAGAAAAGAAAGAAGTGTTCGCATGGTCCTATAAAGACATGTCTGGCTTAGATCCGGACTTGGTAGTCCACAACCTTATGCTAGCACATGATGCAAAGTCGTTCAAGTAGAAGCTTAGGAAAGTCCATCCAACAGTCGCATTAATTGTGAAAGAAGAGCTGCAAAAGTTATTGGATGTACACTTTATAGTACCAATCGATTATCCTAAATGGCTCTCAAACATGGTACCCATTCACAAACCGAATGGGGGGATACATGTATGCACTGATTTTCGAGACTTAAACAAAGTGTGTCCCAAGGATGATTTTCCTTTGCCCAATATCGATCAACTAGTAGACTCATGCGCTGGTCATGAAATGCTTTCCTTAATGGATGGTTTCTCGGGATACAACCAAATTCGGATTAATCTCGAAGATCAACACAAAATAGCATTTACAATGCCTTGGGGGACATTCTGTTATAGAGTGATGCCATTTGGGCTAAAGAACATGGGAGCTACATATCAACGTGCCATGACATACATATTTCATGATTATATGCATAAGATAATCGAAGATTATGTAGACGATCTTATTGCTAAATCAAAAACATGTCTTGAACACATAAAAGTACTAGAAAAGGTATTTGATCAATTGATAGAGCATAAAGTAAGGCTAAATCCTAAGAAGTGTGTATTTGGTGTCACATCAGGAAAACTTCTAGGATTTATTGTTTCCAAGCGAGGCATTGAAGTAGACCCAGGAAAGGTAAAAGCAATATTAGAAATGTCACCACCCAAAAACCTAAAAGAGTTGCGAAGTTTACAAGGGAAAGTCCAATCTATTCGATGATTCATCACACAACTCTTAGATAAATGTAGGCCTTTTAACCACCTGTTACAAAAAGGAGTGACATTTTCTTGGACAACTGAATGTCAAGAGGCATTTGATGACATAAAGAAGTATCTGGCTTCACCACCAGTTCTCACGTCGCCTCGAATAGAAGTCCCATTTCACCTATACATTTCTGCAACAAATTTTGCTTTAGGAACAATGCTTGCACAAAAGAATGAAAAAAATAAAGAGCAAGCAATTTACTACATCAGTCGAACATTGGTAAGTTACGAAACAAGATATGCTTATGTCAAAAAGTTGTGTTTAGCAGTGGTTTTTGCCACTAAGAAACTTAGACATTACATGCTCAACAATACCACCTATGTTATAGCTAGAGAAAACCCTCTGTGATACATGATGACTCGCACATACAACAACACCCATACTACTAAATGGATAATGCTTTTAACAGAATTTGACCTTGAATTCATAAGTCAAAAATCCATAAAAGGGCAAGTGATAGCTGATCAATTAGCGGAAGCTCCACTACACAATGATAAACCATTAATAATTGAGCTTCCAGATGATTTAGTATTTTCTATCACAGAACAAGAAGAAGTAGTTTCACCTGAGGATGAAGCAGATATGACAATGTTCTTTGATGGATCCAAGTGCAAAAAAGGACAAGGTGCAGGAGTCATGTTTTACACACCCGAGGGAATACCAATTCCCTTATCATTCAAACTCGACTTCACATGCACTAATAATAATGCGGAGTATGAGGCCTTAATACTAGGTCTTCATTCAGCTATAGCAATGGGAATAAAAAGGTTAAGCATTTTTGGTGATTCTCAATTAGTTGTCTACCAAATAAAAGGAGAATACCAATGTAAAGAACCAGTCTTAAAGAAATACCATGAAGTAGCAATAAGGTTGCTAGAAAAGTTTGACTGGTATGAAATTAGTAACTTGCCATGATCGAAAAATAGATTCATGGATGCAATGGCTTCCTTGGGATCTCTCATCCCTAAAAATGAGCATGGAGAAGTACAACCGCTAATCATAACAACAATGTCTAAACCATCAATTCAAAAAGCAGAATCTATAGGTGACAAGAATGTTTGTTTGATACATGTCAAACCTTACAATTCTTACCTTGATGAAGTAAGAGACTTTCTCAAATTAGGTACACTCCCAATAGAAATGACATGAACTACAAAAAGAATGTTCAAACAAAGAGCAATTCATTTTACTCTACTTGGAGATGTGTTATATAAATGTGGCTATGATGGAATATTATTACGATGTTTAAATCCAATTGAATCAGAGAGAGCCATATCAGAAGCCCATGATGGTACCTGTGGTGGCCACTTTAGTGGAATGGCTATTGCAAAGAGAATACTACGCATGGGATACTATTGGTCGACCATGGAAAATGACTATTGTAAATACGTCAAAAGATGCCAAAAGTGCCAACACCATGCAAACTTGACTCATGTACCGTCACAAAATTTGCAGCCAATTCAAAGTTATGTGGCCATTTTCACAATGGGGCCTTGACTTGATTGGTAAGATAACACCTGCTTCATCAAGACAACATAAATTCATCATAACTACCACAAAATACTTCACAAAATGGGTGGAAGCAATTCCAATGACCACTACGACTGGACCTCGAATAGTGGAGTTTATACTTTAGCATATTATCTATCATTTTGGAATACCCTCAAAAATAATTTTTGATAATGGAAAGTCGTTTAAGAATAAGGATGTTAAAGCATTGTGCAATAAATTCAAAATTCAACACAGTTTCTCAACACCGTATTACCCACAAGCAAATGGGCAAGCTGAAGCAACCAACAAAACAATGATATCTATTCTCAAGAAACTGGTTAAAAATAATCATCGAGATTGGCATGCTCACCTCCCTTTAGCACTATGGGCTTATAGAACAAGCATAAGAACACCAACGGGAGCAACGCCATTTTCACTAGTTTACGGTGCAGAAGCTATATTACCATTAGAGCTTGAGATACCCTCCTTGCGAATCGTAATACAGGAATTCATGGATGATGATACAACTAGACAAGCACGTCTTGACCAATTGACAATTATTGATGAGAAACGTATAAACGCTCTAGAGCATTTACGAGTATATCAAGATAGAGTCAAACGTGCTTACAACGCAAAAGTCCATCCTCACGAATTTCAAGTGGGGGACCTAGTGCTCAAAGAAAATCAACAAAATACCAATGCTTTACCACACTTGAGAGATAAATTTGCAGCTAACTGGTTAGGCCCATATATTGTAAAGCAAAAGTTAGGACAAGGAACGTACAGACTTTCCAATTTAGAAGGGAAATTGGAGCCAGAACCACTAAACATTATGCACCTAAAGGCTTTTTATGCATAAATCGACTTGCAATATATGTATATATATGTACATGGCTAAAAAAAAAAAAATATTTCATTTTACAACATTTCATGCATTTTACATTGTAATTAGACACATCTTTACTTAAATTTTGCATATTGCATTCACATTTCAATAGTTATTCGTACACAAAAGTTCAATTCTTGAAAAATAAGAATATCACAAGCATGTAAAAAAAAACAAAAAAATCATCATATAGTTGCATCCATCCCATCCCATGTTCAGTAATCTTTCGTAGTGGTGATGATACGACCAAGCAAAACAAGTTTCGAGAATTGGGGGTATTCAACTAAGATTCTTTGCAACTCACAAAAGTCAAACACATCATATTCTCATATATCATAAAAATTTTAGTCACTCAAACATGTCTAGTGAAAAACCAAACTTCATGAAGTGTCCAATTTTCTTTAGGACCAAAGCACTTTTATCACATTAAGAAAATCTTGAGTATGGTAGATTGACCCAAAAACAATTTGGAACCAAATACACTTTTACAAATTTTAAAACATCTTGAGTGATAGAAGGATAACGTCAATTTGGGTAAACCTCGAAGCGAAAAAGTAAAATTCCTCGCTTACCCTATCACGCAACATAGTCCAAAATTCAAAAATAGTGGTTATCACCACTACCACAATGCAACCACAAATATAAATAATTGTAGAGTAGTAAGGATAGGATCACATTCTCATCATACTTCGGTTGAGAATCTGATTCCCCAAAACTCTATACAAAAATAATTACAAACACACACCACAGATCTCTAAAAGCTGAAAAGATCGTACTATGTTCCCCTCAGAAAGTTATGTAGTCATCCCAAAGGCTTAAATATCAGATCATTGGACTATGGAGTAAACCTCCACCGGGGCTATAGACGCTTGACTGGCAGTGGAGTAAACTCATGCAGGGCGACATGTCTCTCTCCAAAGAGGGAGACCTCTGACCGCACATACGGGTAAGCTAGCCAAAAAGGAAAACCCAGAAAGGTACCATCCAAAATTACTCAAGATGGGTCAATAAACCTCACAATCACATGCACTGGTTCTTGATTGCTTAGGGTCATCGACACACAAGATTTAGTAAATGAACTACACTTGCACACACTATGGTCCTAAAGAAAAGTAACACAACATTCAAGAAAAATGGTTAACATTACTAGCTTCTTTGAGTCTTTGAAAATATTTTATAGTTACATATCAAAAACCAAACCATAATCCATATCACCATCCACATACCCTTTATACATACCACATACATCACCAACAAAGAATCATCAAGTGGGATACCCCCAATTGCAAATATGAACAAGTAAAGGTCAAATACTCTGAGCTAAAAAATATTACATGAGCACCATGCATACCGTCATTCAGTTACATGAATATAAATCAAAATGCATTTTACATGTTCATTTGCATTCATTATCATAGCAATAACATAGAAATATTAGATTGCATAATATAAACATTGCAAAGCATAAACAAGAAGAATGCATATACAAATAACACATGTGAATACCAAAATAAAATGCCATGTATATATATATATAAATATGAAGGTCTACAAAGTACAAAATGCCTACAGGCAGTATACATCAGAGCACTGAGGCTCATAGCAAAATAAAATATACAAAAAAACAAAAAGAAATGCATAGCGCAACTAGTTGGTGCCAGCAGGATCCCTCCGAGGACCCTATGTTGTAGAAGCCCCATGCGAGCTCGAGGTACGATGAGTCCTACGACTCGTCTCAGTCCCTCGGGTAGCAATGGTAGCCGAAGATGAAGGTGGAATAGGCAAAGGAATCTGACGCTCATGAAGAATATTCTCCAACATCTCGATATAGACAACCTGCTTGCACAGGCTCCTCAAATCAGCACCCTAACGAGCGACCCTCTGAGAAATATCGGCCCGTAGAGAAGCAATAGTAGAAGCAACATCACCCCCTCTAGAGCCTGACTGCAAATGAGAAATCTCACCCTCTAAACGGGTAATCTCACTACCAAGTCTCGTAATCTCTGCATCCTTAGCAGCAAGGGCATCGTTGCTAGGTCCACACCGTAACCCGTCCACCTCAGCCTGAAGATGAGTCACCTCACCCTGATACCATGCTAACTCGGCCTTCACCCGACCCAGCTCCAAATCTAGGCTATCTCGCTCAGCCTGGAGAATCCCCCACTCCTCCTCTGACCGTCGAGGAGGTGCACCCTCATCATCATCACCACCACCCTCCTCAGGCTGTTGAACATCCATACCCATGTCAGCTCTCGAAGAGCTACCTCATCGGTGCTTCACCAACCAAGGAACCCATCCTCCCGCATCTGCATCATCACCACTCCCATCATCGTCTACAATGACACTAGGAGTCCAAAGAGGCTGACTCACAAACCACGCATCATACTCAACGATGGTACCCACATCATCCAAGTCAGGCACCTCCAAGTCAGAGTCATCAGTAGGATCATCGACTCGCCAAAAATTAGGAGCAACAGGTAACCCTAACTCGTCACCCCATCACCTGTAGGTAACAGGTGCATCAAGAACATCCTGAACAAGCCCAAACTGACGCTGCACTCATGAGAACTGAATGAACTCCATATCCCTCAGATGGGCACCAACAACCCATCATCCCTACCTGATGCGACGAAGCTCTATTGCATCCGTCGCCCAATCCAAACCTCTCCAAGGCCGCCAACTCATCAAATCCCTAGTCAGAGAACTCAGGATATCTCTATACTCCGAGGCGCTCACCACTGATCGACTAACCTCCTCACTAAGTACCCATCTGTATGCACGAGGAGAAGTGGCATCCACACCACAAGGCAAACCAGTAGGGCGACCAATGATAATATGCTCCCAACACCAAATCTGGAGCAACAAACTACAACCCAAGCCCTTACGCCCCCGCCTCTTCACCTCATATAGCTCACTATAAACCTCACAAAGAAGAGCGAGAGCCCAGGCCAACCGACGAGGATCAAATATGAGATCAAGAACGATAGGCACCTGATTCCATGGGATCCTCGATCCCATGGAATTGGGCAACAACATGTTGCTCAATATGTACATCATGAAAATCGACAATGCACCCAAGCTACCAGCTGTGTAAAGATCCAAATAGGCAATGTCACCCCTACTGCAATCTACGTCCCACATCTCACCAAACAAAGGGAATAGAGCCTCCTTCTTGTCGAGGCCAACCCGAACAATAGGACCCTCGACAGGAATGTAGAATATACGGTAGATATCCTCAAGGGTGATAGTCAGCTCCCTTGTCGGGAGCTGAAACGTACCTCTGTCTGGATCCCAACGCTCAACAAGCACCGAAAGAAGATCCTCATCAGCTCGGACGGTGCCTAACCACCCGCAACCATCTAGACCAACGGTCTGCAACAAAGTCCAGTCGTCATCGAAAAGTGCTTTCCGCACTTTTCGAATAGTCCTCGGCCACCTATGTCGAGCATCAAGAAGCTTAACCTGAAAAGCAAACAAATTAAAATTAGCAAAACATACTAGAAATAAGCAGAAGCAAAACAAAAACAAAAAAAAATTTACCTACTCATGGTAATAAAAAACAAAACAAATTTTTTTACCTACTCATGGTAATAAAAAACAAAACAAAAATTTTTACCTACTCATGGTAAAAAAAAAAATTTTCATTACAAAAAAAAAATTTTTACCTACTCATGGTAATAAAAAAAAAAACGAAAAATTTTTACCTACTCATGGTAATAAAAACAAAACAAATTTTTTTACCTACTCATGGTAATAAAAAAAAAAAATTTTTTACCTACTCATGGTAATAAAAAACAAAAAAATTTTTTTTACCTACTCATGGTAATAAAAAAAAAAAAAAATTTTACCTACTCATGGTAATAAAAAACAAAAAATTTTTACCTACTCATGGTAATAAAAAACAAAAAAATTTTTTACCTACTCATGGTAATAAAAAACAAAACAAATTTTTTTACCTACTCATGGTAATAAAAAACAAAACAATTTTTTTTTACCTACTCATGGTAATAAAAAAAAACGAAATTTTTTTACCTACTCATGGTAATAAAAAACAAAAAAAAAAATTTACCTACTCATGGTAATAAAAAATAAAACGAAATTTTTTACCTACTCATGGTAATAAAAAAAAAAAAAAAATTTTACCTACTCATGGTAATAAAAAACAAAACAAATTTTTTACCTACTCATGGTAATAAAAAACAAAACAAAAAATTTTTACCTACTCATGGTAATAAAAAACAAAAAAAATTTTTTTACCTACTCATGGTAATAAAAAACAAAAAATTTTTTACCTACTCATGGTAATAAAAAACAAAACAAAATTTTTTTACCTACTCATGGTAATAAAAAACAAAACGAAATTTTTTTACCTACTCATGGTAATAAAAAACAAAACAATTTTTTTTTACCTACTCATGGTAATAAAAAAAAAAAAAAAAATTTACCTACTCATGGTAATAAAAAAAAAAAAATTTTTTACCTACTTATGGTAATAAAAAGCAAAACAAAAAAAAAAAATTACCTACTCCTAGGTAATAAAAAACAAACAAAAATACATTACCACCCGCCCTTAATAAATAAACAAAAATTCATTACCACTTAATGAACAAACAAAAATTCATTACCAGCCCCACTTAATTTAAAAAAAAAAAAATCATCCAAACAAAAAACAACAAAAACAAGAAAATGAACAAAAACAATAAAAGAAGAAACCGCCTACCTCAGCATAACGGGCGCCAACTTCCGCTCCAGCCGAGCCACCACCACCACTTCCCTCGCCAAGCTCCATCTCACTCATCACTCCAACCAATCACACAATGACAACTAGCAGAATGACTCTGAAAGCGACATCAAGCCTTTATATAGCCGCTTTTAGCGGCAAAAAATGTGCGCTCGCGTTTTCCACGGTGCGTAAAAACGCAAACCCGCGTTTTAAGGCAAAAAAACGTGAAAACGCGGTTTTTGAAAATAAAATGCGCAACCGCGGTTATCACCAAATAAACCGCGAATCTGCGTTTACAAAAAAAAACCTCCAAATCATCATCTCACATCATCATCAACATCACATCATTTCGCGAACCTTGTATTTAGTGGATTACCCTATACACCTAGCGGTTGCAGCGACTAGCAATCCATGCAATCCGATCGGATGGGTAGCCCACCATAAGGAAGCTCATTCAAACATTAAACATCAAATCACTCTGATATTAAATCAGCTAGGTCCCTAAATATTTGAGCTTAGATGTGTTCAAAATAGATTTGCACAAGGTTATCCCTCACACCTTCCGTTGGGTCAAAAGCGGAAAACAACACAAAACAATTTGGTAATAATCAAAAACCACTCGAGTATCAAATTCACGAACGACTGGTTCCTTAAACCCATCATTTGGAAGGAATTGCTAAAGTCATAGTGGAAAAAGAACTCAAAAAGGTGGTCAGAATATTACCATGTCTTTTGCACATCAATGAAACCAAAGGTAAAATTGCAAGAACACAAATAATCCCTAACTTGGGGCATCAAGTTGGTCAAAATAACATTCATTTGCATCAAATCCATATCATTCAATCAACCACCTCCTCTCACATCCACATTTGATCAATTGGCTTGTGGGTTTCATCCTTTACCCATTAGTCAATTGAGGGGGTAAGCAAACAAATCAAAAACTTTAAGAAAATCATTCATTCTGTGTGTCGAGAAGAAATGAGTCCATTCATCCAATAAAGTTAGATGTCATTAGTTTTTGCACCGCATTGTGTTGTACACAACGCAGTACAAAAAGGGGCAACTATAGACACCAAAATCCGACACCCTCTAAATCACATTCACCACCTCACCATCAAATCCTGCATGATAAAGAGATATGCCTAAGTTTTAACTTAGGGATATAAAATCCTACACATCATCCTATTTTCCTAATTTATTTAATTGGGAAAATCACCCTAGGATACCTTGTCCACCCATTGGACATGTGTCCTGGACACTTCACCCAACATCTCTGCCACATCTCACCCACTCTTGTCCCCCTGTCTTTGCACATAGGACAGATTCCCAACACCCATGCCACATTTAATCCACCTTGTCTCCTTTGTCCCTTCACATAGGACAGGATCCCACGTTTCACTCCACTTGCAGCCACATCACCCCAGTTAACTAAGGCACACTGGATGACTCACTGTAACTGCCCCTTCCACTTAACAACCCAGATTTGCCACTTGGCAAACCAAGCTTGCCACCTCTCACTTCCCTCCAAAACCCCAAGGAGCCTATAAAAACACCATTGGTCCATCAAGGAAAGGGAGCTGAATTTGCATACCGATAGGCTACCAAAATATATGTTGGCAATTTTGGGTACCTTGGGTACATTGCCTTTGCTCAAATGTATAAGTTGTCATTGATGTCAAAATGCATTTTTGTGTTGATATCAAAAGAGTGTGATGTCAAGAATATCTTGAGAAGCTTCATTATGTTAAAGGGTTTTTATTAAAACCATGGTGACAAGGCTAAAGGTTTTTCTTAAAACCATTTGGACTCATTAAGGGTTTTAATTAAAACCAAGCTTAACTTAATGCAAAGGTCCATGTGTATTATTAATAATTAAATTAACTCAAACCTTTTTCAAAGGCCCAAGTTTAATTTATTATTAATAAAATAATAATTATTATTATTTTAATTATTATTAAAGGGTCTTTCAACCCTTAAGTGACGGAAGAAACAAGCATTCTTTTGTCGATATGTTGCCATCGTTGTAGGAGTGCCGACGTCAAACAGTGAAGGAAAAATTGCTATATAAGGTGGCATGTTTTTCAAAAGTGAGCACCTCCAATTAATGTTGATATCTACGATTTGTGGCTACTCTGTTTCATTCGATTTGTGCTTGGCATCCATGATTTGCATTTGCACTGTTTCGTTCGATTTGCGCTTGGCATCCGTGATTTGCATTTGCACTGTTTCGTTCAATTTCTGCTTGGCGTCCGCGATTTGCATTTGCTCTATTTCCTTCAAACAGTGCTTGGTATATTCGAGTTGAGCTTGCTCTGTGTTTTTTATCTCCGTTGAAGTCTTTGATATCGTGCTTGTTCTGTGTCCTGGAGACTGTGCTTGGCAAACTCATATTTGAGCTTGGGATGCATCCTTACCTTTTGGCTTGACGACAGTGGATTGTTGCATGCGGTTTGTGGAAGACGTTTACGTTTTCCAAGTTCTTGGCATCAAAGGAAGATAAAAGAGAGGGCAGCGGTGTTTTATTTTGTTAGGCACTTGTGACCCAATGGCGGTGGCGTTTAAGCGAAAGCACTAGACGGCAGAGGTGCCGATTTTGATTCTCTTCGTTGGGAATTTCCTTTTGGTCGCGGTGTGCAAAGAATGGTGGTTGTGATTGCGCGGGAAGTATAAGGTTAAGGTATCATTTTTTATTTTTACCTTGGTTTATTGATGGTTAATGTTTATGTGGAGTAATAAGGTGTAAAGAGGTTTTACTTTGTATGTTATTGTACTTTGGTGTTTTTACTAAGTTGGAGAAATAAGGTGTTATATTTGGATCTTTATTATTGTGTATTATTGTATAGTTGCTAACTCTAATTGGTGGCAAATTGAGAGTTAGTGTTGTGACAGATTTTGAGTTCTCCTTCTTCATCAAAGTAAAGGTATGGGCAACTTCTTTCATGTATTTTTTTTATGGTATATTTTCTGAAATTGAGTTTGGAGTGAAAAGGTTGTCTACTAGGTATTATTTTCTGAGATTTGAGATTGAGTTGAGATTGAGATTGGGAGTTAAGTATAGAACATATTGGGTCTCTAACAATTCTCTTTATGTTTCTATGAGATTTGAGATTGAGATTGGGAGTTAAGTATAGAACATATTGAGTCTCTAACAATTCTCTTTATGCTTCTATGAGGTTTATGAATCACATTGGGTCTCTAACAATTCTCTTTGTGAGTTCATACTAAGCAAGTTTTTTCTTAGTGAGCTTGCTGAGGTTTTGGACAGGTTCCAGTGGGGACTTGTGAGCAGGTTTTGGACAGGTTTCGGTGGGGACTTGTGAGCAGATTTGGACAAGTTCTGGTGGGGAATTGTGAGCAGATTTGGATAGGTTCCGGTGGGGCCTTGTGAGCAGATTTGGGCAGGTCCTAGCAGAGGACCTGTGAGCTAATTTTTTGAGAGTTCTATCAGAGAACTTGAGGACAGAGGTGTATTGGTTCTTTGAGAAGAACCTGAGGACAGATTTGGCAAGTCTTTGAGAAGGCTTGTGTGTAGAGGATTGATTTTTTCATAGAGTTGAACAGATCTAACAGATAGAGGAAGACTTGTACTAGACCGACTGACTATGTTTGGTATAGGTAGTTGAGCTACTATGGACTTGATCATAGAAGGCAAAGGTCTCTTAGGCTATTGAGGACAAGAGGTCTTCGGTGTAAAGGAGTTCCACGTGCTGGCAAGAGGTAGAGGCAGTTGATCTTCTGAGGAATCATTTCCAGAGCAGAGGGGAAGGTATCTCCTTTGAGCAGAGGCTCATAAATTCAGATTGGGGGAAGGTGTCTCCTTTGGGCCGAGGCTCATAAACATTGTAATTGGGAAGGTTTCCCAAATAACTTTGAGATAACTTTTAGAGAAAAGTTTTGTGGACGTAGCCCAGGCATTCTGGGTGAACCACATTAAAATTGGTGTCACTTTGTGGATGATATTGTGCATTATTTTGATATTGCTTTGGGTATATTGCTTTACTGTTTTGAAGTATAAAGGAAAAAGTAAAAAGAGGTCTTATACTATTCACCCCCCCTCTCAATATAAGCTTGTGTTCTTCAATTGGTATCAGAGCGGGTGCCTTCGAAAATTTTAATAGCTTGAAGGAAAAGCTAGTAAAGAACACAATGGATCATTCAAGTGGCAATGCAACACCTATTTTTGATGGGTCAGATTTTGGTCTTTGGAGTGCAAGGATGAAGGTTCATCTAATGGAACTTGGGAATGAGGTTTGGGAAGTGATTGAAGATGAGTACACTATTCCTGAACATGGTATTAATACTAAAGAAGAAAGGCTCCTACATCACAGAAATTCAAAAAAAATGAATGCAATCCTGAAAGGCTTACAGAAAGTAGATCTCACCAAAGTGATTCATTCCAAGACAGCTAGTGAAATGTGGAATCAGTTGAATGTGGTTCATACAGGTGATACAAATGTCATAAAGGCCAAGTTGAGACACTTCAAAGGTATGTTTGAACAACTCAAGATGAATGATGATGAAAATATTAGTGACTACATGCTTCGTATGGATGAGGTTGTTAACACCATGAAAGACTTAGGTCTTGAGCTTGCTGAAAATGATGTTTGTGATAAGATTTTAAGATCTCTTCCTAATAGATTTAGTGAAAATATTTTTGCTATTGAGGAAGCTAAAGATTTGGATAAGTTGAAAAATGATGAACTCCATAGTATACTTGCAACATTTGAGTTGAGAACTCAAGTGAAAGTTGATGTCAAGAAGGAGGCAGCTTTCAAGGCTATCAAGAAATCCAAAGGTAAACAGCTTCAAGAGATTGATGAGTCTTCTAGTGATGAAGAGGCATATTACAGCAAGAAAGGCAAGTTCTCTAGAAAGCACAAAAATATGAAAAACGTAAGATGTTTCAATTATGGAAATTTTGGTCATTATGCTTCTGACTGTACTGTTGCCAAGGATGAAAGTGATGAAGATAAACAGGACTGTAAGAACAAGGATTCTGAAAAGCACAAGCATCATAGGAAAAACAAATATGAGCATAGCAATCAAGGAAAGAGGTATTCTCACAAACACAAGAAGAGTTTCTACCTAGACAAAGCAAGTAAGTGTTCTAGTAGTGATAGTGAAAGTTCTTCAAGTGATAATGAAAATGAGATGTTGTTCATATCAGAAAAAGAGGAAGAACCAAAACACAGATTCATTATCATGAAATGTCTTAGATGTGGAAATTTTGGTCACCTTGAGGATGATTGCACAAATAATGATTTGGTTTCTAGTATGTATGAGGATGTTTCAAAAAACTATAAGGAAGATGCATGTATGGTTTTTGAAAAGGGTAGCACCTCTAGTGATAAGAAATCTGAAAAATTCTAAAAGAAAACATATAGAGGAAGGTGAAGTAGATCTTAAAGGTGAACTTATTAGTGCTCTTAGTGCTTTGAAAAAGGAAAGAAAGAAGAATGCTAGACTCAAGGATAAGTTATATGAATGTTGTATGGAGATAGATGATCTTATAGAAAGTCTTGACTTCTCTATAGCTAAGACACAAGAACTCAAGGATGAGTTAGAGTCTAAGGTTCTTGAGTATAGTGAGTTAGAATAGAAAATGGCTTCTTTGAAAGAGGAAACTAAAGGGTACAAGGATAAGCTTCACAAGTTTCAAGATAGCTCCAAAAAGGTTAAGTCTCTCATCAAAGGTCAAAGAAAGACAATAGATAAAACAGGCCTTGGTTTTGTTAAACCTCATAAGGAACAAGTAGGAGAGTCTAGTAAGAGACTCCAAAAGGAAGTGAGTTCTGATGAGAAAAGTATTTCAGATCATGAGTCCTTGAATGATAGATGCACAAAAATAGAAAACAGAATTCAGAATGAGAAGAAAAAGTTTTTAGAGCCTAAGAGGTCAAATAAAGGAAAGTTTCAAGGTAGATGTTTTTCTTGTCACAGGTTTGGTCACATAGCTTCACATTGCATGGCTCAAGTGAAGAAGGTAAATGACAGTTTCAAAGGTGGTAATTTCTTTCAAGGGTATTGCTACTCTTGTCAATAGTTTGGGCACAGGGTAGTTTATTGCAAGGCAAATATCAGGAACAAGTTTGATCAGAACAGGTTAGGTCAGAATAGGTTTGGTCAAAACAGGCTTGGTCAGAATAGGTTTGGTCAGAACAGGTTTGGTCAGAACAGGTTTGGTCTAAATAGGTTTGGTCATAACAGGTTTGGTTAGAACTGGTGGATTCAAAGAACAGGTATGCCTAAAAGAAATAAAATTGTTACTTGTTATAAGTGCAACAATGAAGGTCACACAGTCAGACAGTGTAGAGCTGAAATTCCATAATACATAAATAGGAACAGTGGCATGATCAGGTCCAAGGATCAAGGCATGGATAAGAATAGGGATGAGAACAAGAACAAGAACAATGACAGGAACAAGAATATGGACAAAGAATTCAAGAGAAGGCCCGGCAAGGAAGTTATAGATGCTGATGATGATTAGTGCCTAATGGGAGTTTTACTCCCACCCTAGAATTAATCACCTCATCAGGAGGTGGGGGAGGGACTAAGCTAAGAGGTTAATTCTTAGTCCCGAGACCCAAAGGTGGCCCTTTGTCATTGATGACAAAGGGGGAGAGATATGAGTAAGGGGGAGAACTTCAAAGTGAAGAGGAAAGCTTCAAGTCAGGGGGAGCAAAACTTCAAAGAAATATTCTCAGTTGTTAGCACAGTTGGTTTCAGTTGGTTTCATTTTTGGCTCTTGAGAAGTGTTTTTAGTAAATGTTTGCCATCAATGACAAAGGGGGAGATTGTTGGCAATTTTGGGTACATTGCCTTTGCTCAAATGTATAAGTTGTCATTGATGTCAAAAGGCATTTTTGTGTTGATATCAAAAGAGTGTGATGTCAAGAATATCTTGAGAAGCTTCATTATGTTAAAGGGTTTTTATTAAAACCAAGCTTAACTTAATGCAAAGGTCCATGTGTATTATTAATAATTAAATTAACTCAAACCTTTGTCAAAGGTCCAAGTTTAATTTATTATTAATAAAATAATAATTATTATTATTTTAATTATTATTAAAGGGTCTTTCAACCCTTAAGCGATGGAAGAAACAAGCATTCTTTCGCCGATATGTTGCCATCGTTGGAGGAGCGTCGACATCAAACAGTGAAGGAAAAATTGCTATATAAGGTGGCATTTTTTTCAAAAGTGAGCACCTTCGATTAATGTTGATATCTGCAATTTGTGGCTACTCTGTTTTGTTCGATTTGTGCTTGGCATCCGTGATTTGCATTTGCACTGTTTCATTTGATTTGTGCTTGGCATCCGTGATTTGCATTTGCACTGTTTCGTTCGATTTGCGCTTGGCATCCGTGATTTGCATTTGCTCTATTTCCTTCGAACAATGCTTGGTATATTCGAGTTGAGCTTGCTCTGTGTTTTTGATCTCCATTGACGTCTTTGATGTCGTGCTTGTTCTATGTCCTGGAGACTATGCTTGGCAAACTCAGATTTGAGCTTGGGTTGCATCCTTACCTTTTGGCTTGACGGTAGTGGATTGTTGCATGCGATTTGTGGAAGACGTTTACATTTTCCAGGTTCTTGGCATCAAAGGAAGATAAAAGAGAGGGCAGCGGTGTTTTATTTTTTTGGGTACTTGTGACCCAACGGTGGTGGAATTTAAGAAAAAGCGCTAGACGGCAGAGGTGCCGAGTTCGATTCTCTTTGTTGGGAATTTCCTTTTGGTCATGGTGTGCAAAGAATGGTGGTTGTGATTGCGCGGGAGGTATAAGGTTAAGGTATCATTTTTTATTTTGACCTTGGTTTATTGATGGTTAATGTTTATGTGGAGTAATAAGGTGTAAAGAGGTTTTACTTTGTATGTTATTGTACTTTGGTGTTTTTACTAAGTTGGAGAAATAAGATGTTATATTTGGATCTTTATTATTGTGTATTATTGTATAGTTGCTAACTCTAATTGGTGGCAAATTGAGAGTTAGTGTTGTGACAAATTTTGAGTTCTCCTTCTTCATCAAAGTAAAGGTATGGGCAACTTCTTTCATGTATGTTGTTTATGGTATATTTTTTGAAATTGAGTTTGGAGTGAAAAGGTTGTCTACTAGGTATTATTTTCTAAGATTTGAGATTGAGTTGAGATTGAGATTGGGAGTTAAGTATAGAACATATTGGGTCTCTAACAATTCTCTTTATGTTTCTATGAGATTTGAGATTGATATTGGGAGTTAAGTATAGAACATATTGAGTCTCTAACAATTCTCTTTATGCTTCTATGAGGTTTATGAATCACATTGGGTCTCTAACAATTCTCTTTGTGAGTTCATACTAAGCAAGTTTTTTCTTGGTGAGCTTGTTGAGGTTTTGGATAGGTTCCGGTGGGGACTTGTGAGCAGGTTTTGGATAGGTTTCGGTGGGGACTTATGAGCAAATTTGGACAGGTTTCGGTGGGGACTTGTGAGCAAATTTGGACAGGTTCCAATGGGGACTTGTGAGCAGATTTGGGCAGGTCCTAGAAAAGGACCTGTGAGCTGAGTTTTTGAGAGTTCTATTAGAGAACTTGAGGACAGAGGTGTATTGGTTCTTTGAGAAGAACCTGAGGATAGATTTTGCAAGTCTTTGAGAAGGCTTGTGTGTAGAGGATTGATTTTTTCATAGATTTGGACAGATCTGACAGATAGAGGAAGACTTGTACTAGACTGACTGACTATGTTTGGTACAAGTAGTTGAGCTGTTGTGGACGTGATCATAGAAGGCGAGAGGTCTCTTAGGCTAAGCATTGAGGAGGGGAGGTCTTCGGTGGAAAGGAGTTCCATGTGCTAGCAAGAGGTAGAGGCAGTTGATCTTCTGAGGGATCATTTCTAGAGCAGAGGGGAAGGTATCTCCTTTGAGCAGAGGCTCATAAATTCATATTTGGGGAAGGTGTATCCTTTGGTCCGAGGCTCATAAACATTGTAATTGGGAAGGTTTCCTAAAGAACTTTGAGATAACTTTTAGAGAAAATTTTTGTGGACGTAGCCCAGGCATTCTGGGTGAGCCACGTTAAAAGTGGTGTCACTTTGTGGATGATATTGTGCATTGTTTTGCTATTGCTTTGGGTATATTGCTTTACTGTTTTGAAGTATAAAGGAAAAAGTAAAAAGAGGTCTTATACTGTTCACCCCCCCCTCTCAGTATAAGCTTGTGTTCTTCAATATATCTAGACCTGGTGAGAAATTGAGAGCACAAGTTCAATCCTGATCGTTGGAACGCATCCCGAGGTAATATATCATTTCAGCTGGAACTGCCTTCCTGTGTTTTCACAGTAAAAAATGCAGGTCCATGGTTTCTAGTCCACAACCATGCTTTCGCAGTTCCACAGTCCCAAGCGATTTCATCAACAATGATTAAGTAATCCTAAATTTTGCAAGGCTTTTCTTTATTAATTGTTTTCTGTTATTTGCTTTTCATTCTCATCAGCGCAGGGTTCATGTGTAGCTTTGGATTTATTGCTTGAATATACAGGTGTTACTGACTAGCTTCAGTTATGCAGGTAACAGATATCTTGGATGAGCTATTGAAATTGGAGTGGTCCCCTATCGGATACCAAAGCCCACTCATCCCTTTGAAGTTGTAACAGAGGAATGAACACCATATCCTACAGAAGAGCCAGAAGATTTCCTTTCTTCTATAAAAATTTTGTACCTCAGAGAGAGAAGGAAGCATTGTAACTTTGCCCCCAACACATTTAAGGTAAAATCCAAAATTATTTTAACCTTGTATCAAATCTAATACAAAAGGGATCATTTTGGCAATTCTTACCTCTTTCTAGTATTCATTTTATTTTGTGTTCAATTATTTTTTTTACAGATAAGTAAAGTCTAGAATAAACTACCAACATGGAGAGGTAGATGGTTATCATTAGCAAGAAGAGTGCAACTAATTTTTATAGGTCATTCCAAAATATTCTATGTCCTTATATATTATGCCAAAATCGATAGAAAAAAGTTAAATCTATATTATATGATCATTTTTGTGGTCAAGAATACATGACAAAAGGAAATTTCCTTAGGTGAAATGAAGCAAGGTGTGTAAGAATAAAACTAGGAAAGGTCTATGTTTTAGAGCTCGTACATATTCAACCTTAGCTCTAAGAGAAAAATTAATTTAGATATGGTACAAAGAGATTAAAATATAATGTGTCATGACCCACCTTGGCAAGACTTGCTATATAAAATGGACTATATATTGATAGATGATGTTAATGCTAGATTTGTTGCTTTTGATGAATATATGCTTCTGTTGTTGGGTCTATTTTATATAAGGATATGGTATTGTTGATGCTCTACGTGGATTAGGAACTCTCGTGGGTGGATAAGAGAATTAGCCATAAGAACGAGAGACCATATATAGAAAAAAAGGGAAATGATGATGATGACTCACTCATCAAATAACTTAGGGTAACATGGGAAAATACCCTTCATGTAGGTGCATCATATTTTTGTTTGTGACTCATGTTCATAGCATTGGATTAGGGCATTTCTTGCAATGAGTCCATTTTAATTGAGTCAGTGATATCTTAGTATATCTTAAAAGATATGTTGCCCACTTAAGAATAAAATAATGGTATGAAACTTCAAGAAAAATACATTGCATTTATGGATGGCATGTTGGCATGAAATGATTCTTTGTTTTGTTGAAGGTAATTTTGATTCTATTCTTTGTGTTGATCTATGGTTGACATTTATTTATGCTTTAACCACGTTGAGGTTGTCTCCCCCATATTTTGTTATTATTTTCTTTGGTTACCGATGGTGGAACTGCCTTAAGTTTAATGGAAGATGCTTAATTATTATTCTTCCTCCATGCTATGTGAGTGACTATTGATTAAGGTTGGTTATAGGCATTGGAAAATGATTTTAATGTTACTTTAAAACTCCATGCATGCAGATGCTTAGTCTTCTCCTTTTATTTTATATTTTTAAGAAGATATTGGTTTGAAAAAGGGACACATCAGAGGATCAAGAGAAAAGAGGAGAGAGTGATTGTTGATGTGCAATGTAGGGGTGAATAGAGGTTGGAGTAAAAGGAACTAACATCAGTCGATTATTCTCCTTGTTGTGTGTTGTAGGTAATGACTGTGGCCTTTGGTGAATGTTATATTTGGGTTGATTTTGTTATACTTACCTTATGTATTTTCTTTCTATTCTAACTTGTTGTGAGGCCATTGTATTATTCGTTATGATTGTCTATGCCCCCTAGATGCTTTTGTAGTCATTTAAACCTGATGTGTAGCATGTTGTATTGCTTTCATGCATAGGTTTCTTTGGTTTATTTTGATCTTGGGTTCATGTACTTGATTCCATATTGGAACTTGTTCTCCTTGTGTGGCAAAGAGCATAGTGGAGTGACAGTGTGGGGTCCCAAATTCTTAGCTTGTTGTTACTTTGCTTCATTGGCCTAACCATTGTGTTGCTTTCATGTATTCTTGGTTTGAAATCAAAACCTACCCTCTATTGGCTTTAGGTCATATTACTATGTTTAGTGAGCACCTATGTCTACAACATGTATTGCACTTATAAGTCGTCTAATTTTGATGTTAGAATTAAATGGTTTATTCTCGCAGGATTCGTATGCAAGCTTTATGATTAAATTAAGTGTTAATATTTTGGATTGATAAAAGCTAAGGTTAGAATTAAAATATTTATTATTTTTATTGTAATATAGCTTTAGGGTTAGATTAAGTGTTAATATTTTGGGTTGTTTTAAGCTTATGTTAGAATTAAATGGTTTATTCTTTCAATGCTAATGTTGCTTTGTTTTTGGGTTTAATGGATTTAATTATTAGTTGTTATATTAATTTAATGATAGATTAATATAATGTAATCTTTAGATTTTCAATTAATCTAATGATAGATTAATATAATGTAATATTTAGATTTGCAATTAATCTAATGATAGATTAATATAATGTACTCTTTAGATTTTCAATTAATCTAATGATAGATTAATATAATGTAATATTTAGAATTAATATAATGATAGATTAATATAATTTAATCTTTTTATTTTTAATTAATCTAATGATAGATTTACATAATGTAATCTCTAGATTTGCAATTAATATAATTATAGATTAATATAATGTAATCTTTAGATTTGCAATTAATCTAATGATAGATTAATATAATGTAATATTTAGATTTATAATTAATCTAATGATAGATTAATTTAATGTAATCTTTAGATTTGCAATTAATCTAATGATAGATTAATATAATGTAATATTCAGATTTTTTATTAATCTAATGATAAATTAATATATGGTAAGCTTTAGTTTTCAAATTAATCTAATGATGGATTATTTTAATTCCTTAGTTTTGAAATTTAAATCTTCAATTTGGTAATGATGTAATGTTAGATATAATTGATCTAATATCTAGTTTGGGTATTAATCTAATGATATATTTAATGAAAAAATCATGAGATAATATATGTCGGTTCTAATGGAGTTAACCTTTTAACATTTGTTATCATGCTAATGATAAATTTCATGGTTAAAATATTTAGTGTTTCATTCTTTAGATTATTGAAAATATTTTGAAGGAAAACTAATTTTGCATTAGTGGAAGACAATCTTTAGATGGTTTACTTATCCTTTGAATTTAAAATATTGTGGAGAATATTTAGAAAGAAGTATGGGCTTCTTATGCTTGTGTTTGTTGCATTGAACTGATCATATAGAAATGCATGGCTTGGGAACTAAAAGGTATTTAAATATATTTGTGGAAAATATTTTGGAAAGAAGTATGGACTTCTTATGCTTGTGTTTGGTGTATTGAACTAATTCATATAAAAATGCATGGCTTGGGAATTAAAAGGAATTTAAAATATTTTGGAAAGAAGTATGGGCTTCTTATTCTTGTGTTTATTGTATTGAACTAATTCATATAGAAATGCATGGCTTGGGAATTAAAAGGTATTTAAAATATTTGTGGAAAATATTTTAGAAAATAAGTATGGGCTTCTTTGCTTGTGGTTGGTATGCAATGAACCGTATAGAAATAAATTCATACCTGCATATAATTTGTTCTAATCCCCACCTTCCTATCAATATATTGTGGAGGTCAAGGGAAGAAGATGCCAAATCATGCTAGTTGAGTCTTTAATTATTCTTATAATTGTATGAAGGATTAAGTAAGAAATCACTCTTTGTGAAAGAGGATTTATTGTAATAGAAGCAAGACTAATCATTTGTATTATATAAATATTTAATTGAATTATTACATGGTTCCATGTTGATTATTGATTCCATGGTTCTTATCCATGCTATTGGAACTAATGTTTTGATCTTGTGGTTTTAATATATTTATTTGTAAGCTTAAGATAAGATAGTAATTTGCTTCCATTCTAGAAGTTGCTTTTTTTTAGTGTTTGTAGAGAGATATAGAGAGAGAGTTCAATATTTTGGCTTGGGGGTTTCTTTGGGAAGGGCTCTAAAGGTAACCTTGTCTAAAACTCTCCTTATCAACTTAATTGTTGTGGGGTAGCAACACCTAGTTTTTTGTGTCCATGAGAAGAAAATCATGTGGAGTGATTGATGCTTAGTCACTCATCGTGGAGATGATAAAGATAAGTATGAAGTTTAATGGATCATCATGAAGGTGCAGTTAAACTAGACCAAGGCATTATGTCGAAGGACCCAACATAGATTGACTTATGGTTGATGGAAGGAATTGGTGTCTTCTTTCTTTAAGGATTGATAAGGGATAATCCTAATGCTAATATAAATAAGTCTACATTCATGGAGAATACCAAAAATATGGGATGACCTTTTTAAAAGTGTCCTCTATACCATAAAGGTATACAAGGTAAACCCTAGTACCTACAAGAGCTTGGCCTCTCATGTCCACTTGAGATATATTTACAGTATCATAGAATCGAAATGTGGGTATGTCTAGTCAATATATGTATTCCATGGGTACTCCTATGAACTTTTTTGAGTTCAAAAAAATCTCTCAGGTTGGTTAGTATTTTGGATTGTTACAGTTGGTATCAGATCTCTAGGTTGTAGGACTAGAAGCTTCCTTGGAAAGAACTTAGAGATGTTTTGACTTGATGGATGACTTGTGGGAAGAAATATCTTCTCTTGGGAGATGGAATTTTATGTGGAGTTAGAATTTCCATTAATACTGTTAGTGGGTGATAAGTATTTGTTCATTAGTGCATTTGGAAAATGTAACTAAATAGTAGGTAGGAGGCAAATGTGAACGAGAATTCCAATCTTAACTTTGGAACTTTTATGTGGCCATAAAGCTATGGCTCCAAAATTAAGGAGAGGAATAATATGATCTTCTATACCACAAAGATAGGCTAGGCAAGATATTACTAGGGCTAGACCCCTAGGGGAAAGTTTAGGAAATTCAAATAGAGAGGTGGAGAACCTCACTGCTATTTGTTAGCATTTGATGCTAGATACTTAATGAGAAATCAACCACAAGATATAAAATGAGCATGCAATATTGAAACTATGATAAGAAAATCTATTAAGCATGTAAAACTCATAAGAAATTTTTGAAATAACTCATAAAACTTCCATTAATGAATGCTCACGAAAATAGGATCTTCATACAAAATATGGAGATCTCAAGTACTCCATGCTTCATACAAGTTCTACATTGTTTCAAACTTGTATTCTACTCTACTCCACTAAATGATAAAATGATATGGATTTATCTACCTACTTGCTCACACCAAGGCCAATATATAGTGTGAGATGACTCTTGACCTTCCATCTTCCTATGACTCTTCACCTTCCTATCCTATGGACTCATGTGCACATGGACTATGATGCACATTTACATTATTGAATACTTTGCACATTCTAATATTACTTGTGCATTTATTACATTGCATAAATTAAATACTCAAACCCTAATCTAATACAAACTCCTAATCTAAAGATGTACCCATGGTGGTATATTGCATGTGCTATTTTCTTAAACTTAATTAAATATGTACCCATGGTGGTATATTGGCATGTACCAAATAATGTAATATATTCCAACACCCCCATGTATTACATTATTTGGTTATTGAAGACTTTAGTCTTCAATATGGTCTTCATCGGTTCTAGAACTTGAGCTCTTCTTTTTTGCTTTCTTCATTTTGTTCCCTATCTATATCCTGATCAAGTAAATAATTAGTATCTTCATAAAATACTATTTTTTCTTAAAGAGCTTTAACTTCATGTTCATCTATAGGTTCTTCTAGTTCCTAAATTTCTTGAATCTCTTGAACTAAGTGTCCTTTTTATTTTCCTTCTCTATATTGTAGTTGAGGATGATTGTATTGATTCTGAGAAGTATATGGATGCTGAAATTGTTGTTGATGTGGATTATATTGATTCTGATATTGTCTTGGTTGGAATGGCCTACTTGATTGGCTTCCAAAATTTATTTGATTTCCTTGATACTGATTTCTAGGATTGAATCTACAATAATTGGTACTATGTCCTTTCTTTCTGCATACTTGACAATATCTATTATTCCATTTTGATCTTCCTTTTGGGAATGAAGCAACATTTCCTTGTGGATTATCTTTTGAAACTAAGGCATTGTTAGTCATTTCATATTTTACTAAATTTTCCACCTCATATTCTTGTAGAATATTGACTAACTCATAAAATGATGTATATTTACTTAGAATTTGTAAAGATGTAACTAAATGCTTGTAGCTTTCTAGAAGTGCTCTTAGGGTTACTTGAACAAGAAACTTATCTTCTACCTTTTCTCCTAAGGTTAACAATTTTCCTTTTATATCTGCTACTTTCCTTAGGAACAGTTCTATACTTTCACCACTATTAACTTTTAGAGAATGCAATTGAGTTTGAAGATTCAAGATAGTGGCTTTATTTTTTCCTTCAAATATCTTGGCTAAGGTTTTCCAAGCTTCTATAGAAGTTGCTACTGAACTAATGTAGGGTTGTATTTCATCTATAATTGCAAATGTTATTATCATGAGTTCTTTTGCTTCATCTTCTTAAAACTTTTGAATCTCTATATAACCTTTAGTAGGTTTAGTTTTTGCTCCTTTAACAATGTCCCAAATATTTTCAACTATCAATATTGACCTCACTTTATTTTTCCATGAAGAGTAATTAGGTCCTTTAAGAAGTTGGGATTCTATAAGAATGAATTTATTTGTTGTCATGATGATGCTTGTAGACTATCTTATATCTCCCTAATCCTTTAATATAATATGGTCTTGATAAAATGCTTAGCTTTCTTAGTTTTCCTTTGAGTTGAATCCCTTTTATCTCCCTAATGTTCAACTTCTATTCTTCACCTTATTTCTCCCTATTAATGAATAGAAAGCTAAAGATAGTTTGATGCAATTTCAATTTTGATAAGGTTCTATTTTCAAGACCTTTAAGTTGGATTCCTTATGTCTCATTAATTTGAGCAAGAGACTAATTCCAATGTAGTTTTCCAACTTTTCAATAGCTCTATGTTTTGTTTCTTGTACCTTTCAATTCTCAATAGTATAGTTTCTAAATTTCAATAATTTAATGTTGGTGTTGAACTCCTTATAACTCCCTAGTTGGAAATTTAGAAACAAAGGTATTTGCAAATATAATATTTCTATTTCAATATGGAAATCCTTATTCCTCCAAGTTAAACTATTTGCAAAAATATTTCTATGCAATTTGAATGAGGTAATTTCAAAAACCTTTCTAAATACTTCTTTCTTCAAAACTTTCAAGGCATTCAATAATACTTCTAAGGTTGCAAATCTATACCTTATTTCTCCTTTTATTAAAACAACCTTGAGTATAATAAATTAATTAACTTGACTTCAATATTATGCCTTGTATATTTTGCAAAGGTTTTAGATTATACTAAATATTTCTTACCTCCTTTAATATAGTGCTCCAAATATTTATCTCACTTGCTTTATACTCCAACCTGCACTTTTAAGATGCTCCTCTTCCACTGTGATGCATTCAATGCACTCTAATGCAAAGCTTTGACTCTCCAAACTACATATTTCTCTTCCCTTTGATGTAGCATGTATGCATTGATCTTCCATGCTTTACTCTCTCCACTTCACTGTGTTCAATGCACTATGACACCAGCATTTAATGCTCCTTCTTTTAGCATCTTCTAGCCTTCTACGATGTTGACTCTCCTTCTCGTGCTGTTGGTTTCAATGACTTACATAAGTGTTGCATTACCTTCACCTATGTTACACTCTTATCTTAAGAGTGATCTTGTATTACTTGTCTAACATGCAACGCAGGCGTTTCTCTTCCCTTGTACTGTGACACTTGTCAATAAAACTCTTCACTTCTCTGATTCCTTCCAACTAGTGGTGCTCCTTTTCCAAGCTACATCTACTTCTTTCTTTGTAATGCTTGCTATGATATCCTCTGCTTAGTAACACTCTAGACACCTTAACGTAGCATGATTCCCTTCATTCTCTACTTAGTAATGCTCTTGTCCTTCTCTCCTTTACATAGCTTGATAATATATTGCTACACCTAGCAATATCTTGACCCTTCTCCTCAAACATCTCTGCTTGATTCTTCTATACCTTTGTAACAACAAATGGCATTAGGGTTTCTTTCAACACCTTATGAATTTAGGTATTCTTCTCTTTCTTGGTAATAGTGCTCATTCTTGCTTTGGTGGCACCTTCTTCAAGGTGGT
The DNA here is from genome assembly GCA_028583015.1 of Wollemia nobilis. Taxonomy (NCBI): domain Eukaryota; kingdom Viridiplantae; phylum Streptophyta; class Pinopsida; order Araucariales; family Araucariaceae; genus Wollemia; species Wollemia nobilis. Next base: position 979,800 of record JAQPPZ010002146.1, on the reverse strand, counting down.
GGCTCTTCAACTTCTTGGAGGTGTTATGGTGGTGCTAATGGTGCTTAAGCTTTTCAATGCTCACTCTTTGATGTTGTTTATTTGTATGCCATGGCATGTGATGCTATTGGTGGTAGTGAGACTATTCACCTTCTCCTCATGCTAGTGGTGCAACCTTGGTGGCTCAACCTTGCAATCTGATGATGGTTTCAAACTCTATGTTGGTCAAACAATGACTATTTATCAATGCTCTACATTACCTTTCTTGGTGCAAATGGCTATCTCCTTGATGGCATTGCTTATGGTAGTTCTTCTACACCTTTGATAACTTACCTTCACCAAAAGCTTTTCAATACTTAGCACACCTCTTGGTGTCTTTAGATACTAGAAATCTGTGTTGCCATTGTTCACTATTGAGTCTCTTTCTTTTTCTCAATAGAACTTAGAAAAATCTGCACTTCATTGACTCTATAGCATGCTTTGAAACTAATGCTATCTTCCCTTATAACTCCTTTTATGCAATATCTAATTTGCTTTATGCTATTGAAATGTGTAGGTTTGAAGATAACCAAGATGCCTCCTTTCTCACCTTGGAGACACTAAACTTTAGAGATCTATTTTGCTAACTTTTATGGCTCTAATATGGTGCTAATATAACCTTAAAGCAAACTAGTTTAAATGCTTAAATAATAACCTTTATAGCACCAATGTAGCATACCTTTTGTAGCTAAATATTTTTCAATATTTGAAGATGTAAACTTGAGGCTTTTCCTTTTGCTACTCAAATATGGTGTTTTCAAAAGACTTAAATAATGCTTGGATATAAAACTTTAATAACACCAATTTTCAAACCTGATTTTGGCCTCCTTTGTAGCAATCTTTCTTGGTGATTTGGTTCACCTATTTACTACCCTGATTTTATGAATTTTGTAACTTTAATTGCTGCCCAAATTTTTTGCTTTATAGCCTTTAATTTGCTGTCCAAAAATATGATTTTTGTGGCTCCAATTCTCCTTCAACTTTGCTTTCTTGGACTCTAAAATTTGCAGCTATTAGTGCTGCCCAAATTGCTGCCCTCTTGCTGTCCTAAACTCTAAAATTTTCAGCTTCTAATGCAGCCAATTTCTCCTTCGTTTTTTTTTCCTTAACTCTCAAATATGGTGGCCTCTTATATATCCTTTCTCCTTAAATATTCTTGTCGAAATCTAATTTCAAATTGGGCCTCTTTGTTGGCCTTCTTCTCAAGAATCTAAATGTCTTGAGATCTTCAAAAATATCTTCCAAAATTTGGCAAACTTCTTCCCAAATCCTTCTTCCTTTTGGGCTTGTTGTCGGATGGTGATAATTGTCCCAAATTCTTCTTTTTATCAAGAGCTTCTCCTTGCTAGCAATCTTCTCCCTTGAGATTTCTTCAAATCTTCTCCAATGGCCACTTCTTCAACTTTTTAGTAGGGCTTCTCTAGCCTTCTTCTTTCTCCTTTCAAATTTTCTTGAGACCTCTTCTTTTGGGTCTTCAAATTCTGCAACTTCTCAAATCTTCAATAGGACTTTTCCTAGTCCTCCTCTATCTTCAATCTTCAATATTCTATCTTCCAAATCTAGAAGTTCTTCAATGAGACCTTTCTCTTGGGTCTCCTCTTTCTCAATCTGCAGTCTTCAATCTTCTATGAGGACCTCCTTCTTGGGTCTTCTCAATCTTCTATCTCCTATCTCCAATGGGGATCTTTTCCTTGAGTCTCCTCTTTCTTCAATCTTCTACTTTTTCTACAACAAAGAACTAATCCTTGCACGAGGAAAGCACATAGACTTTCAGGAAATCGAAGATGAAATTCTTCTCTATCCATTGTAGGAAGCTTCTCAACTTCTGAGAACTAATTTTTTGTAGAAAAAAACTTTAGATAGTAGCAAGTAAATCCATGCAAATCTCTAGATCTCTATAAATCAATAAACATCACTAGTTATCCTTCAATCTAGTGGAAAAGAGATCTATGTTGAGTCCTAGTCTTCATGAGTTTTTCTGCAACCCTATGGAAAGACTCTAGCCAAATAGTAATTTCAAAAATTCTTAAAATGAGATCTCCTATCTCCTCTCAATCTCTCTTGTGGCTCTCCCTATCTCCTATCAATCTACCTTGTGCTCTGATACCACTATTAGCATTTGATGCTAGATACTTAATGAGAAATCAACCACAAGATATAAAATGAGCATGCAATATTGAAACTATGATAATGGCAAACTATTAAGCATGTAAAACTCATAAGAAACTTCTAAAATAACTCATAAAACTACCATTAATGAATGCTCATGAAAATAGGATCTTCATACAAAATATGGAGATCTCAAGTACTCCATGCTTCATACAAGTTCTACATTGTTTCAAACTTGTATTCTACTCTACTCCACTAAATGATAAAATGATATGGAGTTCTCTCTCTCATTACTACTTGCTCACACCAAGGCCAATATATAGTGTGAGATGACTCTTGACCTTCCATATTCCTATGACTCTTCACCTTCCTATCCTATGGACTCATGTGCACATGGACTATGATGCACATTTACATTATTGAATACTTTGCACATTCTAATATTACTTGTGCATTTATTACATTGCATAAAGTAAATACTCAAACCCTAATCTAAGACAAACTCCTAATCTAAAGATGTACCCATGGTGGTACATTGGCATGTACCAAATAATGTAATATATTCCAACACTATTGTCTCACTATTGCAAGAGAAAATAGAGAAACAAAGGGAACAAATGGATCAAAAAAATAGATGTTGGAGACTATAGTGATTAAAAATAGAAATATTTAGGTTAGACAGGAAGGAAACCCTCCTTTAGATGAGCAAGAAGTTAGGGCTCTTATAGAATCAGAACTAGCTAAGGATTTGAAAAATGTTAAGACCTCCAAATTTACTAGAAGATATGGGGGTGATTGAGCTAAAGTTTGGTTGAATAATATGGAGACCTATTTCTCCATGAAAACTATTCTTAAGTAACCCATATGGTTTGGGCCACTCTCCACTTGCAAGAGATAGGATTAGAATGGTGGAATACTTTAGATCTGAGTAGAAAATTCAGGCAATAAATTTATCATGGGAAGGTTTTGTGAAGGCCTTTAATAAAAGGTTACTCATCAAGCAACATTATGTGGAAAAATTCAAGGAATTTTCCACACTTATTCAAGGAACCATGAAAATAGAGATTTATTACCAAATATTTGTAAAACTACTTAAGTATGTACCACTCTACGAACAAGATGAGTCTATGAAAGTACATAAGTTTGTCTTGGGAGTGGATCCTAAGATAATATCAATAGTAAACATGCATAAGCTTGAGATCCTATAAAAATATTATGACCTAGATCATTAATTTGAGTTCAACCTGTAGTTGAACAAGACTCACTTAACTATGTGATACTATCATAAGAGGACTGATAATCCCTAAGAAAAATAAAAGTGTTGGGTTCATGAAATGGGAACAAGAGGAGCAAGAAAAATAAGAGTAACCCAAAGTTTGAAAAGAAAAATGATAGGAAACAAGGGAATTCCAAGAAGAATTCCAAAAGAGGAAGGATAACGGTACCCCTAAAGCACAAAGGCAACCAGGACCATCTCAAACCAAGCGAATAGGGAAGAAGAAATAATAAATATACCTAGGTCCGAAAGATGTTTGCTACGAATGTGGGGGACCTCACTATGCAAAAAAACATCTAAATCAAATAGGACCAAAAAAAAATATTGAGGAACCCAACTATAGAATCTAGGTGGCAACCAAAAACATGAATCTGGATGACTAAGCCACACCTATGATCTTAAATGGTAAGTTATTTGATAATTTAAAATCTGTATAGATAGTGGAGCTACAGATAGTTTTGATTCTTCTTGTATAGTTAGGTATTTTCTAGAAAGACCAAGATTTTTGGCACAAGGGTGGAAAGTTGAGTATGGATCTGGACAGACCTACTCCATGGATCAATGTTTTCCCATAGCTGAGATCACCCAACCCAATAACTCTACTCTATGGAACTTGTATGTAGCACCACTACATGCCTTAGATATCATCTTGGGAATGTATTAGTGAATGGCTTATGGAGCCCTAATTAACTTACAAGATAGATGGCTAGACTATAAAGATAAAGATAAGCAAAGACTGAGAATACATAGTGAGCAGGGGTCTTTTTGCCCTCATGTGATCTCTAAAATGCAACTAAAGAAAGTTATTAGAAAAGGTGGTATGGTCTATGTCATAAATTTTAACTATAATATCAAGGATGTTATGAAGGAGGAATTATTTAAGGAACATCATATACTACATAAATTTATGGATGTTTTTTCTAAAGACCTTCCAAGACTACCACCTAGGCATGAATTTGACTTCACTATTGAACTACTACCAGGTTCAAAACCTATTCACATAACTTCTTATAATATGAATCCTATTGATATGAAGGAGTTAAAAGTGCAACTTCAAATGTTTCTATAAAATGGGTTGATTAAACCTAGTGTGTCACCATGGGGTGCCTATGTTCTTTTTGTCAAAAAGAATGATGGGTTACTAAGGTTACGCATAGATTATAGAATGATGAATAAAACAACTATTAAGAATAGGTACCCTTTACCCAATATTGAGGATTTGTTTTATCAACTCAAGGGTGCCACCATATTTTCAAATATTAACTTAAAATTAGGATACGTGAGGAGGAAACTCACAATATTTCTTTTAAGACTAGGTATGGGTATTATGAGTTCACACTATTACTTTTTGGACTAACCAATGCCTTGAAAACATTCATGAATATGATGAATAGTGTATTCAGGAAGCATCTAAATTAGTTTGTCTTAGTATTCTTGGATGATATTCTGATATATTCTCAAAATAAGAAAGAACACGACAAACATTTAAGGATTTTGCTTAGGTTGTTGATAAGGAACCAACTCTATGGGAATCTATCAAAATATGACTTTTATGTTCCAAAGGTGCACTATCTGGGACATCATATATATAGAAGATATATTAATTAATCCCAAGAAGATAGAAGCCATTTTGAGTTGGTCATCGCTTACTAATATGCCTGAAGTGCAGAGCTTCATGGGCTTGATAGGGTATTATAGGTAGTTTGTAAAGGATTTTTCCAAAATATCCTACTCCATAACTAACCTTCAAATAAAGAGAAAGGAATATAAATGGATGGAAAAGTGCAAATCCACATTTGAGTTGCTTAAGCAGAAGCTTACTACTACACCTATTCTTAAGATTCTAGATCCTCAAAGGAATTTTCTAGTTTGTATGATGCTTATTTGGAAGGTTTGGGAGGGGTTCTATCCTAGGATGAATCAATCATAGCATGAGTCAAGAAAACTCAAGAAGCATGAGATCAACTATGCTATGAATGATTTGGAACTAGTAGTTGTGGTGCATACCCTTAATATTTGGTGATATTTTCAGCTAAGTAATCCTTTTAAATTGAGAACCAACCATCAAATCGTGAGGTATATCTTTACCCAACCAACACTTAATACATAGTAGAGAAGGTGGACCAAGTTCTTAGAATAATATTATTTTGGTATAGATTATATCAATGGCAAGGAAAAAAAGGTTGTTGATGCCTTGAGTAGGAGAATGCATATAGCTTCTTTAACTTGTAATCACGTGGACTTAATGGACCAAGTCAAAGAAATGCAAGCACAAGACCAGTACTGCAATGAAATTTGGGCCAATATGGAAAATAATTATGAAGAGAATAAATATTTTGGCATAAAGGATGGACTTTTATATTTTAAGTATAGGGTGACAATCCCTAGAATTAGTGATTTAAGGATACTGATCATGCAAGAGGCACATAGATTTTCATACTCAACTCACCCTAGAGGGGTAAATATGAGGAATATGAAAAAGACCTTCTATTGGTCATGTATGAAGAAAGATATCACTAAATTTGTGTCTCATTATTTGGAATACTAGAAAGTGAAAGTTGAGCATAGACATCCAACTGGACAATTATACCCACATGACATACCAATTTAGAAATGGCAGGTAATATCTATGGATTTCATAGTGGGTTTATCGAAAACTAGGTTCCAACATGATATAATCCTAGTAGTGTTTGATAGATTAACTCTGTTGAGCAAGGTGTTGCAAGAAGTTTGTCATTGTTGTCAACACAGGAAGTTAGATCCAATGATGCAGTGGATAGACAGTTTAGGAGCCATTCAGATGCAGAGGACAGAAATTCAAAGGATAGTCAGATTATGTAAAGTGCAATTCCAGGAAAACAGAAGTGACCCAGTTTCAAAAATTCGAAGAAAAAGACAAGTTAGAAAACTGTCGCGATATCGCGACATGTTTTCTGTCGCGATTTCACGACAGGTCAAAGGAGAGAGAAAGCGCAGCCAAAAATGTCACGATTTCATGACAAAAATGAGGAGAGAGAAGGCACAAGGCAAAATGTCATGATTTCGCGACAAAAATGAGGACAAAGAAGCTAAGTCGAGAAACTGTCGCGATTTCGCGACATGTTGGATGAAGCAAGGAGAAAGCGTTAAGTGAAAAGTTGTAGCGATTTCGCTACATGTTGAAATTTTGCTGGCCGAAGCAAGGAGAAAGCGTTAAGTTGAAAAGTTGTAGCGATTTCGCTACATGTTGAATTTTCGTTGGCTGAAGCAGGGAGAAAGTGTTAAGTGAAAAGTTGTAGCGATTTCGCTACGAGTCAAAAGTGCACAAAACAAAGGTGTAGCGATTTCGCTACATGTCAAAATTGCACAAAACAAAGGTGTAGCGATTTCGCTACGAGTTGAAAAAGCACAACACGAAGGTGTAGCGATTTCTCTACGAGTCAAAAGTGCACAACATGAAGGTGTAGCGATTTCGCTACAAGTCAAAAGCGCAGAACTCAAAGGTGTAGCGATTATGCTACAAGTCGAAAGTACAAGGCACAAAAGTGTAGCGATTTCGCTACAAGTCAAAATTTCATGGGTAGAAGCAAAGTTGGAAGCACAAGGCACAAAGTTGTAGCGATTTCGCTACTGCATGAAGCAAGAAATGTATGAAAGCCGAAAGCATCATGATTTCACGACAAAGATGAGGATGACGTCAACAAAGCTGAAAGTGTCACGATTTCACGACAGGCTGCAAGAAAAGCCTCTGGAAGCCGAAAGCGTCGCGATTTCACGACAAAGCTGAGGATGACGTCGAAAATTGAAAGTGTCATGATTTTGCGAAGGTGCAAGAAAAGCCTCTGGAAGCCGAAAGCATCATGATTTCATGACAAGAATGAGGATGACGTCAATGAAAGCTAAAAGTGTCACGATTTCATGACAGGGTGCAAGAAAAGCCGTTGGAAGCCGAAAGCGTCATGATTTCACGACAAGAATGAGGATGACGTCAGCAAAAGTTTGAAGTGTCACGATTTCACGACAAGAACGATGGCAAAGCTATCAAAGGCCAAAATGGTCATGATTTCATGATAGCAAGGACATGAAGGCGTACGGCTACAAAAAGTGTCACGATATCGTGACATGTTATTATTTCACGGCAATAAGTTATAGAAAGGTGACAGAGGTGGCAGTAGCGGTTGAGGCCGACAAAGTTGAATCGGGGTCGACAGATTTTAGGGTTTTGTAGTCGACAATTTCTAGGGTTTTGCAGTCGACAATCTCTAGGTTTTAGCAGCCGACAAATTCTAGGGTTTTGCAGCCGACATTCTTAGGGTTTGCAGCTGACGTCCTTAGGGTTACAATCGACTATGATTTAAGAATTGATCTTGAATTTTCTTCTATAAAAGGAGGGTTGTTTCGAGGTTGAGGAGTAGTGAGTTGTGTGAAATAAGTTCACATCGAGCAAAGAGTGAGTCATTTCGATTCAAACTGTGTGCGAAGTGATAGTTCGTTGGAGTCGAAGTAAAGAGGGCGTATCGAATCTTCGCGAGTGATGTGCGAGGTGTAGAGGTTGAAGACGCACTGATCTAAGTGCGAAGTGATAGCACGCAGAGAGCTACAGAAGGTGTGATTTATGACTACTGTGCATAGAAAGTGAATCGTGTCGATCAACTGTCCTATAGCAGAGAGTGCAAAGCATTTGCGAAGTAGCAGACTGGTTGTGCAAAGCTTTTGCGCAGTAGAAGCAGAGTGCTTGTAAACTGTAGACTGGGTAATAAGGTGAAAGTATTGTTGCTATAATTTTTTATTATTTCTTGTAATGTCCAAGTTGCAGCTTGGCATAAGAAGTTGGTGCTTCTTCCAATAGTAGCTGGTGTCTTGGGGGTTGGTGCTCCCTTCGTTGGTGCAGAAAAATTGAAGGGTTGATGCTCTTTCCAGTTGGTGCTGGTAAAAAGTTGTAAAGTTGTTGCTTTGCATAGGCTGGATTTGGATGGTAGTCCAAGCAGCCATTTTTGAGGAGTAGCCACATTGGTGAACCTCGTTAAATTGTTGTGTTATGTGTGATGCTTTCTTACTGTAGTTGATATATCTTTTATAAGTTTTAAACTGCTACTGGTTTTAGAACTGCATATTTGAAATTTAAAAGGTCACACTAATTCACCCCCCCTCTCAGTGTCATTGTGATTACAACAATTGGTATCAGAGCTAGGTTCCTGAATAGGCTCAATCAGCTAGGGTGATCTTGGAAGTGACGCAATGGCAAGTGGTGAAGGCTTCTCCTCAAACAAAGCACCATTGTTTGATGGAACTAACTATGCTTTCTGGAAGGTAAGGATGCAGACTTATCTCCGTGCATTGGGTTTTGACATCTGGGGTGCAGTAGTCAATGGTTACAAAGCTCCCACCACTGCTCCAACAGACACTCGCTGGTAAGAAGGCATTTGAAAATGATTCGAAAGCGAAAAATGCCATCATGTGTGGATTAGTGGACAGTGAGCTAGTCAAAATCATAAACTGTGAATCTGCAAAAGATGTATGGGACAAACTTGAGAACATTCATGAAGGAGACGATAGGATCAAGGAGGCCAAGCTTCAAACACACCGAGCTCAATTCGAATCCTTACAGATGAACAATGATGAGAACATAGAGGCTTTCATGCAAAGAGTCAACGGAATCACAAATTCAATGAGAGGTCTCGGCGAAGATATGGATGATGCTACGATTGTGAAAAAGGTATTAAGATCTCTACCTCCAAGGTTTGATTCGAAAGTTTCAGCCATAGAAGAAGCTAAAGATCTAAATCGCTTTAGTATGGATGAGATGCATGGATCTTTGACTGCGTTTGAAATGAGAATAGGAAGGTCTAATCCCACAGATAGAGAAGCAACTTTCAAAGCCCTAAAAGGCAAAAACACAAAACAAGAGTCTGAAGAAGAGGATGCTTCAGATGAAATGGAAGCAAATTTTGTCAGAAAGCTGAGAAAAGGAAAAGGAAAATACAAAGGAAAGCTACCTTTTAAATGTTTCAATTGTGGAGGCATTGGACACTTTGCTACCAAATGTCCTCTCAATGACAAGAACAAAGGTGAAGAAACTCCGCATCAAGAAAGAGGTGAATGGAGGAAGAAAACAAACTTCAGAAAAGGTAATTTCAAAAAGAAAAGTTTTATCTCCCGAAATGCAGAATCTTCAGAGGACAGTTCTAGTGAAGACTCTGAAGAAGGAACAGTGAGGCTCTCTTTATGGCGTTTGAAGTAGAAAAATCAGAAGAGGCAGAAAACACAGAAAAGAGAGAAGGAATGAACTCTGAAGTATCTATTGAAAAAGGTGAGGCTGAAGTTGATTTAGAAGGTGAGCTGGTTTCTGCTCTTATGGAATGGAAATCTGAGAAAAGAAAGAATAAAAAACTGTCAAGGAAGCTTGAGGATGCAAATGACATTATAGCCAGTCTAAAAACACAGACAGAAGAGTACAAGAAAATGTCCGAAGATCTTGAAGTACAGGTAACCATGAAGATAGATTACTGTTGCAAATTGGAAGAAGAAAATGTTGGTCTTCGAATACAGATACAAGAGCTGGATCAAAAAATTAGTTGTCATTTAAAACGTGAAGAAAGTTCGATGAAGCTGGACAAAATCCTAAGCGATCAAAGACCCACAGGTATCAAATTCGGTCTGGGCTTTACTGAAGGAGAATCATCAAATGGACCAAAGGCAAGCAATGTTGAATGTGAAAAGAGTAAAGACAAGAAATAGGTTGTTGAAAGAAAAACAAATCAAGCAAAAGAAAGCAGTAATGCCAGTCCTGAAATAGGAACTGACAATGATGGCTTTACCAAGGTCACACATCAAAAGAAAAGAAGATCTAAGGCTCCTGCAACAACTTGGCAAAGACCATCTTTCAGGTTCAATCATTATTTCTATGGTTTCTATTTTAAATGTAATGGTTATGGGCATAAAATTGTTGACTGCAAGTATAATATAGGTCCAAGAAGTTTCACTAGTAGAAATGCTTTTGCTCCTCTAATGAGTTATGCAATAGAATGCTTTAATTGTCACAACTTTGGGCATATTGCTAGAAACTGTCATAGAACTTCTGTTTCAAATCAATCTCAAAAAAGAAGAATTCAACCATATAGGGCAAAACAAAATAGAATTCCTTCTGAAGGATATGTGCAAGATTCTAAAAAGGGGAAATCCAAGCTAGAACCCAATACCACAGTTAAAACAGAATGGAAATAGAAAGAACAGCTCAGGGAAGAAAAGGAGTCTTTAATAGTGCAGACAACTTTCAGAGCTCAGAATAAATGTGTACCGTGGATCCTTGACAGTGGGTGCTCAAGTCATATGACAGGTGATAAACAAAAATTTGAAAAACTACAAAAATATGAGGGTGGCTCTATGAAGTTTGGAAATAATTATGGAGCCAAAATAATAGGAAAAGGGTCCGTCAAAATTAGTGAAGGGAAAATCAAGTCAGAAGAAGTTTTATTTGTGGATGGTTTGAAACATAACCTGTTAAGTGTTAGTCAAATCTGTGATAAAGGTCATGAAGTAGTCTTCAAGAAGCAGGGTTGTGAAGTCAGAAAAATAAACAAGTGGGAAATTGATAGCAACCTGGTTCAAGGACGTCTGGTAATCTGTACACACTCTCAGAAACTTCAGAAGGTACGTGTTTTATTGGACAAGAAGAAGAGAACTGGCTGTGGCACAAGAGGCTTGGACACATAAGTTTTGATAATTTGGTGAAAATCAGCTCTAAACAAGCAGTGAGAGATATTCCAACCATTAAGAAACCTTCAAACAGTGTTTGTGCTTCATGTCAGAAGGGAAAGCAAACCAGAGTCTCATTCAAAACAAAAGAATACCACACTAGCAGGCCTTTGGAACTTATTCATACTGACTTATGTGGACCCATGAGAACTCAAAGCATAAACGGCGACAAATACTTCATGCTGTGTATCGATGATTATTCCAAAATGACATGGATATTTTTCTTAAAAGATAAAATAGAAGCTTTTGAAATGTTCAGATCCTTCAAACAACTAGTTGAGAATGAAACAGGAAAAAGGGTCAAATGCTTACGATCAGACAGAGGAGGAGAATTCATTTCGAATGAATTTACAGAATACTGTGAAAAACATGGTATCAGGAGACAATATTCAGCAGACTAGAACTCCACAACAGAATGGCGTAGTAGAAAGAAAGAACAGAACTATACAAGAAATGGCACGCACCATGCTGGCAAAAATAAAATAGCAGATAGATTCTAGAAAGAAGCAGTTCACACTGTAGTATACATCCAAAACAGATATATGTTAAGAACTCATGAATGCAAAACACCTTATGAGTTGTGGTTTGGTAGAAAAGCAACAGCAAAACATCTCAAAATATTTGGCTGTAAGTGCTACATCAAAAAAATAGATGACAACCTTGGGAAGTTTGAAGATAGAGCAGATGAAGGTGTTTTTGTTGGGTATTCATCAAAAAGCAAAGCTTACAAATGCTACAACAAGAGACTCAAGAAAATTGTGGACAAGTGCAGACGTTAAATTCGATGAAGTTGGGAAACGATTAGTTGACTTTGAGGAAAACTACCCAATCTATGAAGAAGTCGTTGAAGGAGATGAGGTGAATGAAACAGAAAATAAATCTACGCTTGATTCAGATGAATTAGTCGATGACTCAGAGGTGCAAGAAAACAAGAAATTCAAAATAGGCAGCTGGCAGAAAAATCATCCAAGAGACCAAATAATTGGAGATCCCACAGCTGGTATTCAGACAAGAAGGAAAGTAATAAGTAATTACTCTCTTTTATCTAGCATTGAGCCCAAAAACATAGATGAAGCAAGCAAAGATGATAGCTGGATGAAGGCAATAAATGAAGAGTTAGATCAGATTGAAAAGAACAGAACTTGGGAATTAGTACCTAGACCTGCAAACAAGAATGTAATCGGCACCAAATGGATATTTCGAAACAAATTAAATGAAGACGGACAGGTCATTAGGAACAAAGCAAGACTGGTTTGTAAAGGATATGCACAGGTCGAAGGCATTGATTTTGAAGAGACTTTTGCTCCAAGGGGCCAGATTAGAAGCAATTAGAATGTTTTCGGCCTTAGCAGTTCACAAAAACTTCGGAGTTTATCGGATGGATGTAAAATCTGCCTTTTTAAATGGGAAACTCGAAGAAGAGGTCTATATTGAACAACCGGATGGATTTCAAATTAGTGAGGATCCTAACCTTGTCTGCAAATTAAAGAAAGCACTGTATGGATTAAAGCAAGCACCACGGGCATGGTATGCTAGGCTAGATAACTATCTCTCTCAACAGGGATTCAAGAAAGGTTTAGTGGACAGTAATCTGTATGTAAAAATAGAAGGTGGGCATCTCATTGTTCTAGTTGTCTATGTAGATGATATCATATTTGGCAGCAACAAAGATGAATCTTGTAAAGACTTAGCAAATAAGATGCAGAATGAATTTGAAATGTCTATGATTGGTGAACTGTCTTACTTTCTTGGGCTACAAGTTAATCAAAATGAGAAAGGCATATTCATTTCCCAAATCAAATATGTGAAAGAAATGCTAAAAAGGTTCACTATGGAGGACTGTAAGCCAGTCAAGACTCCCATGACAACAGGCTACAAATTGAGTAAAGAAGACAAATCTCCACCTGTAGACCAAACCATGTACAGATCTATGATTGGAAGTCTATTATATTTAACAACCACTAGACCTGATATTCCGCAGGCGCTTGCATGGTAGCTAGATTTCAGGCCAATCCCAAAGAGACTCATGTGACAGCAGTTAAAAGGATTTTTCGGTATCTCAAGGGCACCATGGAGTATGGGTTGTGGTATCCAAAAGGCAAAGACTTCACTCTTATATCATATTCAGATGCAGATTGGGCTGGATGTGTTGATGACAGAAAAAGTACCAGTGGAGGTGCATTCTATTTGGGGGACAGATTGGTTGCATGGCACAATAAGAAGCAAGAGTCAGTTTCTTTATCTACAACTGAGGCAGAATATATTGCAAGCAACAACATGTTGTACACAAGTCTTGTGGATGAAACAAACTTTGAAAGATCTTGGAATTAATTTCAGTGAACCAATATCAGTTAAGTGTGATAACACCAGTGCAATTAACATCTCCAAGAATCCAGTTATGCACTCACGGACTAAACACATTGCTATAAGGTATCATTTCTTGAAGGAGAAAGTTGCAGAAGGAGAAGTCAAATTGGATTTTGTCCCAACTACAGAACAAGTAGCAGATATTTTTACAAAACCTTTGCCCAAGGAAGTATTTGAGTACCTTCGAAGCAAATTAGGAGTAGTCACACTTCCTAAGAAGTGACTAGCTACAGGGATCACTTTCTCAGGGGGAGCATTTGAGTATTTGACTATTCTTTTGCTCATGATCATAATTTGTGCCAGATGCAACAAATTGTGCCTGAGAAGTGTGAGGATGGACTCAGGGGGAGTCTGCAGTAGCCCTTTGGTATTATTGACAAAGGGGGAGAAGAGTTACAGGAATGTACACAGGTGTTGCCAACAATTCCAAAGGGGGAGATTGTTGAGCAAGGTGTTGCAAGAAGTTTGTCATTGTTGTCAACACAGGCAGTTAGATCCAATGATGCAGTGGATAGACAGTTCAGGAGCCATTCAGATGCAGAGGACAGAAATTCAAAGGATAGTCAGATTATGTAAAGTGCAATTCCAGGAAAACAGAAGTGACCCAGTTTCAAAAATTCGAAGAAAAAGACAAGTTAGAAAACTGTCGCGATATCGCGACATGTTTTCTGTCGCGATTTCGCGACAGGTCGGAGGAGAGAGAAAGCATAGCCGAAAATGTCATGATTTCATGACAAAAATGAGGAGAGAGAAGGCACAAGGCAAACTGTCATGATTTCGCGACAAAAATGAGGAGGAAGAAGCTAAGTCGAGAAACCGTAGCGATTTCGCGACATGTTGGAGGCCAAGGAAAGCGTAAGTAGAGAAAGTTGTAGCGATTTCGCTACATGTTGAAATTTCGGGAAGCAAGGAGAAAGCGTTAAGTTGAAAAGTTGTAGCGATTTCGCTACATGTTGAATTTTCTGGTCAAGCAGGGAGAAAGTGTTAAGTGAAAAGTTGTAGCGATTTCGCTACGAGTCAAAAGTGCACAAAACAAAGGTGTAGCGATTTCGCTACATGTCAAAATTGCACAAAAAAAAGGTGTAGCGATTTTGCTACGAGTTGAAAAAGCATAACACGAAGGTGTAGCGATTTCGCTACGAGTCAAAAGTGCACAACGCGAAGGTGTAGCGATTTTGCTACAAGTCAAAAGCGCAGAACTCAAAGGTGTAGCGATTATGCTACAAGTCGAAAGTACAAGGCACAAAAGTGTAGCGATTTCACTACAAGTCAAAATTTCACGGGTAGAAGCAAAGTTGGAAGCACAAGGCACAAAGTTGTAGCGATTTTGCTACTGCATGAAGCAAGAAATGTACGAAAGCCGAAAGCGTCACGATTTCACGACAAAGATGAGGATGACGTCAGCAAAAGTTGAAAGTGTCACGATTTCACGATAGGTGCAAGAAAAGCCTTAAGCCGAAAGGTGGGGATGGAGGTGATTTCATGACAAAGCTGAGGATGACGTCAACTGAAAGTGTCATGATTTCGTGACAGGGTGCAAGAAAAGCCTGAAGCCGAAAGCGTCGTGATTTCACGACAAGAATGAGGATGACATCAGCAAAAGTTTGAAGTGTCATGATTTCGTGACAAGAACGGTGGCAAAGCTATCAAAGGCCAAAATGGTCACGATTTCGTGACAGCAAGGACATGAAGGCGTACGGCTACAAAAAGTGTCACGATATCGCGACATGTTATTATTTCATGGCAACAGTTACAGAAAGGTGACAGAGGTGGCAGTAGCGGTTGAGGCCGACAAAGTTGAATCGAGGCCGACGGATTTTAGGGTTTTGCAATCGACAATTTCTAGGGTTTTGCAACCGACAATCTCTAGGTTTTAGCAATCGACAAATTCTAGGGTTTTGCAGCTGACATTCTTAGGGTTTGCAGCCGACGTCCTTAGGGTTACAACCGACTATGATTTAAGAATTGATCTTGAATTTTCTTCTATAAAAGGAGGGCTGTTTCGAGGTTGAAGAGTAGTGAGTTGTGTGAAAGAAGTTCGCGTCGAGCAGAGAGCGAGTCGTTTCGATTCAAACTGTGTGCGAAGTGATAGTTCGTTGGAGTCGAAGTAAAGAGGGCGTATCGAATCTTCGCGAGTGATGTGCGTAGGGTGCAGAGGTTGAAGACGCACTGATCTAAGTGCGAAGTGATAGCGCATAGAGAGCTGCAGAAGGTGTGATTTATGACTGCTGTGCACAAAAAGTGAATCGTGTCGATCAACTATCCTGTAGCAGAAAGTGCAAAGCATTTGCGAAGTAGCAGACTGGTTGTGCAAAGCTTTTGCGCAGCAGAAGCAGAGTGCTTGTAAACTATAGACTGGGTAATAAGGTGAAAGTATTGTTGCTGTAATTTTTTATTATTTCTTGTAATGTCCAAGTTGCAGCTTGGCATAAGAAGTTGGTGCTTCTTCCAGTAGTAGCCGGTGTCTTGGGGGTTGGTGCTCCCTTCTGTTGGTGCAAAAAAATTGAAGGGTTGATGCTCTTTCCAGTTGGTGCTGGTAAAAAGTTGTAAAGTTGTTGCTTTGCATAGGCTGGATTTGGATGGTAGTCCAAGCAGCCATTTTTGAGGAGTAGCCACATTGGTGAACCTCGTTAAATTGCTGTGTTATGTGTGATGCTTTCTTACTGTAGTTGATATATCTTTTATAAGTTTTAAACTACTGCTGGTTTTAGAACTGCATATTTGAAATTTAAAAGGTGACACTGATTCACCCCCCCTCTCAGTGTCACTGTGATTACAACATAACCAAGGTTGCTCATTTCATTCCAAGAAACACCAAGGACGATGCCATTCTAGTGACTAATAGATTCACCAAGGAGAATTTTAGGCTACATGGTTTTTTTGAGGTAAACATTTTAGATCGAGACTCTAGATTTCCATATGAGTTTTGGCAGGCCCTTCATCGTGTGGTTAGCACAAAGTTGAATGTTAGTTCTACATATCATCCAAATATATATGGACAAATAGTAAGGGTAAATCAGATCTTATAAGATATGCTTTGCATGTATTGCATGGACCAAAAGTCTCAATGGGAAGAATTTTTGCATCTAGTTGAGTTTGCTTATAATAATGGATATCATGCTTCCTTAAAAATGGTCTCATTTGAAGCCTTGTATGGTCGAAGGTGCAGAACTCCTCTATCTTAGGATAACCTAAAGTATTAGGTTATCATTGGACTAGACATGGATAAAGAGATGGAGGAGCAAATCAGGATGGTCAGACAAAGGCTTAAGGAATCCATCGATCATCAAAAGAGCTATGTTGATTTGAAGCATTCACCTAGAGAATTCTTTGTGGGGGATAGAGTTTTCCTAAGAGTTAAACCCATGAAGAGCACCATCAAGTCTTCTAAGTTGGATTTCCATTTTGTTGGGCCCTTTGAAATCATTGATAATATTAGTCCAATGGCTTACATACTTGCCTTACCATCCAACCTATCAAATATCCATGACTCTTTCTACATATCCCTACTTAGGAAGTACATTGTTGATCCTAATCATGTGTGGGATGTCTCAAAATTATAGGTGATAGATCCATTGGTCATTAAGGTGAGGCCAATGAGGATTTTGGAGTTTCATTTCAAAGCGATGAGGAAACAAACTCTAGAACAATGTAGAGTCCAACAGGACCAATTTTCTGAGAAAAATATCACTTGGGAAAAATCGGATGAAATAAAAAGATATTTTCCTTATTTGTTTGAATATAGATAAAATGTAAGGTTTTTGCACAAAACGTAGAGGATTTTGTTTATTCCAAGGGGGGTAGTATGTCACAACCCACCTTGGAAATGCTTGCTATATAAAATGGACTATGTATTGATAGATGATGTTAATGCTAGCTTTGTTTCTTTTGATGAATTTATGCTTCTATTGTTGGGTCTATTTTATATAAGGATGTGTAATTGTTGATGCTCTTTGTGGTTGCAATATTAGGAACTCCCATGGATGGATAAAATAATTGGCCACAAGAACAAGATACCATATATAAAAAAAAAAAATGAAATGATGATGATGACTCCCTCATCAAACAACTTAGGATAACATGGACAAATATCCTTCATGCAGGTGCATCACATTTTTGTTTGGGATTCATGTTCGCACCATTGAACTAGAAAGTTGCTTGCAATGAGTCTTCTTTAAGTGATTCTATGATAGCTTAGTATATCTGAAAAGATAGTTCACCCACTTAAGGATAAAATAATGGTGTGAAACTTTGAGGAAAATACATTGTATTTATGGATGGCATGTTGGCATGAAATTATTCCTTTCTTGTGTTGCTAAAGGTAATTTTAATGCTAGTCTTTGTGTTGATCTATGGTTGACCTTGATTTATGCTTTAACCACATTGAGATTGTCTCCCCCATATTTGGTTATTATTATCTTTGGCTAGCGATGATGGAGCCACCTTAATTTTAATGGGATATGCTTGATTATTCTTCTTCCTCCATGCTATGTGAGTGGCTTTTGATTAAGGTTGGTTATGGGCATTGAAAAATACTTTTGACATTACTTCGTAGCTCCATGTATGAAGACACTCTGTCTTCTCCTTTCCTTTTGCATTTTAAAGAGGATATTGGTTTGAAAAAGGGATACGTCAAAGGATCAAGAGTGAAGAGGAGAGAGTAATTTTTATGCATAGTGTAGGAAAAAATAAATACTGGAGTAAAAGGAATTAACATCACTTGCTTATTCTCCTTGTTGTGGATTGTTAGGTAATGACCGCAGACTTTGGTGCTTGTTATATTTGGGTTTATTTCATTATGCTTGCCTTGCATCTTTTCTTTCAATCTCACTTGATGTGATATCATTGTATTATTGGTTATGACTTTGTATACCCCCTAGATGCTTTTGTACTCATTTAACCCTATTGTGCAGCATGTTGTCTTGCTTTCATGCATAGGTATTTTTGGTTTATTTTGAGCCTGGGTTCATGTGCTCAATTCCACTAGCTTGAAACCCATTCTCTTTGCATGGCGAAGAGTGTAGTGGAGTGACAGTATGTGGTCTTGAATGCTCAACTCGTTGTTATTTTGTTTCATTGACCTAACCATTGTGTTACTTATATGTATGTTTGGTTTAAAATTGAAACCTACCCCCTTATTGAATTAAAGTAATATTATTGTGTTTAGCGAGCGCCTGGATCTACAGTGTGTATTGCACTCATAAATCATCTAATTCTTATGTTAGAATTAAATGGTTTATTCTTGCAGGATGCATATGCAAGCTTTAGATTTATATTAAGTATTAATATTTCGGGTTGACGAAAGCTACGGATAAAATTAAAAGATTTATTCTATTGTAATATAGCTTTAGGGTTAGATTAAGTGTTAATATTTCAAGTTGTTTTAAGCTTATGTTAGAATTAAATGGTTTATTCTTTCAGTGCTAATGTTGCTTTGTTTTTGGGTTTAATGGAGTTAATCCTTAGTTGTTCTATTAATCTAATGATAGATTAATATAATGTAATATTTAGATTTGTAATTAATCTAATGATAGATTAATATAATGTAATCTTTATATTTGCAATTAATCTAATGATAGATTAATATAATGTAAACCTTTATATTTGCAATTAATCTAATGATAGATTAATATAATATAACCTTTAGATTTGCAATTAATATAATGATAGATTAATTTAATGTTATCTTTAGATTTACAATTAATCTAATGACATATTAATATAATGTAAACCTTTAGATTTATAATTAATATAATGGTATATTAATATAATGTAACCTTTATATTTGCAATTAATCTAATGATAGATTAATTTAATGTAATCTTTAGATTTACAATTAATCTAATGATAGATTAATTAAATGTAATATTCAGATTTGCTATTAATCTAAGGATAGATTAACTAATGGTTAGCTTTAGTTTTTTTATTAATCTAATGATAAATTAATTTAATTCCTTAGTTTTGAAATTAATCTAATGATAGATTAATTTAATGAAATCTTAGATTTGGTATTAATCTAATGTTAGATTTAATTGATCTAATCTTTAGTTTGGGAATTAATCTAATGATAGATTTAAATAGATTACTCATGAGATTAATTTGTGTTGGTTCTAGTTGACCTCTCAAGATTGGTTATTATGCTAATGATAGATATCATGGTTAAAATCTTTAGTGTTATGTTCTTTAGATTGTTGATAATATTTTTAAGGAAAACTAATGTTGCATTAGTGGAAGACAATTTTTAGATGGTTTACTTATCCTTTAAATTTAAAATATTATGGGGAATATTTGGAAAGAAGTATGGGCTTCTTATGTTTGTGTTTGTTGTATTGAACTAATTCATATAGAAATGCATGGCTTGGAAACTAAAAGGTATCTAAATTTTTTGTGGAAAATATTTTGGAAAGAAGTATGGGCTTCTTATGCTTGTGTTTGTTGTATTGAAATGATTCATATAGAAATGCATGGCTTGGTAATTAAAAGGTATTTAAAATATTTTGGAAAGAAGTATGAGCTTCTTATGCTTGTGTTTGTTGTATTAAATTGATTCATATAGAAATGCATGGCTTGGGAATTAAAAGGTATTTAAAATATTTGTGGAAAAAAAAAATTGGAAAAGAAGTATGGGCTTCTTTGCTTGTGGTTGTTATGCAATGAATCATATATAAATGCATTCATACCTGCATATGAGTTGTTTTTATCCCCATATTCCTATCAATTTACTGTGGAGGTCAAGGGAAGAAGATGTCAGATCATGCTAGTTGATTATTCAATTATTCTTGGAATCTTGTGAAGGATTAAGTTGGAAATCACTCTTGGTGAAAGAGGATTTATTGTAATAGAAGCAAAGACTATTCATTTGTATTATATAAATATTTAACTGAATCATTACATGGTGTGATGTTTATTATTGATTTCATGGTTCTTATCCATGTTGTTGGAACTAATGCTTTGATCTAATGGTTTTAATAGATTTATTTGCAAGCTTAAGATAAGATAGTAATTTCCTTCCATTCTAGAAGTTGCTCTTGTTTTAGTGTTTGCAGAGAGAGAGAGTTAAATATTTAGGTTTGGGTGTTTCTTTGGGAAGGGATCTAAAGGTAACCTTTTCTAAAACTCTCCTTATTAACTTGGTCTATTGTGGGGTAGAAACACCTAGTTTCTTGTGTCCATGAGAAGAAAATCACGTGGAGTGGTTGATGCCTAGCCACTCATCACAGAGATGAGGAAGATAAATATGAATTTAAAGGGATCATCGTAGAGGTATAGTTAAACTAGACCAAGGTATTACATAAAATGACCCAGCATAGATTGAATTATAGCTAGTGGAAGGAATTGGCATCTCCTCTCTCTAAGGATCGAGAAGAGATAATCCTAACGCTAAGTTCAAGAAGTCTACATTCATGGAGAATGCCAAAAAATATGGGGTGACCTTTTTAAAAGTTCCCTTTATACCGCGAAGGTATACAAGGTAAACCTAAGTACCTATGGGAGCTTGGCCTCTCCTTTCCACTTGAGAGATAGTGTCATAGACTCAAAATGTGGGTATGTCTAGTCAATATATGTATTCCATGGATAATCCTATGAACTTTGTTGAGTTCAAAAAAAAATCTCTTAGGTTGGTTAGTGTTTTGGGTCATTACACAATGGGCAATAATTCTTCTAAGTATGTTGATCCCAATAACCCAAGCTTAATATTTACTACATTCTCACTACCAGGTGATTTTGCACTATGGAATGATTTAAAAAAATCAATTGATCTAGTGATTAAAGGTCTAATATGGGTGGTGGGAACTGAAGAAAAAATTTATATTTAGATGGATACTTGGTGTGATAAAAGACCACCCAATCTAAATCCATTTTAAAACCACGGATAAGATTACTTCAAAATAAATATGGTGATAAGATTTCAAAAATTATGTACAATGATAAAGAAGGAACATACAAATGGAAATATGGAATTTTTACAAGTATAATGGACATTATTTCTAAGAGGTAGTTGAGCAGAAAGATAACAATGGTGATTATTTCAAGGGGAGATGAAGATAAGTTGATTTAGGAGTTGAATAGATTAAGAGAATAAACAAAAAGAAAAATATATAATGCAAAGCACCAAAAAAATAGAAATACTACAATAATATAAAGAGATATTTGGGATAGCCCAAACATTATAAAATTCAAAATGTTTATATGGCTAGTAGATCATAGGAAAATTTTATCCAATGATAACCTAATAAATGGGGTTTTCATGGTCCCTCACAATGTGTTGTACATAAAAATGAGAGTATAGACCACCTCTTGGGACACTGCTCAATAGTTAGGGAACTATGGCAATGGATTCTTAATATATTTGGTAAATGTATGATGATGAATGGTAAAATTAAAGAATAGTTAAAGTAATGGTAGAGCAGTTTTAAAAGTGAGGCAGTACATACAATCAATGATACATTAAAAGATATAATACTTTGAATTGTATGGCTAGAAATGAATAGAAGAATATATAAAGGAAATAAAGTAGTTTAGAGGTAATTAAAAGTAATATTTGTTTAATCATAAAGGATTCTAAACTAGACCTATCAACTCACTTATTCTCTAATCTTGAAGCAAAGAGTCTTAATAGATGGTGTCAAGTCATCAATTCGAATTATGATGGTGGCTATAGAAGAAACAAAAGGAAGACAAAAATATAAGGTAGAAACCATCGAAAGCAGAGTAGGTCAAATTGAATTTTGTTGAAGCTTCTAAAGGAAATCTAAGACTAGAAAGAGGAGGAATAATCAAAGGTCATAGGGGTGAGATTTTGTCACATTATGCTTTTAGTGGTGGATTTAAGTTAAATAATGAATATGAAGCTTAGTTGGTTTTGGAAGGATTACAATAATGTAGACAAATAAAATGGAATATTGTATGGATGGAAGGTGATTCACTAATAGTAAAAAAATTATTTTTCAGGAAAGTAAAGGCTCCATGGAACATAAAAGAGTTCATTGTAGAAATGCAAGACCTTTCTATAGAGTTTGAAGAAATCAGGTTTACACATACATTAAGGAAAGGGAAAAGATGTGCATATAGGCTAGCAAATAGAATGGTTTTAATAAAGGATTGTGAAGTTAAATTCTCTTCTCCATGGTTAGAGGAAGTAGTAAGTTTAGTTGAAGCTGACAAACAAATATTTAAAAGGAGCAAATGCAAAATAATTTTCCAAAGGACTACATAATGTTTCGGGGGAACCATTTATAGATCAATGCATTAGAGGAAACTAATAGTCTATATTTGGTAAAATGGACTATGATTTCATGAAGTGAGTAGAATTTTTGTATGTTGAAGAAAAATAAGATATCATATGGACTTCATGGTTGAATGGATTATTTTGAGTTGTTGGTTGGTTGGATTATGGGACAGAGTATGGATTGGAATTTTTAACTTTTTGAGATTCTAAACTATGTATTAAAATAATATCACTATGATTTGTTAAAATATCATCATAATATGAATGAGATTCATTTCATAACTCATTCGAATGATAAAAAAAAAATTACTGGATATTTGGGATTAAACTGAATTCCACTTGTATCATATAATGACCCATAATTTAGTTATGATGCATATATTTCTTGATAAGATTTAATCATGAAATTTTAACTTTTTGAGATTGTTAAACTATTTATTACAGTTCTTGTGGTTGAACTTATGCTTCAAGAAGGAAATTAATAGTCTAGAGCTAGTAAAGCGGACTATGTTAATGCAAATATTTGAAAATATTACTCTACTAAGATGCATTTCTTAGATATTATAGGTGGAATTTTGGTATTGTGAAGGTTTTTCCAAGAGAATATCAAGAAGAAAGATGTTAAATTTTAGAATATTTGTATTTTCAAATAAAATTGAAGAATATTCAAAAAATGAAAATCAAAATTTTAAACTTTTTATGAAAAAAATATGTTGGTATCTAGCTATAGCAACTCAATTGAGATGATAATTAAATATTTTTATAAAATCTCAAGCTCTAAAGGAGAGATTTGTGATTTGTCAAGGATGGGGGACCCAAGTACAACCCTTTTTTATCAAGTAAAATGAAAATTTGATTATTACTTATGGAAATCCATTTTGTAAACCAATTTTGCGGGACCAAATACAAGGAATTTTTTTATCATAATATTTGAAGCAATATCTAGGGATGTGATTTCATGTTTATTAGTGTTTTTTTTTGTTGGATAATAAGGGGTTGTACTTGGGTCCCCCACCCTTGACAAATTACATCTCTCTTATATAGATCTTGAGAGTTTACAATATATACACTTCTCATCTCAATTGAGATGCTATAGCTAGAAACCTATATCATTTTACATAAAATCTTTGAATTCTTGATTTTCATTTTTAGGATCTTTTCAAATTTTTGTATGAATACAATTGGTAGAACCCTGAAGGTTCTAGCACAATTTTCATAAATAAATAATTAAAATAGAATTTAAATTAAAAGAATCATTGTTTCACTGGTAGGAAGGTCCCTCCAATGCACTCAATAAACAATTATATATTCTTCTTCATTGATGATTTGTGTGAATGGCCAACCTAATATATATAACTAACCTAAAGCTACGTAGGTGAAGAAACGTGATGGTTCACATTAGGAAGAGACGTGATGGTTCACGTTATAAAGAGATGTGATGGTTCACTTTATGAGTTAATATAATAATTAAATGATTAATAATACTAACTAATAATGTTAGGATGGAGGATCCTAACATGCCACACTCATTAAAAAGAGCTTTGTCCTCAAATATCAAAGTGAGGAGCTTTATCTTTTGTTTTCCAAGAAGAATTTTTGCAAGTTCTTGTACTATTTTAATGTCACTTTTTTGAAGGCAGGGATATCTTGAAGGTCGGAGTGTTAGTGGGGGGTTTCCAAGAACAATAGTAGAATCTTCCTTAGGATAATCATGATGATGATGGGAGGGAAACCCTTGGGGTTCCTCAAACACTTTAGAAGGATGCATCAAAAGTGGTGGTAACACTTCCATATCCTTTTGTTGTTCCCTAGGAGAGCCAACAGTGAATGAGTGTGTAATCACCTTTCTATGTTGTTTTTGAATAGGTTTGGTTATATGGCAAGAACTCACAATTGGGGGGAAATTTGAGTGTAGTTCTTGTAGAGTGTAAGTTTGGCCATAATGGGTCATTTTGGGAATGTCTACCTCATCCTTAATGCATCGATCACTTTTGGTATATCAACCGTATTGCCTTTATCATTGTGATCAAGTGTTTGGGATATTTCTTGCTCATTGTCCTTGTTTTCCACATATTCCTCCTCTTTCTTATCTTCCATGGCTTCCTCATCATTTCCATATTTCGTGCTATCTTCATTTTAGGATCCCACATCCTAACATTACTTCTTTAATTATATATTTCATTATTATTGAAAATTCATGGTTGAAAAGTCATGATTGAAGAGTCATGATTGAAAAGTCATGATTGAAAGGTCATGATTGAAAAAGTCTATATATATGATATGAGAGGAATCCATATCAAATCATCCATGAAGAATAATATATAATTTTTTATTGAATGCATTGGAGGGACCTTCCTACCAGTGAAACAATGATTCTTTATAAAAGTGATTCTTTTAATTTAGATGCTATTTTAATTATTTCTTTATTAAAATTGTGCTAGAACCTTCAGGGTTCTACCATTTGGTATCAGAGCCATGTGGGACCCAACCATGTGGGATTTACTCAAGGACCTTCATCAAAATACTTGGGACCTTTGTCAAAACACTTTCATGCATGAGTATGAAATTCGATTTAAGGATATCACCAAACAATACATAGGGTTGGATGAAATATTTTTCATATATTGTTTCATCAGTGGATTAAAGGAAGATATTCAACTAGAGGTACAAATGTTCAACCCTAGTACCATGATGCAGACTATTGGATTGGCCAAATTAACCAAAGATAAAATCAACGCACAACATCTATTAGGGAAACCACCTATGGGGAAATATCAAACCACTTACATTGCCCCCAAACCTACACATAATGGAAAGGCACAAAGCACTTACACAACCCCCAAACTAAACCCAACCCTACCAATTAAACATATTAGTTTTGAATAAATGAAAGAATGACAAGCAAAAGGTCTTTACTATCATTGCAATGAAAAATTTATTCATAATCATCAATGTATTACACCTGCACTATATATTTTAGATGCAACTATTCCTTGTAGTTCTCCTAATGACTAAAATGTGATTGAGGTAGACATAGTGATGGATACACCTGAAGATAGCACTAAATATGGCAACGATGAGGAAGGTAAGGAAGATGAGGAAGCCATGAAAGATAAGAAAGAGGAGGAAGATGTGGAAAACAAGGACAATGAGCAAGAAATACCTAAAATACCTGATCCCACCAATGACAACAATAGGGTTGATATGTTGGAAGTGATTGATGCACCAAGCAAGGATGAGGTAGACATACCTAAAGTGATCAATGCTGGTCAAACATGCACTTTACAAGACCTACACACACCTTCCTCATCAATAGTGAGTTCTCACCACATGACTAAACCTATTCGAAACCAATGCAAAGTGACTACACAATCCTTCTCTGTTGACTCTACTAAGGAAGCACAAAATGATTTAGAAGAATTACCATCACTTTTGATGCATCATTCTAAAGTGTTTGAGGAACCCCAATGGTTGCCCTCCCATCATCATCATGATTCTCCTAAGGAAGATTCTACTATTTTTCCTAGAAACCCATCACTAACACTTTGACCTTCAAGATATCCCTACCTTCAAAAAAGTGACATTAAGATAGTACAAGAACTTGCACAAATTCAACTGGAAAAAAATCAATTAAAAACTCCTTAATATAGGAAAAATTTTAGCTAATGGTAGAATGGTATCAGAGCAAATCCCACATGGTTGGGTCCCACATGGCTCTAATACCAAATGGTAGAACCCTAAAGGTTCTAGCACAATTTTAATAAATAAATAATTAAAATAGCATCTAAATTAAAAGAATCACTTTTATAAAGAATCATTGTTTCACTGGTAGGAATGTCCCTCCAATGCACTCAAACAATTATATATTTTTCTTCATTGATGATTTGCGTGAATGGCCAACCTACTATATATATATATATAGAACCTAAAGCTACGTAGGTGAAGAATTATTATGGTTCACGTTAGGAAGAGACGTGATGTTTCACATTATGAAGAGATATGATGGTTCACTTTATGAGTTAATAATATAATAATTAAATGATTAATAATACTAACTAATAATTTTAGGATGGAGGATCCTAGCAACAATTAATCCAGAATTTAGCATCCTTGTTGATATTTTCCTATAGTAGCCTTTACAATGTCAAAAATTCAGCTCTACTATCTATGCCTTGCATCTTAGTAGAGTAATATTTTCAAAACATCGCACTATCATAGTCCATTTTACCAAATATCGATTGCTAGTTTCCTTCCTAAAACACAAGTGTAACCACAAAAATCATAATAAATAGTCTAAATGAAAACACATTATTGTTACAAAATAAATCATATATTACCAATGGAAAACATTAAAGCAAATCTTAATCATTAATTGATTCAAGCAATCAATATTTTTTGTCAGCCTCAACTAAAATTTCTACTTCCTCTAACCATGGAAAGGATAATTTAAATTCACGATTCTCAATCAAAACCCCTCTATTCACTAGCTTATCTACACATTTTTTCCTTCCCTTAATATATGTATATTCCTCATTTATTCAAACTCTTTAACAAGATCTTGAATTTCCACAATTATCTCTTGTATGTTCCATGGAGCCTTTGCTTTCCTCAAAATTGCATTTATTACAATGAGAGAATCACTTACATCCATAGTCTATTCCATTTCATTTGTTTACATATTTTTAACCCTTCTAAAGTTATCCAAGCTTCAACTTCATTATTTGTCTTAATCCACTTTTTAAAGCATAATGAGATAAAATATCGCCTCTATTATTTCTAATTATTCCTCCTTGTGTTGTTGGTCTTGTATTTCCTTTAGATGTTCCATAAAAATTCAATTTAACCCACTCTACATCTGGTGGTTTCCACTTTATATTATTTGCCTTCTTTTTGCTTCCATGTTTATTAGTGTTAAATTTAGTTATAAACTCCTATAATTTCCTCTAAATCCTTTTTAAATGCTTTAAAAATTGCGCACACACACACATATATAGTATCATGTTAAATTTTTAAAACTTACAATTATAATGCAATGTAATCATGTCATAGTTGTTTCATATGTTTCTTTATATGTTTTATATACTAAAAAGAGAAATTTATTACTAAATTATTACAAAGTTGAATATGCATGAATTTAACATACTTTCTTATAATATCATTAGAAAAAACCCAAGAAATATATTAGTTTTTAAAAGAAACTTATTATTATTGGAAAAACTTTGAAACAATATCTAGGGATGTAATGTCATGTTTATTAATATTAAATTCAACTATATGCTTTAGGGAATGGATGAATGTAAATATGAATGAGTGCTAGCTTGAGCGAGATCCACTAGGTAGCATGGAAAGAAAGTCATATTTGAAAGCCCTAATTGAAAGTCAGGGTGACCTAGTTAGAAATCACAATGCCCTAACTAGAAGTATGGATGACCAAGTTGGAGATAAGTGGAAGAGCAAGTATATGGCAAGTTTGATCTAGGTAGTAGATGTTACACCTAAGTGATTATCAAGGATGAGATGATCAAGCATTATATAATGGTTCTTAAAAGTAGAGGATTAATATGTAAGTTCCATGGATACTAGCCAAGGTTTTTGGAGATTAAAAATTGGATCAAGTGGAAGTGAGGATTTAATTCAAATTACTTTTTTACTTTTCTTCCTAAATATTTTTTCCTCATCAACTTTTCTAGTTCAAATATCAGATATAAATAATGGGTGGTAGCCCATGGCTTAGGAGGAGATATGCCCTTTATTTAAGACCATGTAGTAAAAACTTTCAATCTAGAAAAAATTATTAAGAAGATTTTGGTGTGGATTAGGTTTTTTGGACTTCCATATTAGCTTATCAATAAGGATGTTTTGAAAAATATTAAAAATACCGTATGGAAATTCATCAAGGAGGGAATAGCTATTAAAGAGTGAAGGCATACTATATATACTCAAATATGTGTTGCTATGATTATTTTAAAATCTTTGCCACAATCCATCAAGATTAAATATGAATCAGGAGAATGGGATCAAGAAGTGGATTATGAAAATATTGTGTTTTGATACCACAATTGTTATGATACTTAACACATGATAAGATATTGCAAACTAAAAACTATGAAGAAATAGACAAAAAATTGTGGTCATGAGATAAACTTCAAGACAAAAAGGAAATCATACTATACTAGAATCTAGATTAGATAAAAGATATTCCCCACTCCAAAGACTATCTATAATATCATATGGCAAAGGACACCATAGCTCACTTGGATGACTGTTAAAAGAAACAAAGAAGGATATAAGGGATGAAAAAGTATTGTGTGAGTTCAAGATTAAAGGAATTAAATTTACAAGGAATATGTGGAGGAAAATTCTAAAACAAAGATGGCAAAAGAGGTCATGCTTATTCTAGGTAAACATATTCATTTTTCTCAAGTAGTATAGAATCCACTCTTGCTAATAAAAAGGAAAGTAGTGAAGAGGTTATCTCTTGCATTTTAGGATTTCAAGAGCAACATAATAAAGAAATGATAGACAAAATCCACAACAATTTAAAGCTTTTAGGAAGCATGAGGAGGTAATTGCTATGGAAGAGTGCCATTGCACTTTAGTGTTTCTAGGGCAATATAAAAAAGAATGTGATTTTGGGGTTATTCCTTACACTTCGTATCCTTTAGAGGAAGATAAACCTATAAATAATAAGTCTTACTAAGAGCAGGGTGAGAAGATTGAAGATATTGATGAAGATGAATGTGTTGATGGAAATGAAAAAATGGAGGAAGATCTAAGAACTAAAATCAAAGAGAAAAGAAACTCAAACGGATATTGATATGGGAAAACAAAAGCAAATATTACAAGTTTTAACAAGAAGTGGGGCTAAACTCACAAATAAAACCAAAAGGTGATGATGAAATGATATTATAGAATATTAGGTGCATGAATAAGACCCTTAAAAAAATACATTAATAAATTTATAGGTCGTTATAGGCAATATATATAAGCATAATATGATGAATACTTCATGGTTTGAACTTGATGGGGTCACTCAAACCCACCCCATGGCTTGAACTTTGATCTCCTTGATGAAAACTCAAAGACATAACAATTCAATGTCTCGACAAGGACATAGGCAATATATTTATAGAAATGGAAATCAAGTAACCAAATATTTTAACCTTTTGTAGTGTTGAATTTATCTTGGCAAAATTAAAATTTCAAAAGGAAATTGTACAAGTGAGATTTTATCTCTTAATTAAAATTATATCAAGGAGTTGATTGAGAAAATTTAGGAGTTTAAAGAGCGGATATATTTAATAGAAATACAAATGAATGTATTTGATAAAAATTCAAGTTGAATATGGTTTTAATTAACTGGATAGCAAAGCAATGAGAAAAATTTAATGTTTTTGTTATTTTAATAAAAGTGGTCCCACTAGAAGCTACAAGTAGCTTATTAAAGTTTAATTTTAAATAAATAAATAGAAAACTATATGCTCTAATAATTCCATCCAAATCCTTTTGAAAAATTTTGAAAATTATATAATAAATATTTTACTAAAAATGTAAATACTTCATTTACTTATGATCTTATATATGCATATTTAGTTATTATACTTTTTTTTTTTTTTTTTTGGATAATAAGGGGTTGTGCTCAGGTCCCCCACCCTTGAAAATTTACAACTCTCTTATTTAGAACTTGATATTTACAAATAGATATGCTTATCATCTCAATTGAGATGTTATAGCTAGAAACGTACAACATTTTACATAAAATGTTTGAATTCCTGATTTTCATTTTCTAAATATTTTCAATTTTCTATATGAATTCCAAAAAGTCACATATACTATCTATGCATTGCATATTAGTAGAGTAATATTTCTAAAACATCGCACTCCCGTAGTCCACATTACCAAATTTGAATTGCTAGTTTCCTTCAGTCATCCATTTTGACTATTTTTCTTCTATAGCATAGGTTCTTCCTCCTATAGAGTGACAAGATCTGAGAATGCATTTTTGCACTTCAAGCTCCTAAGGTAGTATCTAGTTGTAACAAATTTTGTAGGATCTTCATTTTTAGACAATTGATTGTCATCAATTTTTTCGTAATTAGCTTCAAGAATTCCATCTAAGGTGCTAATATTTTCCATGGAACCATCTGGATGGTCTTTAGTAACTATTTAGATTTCATCAATGATCTAATTCAAATTCTCCTTTTGGTGTTGAGTCTTTTATTGCTCCCCTGATTCTTACTGGATAATTGGTGCCTCTAGAATATGGGCTTCTTTCTTTTAAATTAGGACATTTGAAGATTTTGAATCATTCACATGCAAGGCCTTCTCCACCATGGAGGAATCAAAGCATGATCGGATGTTCGAACATCTCTTTTTCATGTGGTCATATTGCTAACAACCATAACATCTTATGGAGAAGTTTTCATATTCAATATTTTGAATTCATTCCTCTTTGCTTGAGGAGATAGTAATGGATTGAGACCCAAGAATTGAAACATCCATCCAAACAACCAATCTTGTTTTACTCGTATTAATTTTACTGGATAAATTTTTCTCTTTTTGGGCATCCATATACTAGAATACACCAATGGCATTACCAATTTTGGTGAATATCTTCTCTCCTTAAAACTCCATAGGGAGAGCATAAAGATTCACCCATACTGGGAAGCCATTAAATTCTTCTATAAAGGGTTTGAAATTAGGAGTCCAAGGTCTTATATAGACACCCATTTGTCCAAAAAACCAACTATATCTATATTCCATTACCTCATCTCTATCCACTAAATTAGAAAAGGAAACCGAAAAGAAATTTTTGGGTAGGAGAGTTACTTGGAATTCTATACTTCACCAAAATTTAATGTATCCTTTGAGCTACTCCAATATTGGTATTTTTCCCTTGAGTTTGCAGATAATTGTTCATGCTTCATAACCAATTAGATCCAACCCAAATTCATCCTCCAAAATTTTGATAGAGGGTACAGTTTCATCCACTCGAGAACCCAAATATCCTTCATACATATTTCTTCTAGTCGAAAACCTAGGATTTACACACAATGGACGGTTCATCCAACCCGCATCGCAGTTGCTGATGCTTCTTATAATCCTTTGGTTTCCTATGAACTTTGCCCTCGCCTACCTCCACATCTTTGCAAGATCCTTCCTGTCCATGTCCATTGTTGTGCTTGTTGTAACCTATGCATTCACCGCAACTTGTCACATGCAACCCATGTCCATTGTTGTGCTTGCCCTAGCCTCTAAATTCACCGTAGCTCATTGCATGCTATCCATATCCATTATTGTGCTTTCCATAACCTTCATGTTCACTATAGTTGGTTGTAACCTCCACATTGGTCATAGCTGGCCACAACAGTCATTACTTCGCATTCATCGTGGTTGGTCGCAACCATCCGAAGAGTAGCGATTCACTATGATGCGTGAATTTTTTGATATTATACATTATATAATGGAATACTTAAATATTATATAATGAATTTTTTAACATATAAGAATTTTACATTTAACTTTATGTATGTATTTCTAATATATAATTTTTTTTTCTAATAATCTATGTGTGGCTTCTATTGGGGGCCACTTCCATTACAAAAACAAAATACTACATTGATCTCATTACATTTCTAACAAGTTAGTTAAAGCATATCCAAATTTATCATTCGATCAAAGATATTCTTCATTTGCCTTTCTATCAATCTTCATCTTCCTCGAACTGCTAAGTTTCCACAATCAACTATTTTTATATCAGATACCTTCTGAAATTTAAATTATGCCAAGATGAAATTCAACACTGCTAATGGCTAAAATATTTATTGTCCAACTTCTATAACTATAAATATCTCATTTGTAACAACCTCACACTTTTTAAATACTTTCTTTATGGTTCTTATCCATTCCCCTAACATTCCAAGATATTATTTTCATTGTTATTTTTTTGAATTTGTATATTTAGCTCCACTTCTTGTTAGCACTTGTGATATTTGCTTCTTTTTTTCCATATCAATATCCCTTTGGGTTTATTTTTCTCTTTGTTTTTGCTTTTTGGGTATTCCTATATTTTTTCATTCCCATCAATACTTTTATCTTCATCAATCTCTTCAATCTTCTCACACTGCTCATAGTAAGACTTATCATCTTTAGGTTTACTTTGTTCTAAAGGATCTAAAGTGCAAGGAATAACCTCAAAAGTACAATATTCTTTGTGTTTCCCTAGAAACCTTAAAGTACAATGATGCTCTTCTATAGCAATTACCTTCTTATTCTTCTCTAAGAAACTAAATTATTATGGGTTTCCTCCATCCTTATTTCTTTATTATGCTACTCTTGAAACCTTGAAGTGCAAGGGATAACATCTTCATCCCTTTCACTCTTATTACTTGGAGAGGATTCTATACTACTTGAGAAAAATGAAAATGAATTACCTGGAAAAAAACTTGACCTCTTTTGCTATCTTTGTTTTAGGATTTCTCGCCACATTTTCTTTTGCACATTTAATTCCTTTTGAACTTGCCAAATGATATTGTATATAGGCTTCCTTTACCTCTTCTTTCGGATTGGAATATCCATGATTTGATCTAGCTTCTATTACTAGATAATTTTCTTGCTTCGTTTTGAAGTTTATCTCATGGCTAGAATTTTTTCTCTTTCTTCATAGTTTTCACTTTGCAAACTCTTGCCATGTGTCCAATATCATGACATTGTGGTAAAAAAATCCAATATTTTCATAATCTACTTGTTGATCTCATTCTCTTGATTCAAATTTTATCTTAATGAATTGTGGTAAAGGTTTTAAAATATCCATAACAACACATATTCAAGTATATATAGCATGCTTTATCTCCGTAGTAGTTACTCCTTCCTTGATTAATTCTCCTAGGGTATTTCCAACATTTTTAAGAACATCCTTATTTATAAGTTGATATGGAAGTCCAAAAAACCTAACCCATACTAGAAGCTTCTTAATAGTTATTGTCTCATAGAGAAAATTTTATTTCATGGTCTCAAATAAAGTGCATCTCTTCCCCTAAACCTGGGCCACCAACCATTATTTTATCCTTAATTTTTAACAGGAAAAGATGATGAGAAAAAACATTTAGGAAGAAAATTCACAAATTAATTTGAATTTAATCCTCACTCCCACTTGATCGAATTTTGAATCTCCAAAAACCTTGGCCATAACCTATCAAACTTACATATTAACCCTCTACTTTGAAGAGTCATTATATCACGCTCAGCCATCACATCCTTGATACTCATTTTTGGTGTAACATCTACTACCTAGATCGAACTTGCCATGTATTCACTCTTCTTCTTATTTGCAACTTGGACCTCCATACTTCCAACTAGGGCATCTTGACTTCCTATTAGGTCTTTCAATTAATATTTTCCTTCCATACTAGCTAATGGGGCTTTCTCTTGGCTTGCACTCCCTCTTGGCTCATAATAGCCCTTGACTCTTCTTTTTCCTGGTGTTCCTTCGCTTCAGCAATTTTTTAGAAATAATGTTTCACTCATTCGTGGTAAGGGTTTGAAGCATTGATGCACTCCGAATAAACCGTTGCTCTTTCACCATGACTAAATATTGGCTTGCACTCCCTCTTAGATCGCACTTCCTCTCGACTCACATTGGATTTTATTCAACTGGATCACACTTTACTTTCTACTTTCTGCTCACACTTCCTCCTCACTCTCAGCTCGCACTCACTTCCGACTACATTCACTCCCAGCTCACATTTACATTTGCTTTTGGTTGCACTCACTCTTGGCTCACACTCACAATCATTGCTACATTCACTCCCTACTCGCACTGATATATTTTAAAAAAAAAATACTTATTATATATTATATATATTTTATGTTAAGTAATTTATAAGTTTCTTTTTATATATCAAAATAATCATATCACAATTTTTAAAAATATTTTTATATATGTTTCATGTATCAAAAAGAAATATTTCTTACTATAATTACAAATTTGAATATGCATGACTTTAATATACTTTCTTATATTATTATACAAATAATTCTCGTGACAATAATATATCGAGATATATCTAATGGAATATATATTTTTTTCATTGTTAACATGATTAATATTTTTAATAGTTATTCTTTTTATTTATTTTATATATTTAGCAATTTAATAATGCCTTTTGAGTGGGTTACATTTATTATGTTCGCTTTTATAATTATTTTTTATTGTTTCATGAGATATCATTAAAGATATTGATAAACCTATTCTAGAGATATTAATGCAACCAAAATTTTAAAATAGAAGGAAAAATAATATGCATACACAATAAACACGAATATTTATCCTGGAAACCTTTGATCGAAAAAACCAACAAAAATTTAGAGTGGCACCTCATGCTCTGGTCTTATCATTCTTATTCATATGCATGGTGCACCTTTAACAAAGTAGTTACCACATCCAAAAATAAACCTATGGGCTAAAATAAGACCATCCCAAAAATAAGACCATGAGGTAAAAGCACCCATACCTGCTAATTTAAGTATATTGTCTAAGAATAAGACCTTGG
The DNA here is from genome assembly GCA_028583015.1 of Wollemia nobilis. Classification (NCBI taxonomy): domain Eukaryota; kingdom Viridiplantae; phylum Streptophyta; class Pinopsida; order Araucariales; family Araucariaceae; genus Wollemia; species Wollemia nobilis. Next base: position 944,516 of record JAQPPZ010002146.1, on the reverse strand, counting down.
GCTAAAATAAGATTGCCCAAGAATAATACTAGGGTTAAAACCACCATACCTACTAATTTAAGGAGATTGCCTAATAATAAGACCATGGACTAAAATAAAATTGTCCAAGAATAAGACTATGGGCTAAAACCACCCATACCTACTAATTTAACGAGTATGTATAATAATAAGACCATAGGCTAAAATAAGAGTACCCAAGAATAAGACCATGGGCTAAAACTACCCATGCCTCCTAATTTAAGGAGACTTCTTAATAATAAAACTATGGGCTAAAATAAGACCACCCAAAAATAAGACCATGGGCTAAAACCACCCATACGAAATGAAATAAAATATTTTAATTACATCCGCGAGACCCAAACATGGCCTATGGGACCCCCAAACATGGAAGCACAACTACTCAAATCATATGACCCTTAATATCCTTGAGAAGGTTGTTACTTCTCCTTTTGGTTTGGGTTAAAAACTCCCCAACTTTTTTATTTTACTATATTCAATTAACTCTGCCATAGACCCTTTTCCAAGTATTTTTTTGTAATTTCCACAGATGTCGAAAAAACTCGGGTATTTATAGATGAAGTATTCCTCTGTCTCTATTTCCCCTGTGTTGCATAGAGTACATATCCTTTCTTCCAATTATTCTTTGGACATTGTCCATATCCCTGTTTCACATCTAAGCCTATGAAAGCTAGTCCTTATTTGAGCAATGAGGATTTTTCCTTCCACTTGATTTCAGTGCCTATATATGTTTTTTCCTTGTGGTCATACGTTGGGTAAACTTTGCAATATAATATTATCTTTTCCTGCTTGCATTTTTCCACATTCCACTTCTAAAATTTTCATTCACATAGTTTTTTGTCTTTGTTGAAATTTGGGCATTCATTTATGTTGATTTTCCAACATTTCATCCATTTTTTATTTTTTTTCATCCATGTGTTCTTCTGCCTATGCAGCTCTTCATCCCTAGTTGCCCTAGGCCATCTGTTGTTTTTCATTTTTTCTAATTTTTCAAGTAACATAACAGCTTGGTCATAGCAGTTGCTTCTAAAGGAAACATTTCAATTTCAACTAGAATAATTTCATACGGGGTTGTGACCTTAACTTCGACAAAATGTGTGATTAGATATTTTTTAATCCTTTCTATTTGCCTCCATTTTTTATTTTTCGTGCCACTAGACCACACCTCGTAGCCATACAACAAAATCGGTGTAACAAGTAGGCCGAATAAGACCTTGGTGGTCTTCCAATCCCACAACTCGATATTCTTGCACCTATTTTGAAGTGCATATAGCGCTCTCCAATCACTTTGAGTTATTTTTATCCTACATGTATTCCAATTAAGCTTGTCATGAAATTCTATGCCTAGGTATTTGTATTCTACCACTACCTCAAGAGGTTCTCCTGCAAATTGAAATTCAAACTGTTGCTTCTTTTTTGTTGAAAAAATCATGATTTTTGTTTTTCTAGTGTTCACCTTCATCCCAACTTCCTTACAAAAGATTTCTAGAGCTCGAAGGTGATCTTCTAGATATTTGGCTATTTTGGCCACAATAATTACATCATCTGCACACATGAGTTTTACCACATATTTAGCTAAGTGCACACCCTCTCCTCCAAATTTGTTTATCCATTATTCTAACTTATTAATGTACAACCCAAATAAAGTCGAAGATAAAGGGCAACCTTGTTTTATGCCTATGTCACTCCCAAAACATTTAGATAACCCTTCCTGCATTCTGATTCTAGCCTTTACATGCTCATATAATCTGTGAATTGTTGCCCTGTAGTGAATTGGAACCTCTAGCTCTTCCATTTTGCTCCATAAGTTTTTCTTTAGCATTATGTCAAATACCTTTTTGAAGTCTACAAAACAACATAAATCCTCCTCTTTTTTGTCTCATATTTTTTCCATTATGTGTCTAAGCGTGATACAGTGATCAATAGTTGAGTGTTTGGGCCTAAAAATCACTTGCCCTTTTGCTCTATTTTCCTTTTCTTCTGCCCATATGTTGATCCTACGCTCTATCATACTCCCAAAAAACTTTGCAAAGAGAGGGTTGATCATGATAGTTCGATAGTTTGAGGGATTATTTACATCTCCACTTTTAAACAAAGGAATGGTCAAGTTAGTTGTCCACTCAGTAGGTAAGTCGTTTTGTATGACCTCATTGAAAATTTATTTGATTTGTGATGCCAGAATATCTATCCCCCATTTTATATGCTCTACTTGAATATTGTCTATGTCACGAGCTTTACCAATTGCTAAATTTTTTATCCCTTGAATAATGTCTTTATTTGTGAAAATTTCTTTCTTAACAATGATAGTAGGGGGTGTCTCCTATTGATTACTGCGCTCATACAATTGTTTTGAATACTTCAACCACTGACTAGTTGTTATGCTATTTTTAGTTTGCATATTTTTCATGCTTAGTTCCTTCCAAAATTTCTTTGGTTCATGCTTCCCTAAGTAAATCAATTATTTCCTCCTTGTTCTAGTGTATTCTTCTTTTTTTCCCTTACCAGTTTCTCATATGCTTTTCTATTTGCTCTTGTTTTATCTGTTGTTTTGTTTAGTAATCTTCGCACTTCTTTACAATCTTCATCAAACCATGGGTTGGTTGGGAAGCTAGTTCTTTCTTTCTTTTTAGGTTTAGTTCTCTTGCATTTTTTTAGAGCTTCTTGGATAACATGCATTAACCATTCACTCTTACTATAATATTTGCTATTATGAGGTAGTCCCTTTCTTTCCCTTTCCTATAACTTGTTATTCAATGTTGCCCTAAAACTCTATTGATTTTCTTTTGTTAAGAGAATATTTCCCTTATAAGGAAATTTATTTAGATTGTCTTGCAAGTATTTTTCCCTTGGTTTTTCTCCTTGCATTTGAAGTTTCATAACAATTGGGTTGTGATCTGACTTAAGTTCCACTAGAGAATCTTCCACTTCTAGCTCCTCTATTTTTGGTATGCAATTTTGTGAGCATATTACATAGTCTATTACACTTTATCCCTTATATTTTTTGCATGTATACTTTCCTAAATTTTTCCATCTGTTCATCCCATTGCAAATAATCAAGTTGTGTATGTTGCAAAGGCTAACAACTCTTCTCCACATTGCGTGATAGTCCCATGCTCATCTTTTGAATTCTTGGTCCACTGCTGATTTTCCTCTTCTAGCATCCAAAGAGGATTAATCTCAATATCTTCGCTACCTTCTAGAATGTTAGCTTGCTAATTTGTTGTCCTTGCATTGAATTCTCCAATTAATATAATCTCCCCCAAATTAATATACATCAAAATGTCTCTTTTTAGGGAGTATTGGTCTTCTTTGTTAAGTTCATGTTTCTCATAGAATTTAGAATTCTTGTTGTTATGCTAATAACTGACTTATTTTCTAGATCCAAATGTACTATTTGTTTTCATCTTGTTTTTTAATTTTAATGAACTTATCCCATTCCTCTTTTATTAAAACCATAATACCCCCATGTCCTTTATCATTTTCTGTTGCTTTATTCCATATAGCTATTTTCTTGTATCCCACAAAATCTGGAGTCATACATCCATCATGCTCATGTCTTTCTATTAGGATGATTATATCTTTGTCTCTAGCAATGGGCCTTAATCCGGGTCCTCTTCTCCAAGGGTAACCTCTATAGTTCCAACTTACCATAGTAATATTTTCTTGGGTGGGCCATATTACCTATTTGTTTTGTGTTTGTTTATATGTGATGTATGCCTTCCCATATCTTAAATATACACATTTCCCTTCATTCCTTGTTGCCCTCACCTTTTCCCATTCATTATTTATTTCTTCCAATTGTAGAAAGGTTAGGTCGTCATCTCAATAGAATTGTAATCCTCTCAGCATGCCTCTATTTTTTAGTAATCTTGTTTTATCCTCGTAGCTCATCAATGTGACCCGAATATGCCTATCTTTGCCTCCTCTCAACCTGCTAATTCTGCTTACTTTTTTTATCTGACCTTTTCATTGTAACTGATCTGACAATAAGTGCCTGGTTAAATGGTTTGTGTCTTCCCTATCCCTATAATCTTTCAACCCTTTGATGATTATATTTGATAACTTCTCATGTCTTTCTTTCTCTTCTATTATTTGAATTTTTACTTGCTTCTCTATCAACTCTTTTTGTTGATTGATTGGTTCTTGTACTACTTGGGACCATGTCTTTGCCTTTACTATTTCATTTTGCAGCTCATTTTCTCTTGTTTCCATATTTTGAAGTGTTTCCTGTACCTCTTTTATTTGTCTTGCATTTATTTTTCCCACCTTTATTGCATCATTGATTTGGGAGTGAATGGCTTGTTTGAGGGCATGTCCTTCATGTTGATCCATGTTTATAACCTTGAGTAGGTTGTTTTCCTTTTCTAGCCTCTGATTTGTGTTTATAACCTCATCTAATTTAGTATCTCTTATTTTCTCTCTCCTTTCCATGCTCTCAAGTTTCTCTTTCATCTTCATTAGCTCTTGCACATAAAATCTTGGTGCCCACATGAGTGGCGTGGTTATGGGACTCTAAGTTTCTTCTCTATTTAAAAAATCATTTTGGTGACCACTTTCCATGTTAAACGTTTTCTTGCCTTCATTTCTGATCTTTTTTTCCTCGCTTGTTTTTCCTTCTATGTTCTTGTGTGTTGTCGCTTTGCCTTCGTCTCTTTTATCCCCTCTGTTGGTATGACTGATCTCTTCATTCGACTATGGTTAGTGCCTTTGATTGTTCCTTATTCTCTACATGTTTATGTGGTAGAATAATTTTTACTATTATTTTTCGATAAGTCCTCTTCATTATTGCTGCCTTTGCTCGAGCTTGTCGACGCCTTGTTATCCTCCAATACTGTTTTGCATTGACATATATCGATTTTGCCATTCCTTCTTCAGGTGTTTGAGATGGTAGCATTATTGTATATCCTATTGATTGTGGATACATCAATCCTCGTGTTCCATTAGCTCCGCTGATTGGAATAGTATTTGCATACACGGAGACCAGTTGTCTTATGGTTTCTCCTTGTTCTTGCAATTGTTGCTTTCCTTCTTCCATTATCGAACCACCCTTATACTACTGATCTATTATTTTTTGTTCCCTATCAAAAATTTTAAAACGCTACTTGCATCTGCAATATTCCTCTGTCTAACAGTGTTCTACTTAAATTGTTCTATTTATCGGAAGAGGAAGAAAAATATGCTTATTAAAAGAAGTAGATGTATAAGTAAACCCTTCGCCGCCACAAACCCTCCCTCCTCCACAAACTCTCTTTCGAGTGAAACGGATGATTTCTTGATTGAATGGGTCGCTTTCGCCTTCGCCTTCGACTATGATATCTTCAATGGGCACCCAAACGAGGTACTCAGCCTTAATTCCAGATACATTCCACAACCTGCGGTGTTCGCTTTTGCTAGTGTTGGCTCTGGTACTTCTGCTTGATCCACACCAACCCCATCGACTTGTAGAAATCGCAATCCTGTCCTTGAGCGACAGCAGTCCCCCCGAAGCCATGCTTCCTCCAACACCTCTACTAATCTTGTCGTGAGCGAACCGAAGAGGAAACTGTTACCGCGAGCCAAAGCGAACTATCTGTTGATATCGTCATGAGCGAAATGAAGAGAAAACTTTTACCGTGAGTGAATTGTTGTCGTAGGCGAACCGAAGCGAACTATTATCAACCATCAATATTACTTGCCTATAAGAGGCTGAATTACATTCTAATATAACTAAATTTTATTATTTTTATCATTGTTATGGTCAATATTTTTTTAAAATTTACATTAATATAATTCATGGTTATAATAAATTAATATAAATAAATAAATATAAATATTTTAAAAAAAAAATTACATTAATATAATTATAATAAATTAATAAATATAAATATTTTTCAAAGATCAATATAAAAGATAAAGGATTAAAAATTAAGTTGTTATGTTATGTTTATAGTATTGTATATGTCCACTATTCTTCATAATGTAAAAAGTTTATTTTAATATAGATTTTTGAAGTTATAAAATTAATTTGTTTCGTTTTTTTTTAAGTTAAGAAGAAAAAGGATGTGTTAGATATTTGTAAATATTATAATAAGTGGTAATATTACATTTTATATTAAATTTGACAATTTTTATTGCCATTCAAACACTTAGAACTTTAGAAACCTTATATGGATCGGTGACTATGGTTTCGACGAACAAAAAATTCGACGAAAACCAGTCCACAAGCAAGGAGAAGGCACGATCGGAAGAGCAAACAGACATTGGCACGAATTCGAAGGACATTCCCACCGCTCTTGCGGCGACAGGGCCAGTCGGGGTTTCATCTATCGCCAAACATGGGAACATCCAAAGTGACATCGATCGGGGAAAGGAACCCCCCGACAAAGCGGGCGGCACAGGGAGCTATCGAGGCCACCTGTCTTACGCAGACCTCCTGCAGAATAAACTCAGATCACCCATAGACGGTTCGAACGGCTTTGTCTCGCAAGGGTGCGATGTGTTGTGCCCTCAAAATATTATGGAAGGTTACGCATCCCACGATTCCTTTTCCCTTGTGGGAAAATTTGTAGGAGGATGCCCAGACATGGACGCAATCCGTCGTTGGGCGACTTCAAAGTGGAAAATCTTGGGAAACATGGGGCTGTCCGCGATGACCAGAGGATTTTTTATGATCCAGCTGAACACTCGGGAGGACGCAGAGCGCATTCTGTCCGGAGGTCCATGGTTCTTCGGGAGATGAAGTCTATTTTTAAGGAAATGGGAGCCAAATTTTGACCCCGACTCACAGAACATTAACTTTACCCCCATTTGGGTCCGGCTCCCTAATCTCCCCGCTCATTTTTTCTACGAGGATGCTCTTCAAGGCCTAGCTAGGGCCTTTGGGGAATTAGTGGCCATTGATCCGACCACTCACGCCAGAACTCGCCTAACCCAGGCACGCATCTGCGTCAATGTGAATCTAGAGTCGCAACTCCCAGACCACCTCAATCTGATTTACGAGGATTTCAGATGGAGACAACCGCTAATATTCGAGAACAAGTCAGCTTTCTTCTTGGAGTGCCAATCCCAAGGGCACCTCCCATCTCAATGCCCTAAGCACAGAAACCCTAAAGTCGATCACCAGCCAGCGGGACGCCCGGAGCCAAGCGCCAGTTAGAGGACAACCATCAGCCAAGGACAAAACTTGAAGAACAAACAGTAGATTCGGCCACCTCCAGCCCAAGCTCTTCAAAAGGCAAGTACATCGGTTACCACTGCTAATAAATTTGATTTGCTTAATGATTCTAGAACCAATGAGGAAATTGAGGAAGGAGAAATCCCTGTTAGATCCTCCCCTGACCCTAATCTTGCCTCCCAGTTACGCCCTACTCCCAATCCCACCTAGAAGAGTCCCTGCCCCTCTCACCCCCCATGCCAGCCCCACCCTCCCACCACCAGTGATGACCCCCAAAGCCCTACCCCAAAACCCCTTTGGTCGCCCTCTTCCCCAGCCCCGTCGCCCCCCTTGTTGGGTCTGACTTCCCTGCCTCCTCGACCAACACTAACACCACCAATTTCGACAGCGATGAGCCCACTCAGGAATCCCCTGAACCATGGAGCCCCAAGCAAACTCAAAGTTTTAGAAAGTCCCAAATCGATGTAGGAGTAGATAGAAAGAAGGGTAGGCCATCCGGCACAGAACGAAGAAATTGGGATACCATCGAGGATATAGCCAATGGAATGCAAAAAACCCTGTTTCAGGAAATCGAAAACACTATCAAGGAAGAAAATCGAAGACCCAAACCCCTCATGCAACAAGGCAAAGGGGGCAAAAAACTCTCAAAAAGTTCCAAATGAAAGTCCTCTCCTGGAATGCGAGAGGACTGAATGGGGCAACCAAGCAAAGACTGGTTGCAACCATGAGAAAAGATTATAACCCCACAATATTCCTCATTCAGGAAACCAAACTAGATGATCAGTGGTCTCCTAGGGTAGCTAAAATCATATGGAAAAACTATGATTTCAAACACTCCCTAGCCTCCAAGACTGCAGGTGGGCTCCTGTGCCTATGGAACCCAACCAAAGTTGAAGGCAAATTTATTTTAGGCCAAGACAGGTTGTCCAACATTCTGTTCCATGACCCCAACTCCTAGACCTCCTGGATTATGACAAATGTCTATGCTCCCAACACATCCCAGGGTAGAATGATCTTGTGGAACACCCTCACCCAGATGAGGTAGGTGTTTGTCAATATTCCATGGGTTCTGGCAGGGGACTTCAATTCCCCCTGCACTTTTTTGATAAAAAGGGAGGGAACTCGGTCACTCACAGGGATACAAATGACTTGAGGCAGTTCATGGACTCAAATGCCCTTATGGACGTTCCACTGCAGGGATCCCTTTACACCTGGAGTAACATACGGATGGGAAATAAACTCATCCAAGAGCACCTTGATCGGTTTTTGTTATCCCAAGAAGCCCTTCCTCTCTTCGGAGATGCCAACTTGCAGGCTCTCCCAAAGATAGGGTCTGATCATAGCCCGCTCCTATTTGATATGGCAAGCAGACCCTAGTTCAAGACTCCTTTTCGGTTCGAGTCAATGTGGACCCACCACCCTGATCTCAGAAATTGGATAGCATAATGGTGGGGGACAAAATTCCCTAGGACAACTTCAAACCAATTTATGCAAAAACTCAGGCGGATCAAGGAAAATCTAAAAGTTTGGAATAGGGAAACCTTCGGGAATATTTTTGAAGCTAAGCAGGACATCAAAACTAGACTAGGGCAGATTGAGGATAGATTTCAGAAAGGGCAGGGTGATGACAGACTCAGAGATGAAGAGAGGATTCTGCTCTTCGAATACCATAGCACCTTAGGTAAAGAAGAAACTTTTTGGTACCAAAATTCAAGATAGCTATGGCTCAGGGAAGGTGACTCCAACTCTAAGTATTTCCACATCTCCACTCTCAGGCATAGGGGAGTTAATAGAATTAAAGGCCTCATCAAGCAGGATGGGACTTTCACTTCTGACATCCACCAGATCAGGGATGAAGTTGTCAGCCACTTCAAAGACCTTCTCGCCTCTCCCCCCTCTTCCTCTCCCATGGCCATGGAGTCTCTTCTGGAGAATATTCCCAAAACCATATCTGATGTTACAAATAATTTCCTCCTCAGTCCCCTGTCCCACAAGGAAATCCACCAAGCCCTTTTCTCCATGAAGCCCGATAAAGCCCCCGGGCCTGATGGCTTTTCCCCCAGGTTCTTCCAAACTTTTTGGGACATTATGGGCCCTGACCTATGCCTCACCATCACAGAAATGCAGAAGTCCAGTACCATTCCCAAAGATGTGAACTCCACCTTTCTGGCCCTGATCCCCAAAGGTGTAAACTCCTAGTCCCTCTCTGATTACCACCCCATCAGTCTATGCAATGTCATCTACAAAGTGTTGTCCAAAGCCCTAGCCAACAGACTCATCGAGATCCTCCCCACCATCATCGACCACTGCCAAGGGAGCACAGTTAAGGGGTGAAATATCCTTGATGGAGTCATCACCATCCATGAGATGATTCACTCTGCCCACAATTCTAACTCCGTTGCCTTCTTCCTGAAGCTTGACATGAACAAAGCCTTTGATAGAGTGAACCGAGAATTCCTATCCAAAATCCTCCTCAAATATGGGTTCCATGAATCTTGGGTGAATCTGATTTCAAATTGTGTCTCTTCTTCTTGGTTCTCGATCCTTGTGAATGGGTCTGCTATCGGTTACTTTCCCAGCACCAAGGGGCTGAGACAGGGTGACCCACTCTCCCCTATACTTTTCATCATTCTGGTTGAGAGCTTGGGAAGAACCATCAAAAATACCTGCTACAGAAACCTGATCTCAAGCATCAAGGTAGCCTCAGGATTAACCCCCTCCACTCACCAACAATTCATGGATGACACCTTGCTGGCCACTAAAGCTTCAGTCTCTGAAGCCAAAGTCATCAAAGTCATCCTCAATCTGTATGAGGAAGCAGCTGGCTAGAAGATCAATTACACCAAAAGTAAACTCTACTTCATCAACACCCCCACCAGAAGGCAGGTCAAGATTGCAGGCATCTTGGGGTGCACCATTGTTGACTTCCCAACTACCTATCTGGGCCTTCCAATGTTCAAGGGAAGACCACTTAAAGGTATGTGGAACAATGTCATAGAAAAGATACACAAGAAGCTGGCAGGATGGAAAGGGGCCCTCCTCTCCAGTGCAGGCAAAGCAACGTTGGTAAATTCGGTCCTCCAAAGTATTCCCACCTACTTTCTATCGGTCTTCAAAATCCCTGCTATGGTGGGAGAGGCCATCGAGAAACTGCAGAAGCATTTCCTATGGTCTGGGAATGATAATCAAAGAAAGTTCCACCTGGTAGCCTGGGACAAAATCTGCACCCCTAAAGACAGGGGGGTTGGGACTGCACCGCATAAACATCACAAATCAGGCCCTTCTGGCCAAGCAGGCATGGAAGGTGGTCACTGATGCCAACCTGGAGTGGGTATCGATTGTCAAAAGAAAATACCTGCAACACCACTCATTCCTAGACATGGAGACTCCCTGCAATGGCTCCCACTTCTGGAAATCCATTAGCCACACCCAGCAACTTTTACATCAGGGATCTTGGTGGCAGTTGGGAGATGGTAAGTCTATTGATTTCTAGAAAGATGCGTGGGCCAGAAAAGACCCCCTCATCAATGATGTCGATCTGACTTCAATCAAACACCTCATCGATAGTAAGTACGGGTCCCAGGTTGCTGATTTCATCACCTTTGATTAGGGAATCCAAAAATGGAAGCAGGCACAGTTCAGAATTAAGAATGATACTATCAACAAAGTTCTAGCAACTCTTCAGGACATTTTTAGAGCGAATTTCATCCCGTAGACCCAGAAGAATGATGAACGCTGCTGGAAGGAATCTAGCGATGGAGGCTTCACTATCAAATCTGCATCCCAGATGTTGGAAACCCCTCCTAGAGACTTTAGAAATTGTGACAGTCAGACCTTAGCCAAAAGCGTATGGCTCAAGCTCCTGATCCCGAAAGTGGCCCACTTCTACTGGCTTGCTGCTCACAATAAAATTTTGACCACCGACAACTTAATTCGAAGAGGAGTGATGGTTCCCAATAGGTGCTACCTCTGTACTCAAGCTTGGGAATCCAATCAACACATTTTTTTGGATTACCCCTTTGTCGGGAGTGTTTTTCTATCCTGGCCAACAAATTCTAGGTTTGTTGGATCCGACCCAAGGTGGTCTCGGACCTGTTCATCCAATGGCCAAGGACATTTAAAAATCCAAGACTCAGGTTCTTGTGGAGTTCCCTGCTTCATCACGTGGCCTGGAAGATCTGGTTGGAACGTAACAACCGCATCTTCATGGAGATCACCAAAAATCCAGAAGTTGTCGCCAACAGAGCTTTGTCCCTTGCTATTGAAAATAACAACCTCATCCCCTACGTAGATGTCCCAAACTATGGGCTGGAATCTCACCTATTTGCATCCCTCAAGATTCCCATAGATTGTAGCAAAGTCTAGAATACCCGTAGCTCCAGAACCACGGCCAAATGGTCCCCCCTCCATAGGGATGGCTTAAGGCCAACTTCGATGGTGCCTCCAAAGGAAACCCAAGGAACTTTGGGGTAGGAGGAGTCATCAGGGACCACACAGGCAACATTGTCAAGGCTTTCACAAAAAATCTCGGGACCCAAACCAAAAACTATGCAGAAGCCAGAGCTTTGTGGAGAAGCATTGAGGTAAGCAAAACCCTTCCCAAGCCAATCATATTCGAAGGAGACTCATCAGTTATCATTGGCCACATTATCAACAAGAGCACAAGGGGGAAGAATATCCAGAACATCATTCAGGATTGCCAACTTTCTCTCAACAACAAACCTCAAAGCCAGATCAACCACGTGTTCAGGGAAGCTAACAAAGTGGCTGACATTCTAGCCAATAAAGCAGTCAATCAGTCCACCCTGGTCATCTGGGAAGAAGACTTCCCGCAAGAAGTCATCACCCAAGCTAATCAGGATGTGGGAATGTGATCTGTTAGGTAGCTCGTGCTACCCTCACGATGGTATTCCTTCAATACCCAAGGTGGCCGCTCACAGCTCCACTACACCCAGGAAGTACCCCACCAAAGGTGGCTCTCGCCACCATAGCGGTGTTTTTTCAACACCTAAGGTGTTCCTTAACACCACTCCCAGTTTTGTTGTCTGTACGGTTTTCTACGCGGATAGTATGGCTCGTGTCCACCCCTCGTATTTCCTAAGTCGGGCTTTGACTTCGCAGTCCAATCGCTCGTGCTACCTCATTTTCCCCACCACCCCTCCACCCTCACGCCCTCCCACCTCCACTTCCCCCTCGTCCACCCCTTTCGCCGTCCACTTCGCTTCCTTCACCACTCCCTTCCACTCTGGCCTTGTTGTCACGAGCCACGCCTGCATCGATTTTTCTATTCCCAATCTCCTTTTTTGGAATTTTCTCCTCGAGGCCCTTGTTCATCGTTCTTTTAGCTTGATCCAACCAGATTACCTTCACTCTGCCCCCGCAAATATTATTCTCTCCCTTTCCTCTATGGACATCGTTAGAAATCTCCTAGCTAGCTCCATAAGCTCTAGTCTGATTTTCACCATGGCCATCCCTGAGCCTACTAGCCTACAGATTGAGGTCGGGACCATGCCCCTGCTCAACGCCAAGCATTTCATCAACTTCTTCAATATTTTCTCCGGAATCGAAGAGGAAGTGACCAGAGAATTCATCGAGTCATGGAATGAGGGGGAAGTGCAGATTCGTGGCCTCCGGTTCGAGGTAAGTGTCCACTCCATTTCCCAGATTTTTGGTATTTTGGTTGACGGTAGAGTGGTGCGCCGAGATAGGCATAACTTCAAAGAAGAAACTGATCAGTTCCCCGATAAGGGGAAAAAACTTGGTTTGGGAAAAGAAAGGAGTGGTACGTTCCTCCTTGCCTCGCCCTTGGGACATGACTATCATTCCCATTATCCAGTATGTCTCTGTAGACAACCCCAAGAAGCCCCTTCGAGCCTATAATATTGCTCTGGTAAATCACCTGCGTGACGTCCGCCCTATCAACATCCTAAACTTCCTCTTTCGTTCCATCACCATCACTATCAACAACTATAGGGAAAGCAAATCCCTGAAACCCCCCGACACCAGGGGCTTTTTTTGGTTCTGTACAAATACGCCCTAGCCCACCAGGTGTTAGGGGCAATGTCCTCCAGGTTCCCCAGCCCCACTCGTTCTTCTAGCTCCACCCGAGCCGAAGCCACCACCCCCCCTCACTCCCCCGCCATCTCCCCTCCCCCGTGCACTCTCCCCCCTTGATCAAGGCAAGGAAGACTCACCCCCGCTCTCTACTCCCAAAGAGGAAGTCCGCACTGGTAAATGACCCAGACCCAAGCAGAAGTCAGTTCGGCCAACTCAAAAGTGGAGGAAATCCAACAGGTTGAAGTCCCCTAAGACGAGTGATCAACAACCAGACACGAAAATCATCAGTGATGATGAAGATCAACACTTTGATAGCGCCAAGGACACGCTGTGTTCCATAGCCCTCAAAAGAGCCAGTGATATTGTAAGCCAGTTGCAGACGGCTGCCAACATCTACAGGGAAGGTTGCGCCATTATGTCCAACGCCATTGACGAGCTCAGAGAGTTCTCGGCCCTGATCAAGACACTCCTGTCCCCTGATGATAGTGCCCAGCAGGAAAGGAACAAAGAATCCCAGTAACCTAGGAAGGTGGTGTCTTGGCAGCAGGGCTGCTTGGTTTTCTTTTATCAGTTGTGTAATAGTTTAGTTTCTTCTGTCTTGGAGGGCTTTGGCCTTGTCTGGGTTATTATGTATGGGGTGAATCCTCAGTTGTTTTTTATTTGTTGCCACTGGAGGCCACAGTTGTCTCTTTTTGCTACTGATGTAACAGGGACGAGACCCTTTAACCCGTACAGCAAATAAAACCATTTTTACCTACCAAAAAAACAATTATATCAAATTTATTATTAGACTTAGATATATAAAAATATTAAATATTTAGCCCATGAAAAAAATTTATATATATATATATATATATATATATATATATATATATATATCTTTAAAAGATTAATATTTGCATTCACATCCATGTGAATAAGATATTTACAAATTTCATAATTTTTTTTTTATATATACATAGGGGAATTGGCAACTACCTTTCCTTTTTGAACAACTGGTCATAGGGTCAAATCACATTGCCTCCGATCGTAACGTCAAATCATGGAGCTACCACTATAACCCCTACCTCACCTCGATAAACACGACCCGAAGTGAAGAATTAATATTAAATATCAACTAAAACTTATTATTGAATTTATACATCTCAAGGTCCGAGGTGTAGACCAATTGGTTCATCCAAACCCCGTAAGGGGGCGGAGGTCCAAGGTTCAAATCTTGGATCTCGTCGGACTGAACGCTTGTCCCTTTCCTGGTGCTTTCAGCGGCGTAAAAGGTTTAAAATGATTGTGGCATGGCAATTATAGAGGCGGACTGCGCGAAAATCTGTGTGACGTCTTTCGGGACGGACAGCGCAAAATACTGTGGTGACCATAAAAAGTCGGGCAGCCTGCATTTGTGGCGGCTACCAATTCCACCATGTAATATATATATATATATATATATATATATATATAGAGAGAGAGAGAGAGAGACAGGTCATAGGCCTAACCCACCACACCTAAATTGTAAAACAAATTTCTCCAAAGAATGCACCCAACTTACTTGAGAATAGCAATCACTTCTCTATTCTCAAATTTAGTTGTTCCTTTCAAACATAGTTTTTAAGTACATTGTAAGTCATTTCAACCAAAGTTATAGAAACTTAGATGCTCATGTTCTCATTATAAAGAACACATAGTTTCATTCATCTCTCTAATAATCAGTCATATATTATTGATTAAGATTAAAAAATAGTTGCACTTATTCTTCCATACTAACCTAAGCCTTTTTTTACTTGAGACACTCGTCCTTGTCTTATATATTTTCAACATTTTTCTCTTCAATAATCAGTCATATATTATTGATTATAATTAGCAAATAGTTTCACTTATCCTTCCATACTAACCTAAGCCTTCATTTTTACTTGAGATACTCGTCCTTGTCTTATATATTTTCAAGATTTTTCATTTTTATTTTTATGCTTGATAATTCAATCATATATTTTCCTTGAAGACCCCAACGTTCAGTCATATATTATTGATTATGATTAACAAATAGTTTCACTTATCCTTCCATACTAACCTAAGCCTTCATATTTACTTGAGGCACTCTTTCTTGTCTTATATATTTTCAAGATTTTTCATTTTTCTTCTTATGCTTGGTAATTCAATCATATATTTTCCTTGAAAACCCCAACGTTCACCCCAAACTTCTTACATTTTCATTGTTAATATTCCATGTTAAGCACACAACAAAATCTATTAACACAATAATCAAATTTTCAATAAATGTCTTACGGGAGACAACGCAACGGTTTGGGATTTGGCTCTTCTTCAGGAGGTCCAAGGTTCAAGTTTGAACTTTGGCTCTTCTTCACAAGGTCCAAGGTTCAAATTGTGGCTTGGGTGAGTGTATGTTCATAAAAAAAAATTATCTATAAATTAAAATTATTATTATAACATAGTTTTTTTTTAACACACTAATACACCCACCCACTATGTGGTTTGAACTTGAGTCTCCTTAATACGAACCCAAAAACATTAACAGGGTATCACTTTCGAAATAAAACGATTATATCTTTTTAGGCAATTTTTAATATTATGTTTCAAACTTCTTATAGTATAACATCTTAGGAAAAACCTCATCTACATATAACCTTGTTTAAATTAAAGTTTGCCAAAACCACAACTCATTTTTTATTAATAATAGAGCTTATGAGATTTTTTTTTTTAATTATTATTATTGTTTGTATTTCTCTTAGTAAAATGGGCAAACTTCATATTTCCTTGAGCCTGCCTTTTCTATAATATCTTTAATAAATTGGGCATATAGTATTTTTAGTAAAATGGGCGTATAATATTTTTAGTAAAATTGACATGTGGAGCCCAAAAATATATAATTTTATTATACAATTTAATGTGAAAAAAATAAAAAATAAAATTCAATCCAAATTTGAATCTAGATATATAATACATGCATGTCGCCCTTTTCAATCTAGTATAACTAATTTAAAAATTAAAAAAATAATAATAATAAATAAGTGAAATTCTCGTGTTTAAAATCTGCTAGCTTAAAGACTTATTTAAAAAAAATCTTTAAAGAATAATTTTGTTTTGTTTTTATATTATATATAAAAGAAATATAAAATAAAGAGGGTTAGTGGATTGGTAAGAAGTTGAACTCTTATCAAGAGGAGGTTTAGGTTCAAACCTCGGGAAATGTCCAATATGAGCAAAGGTAGTAGTTTGACCTAGGTCCGCTGAGTGTGCTTAAGCTTAATGATGGTGGTACCAACTCCGATGGCAATACCAACCCCAGGCCATCGGGGGTCTCCCTCACTCCGTGTCGTGTTTACCAAGGCAAGATAGAGGTTATAATGGTAGCACCATGATACGATCGGAGGCAATGTGACTTTGACCCTGTGACTAGTTAAAAAGAATAAAGGTAGTTATGGATTCCTTTATGTATCTAAAAAAATGGAATTCACATAAAATCATGTTCAAAATCTGCTAGCTTTAGGACTTACATTAAAAAAATCTTTAAAGGATAATTTTTTTATTATTTTTTAAATTATATAAAAAATATATAAAATATTACTGCAATGATAAAAGTTTTAACTTCTCTTTGAGAGGTTCAAGATTTAAACCTATATAAATTCATTATATATATATATAAAATGTCACTTTGTAATTATATTCTGACTTCTGACCAAAGTTAAGACCAACTTTGATATCAGACTTCAAGATTATTCGACTTCCCACTGGCTGTTCAAGCATAATATAATATTTGGATTATGTTTCACCCAATTGGACGTCTTATGTACGATAGTTACCAAAAAGCTTTACATTGCTTTACTCACAAGTTCTCACACAAGGATATCATTAATTGAAATTGAAATGTAAATTTGAAAAGGTAATTTTAAAAAATTGTTTTGCACAGCTCTAAGCTAATTTGAGTATTTCATTTCACTTTCTAGCTCAATTTAAGACATCGAGTATATAACTACAACACATGATTCTAAAGATCTCTACAAAATAACTTCGTCTAAACCCTTGACCTAAGAACAAAAAGAATTAAGTTTATAAAGGAAATAGAAACATCCATGACCTAAGAACAAATGCGAGGAACAAGTCTATAAAGAAAATAAAAACATCCATATAGAGCACAAACTACATACTAAGCAACTTGTGGACCCTCATGCCATAAAAACTATTTGCCAAGCTACCCAACTTTGCTTTAGCAAGGTGGAAAATTCATGCCTTGGTATTGTCGGCCTAAGAGCTGCTAATTCCCTACTTATGATGAGCACTATGCATAGAAAAGAAGGGTCTAACAAGGAGGCTCTCCTTCCCTACTGTTACTATCCTTATTTACAAGGACTTATTTTAATTATCCTAATCTGCTTTGAAAGAATGCACATCATCTACAGTACCTAAAGAATTCCTTCGCCACTTGAAATTTATAAATACATCTTTTAAAATCATACATATTATCTAAAACAAAAGTGGTGGAAGTACCTAAAAAGTTCCTTTCACTACTTAAAAACTGTAAATACATATTTTTTAATGTTTTACATATTATCTAAAACAAAAATGGGGAAGCAATAGTGCACTCCAAATTTGTAACTTCATTAATATTGCTCATTACTCAGAATGAACTTTTACAAGGACATTTATTTCAATGACATTTTTTTAAAATTTATAATTTTATACTAATTATAAATTAGAGGGCCTACAGTTCATTGGTTCTTAAAAGCAAATACCTTTCGATCTGCAAATAGAGATTTGCATTCAAATTTGCTACTCTTTAAAGCCCTTGAAAGCAATTTTCATATATAACAAAACACGACACTGAATGTGTTGAAGACAAAGACGCAGCTATATGATTTATCATGACCATACCATCGAAGGGTTGAAACCCCTGTAAGTGTGTGATTAACTAACAATACAAGGTAGAAACCGAGAGGCTTACTTACTTGACTCTGACGTAAAAATCACCTTCATATAATAACAAAGAGGAGCAAACTAATAGTTATCCTGACTGAGCATTAAACAAGACACTGAATGTGTTGAAGACAAAGACATGATTTATCACGACCATACCATCAACGGGTTGAAACCCAGACAAAGATGCAGTTACATCATTTATCATGACCATACAATCAAAGGGTTGAAACCCCTGGAGGGATGTGATTAACTAGCAATATAAGGTACAAATTGAGAGGCATCCTAACTTGACTCTGACGTAAAAATCACCTTTATATTATAACAAAGAGGCCCAAACGAATAATTATCCTGACTCCCTTGGTAGAAATAGAATGTCATCGTACTTTCTCCCTATAGCATTGTCTCAAATCCTAAATAATTCAGTCCTGGTTTCATAGCATCACTCATTTGAAAAGTAAATAGGAATGAACAAAATCAAGATATGAGAAACCAGAAGTACTAGATCAACTTAGCATTAAAACCACACGATGCAGAATGAATTTTAAAATAATCAGCAGTACGAAAAGGGGTGACTCTGACCAGCATCGTAAGCCTTGTGCTGGAAACAAACAGGTTGAATAGATTGAATTTATTTTTACATGAAGCATAATACATTGTCAGTTACAGCATACATGGTAAGATTTGCATCATCATGATGTTCAGAATTTAATAAGCCATAGCCTATGCTGATAAGCTAATAAAAACATACAATATCTAAATCAAAGATGATTCTGACCAAAACCTATTTTTTTGTGTTCATCATGGGAGATGCAGGCCAAGTTAAACGGATTGCACCCTCCAAGAAATGACTTTGTACAACTGCCATTCCCCATGAAAGATGGTTATCCTGTGGGACTTAGGACACACCTGTATACCGTCAGTAGATCTGGCTGAAAGTAAAACATTGGTCAACCGCATTTCTATGCTCTGGAAAACTAGGATGACTAATATGTAAGTTATTAGTCCAATTCTTCAAGTTGTGCTCTTTTTTCGGCTGCAATCTTCCTGATGAAAATACCCCATCGCAGGGCTGCTTTGAGTTTCAGCCATCCGACAACAGCCTTACCAGAGCCGGGACGAGTTCGATCTTCATTTTCGCTATAATTTTGGGCTGGAGTAAAAGCAGAAAAAGGGTGGTAACTGTCATCGGCCACATTGACACCCGCACCACCCATACTGAACATGCGAAGCAACTGTTGCATGTCTTCATTTTCAAGCATTTCCAAACTCTTTGTACGTATTTCCTCTACAGAGAAATAGTCATCTACCTGACCTCTATTATCTCGACGTGACCAGTCTTCCACTCCATTTGTACTTCCAAGCTGCATCACTGTCCCCACGGACTGATATGGAACAACCGTTGAGATGGTTGATTGTGGAGGTGCCAATGCAAGATTCACCATGGAATCTCTACCAGGAAGAGAATTCTGATGCAACATTCCTGTTAATGCTACCTGATTTGGAGGATTGTAAGGAACATTTACATAGGGCAGTTGATTGTTTGTTGTCATCTGATGGGTTTGACCTGCATATTCGGTATCTGGTTTCTCACTGTAAACTGAACTTGTTGACGCAACTGCAATGCCTTGAAACGTTTTGGTAGAACAGAAAATTAGAAAAAAAAAATTGAGTACCTTTGAGGAATTTATCTATGTACTAAATTTCAATGTAGTTAAAATATCTCTCATCATACATGTGATCAAGTTAGCCGACTTACCACCTCCAGCCAATGCTGCATTTGCTGAAACCTGGTCTGCTTGCATGCCAACAGGGTCGCAATTTAAAGGAGCTGGCTGGTTATACGCATTAGCATATTGAATGGCAGTCACCGAAGCTTGCTGGTTATTTGACCTTGAACCAGCTAATGCCTGCCCATCATATTCTACAACAGACATCCAATTATCATATGCCTTCTTAACCAGTGTATCAACATAAACCTGTTTCAACAACAGATACCCAAGTATTTAAACACGTTTTAGTAATGTCCACAGCATTTTTTTTGAAAGAACATTTTTAAGGTTTCATGAAACATTACATAAAAGATCATGTTAATGTCTCATAATAACGTACCTTCTGTGTATCAGAAAGTGATTCAGCAGGAACATATTGCTGATTGGCAATAAGACCCCTAAGTTCATAGACATGATTGAAGACTATACCAACATTTCGTGACTCATCAGTATAGTATACATACAGCTTCCCACTAAGGACACAAGTTTTTGCATGCTCTATTGTACTCTCCCACATCTTGTTTGACATACCACTTCCAAGGATCTGCACTCAACATTAGAAAATATTAGCCAAACCAAGAGCCATATCCAAATGGCCTTTACCACAAAATCATGACAAATAGTGTACTTACATTTCGCAACTTTTGAGGCTCTCTGACAACTAGCTTCAGAAAATCTTCAACAGTATAAATCCCACATTTATTAAGTTTCTTGTGGAATGCTCCATCCTTGCCAATTTTATCCAATCTCCACACCTCATCACTCAATGCTGGTGGATAATGTTTCTTGTACACTAATGAGAACCAAAACCAAATTAATTACATCCAGGGGTGGCCCAAAAACACAAAAAGAAAAAGAAAAAAGACAATCCAATTTACTCTTGCCTTTGACATTTTGCTATCAAGCAACCTTTAGAATGTTAATCATTTGAGGAAGCAAGCAATTAGAGTAGTGATAAGCATTTAGTTATCTACTTAATACAATCGAATCATAGTATCGATTTAAGTTTTGCATAACTCACATTCCCCTCTATGATCTTTCACAGTGAAGGCTTCCGTCTTGGCTTCACGTATACGGATGCCTTCACAGTTACCTGATGCAACTTTGACACCAAGCCTGAACTTCCTGCTTCTTATCCAGCTTGAATTGTCAGTAAATATCAAGTCCCCAACAGTACCAACACCTTCCTTCAATGTAACTAGTAAGTCTCCTGTCAGTAAGGGCCTCTTCCCTTCACGTTCCTTCACTTCATGATTTTCAAACTCCTCTTGTGTCCAATTCTCTTCGTCTTCATTATTGAAATCTCCCTCCAAGACTGTAATATCTAACTTTGCAGATGCCTCAGATCCTGACGTAACAATCCGACCAGTGTTTGCATCCAGCAGCACAACAAGAATAGCAGCACCCTGTTCTCCCTCTACCTTTGCACCTGTGAATAGAGGTAGTGATAGTCTTGTCCTAAAATGAAGTTGCAGGTTTCTTCCATCTGGCCCTTCTAAGCGTTTTGGAGAAGCCCTGCATTTAAATAGCAGGTACGTTCAAACTTCAAAGCCAACCCAAGAAATCAGCAGCAGAATAATAAAAATGTGTCATAATTTCAAATATACAGCAAAGAAGACCATTAATAATTACAAAGTCAGAAACAAATGTGTACAAAGACGGTATTCCTGTTAAAATCCTGACCTCTGTTTTCTGTTTTATCTCTGATTGATTAGAATTATTAATTAGGAATCAACTTGATGTTGACCTTTACATATACAGCTACTAGACAAAGAACTGCACTATTCATTGTGGGAAAAGTGGGCAACTAGATGTTGCCAGATTGTAGCCAAGATACATAAAAGTCCTTAAAGATCTTAGTATAGGAACCTTCCTAGAAGCTAAACACTATGTTTAAGAACATTCAATAAACTCTCTCTCTCTCTCTCTCTCTCTCTCTCTCTCGGGTGGGAGAACTTCCTTTTCCTTCTCTTTTTCTCTTTTTTTTTTTTTGTGAACAAATGGGATGGAATTTTTACTTATAATTAGCTCATTCACTTCATATGGACACCTCTTAATGGCTTCTTGATTGCCACAACAGGTTGAGGATTTGAATCTATTAAAAAGTGCTAAGTCCCTGTCTTAGATGACTTGGACGGTGAAATAAATAAATGGGACAAGTCTTGCCCTTGTGTTTTTTGTTGACTATAAATGCCAGATGCAGCCTCTCTACACATTTTTCCACCTTGTAGAAGCAATATGTAAGTTGCTCCCACCACAGAGAGAGAGAGAGAGAGAGAGAGAGAGAGGTCTCCATACAACTCCAATTTCTAAAAGAAATCTAACTAGGAGGGATGAGCCCAAAACCCAAGTTACAAAGAAATCTAACTAGGAGGGATGAGCCCAAAATGGGTAAACCCTAAAGTGTCTCAAAAAAAAACATATCTTGTAGGATATTATAATTGACCTTGTTGAAATCTGATACATCATTAGAGAAGATAACAAAAAGGATAAAGCTACTATCTATCAAAAATGCAAAGTACATGAACGACCAACATCATTATAAACTGCAATGAAATAGCCAATGCAAGATCTAATTCTGTCCATAGGAGAAGGGCAAGGCGTAAGAGACATCGGCAAAACAACATTGGAAGGGCACAAGGAAAATCTCCCAAAGGTTCTCCTAACATCCATAGTTACAGATTATCCAAATGTAGAATGGAAGCTAGCAATTAACTTTTGTCTAGATTTGGATTGTTGGCAAGAAACTAGCTAAGACCTCTATGCCAAAAAATAGCAGATCCACCCTATCTAACACAAGAAAACGAAGAAAGATAGTGAATCGACCACTCTATCACCATCTATGTGGGGTGATTGTAGCATCCAAAGGCTAATTAGTCCCTCCAACAACAAAGGTAGGATGGAAAAGACGGATAACTAAAATAGAAGTCCCTCAAGCGCCTACCATTTGAGACCGATGACTTCTTAGAGAAAAAGAGCAACATACCTCTTGGTCAAGATAGCAACCAATCTAGCCATTTCCTTAGGAACCCTTCTAAAGCCTAACATTTGAGACCGATCACTTCCTAGAGGAAAAGAGTAAACACATTTGGTCGAGATAGTTAAAGATGGCAACAAGTGCCCACATAATAAGTTGCAAACTTTCAAGTAATCAACAGGTTTCATTTAAGAAACTCAGCAATAATCTTGTCCTGTGAAGAGATATTGTCCACAATAGTCAAGTGTAACACCCAGACAACTTAGGAAGAAATAATTAGACTCTCAAAAACCCCATCAAAGAATGAGAAAGAACCCATTGTAAGAAACTGAGAGGTACCATCTGTTGTTCAAACCTTCACTCCAGCAATTAAATGAATAATTTCAATTTTCTCCATGTTCCTAAGCAATGGCATAGAATCTTAAAGCCACATTGCAAACTAACGTATTTCAAAACCTTTGAAAATGTTTGAACATCCATGATTCAAGGTTATTTGAAAATGTTTGAACATCCATGATTCAAGGTTAATTTAAGCCATTTGTACGATTGAAGTCGGTTTATTACTCTGGCCCCTGTTTACAGTTTTTTATTCATTCAAGCCAAGATTCCATAATGAAAGGACTTTTTAGAATGAGATAGAAGCCATCATCTTTGAATGATATGGAAGAAAGATCATAATCACTATGTAGAGTACTTTTTCATGGCCAAACATCATGCAATTTAAATTTTAAAAAAAGAATGCAAAACCCAAGAAGAAATTCACTGTAATAAAGTTGATACAATTCTTTAAGTGGAATCAGAAATGCATGTACAGGTCTTGCAGAAGACATCAAATGCATGTAATGGGTCTGCCAAACAAGTATAATGCATGTAGAGGTCTTCCAGAAGATATAAATACATACATAGCTATGCAAAAAGGAATAAAATGCATTTAGCAGGCCTTTCAAGTAAGCATAAACCGTTTAACAGGCCTGCAATATCACAAAACATGTCTACAATGCCCATAACAGGATTGTCAAGCCTGTAACAGGTCTAAATATGACTTATAACAAATCTTCCATTTGTTGTTTTGCAAGTAGAGTAACTAATTTCAGACATGCCCTTTGATTACAATCCCATAGATTACTTAATATACTACATCCCTATTGACTCATAGATATAAGAGACCTAGAGTTGCTAGGATCAACTTTTACAGCCAGTCTAACATGCTCTCACATTGAATCCATGTGAAGTCTAACACAATCTTACTTCAAATACCAATAATAGAGTGTGCACAGCCATTTGCATTTCCATAACCAAAGGAAATATTTCATCAAGTCTTTTATTCAAGCAATAAGTTCATTAAGTCTTTCATTCAAGCAATAAGTTCATTAAGTCTTTCATTCAAGCAATACCACACAAGCTCACTTTTCACATGCCCTTGCAAAAACACTGAGAACTTGGTTTCACTTTCATTTTGCTTATGTAGTTGGAACTTGAACTATAGTTGAATTGATAATCCTAATCGCCTATAGTTTTCATATTTTATTGTTACATGAATGATAAATGTTCGATGCATATTTGAAGTTCATTGTAATCTATGCTTTTACATTATGTTATGTCACATATTTATATTATATACTTTAAAAAAATCCTATTTGGGGCTTAATTTTTTTTTAATTTATATAAGCCGTCCCCCAGCCATCTTGGAGACACGTCCAATAATTTGTGGAACATAGGTTTATCCTAAAGAAGCAAGATTTTGGCTTGAAAAATGGAAAACAACGTTTCTATGATGAGTCATGGAAATTCATTGAAGTCAATTAATGAAAAAATTGCATAGGTAAGCCATGTTGAGGAATGAGACACCAATTATCCTTGGAATTCGCCTTCTCAATCTCATATTATCAATTATTTTCGGAATTTGCCCTAGGCTTACATTAAAAATTACCTGAATTGGTATTGCCCGTCTCAAAACTGAAAGTGATACTGCTTCCCTTTCCTTTTATGCTTTGTTTCAAGGGCACCCTTGGTTCCTGCTTTTTGTAAAAAGAGACTTCATAGTTCATAGTTTTTGAAAAGTTAGTTTTGGTGATATTAATATTATATTTAACATTTTAACAAAAAGTTCCAATAGATGGCAGCCTATCCTAAGTAACAGCACCTGTGTTATCCTTGTCCATATCATTCTAGTAGTTACAATTTAAATCTAAATATTTTAATATTTTGTATCTTTTATCATTACGAGATAATCAGAGACTAATCCTACTTCTGATAGTTGTGTCCAACTAGTTGATTTTTTACCAAATACAACTTCCCTTGTCAAATGTTTCAACCCTGTACCTGGTTGTAACATAGTTCAAAAACACTCAAAGCATTACAAACTTCAAAAATCATATCACCAAAAACTAACAATTTTATACTCTCAAGTATCAAAAAAAAAATCATCACATACTATTTTTTCCCTACATTAGTGGTATGTCTTTTACCTCTCGGTGACAAACGTACCTGTATTCAACACTTATTTTATGGGCATCTGAAATTATAAAATTGTAAAATTTTACACTTTGGGTCCAAGTCAAAAATTATTAACCATGCAACTAAAGATCACACATGCAATAACTTCTACCTCCAACAAAAAATTCTGAATCCCAATTGCTACACATAACAGAAATAAACATCAACTATAACCTTTCCATAAGTCCTGATTATTCCAATAATCAATCACCATAACAGACTCAGATCTCCAGCTTTGATCATTTTAAATTTCTTCTTTATTTTTATTTTTTTATAAAAATAAAATAATAAAATAAATCCAAGTATCATATTTTTTCCCACTTAATTAATGGGCACCTGAAAGCATCATAATAAGACTGAAATTTGACATATTAAGCCCAACTCAGAACTCACTAACCATGCAACTAAAGAACCTGTGAGGAATAATTCTTACCTCCACAAGAAAATTCTGGGCCCCAATCACTACCCATCAAAAAAACAAACATCAAATATAAACTTTCTTCATGTCCAGATTTTTTGATAAATGGATAACCATAACAGACTCCTCAGAGCTACATTGTTCTTCTTCTTATTCTTCTTCTTGAAACAAAATATTAAAAATGATTTTGCACATCTGGTCAAATTTGCAGAATTTATACACTATTAATGGACAAAGAGTGTCTGGCCTTCTCTGTTCTTCTCACACCCTGAATGCTCTGTAAACACCAGCTGAACTATCTGTCAAGGGCTTGAAGCCACTCTGCAAATCTAGAGTTTCATCACCCATATCAAATCAACTGGATTTCAATCAGCAACAATATTAGCTCTGGAAATCATTATGCAAAAATGATAGCATCTTTCCCTAAGCACCACCTTCTGCATTCTCTGCAAAAGCTCCTATTTTTTAATACCTCGTACATTTTGCAGACTGTCTGTTTAGAGCTTCAGTTATGTCGGAAATCATCCAGAAATTTGGAACTTTAAGCATCTTCTGCAATTTTGTCCTAGACCATTAATGGATTTGTTGCACACCATCATGCAATTTTGAGAAAATATTACCCAATACAATTCTGTATAAAATCCAGTCCTGTACGTTTTACAAAATGATTACTCACTGGATTTGAATATGGTTAAAATATTCATGCAGAGTTATGTGCAAGTCTTATGTTTTCTGCAAGTTCTATAGGGCATTGCTGTCTTTGAATTACACGTATAAGATGTCTTGATCTGTCATGCAACTTCAAAACAAACAGTTCTTGACATGGTTCTGTGATCCATCTCGTCATCTCAGTCACAACCTGTTCAAATCATTTTCTGTTTGCCCTTTCAGATGTAACGTGTTCAAGTTCTTTTGATTTATTTTTTTTAATTTGTATAAATCACCAATCAGCATGGGCAAGGAAATGATATCTGATACGGATATAGCATGGACGCAAATATGGCTAATTTTGAGATCTTTGATATGTATACGACTGGATACAACTTATATATAATATTTTATGCAGTTAAAAAAACAAAGTAGAACATAGCAACATTTAAAATACAAGTTGTGAATAGGATATTTCTCAGAGGTTGAGTTTTATTTTATTTTTTAACTTATAAAGCTATTTTAAAAAACATATGTTCTTTTTTGAATCTCATGTCACAGCTACAGCTCCAAACTTGCCCACACCATATCCAGACGTATTAGACATGGAACAGATATAGGTATGTATCGGATATGGACAGATATGATATTTGTGTGTTTGAATAAATCCTGATATGATATCAGGAAAGTATCATATCCGTATCTATAAGTGATACACGCATATGCATACGCATACCCAAGGAAGAGGAATGCCAAATACACTAACACTGGTTTAAATTAACACTCTCAAGCAAGCCATGTCAATCTGCTCTGTTTCTTTCCTCATGACAAGTACATATCTCCCCTTCATAGTGGCTCTCATACATCCCTGACTGTAACTCCCATGTGTATTTGATAATTGTAGTCATGGTGTTGTCTCCTGGAATTACAACCATATATATGGTGTCACATATCCATGTAGAACTTCATGGAGGGGAGTTTCTTTCTTAGATAAAAATCTCTCCTTTTGTTCTACTGTTGTATTTCAATCTTTTAAGAGAACATGTTAATGGTATTATTCTGATAACTACAGCTGAAATATTACTCAGAACACCACCATAAAAGCCTGAGACTGTAAGACGTCAAATAAGACCTTATAAATGCAGCCTTCTATTATGTGGTCTTGACTGTCAATAAAATGATTAATAAACATAATATTATGTCACTGATGTACGTTGAGTCTTTATGGCAAGCAAGCTAGCTGCTAGGAAGATGGAATGAGTCAACTCATCTGGAAAGATAAGTAAATTCTAACCAAGCATCAATATGATTGGAGAGCTTGGATTGAAACTTGGTATGGAAACAGGGACTTGAGCTAAATTGACGTCTGAACAAGAATCTAATAAGATTGCTTACAAGCCCTGTGTTTGAGTAGCAGCTGTTTGTCCCCCAGGCCCCAAGTGAGTTATCCTGGCCCTGCTATAAACAAAGTCTGTGATAACATTCTTTTTTTCCTTTTTTTTTTTAAATTTAATTTTATCTACAAGAAAAGAATGGAGGAAATTACAAAATAATGTAGACAAAGTTCACCTCTACTGGACAATAAGAGGAAACATATTAAGCTATGCATTACAAGAGCAATAAGTGAGTGCATGGTACAATCTCCATCCTTTTAGCCATCAAGTAAATCATGAACTGCTGAAATTAAACATCATCTCCTCTAGTGGATATTCCTATTAAATGCTTTGCAGAATATGACAAAATATGGAACTGCCTTAACATGATTTTGAGCTTGAAATCCATAATGTCATCAGCCCACTTCATCATAGGCAACCACAAATGCCAAGCAAGCAATGTGATCCTAGAAAGAATTTTTGACACTCGTATGTTCATGCATGGTTTGCTGGTAAGCCTGCTTGTTTAGGATATGTATAGACAAAATATGGACTTGAATCTACTAGACACTTCATTACCACTAGAATCTGTAGGGAAGAAAAAAAATATTAATACCTAATTGCTTGAGTTATAGCTTGTGTGAGATACAAGCCTATAGTGAACAATGCTAAATCAATTTCTCCTAGTACTAGCACTACCAAATTAGATGCCAACTTTGCCTTTTATTTTTACAAAAGCACTACTGTTAGGATTGCCATGTACAATCAATCTGACATTTTAAACATGTAAAAGGTAGAGACTTATGCCCGCATGCTGTAGTTTATAATTTTAAACCACAGTGAAATAGTTGTTTTTACTATAAACCTTCATCAGACAGGCCTGACAACAATAAAATCTCACAATAGGAATATGAATGCATTCATAATCTACACACCTGGCTCCAGCAAGTCTAGCAGGTCCTAACTTAGCTAAAGCACGTTCAACCTCTTCACTAACCTGTTTAGTACAAAGAAAAATGTTATAAGAAACACTGAAGAAGCCTTAACCATAATAAGAAAGAAGTTGCTATATACTAATACAACTCAATCATAAGAGCAATCTTAAAGATTTTTTATCCATTTAATCAAATAATAAGATTAATTATATGCATAGCCAAATATTTCTTACTTGAACTAACAAATCCTGAAACTTAAGCCATATTTGTTATCCATTATCTTTCACAGAATATTGGCATTAAAACTTCCATAGCAGTCACCTAACTCGAAATTTTAACTTGTGATAGAGCCAATACCATAACTCCCTAATAATTCTGACAAAATGAAGCCACATCCAACATGATGAGTTTACCAATGCTTATGTGTTTCCATCAGTTAACAACCTTAATCCTTTTAATACCTCTTCATCTGAATGAACAGTACTATAGCCAATTGTTAAGATTCACATTTACAAATCCAAAGGAGTAAATTTATAGTAATCCTTCAACAGCAACTCAAATCAACAAAGGATGCACACAAAAAATTTAATAGGCTTCAGGCCTAAGTATGCAGTAGGCTCTGCTTTCATTTAGTATCCTTTTACAAACTGCAATAAACGAACATCAAAATTTAATACTAAGATCAAAACAATAAGATTTTGTTCTCAACTTCCACTGAAGCATTGTCTTGGCAATTTCTTCCCCCATCATGTTGATACTTTTTCCATCCTGAACTGAAGCATTATCCAGTTCTCTTCTACATGTGTCAAATTTATAATATGTGTGTTCCTCAAGCAATCTTAGAATTTCTAACAGCCAATACACATCCCTTGTGCAAAATATCATTTGGCTCAAGCACTACACTATCCTTTTGGGAATTATGTCATGGAAAAGGTGGCAGTCTTAAATCAAGAAAACAGATAGATGGGACAAACTAAAGTGAAGGAGTGTACAATGTCCTACAACTCCTCGAAGGAGAGGGGCAAGAATAACAAACAAACAATAGCAACAAAAACCTGTAGGGATAAATGGTCAAACTATAGTCAATAGGAGTAGCATAAATAGGCAATCCAAAAGGTGGCGTATGGCACTGTATCACAAATTGGTCCAACACTTCTTAATTACTTTTAGGTTTCACCAAATTCCAGGAGTGACTAAACATATTCACTTCAGCAACAAAGAATCAGATAATAATCAGATCTGATGTTCCACTTCCCACTTAAGAGGCGATTCTTCCATTTCAGAGTCGACTTAGGTGTTTCCTCAACTGTTTCTTATGTTCTTTTGTTTAGTTTGCATTAGAAGATTCAACTGTTATACCTACTTCAACTTCATATTTATAAGACAGCAACAATCAATTTTTTAAATAGGCAGTTACCAGAAATCCTGTACTTGCCTTTAGAGGCATTGATGAGACAAGACTTCTTTTACACAGTCAGTCTCTACTTGTGCTCACTTCAAAACAATACAGCACCTCTATCCCATAAATATGGGGTATCGAAAATTACTTATGCACATAGTATGATATCATATCATCCTTTATTTCATCTGTTTGATTGGCTGCCATAGCACATGAAAATTTGCATTGCCTTTGTCACCTGCAAACGGATGTCTCCTAAGGCCAACCCAATGAATATGACTTTGGATGCTATTAGGACTTGACACCCACTCTGTACACCCGCACTTCCAAATCCAGTTTCTTAAGAAATTAAAATCAACCAAGGCTCTTTTTCCTTTAAATATTTCGACTTGGATTTTAATATAGAACTGTTCGTCTTTTTCCTCTTCTAATTTGTATTCATCCATTGCCAAGCTCATCTAGAATGAAGTGCATGCCAGCTTCCTATTTACTTCCAAATTGCAATCTAGTTAGTGCTCATCCACCTTAAGCATCAAATTCTTCCTTTGTTGTGTTACTTGGTTCTTATTCAGAAGAAATTCAAGATGCAACTTCTAACACCTCTTTTCCATATGACTATTTATACCAAAAATGATAGCAATGATTCTTTGTGGATTACTTTTCTACACATTCCTCTTTCATTTATTTTTCTTCTGCTGCTTCTTGAAATATTTCTCTTGAAATGTTATGCAAACTCGTCATATTTTTTAGGCTTCTTCCCCTTCATTTCATTGTACAATGCCTTCTTGCATGCATCATAGATTTTCTTCTCATTTAAAAGATCTGACTACTTGTTGGTATGATAATGTATGATAATACAGATCTTCAAGGTACTACACAAGTACTCTCAGGTCATCTTCTAAGATCTTCAATAAAATAGCTTACTTTCAAAATTCACAAGTAAATCCTTGAGATCCCTATCTTTGCCTTTGCCCAAATATTGCCAAATGAAAAGTTGTTCATCCTCCTCCTTACACCCTTTAGACAACACTGAAAGAGATCTCACATCCTCAATAAACAACTAGGTTGATTACCTCCTACTTTAACCATCCACCAATAGTGAGATGTCAAGCAACCCACCCTCAAACAATATGGTTGCATCCTCATCACATTGGGTTAGAGTTATGAGACTGTGCCTTCCCATAAAGCACCTAAAAGGGGATCTTCCCCACATAGAATGAAGAAATCAACATCCCCCATGTCCTTAGTCCAAGAGGTCCAAAGGGGCATGCATTTCTAGATTCCTTTTTGCAAACTCCACTAATGATCCCATGGCAGCCTATGAAGCCCAATACATGTGATGGCAACAATTGCGTCAAGGTAAAGACCAATCTGTTCAAAGATTATACTAATGCTATCCATTCCTTGGCAGAAAAACTAGATATTCAAGATACCAAAGGGTATTGAATCCTCAAGTACTACAATCAGTTGCGATGGACCTTTTCAAATTCAAGACAATGGGAGAAGCATACAAACTACTTGTCAAATTGAAGCATAAGCACAAAAACAAAAGTATAAAAAGAGGAGCAAATAACAAAAACCAGACCACTAAGTACCAACCAAAGAAAGGCAAGAATGATGATGAGGCCAAATATTGCCTCATTTTTTATTATTTTAGACATCCTTAATAGACCTTTTTGATATGTTTTAATGTTAATTCTGCTGATGAAATACAATATTTACTACTATTTACATGTTTGACTGTTTAGAAGCATAATATTCTGTTTTTACTAATTTTCTGTATTTTCTGCATAAGTTTTGTTGATAAATAATGATTTATTGTGAAATGTGTTAGTGCAATCACGTGTGGAATATATAACATTCATATCATGCTCTCTGAAGTTGTCAAATGCAGAAAATAGCACTAAAAATAGGACAAAACTGCAAGCTGTGCAAAACTGTTTTTGACTGTTTTAACTTGGACAAATTCCAGCCAGATTTGCATGGCTTGGAATTTGGTCAAATTCAACTTAGGAAAGCGTGTGACTAGGTTGTTGAAAGACTTACAAGTCTGATCCACCAAATGCTCGGCCAAGGAACCGCAAACTGTGTTGAAAACAGTCATTCTGGCGCTGCTCTGGAACAACAGGGATACTGCTCCGAAATAACAGGACTGCTCCGAATAACCGAAAAAGCACAGTTTTGACCAGAACAGCTCAGGAAAGACAGCAAATTGCAGGAGAATGATAAGGATAGCTATGTGAATCTGTTGTGCATCTTTTTCAACGCAGAAGACCTCCAGCAAATGTGCAACAAATAGATTTCATTCATGTAACCATATTCTGCATTTTAGGAATGCAGTTTTAACAGCATTCCTAAAATGCCTGAAATTTGAATCATTCCACATCTGATTTAGCATGTTTTTAATATAAATAACCGGCTCCCATCTGGGTTGAGCTGTGTAGGGAGAATTAGGATTGCAATTAGTATAATTCTGAATATTGTGAAATCAGATTTCTGTAGCAGTAATATGCAGAATTTTCCTGCATGTTTTTAATTCAATAAAAAGTGCAGTTTTTGTCAATTTTACTTTATGATTGAAGGAGTGATTAAGTAGAAAACCAGAGCTACTTCTTCACCTTCTTCTGAACCAGGGAGCAAGGGCCACTCCTAGGAGCGGAAGAAGGTTTATACCAGGTTTTCTTGTTTAAATCTGTCTGCAGCAGAATAACAAGAAACCTGTCATTTTTCTTGCACTTCTTTATTTTGCTGAAATAATTTCCAGTTTCAGAGTTTGTAGTTTCATTATCATTTCTAAGTTTATTTTTAGATCTGTTCTTTTATTTTGCAAGGTAGTTAGTTTACTTTCTGCAATTCTAATTTCAGCAACTTTCACTTCAGCAAGTTTAATTCAGTTTTGAGTGCATTTCCAGATTTAGCAAAAGTAAATAGGTTTCTTTGACTGTTATTTCATTTCTGCAATTTTATTTCAGCAAGCATAATTTAGTTTCCTTTCAGTTCATAGGGTTTAGAGTGACAGAAGAACCCCCAACAAACACTAATCTGTTCTGCCAATAAAGCCATTTTCTCGAATAGAATGTCTTACACCTGCTTGAATTGACTATCGTAAACAGCCTTAGGACACCTGCCCGGATTGATAAATAATGATCAAATGATGAATTAAACGACACTCATCATTTTTGGCGCCGTTGTCGGGGAACATGGTGTTGTTAGTCAAATTTAAGTAGGTCAAGAACTGTAGGCTGGATACAGAAAATAGTTCCTGCAAATTTTACAATCTGTTTAGTAAATGTGCATGAATGCATAGGCCGAGAGACGAAAGAGGGAGGTTTATCCGAAGTGGCTCTGAGCCACCAAAGAGACCTACTCGGTCTGATGAAGATTTGCCTTCATTTGAAATCACTGAGGAAAAGCCAGACATACCTTCTTCATCAGAAGAATTGTTGGAAAAATTAGAAAAGGAGCTTTTTGAAGCACTAGCTGCTAAACACTCCCCTCTGACTAAACTATTCCCATCATCCTTTAGAAAGAAAACAACTATGGCTGCAGCAGCAGCAGCAGGTGGATATGGTGATCCTGATGATGCCCCTAAAACTTTTGAATATCCTATTCGGTTGGATCCACTTCTAGATGCCCCCATGAAAACAATCTCCCCATCTATATTGCCAATCTTTAGGGGAACTGTTGCAGAAGATCCTGATCAATTTCTGTTTGAATTCAAAGTGTTATGTCAGACTTATGACTACATAAATGATAATCAAAAATTGAAGTTGTTTCCTTCCACACTTAAGGACGCTGCTCTCAGATGGTTCATGAGCAATCTTGAACCTAACTCAATTACTACCTGGGATGAGATGGAGACTGCATTCTTAAATAAATATCAGGATTATTGTAGAGTAAGAAACAGGAAAGATGAGTTGTTTAGGATCAAGCAAGAAGAGGATGAGAGTTTAGAAGATTATCTTGATCGCTTTGCCTTTGTCCAAAAGAGGTGTGGTGTTGTAGAGCCTGATTTCTTAAAGCCTATTCTCTTAAGAGGATTACGAGGATGAATCTAGGGAAGTGTTAGATTTAATGGGAAAAGGAGACATAGATCAACTTGACCTTGACGAGATTGTGGAGTTATGCAAAAATTATTCCCGTACTCACCACCGAAGAAAGAAAAAGAATTTTGGCAATAATGGTATGAAAGAGTTGATGGAGGAAATGGCCAATTTAAAAACTGATATCCTTGTTCAACTTAATACTGCATTAGGTGAGAAAAACACAAGAAATAATTCTACACCACCTTTAGCAATTTATTGCCCAAGGTGTAGGAGTAAGCATGCCTTGCAGGATTGCCCCCTAAACAAAACTTCTATTTGTGGAATTTGTTCCAAGGAACATTCAACAGATAAATGCCCTTTGTTGCCTCATCTAAAATCTGTTTTGGGCACCCAAACAGAAGAACTCAATGCTATTGGGCAAAGACCTGGTGGTGGTTATGCACAATATCCCAATGCTCCTAGATTTCCAAACTGGGGACAATCTCCTTGGAATATGAATATGCCATGGGCAAAAGCTTCTGCACAACCTTGGAATCAACCTTGGACAGTTCCTCCAGATTGGTCACAATCTGGATGGATGAACCCACCTTGGCATACCATGCCTCCACAATGGACACAACAAGGACAAATATGGGGACAACAATATCAAGGACAACCATTTCCACCACAACAATATCAACCCTATCAAGGTCAGCAATATCAATCCCATCAAGGACAACAAAGGTATCAAGGGCAAACTCAAAATTTGCTGCCAGCTCCTAATCCAAATTTTTAGGGAAGAACACAACATCAACAAGCACAACCAGTAAAACAACCTCCACTCCCAAATCTCACTCGTGACTAACCCCAATAATGTCAGACAAACAACCCCTGTTTATGAGGCTGAGTCTGAAGATACTGCTGCAGTTCATGTACTTGACTGTGGTAACATCCAATTACGCTCAGGGAAGGTCTTACCTGACCCTGCTCCACCTACAGTTGAAGAAATTCCAGAAATTTCAAGTCCAGAAAAAATACAATCAGAGCAAAAGAACGCAGAAAACTTACAAAGAAAATCTGAACGTGTCACATCAGATTTACCATTTCCTGAAAGGTTTGATCACCCCATCACTACCCCTGAATCAGAGTTAATCACGGAATTGAAGAAAATGTCAATCTCACTTCCTCTCGTTGCGGGCAATCAAGGATGTACCATTGATTAAGAAAACCATTCAGGATTTATGCATAAGGAAACCCGGCAAGAAGAAGAAAGCCTTTCCACAAACCGTACAAGTAGATGGAAAGTTGGCTGATCTTCTCTTTGGGAAATTAGTACCTCCCAAATATGGTGATCCAGGAAGTCCAAGAATCACCATTACTGTAGGATTGGTTCAAATTCCCAATGTGCTTATTGATTTAGGAGCTGCAATTAATGTCATGACCAAAGATATTATGCAGAAATTGCAGCTCACTGATTTGAGTCCTACAGCCACAGTTTTGGAAATGGCAGATAGGTCAGTTGCCAAACCAGAAGGACTTTTGGAGGATGTTCCCATTGAAGTATCTTCTTGGGAATACCCTGTAGATTTCCTAGTATTGCAACCTAGGAGTACAGCTAATGGCTATCCTATCATCCTAGGACGACCCTGGCTTGCTACTGCAACTGCTTTCATAGACTGTAGATCAGGAGAAATGACTATTTCAAATGGAGTAGATCTTAAGAAAATTTCTTTGTATCCACCTCGCTAAACCATCATCTAAATTTTTTGGACAGTTATGGTATCCTGAGTCCGATGAAGAACAGGAGCCTCTTGTTACCCTTGCCACCATTGTAGTACAGGAACACATTGAAGAATTGAATTCACCAGAGAGAGAAATTTTTGAACATGAAACAGTCTTGGTGAATACATTGCATGAAGAAGGCCTCAGGGATGATCAAGTTCTGGTCAATCGCCTATTATGGAAAGATGATGAACAAGTTGCTGAACATTTACCATCTATTCCACTTCATGAAAGTTCCTTTACATTGCCACATGGATGGCATCATCATCTTTTGACTTCTTTCACTTGTCCTATGCCAATGCTTCCATCAGGTATTGCATTTAACTCAGAATCAAGAGTATTCCATGATCTCGCAACCACATCATTGTCCTTTAAATGCTTTGATCAGCAAATATGAACATGTTAACTCTGTTTATCCCGGAGTCAAGCAAATTGAAATTCAACCAGGAAAACCTCGTAAATATTAACAACTGGTTGATCGACGATCAAGAAGCCAAACTATTTGCTGTTTTGCGTAAACATGTTCAAGCTTTTGCTTGGAATTATACGGATATGGTTGGAATCCACCCTGATGTATGCACACATAGGATATACACTGAGGATGTCAAACCAGTTAGACAACCGCAGAGACGTCTGAATCCTGCTTTAAAAGACATTGTTAAAGAAGAAATTGAAAAATTGTTGGAAGTAGGATTCATTTATCCGATTTCAGATAGTCAATGGGTTTCTCCATTAGTTATTGTGCCTAAGAAGAATGGAAATATGAGAGTGTGTGTGGATTACAGGGAATTAAACAAAGTCACACACAAGGACCACTTTCCATTACCCTTTATAGACCAAGTGCTGGACACTCTTGCTGGTAAGAAATATTTCTGTTTTCTGGATGGTTTTAGTGGGTATAACCAGATCCAAGTGGCACCAGAAGACCAGGAAAAAACAACTTTCACATGTCCTTGGGGGACATTTGCTTATAGAGTATTACCCTTTGGATTATGTAATGCACCAGCAACATTTCAAAGAGCTGTCTTGGCCATTTTTTCTGATTTAACCAATGAGAGTGTAGAGATTTACATGGATGATTTCACAGTGTTTGGTGACACATTTGAGTATACATTAGAGCAACTTGAAAAGGTTCTAATACGCTGTGAAGCATATCATTTATCTCTTAATCCTGAAAAATGTTTCTTGATGATGGAGGAAGGAATTGTTTTAGGACATCATATCTCTGCTCACGGTATTAAGGTTGATCCTAAGAAAGTAGAGGTCATCAAGAGTCTTCCTCCTCCGAAATCTCAAACTGATGTCCGTAGTTTCTTAGGACATATTGGCTTTTATCGCAGATTCATTACTGATTTCAGTACCATTGCTAATCCAATGTTTGCATTATTAATGAAAGATTCTGAATTTGTATGGTCTGATGATTGCCACAAGTCCTTTGAAGCTTTGAAAGAAAAGCTAACCAGTCCGCCAGTACTAAGAGGACCTAACTGGGGGCTGCCCTTTCATATTCAGAGCCGATGCCTCCAATATTGCTATTGGAGCCGCACTAGGGCAGATTGAAAATGGACAACACTATGCCATTTATTATATTAGCAAAAACTTGACAAGAGCTGAAAAGAATTACACTACAACTGAGAAGGAATTCTTAGCTATAGTATATGCCATTAACAAGTTTCGACACTATATCACAGGTTATCCTGTATTCATCCATACAGATCATGCTGCTATCAAATATTTGATGAATAAGCCTTTGGTTAGTGCACGAATTATTCGCTGGTTGATTTTACTGCAGGAATTTGATATTACTATAGTAAATAGACCAGGAAAGGCTAATGTAGTGGCAGATTTTTTGTCAAGATTGCCAAATGCAGAAACTGAAGAACTAGTTGAAGACGCATTCCCTGATGAAAAATTGTTTGTTGTCTCTCGTTCAAACTCCATGGTTTGCAGATATAGCTAATTATTTAGCTACAGGGAAGATTCCTCTTCATTTTACCTCAAAACAGAAAAACAGTTAATCAAGCAAAGCTCTTCTTTTGAATGGATAAAAGGAATATTATTTAAATGCAGTCCTGATCATGTTTTACGCAGGTGTGTTCGTAAGGATGAGATATATGACATCTTGAGAGCCTGTCATGATGAACCTTCAGGAGGGCATTATTCAGTAAAACATACCACTCGAAAGATTTTGGGTGCTGGTTACTACTGGCCATCATTGCATAAGGATGTAAAAAGGTATATTAGAAATTGTGATGCATGTCAAAGAATGGGTAAGCCTACTTTTATAAATGAAATGCCTTTACAGCCTCAATTAGGTGTAGAACCGTTTGAGAGGTGGGGGTTAGATTTTGTAGGACCTATTGATCCACCCTCCCAAGGGAAGGTGCACATCCTAGTATGTGTTGACTATGTAACCAAATGGGCAGAAGCCCGTGCCTTTAAGCATGCCCGAGAAGACAAAGTGGCTGATTTTCTGTATTCACAGATTTTTCTGCGATTTGGAGCCCCACAGTCTATTACTTCTGATCAAGGACCTCAGTTTATTTCAAAGGTTGTTGAAGCCTTTGTAAAATTATATGAAATCAAGCACAGGAAGTCCTCTCCTTATCATCCACAGGCCAATGGTCAAGTTGAAGTGACAAATAGGGAATTAGAGAAAATATTAACCAAAACTGTAGCAGTTCATAGAAGGAATTGGGTAGAAAGGTTACCTGAAGCAATTTGGGCTTATAACACTACTTGGAAATCCACTACGGGATTTACCCCTTTTGAATTGGTTTATGGTAAAAAACCCCTTTTACCCATTGAATTTGAATTACTAACTCTTCGAATTGCTTTGGAAGTTGGTATTGATTTGTCACGAGCACAAACGGACCGGATCCTGCAACTCAATGCATTGGATGAAATACGAAGAGACGCTTTGCATCAGAACGAGATGATTCAAGCACAACGTAAAATCTGGCATGATAAGCATATCCAAGAACGAAAATTCCAGCAAGGGGATTGGGCATTACTGTTTGACTCCCGTTATGAAGATTTTCCTGGGAAGTTGCAGACAAGGTGGCTTGGACCATACCAGATTGAAGAGGTTTTCTCGAATGGAGCAGTTCGTCTCTCACCAATT
The DNA here is from genome assembly GCA_028583015.1 of Wollemia nobilis. Lineage (NCBI taxonomy): Eukaryota > Viridiplantae > Streptophyta > Pinopsida > Araucariales > Araucariaceae > Wollemia > Wollemia nobilis. The sequence goes on along the minus strand of JAQPPZ010002146.1, from coordinate 905,416 downwards.
GATGATTCACGAAGGAAGTTAGTGGTTAATGGACATCGTCTCCGGATTTACCATAAGCCACTAACTAAAAATGAATTCTTAAAACAAATAGAGCACTTGGATGTGAACATAATGGAAGAATTCCCTTCTTCCACTGAAGCAGCAGTAGTATAGTTTTAAAAAAAAAAAAAAAATTTGGTTTACATGAAAACCAGTTATCTGGCATGTTTACTGAATTCCATTCCATCACCATTCATTCCATCACCATCCATTCCATCGCCATTTATTCCATCACCATTCATTCCTTAGCATTATCGTTTTTTGTGCCATTATCATTCACCACCATTGTCATTGCCATCACCCACCTTGTTTGTGTTTTTCAGAATTACAGTACTGCACTTGTCAGCAGACAAACAACAAAGCTAATCAATTGTATGAAATGTAGAAAGGTAGTCAAGACAAGTATGTGTTTCTTTACATTTTAAATATTGTAAATAGTTAAGGTATGTAGTGTATAGATTCACTTGATTAGCATTTAAAGCATTCATAAGGTTAAAATTGGGGATGTCTAAATTAGTCAATGAAAAGGGGGGGAATGACATATGCTCCGGAATGACATATGCTTCGGAATGAAATTTGCTTCCGAATAACCACTGCTTCGGAACATCACAAGCTCCGTAACAGTTGTGCTCTGGAATGGGTAATGACAGTTGTGCTCCGGAATGAGTATTGACAGATATGCTCCGGAACGACAAAATAACGACATTTGCTCCAGAATATCAGGGCTTCGGAATAAGTTGACGTTTCTTAAAAGATTCATGCAGGAACACGTGGCAAGCGATTATGGAACACGTGATTTTTGAAATTCATGATATTTAGATATCATAATTTCGCGATACGCGTAATCATGGCACACGCATCAAAGAACATCGAAAACAGATTTTGTTTGTCTTGAAAAATTCACATCAAATTAATGGATGCCAACTCAGCAAACCGTGATCGTGTAATCTGCATTGGAATTAATTTTTCCTCGTTTTCAGCATATTCCACCGGTTTTAAAAATAACGAATCAACAAGTTGGTTTTACATGCTCTGTTCCGGCGCAAGAACTATCATTCCAATGCATGTACGCTAGAACTGTCATTCCAGTGCATGTACGCTAAAACTGTCATTCCAGCGTTTCAGAAACATATTCGCGAGCAGAGCAAGGAAAAATGGGCGGCAGGAAGAACAGAAGTGAACCAGAAAATGCCAGCTTCATACTGGAAAATCCTACGCTGCTGCAAATTTTCACCGATGGAGGTTTTATGCCGTTTCTGCAGAAATTTGATGGGAACTCCGAGGGGTTGGCCGCAGAATTTGCACGAACCTTCAGAAATAACAAGATCAACATCAATGGCATGACAATCCAGGTAACTCCAGATATTTTGAGCCAAATTACTGAATTTCCTTTGCAAGGAATTAATCTTGGGAAAATAGCTAGAAATACCCTAAGTGAATTGGCCAACCAATTTAGGGCAGAAAACGATAAACCTATTGAATATGTCATGAGTAAAAATGTTTGTAAAGGAGTTAAAAGGGAAAGTCTGGAATCTCCTTGGGATGAAGTAGCCGAATGGATGATTAGATTTATTACTTGTGAAGGTCAGTATGCTGTTTTATCAGGGCACCATATGAGAATTCTAATTTATTTGAGATATGGCCACACAAACCCTGAATTCCAAGTCAATTTTCCCCTGTATTTTTATGAAAATTTAAAATCTATGGCCAAGAAATATCAAGAGGGAAAAGGAACCCCTAGGCATCATGGTTTGATTAAAATAATCTGTAAACATCACTTTAGGGGTAATTTGCAGAGCTTTGACAGATTCTTTGCTCCGTGGGACGAAACTAGAAGCCCTGCATTTGCAGCTGAAGCAGAAGAAGTTGAAAGCCCTAGGTCTGCAGAACAAACTGGAAATCCTGGCATAGACGAGGAGGAAATAGAAACACCTGAGCCAGTGGTTGAAACAGAGTCTGTCCAAGAAGAGGGTCCATCCTCTCCACAGGGACCTCCCTCTTCTAGGACTAGAAGGCAAAGAGAAAAGCATGCTGGAATAGACTCTGCTAAAAAACGCAGAAGGGTGTCATTTTCAGCAGATGTGACTATGTTGCAGTCCAATAGCTCTGATGAGGCAGAACCAGGAGAATCTGTTCAGGAAATGCCCAAAACAGGAAAAAGAAAATCTCCTGTTCAAACATTACGAAGGTCTGCAAGACTTCAACTGGGTAAAACATCATCTGACCAAGGAAGTCAAGAAGCAGTAGCAGCAGAGACAGACCTAGCAGAATCAGCAGAACCTGCAGCTACAAACATAACAGAGCCTACATCCAGCCCTGAAGTGGTCTTAGTGGATTATTCAGATTCTGATTCTAAGGAAGAGTCAGAGGCAGAAGAAGAGTCAGAGGCAGGAGAAAAATCAGAGACAGAAGAAGAAGCAGAGGAAGAGGAAGATATCCAACTACAGCTATTTGCAGCAAGAAGTGTGGTAAAAACACAAACAGGTTGGATAGAAAAGTGTCAAGCTTCTATTTCAGAAAAAGATCAAATAATTGCAATGTTGCAGAAAGAAGTGGCAAGTTTAAAAGCTAAAATTGCATCTTTAGAGCCACAACCTGATGAAAGTATGCATGACACTCAAATGGCTGACATTTTGTTAGAATTAGCAACAGCTGCACATGTAGTAGACTCACCAATCAGGGAAGAACCTATAATGGATATTGAAGGAGAACAGGGACAGGAACAACTTCTGATCTCCTCAATTCCTGCTGCAGATATTGAACTATATGAACCCCTCATAGTAACACAGGACATGGGAATTCAAACTGAATTACCTATGACAGAAACAGAGGAACAAGGGGTACAGGTCAACCTGCCTTTGGCAGAAATAGAAGAAAAGGAAACACAAACAGATTCTATCAGGGTTGACATGACTGAAAAAGAGGTACAGGTTCATATTGTTCCTCAAATGCAGCAACCTGTTCGCGATCCCCTTATGGTTCCACTTGAGGAATATAATACAGATTTATCAAAGTGGATGATGAAATGCCAAAGGTTGGAAGAAAAGGTTTTAGCTTTGAAACCTTTGGAGGAAAAATGTGAGGCTAAAGAGGCAAAAATAACCAAATTGAAGAACCAAGTGCAGGATCTCTGTCAGAATGCAGAGTGTTTAGTCCAGTGCAGAAGACCTGCAAGGTTTTACACCTTAATCCTTAGAGAAAGATTTATCCGTTGGCAAATTATGAGAATCCACTCTAATTTGCCATACAAATTGGAAAATCCTGAAGAATTTGTGGATACCTACCTGCACAGCCCAACAGAACAGAAAAATCTGCTGTGTGAGTTATTCCTACATAATTTCTTTATGCCTGGTGATGACACATTCCTACCTCACATTTTTATAGGGGATATTCAGTTAAGAGCCTTCCTGTCCACTCTGCAAAATCAGGAATATTGGGAACAGCAGAAGCAGATGATTAAGGAAAATGAGGCAAATGCAGCACTATATCTGAGGCCAATTCACGGTGATTACAGGGGTGCAACCAATCAACATTTTACTATGATGAGGGAAGAAAAGGTGAGAAAAATTTATGAAACCAATCTTCAGAAATGCTTAGTCGATTTTCAGAATTTTACTCACCAAAGATTTTAATAGTGCTTTAGCAGCCTATAGAAATCGTTGGGGAGAGTTACCTATTTCCTTGCGGAAGAAAGAACCTATCTCCCCCAATAACTTGCAGTGGTCAAAAAGAAGAGTCGAAGGTATCATGCAAGTTATTCAGCAACTGCAACATCAGTGGATAGGATTAAGATACAGATTGCCCATTGTAATCACCCCTGTTCCATGGTTTTTTGATGAAGACCCCCAACCAGATGATCAGTTTCAGGCATGGCTCAAGCAGATAAAGGAAATCAGAGGTTTCTACAGGATTCCTGGTCCAAAGTTCAGCTACCAAGAGAGAGTCATGGACAAGGATCTCTGCTCTATTGTAGCCTCACATAATGCATGAGGACATGCATCAGAATAAGTTGGGGGGGATGATGAGGCCAAATATTGCCTCATTTTTTATTATTTTAGACATCCTTAATAGACCTTTTTGATATGTTTTAATGTTAATTCTACTGATGAAATACAATATTTACTACTATTTACATGTTTGACTGTTTAGAAGCATAATATTCTGTTTTTACTAATTTTCTGTATTTTCTGCATAAGTTTTGTTGATAAATAATGATTTATTGTGAAATGTGTTAGTGCAATCACGTGTGGAATATATAACATTCATATCATGCTCTCTGAAGTTGTCAAATGCAAAAAATAGCACTAAAAATAGGACAAAACTGCAAGCTGTGCAAAACTGTTTTTGACTGTTTTAACTTGGACAAATTCCAGCCAGATTTGCATGGCTTGGAATTTGGTCAAATTCAACTTAGGAAAGCATGTGACTAGGTTGTTGAAAGACTTACAAGTCTGATCCACCAAATGCTCGGCCAAGGAACCGCAAACTGTGTTGAAAACAGTCATTCTGGCGCTGCTCTGGAACAACAGGGATACTGCTCCGGAATAACAGGACTGCTCCGAAATAACCGGAAAAGCACAGTTTTGACCAGAACAGCTCAGGAAAGACAACAAATTGCAGGAGAATGATAAGGATAGCTATGTGAATCTGTTGTGCATCTTTTTCAACGCAGAAGACCTCCAAGCAAATGTGCAACAAATAGATTTCATTCATGTAACCATATTCTGCATTTTAGGAATGCAGTTTTAACAGCATTCCTAAAATGCCTGAAATCTGAATCATTCCACATCTGATTTAGCATGTTTTTAATATAAATAACCGGCTCCCATCTGGGTTGAGCTATGTAGGGAGAATTAGGATTGCAATTAGTGTAATTCTGAATATTGTGAAATCAGATTTCTGTAGCAGTAATATGCAGAATTTTCCTGCATGTTTTTAATTCAATAAAAAGTGCAGTTTTTGTCAGTTTTACTTTATGATTGAAGGAGTGATTAAGTAGAAAACCAGAGCTACTTCTTCACCTTCTTCTGAACCAGGGAGCAAGGGCCACTCCCAGGAGCAGAAGAAGGTTTATACCAGGTTTTCTTGTTTAATTCTGTCTGCAGCAGAATAACAGGAAACCTGTCATTTTTCCTGCACTTCTTTATTTTGCTGAAATCATTTCCAGTTTCAGAGTTTGTAGTTTCATTATCATTTCTAAGTTTATTTTCAGATCTGTTCTTTTATTTTGCAAGTTAGTTAGTTTACTTTCTGCAATTCTAATTTCAGCAACTTTCACTTCAGCAAGTTTAATTCAGTTTTGAGTGCATTTCCAGATTTAGCAAAAGTAAATAGGTTTCTTTGACTGTTATTTCATTTCTGCAATTTTATTTCAGCAAGCATAATTTAGTTTCCTTTCAGTTCATAGGGTTTAGAGTGACAGAAGAACCCCCAACAAACACTAACTGTTCTGCCAATAAAGCCATTTTCTGAATAGAATGTCTTACACCTGCTTGAATTGACTATCGTAAACAGCCTTAGGACACCTGCCCGGATTGATAAATAATGATCAAATGATGAATTAAACGACACTCATCAAATGACTCTCCAAAGAATCAGGACAAAGGAGGTCAGCCCCAAAATCAAAATTGGAAGCAAAAAAAGACTCCCAAGAAAAGAATCCCCTAAAGGCCAAGACTAGAAAATGGTGTGATTATCAAAAGAGCAACCGACATTCGAGGGAGAAGTGTTGAGCGATTCAATCATCGTTTGTTATGTCCCAACCTTCTAAATACATTGCACCCTCGCCTCCACATCCACGAGCTAAGGATAGGAAGCAGATTGTAGAAGTTGAACCAAATGTGACCATTGCCACCACACATGTTGCACCCAAGGAGTCACACGAGGAGGAAAGTTTGTTTCACTCATAAATGTGGGTCAAGGATAAGCCATTGTGATTCATTGTTGATTGCGGGAGTCAAAAGAATCTTGTTTCTGCTCAAATTGTAAAGGATTTGAATCTGTTTGTCACACCACACTCACAACCATATAATGTTGGATGACTATAACAAGAAGAGACATTTGTGTCACCCAACAATGTCCCCTCTCTTATGTCATCAAATCCTTCAAAGATAAAATTTTGTGCAATGTTGTGCACTTGGATGTCTATCAGGTGATTTTGGGACTAACCATTCATGTGCAATAGGCATTGTTGTGCAAGGTGCAGCAACAGTATTGTCATTGTTGTCAACACAGTCAGACAGATCGGTTGATGCAATGGACAGGAGTTAAGAGGTTCTTCAGAGTATGTACAGTGATTATCCAAAAGATCGAAGTGGCCCATATGCTAAAAATCAAAAGAAAATCACAAAGAAGAAAACTATCGCGATATCGCGACATGTTGAGCAGGGAAGAAAACTGTCGCGATATCGCGACATGTTCGAAGAGGAAGCGCAAGCAAGAAAAACTGTTGCGATTTCGCGACATGTTCGAAGAGGAAGCGCAAGCAAGAAAAACTGTTGCGATTTCGCGACATGTTCGAAGAGGAAGCGCAAGCAAGAAAAACTGTCGCGATTTCGCGACATATTGCAAGAGAGACTGTACGGAAGAAAAAGTGTCACGATTTCGCGACATATTGCAAGAGAGTGAGTCCGAAAGAAAATGTGTCGCGATTTCGCGACATGTTGCATTTTCGCGGTCCGAAGCGAAGAGAAAATGCAAGGAAGAAAAAGTGTCGCGATATCGCGACATGTTGCATTTTCGCGGTCCAAAACGAAGAGAAAATGCGAGGAAAAGTGTCGCGATATCGCGACATGCCGCATTTTCGCGACTTGAAGAGAGCAGGAAGGCCGAGAAGGAAAAGTGTCGCGAGAAAAGTGTCGCGATATCGCGACATGCCGCATTTTCGCGACTTGAAAAGGGCAAGAAGGCCGAGAAGGAAAAGTGTCGCGATATCGCAACATGCCGCATTTTCGCGACTTGAAAAGGGCAGGAAGGCCGAGAAGGAAAAGTGTCGCGATATCGCGACATGTCTCATTTTCGCAACTTGAAAAGAGCAGGAAGGCCGAGAAGGAAAAGTGTCGCGATATCGCGACATGTCGCATTTTCGCAACTTGAAAAGAGCAGGAAGGCCGAGAAGGAAAAGTGTCGCGATATCGCGACATGTCGCATTTTCGCGACTCGGAAAGGGCAGGAAGGAAGAGAATGAAAAAGTGTCGCGATATCGCGACATGTCGCGTTTTCGCGACCCGAAGGTAAGAGAAAGAGTAAAGGAGAAAAAGTGTCGCGATATCGCGACATGTCGCGTTTTCGCGACTAAAGGAGGAGAGAGAAAGTAAGAAGTAAGAAGGCAAAAGTGTCACAATATCACGACAAAAGTAAAGAGGAAGAGTACGGAGGCGAAAGTGTCGCGATATCGCGACATGTGTTTTCGTGGGTGCAAGCAAACAAAAGAAGCAAGGAGGCAAAAGTGTCGCAATATCGCGACATGTTGTGTTTTCGCAGGTGCAAGCAAACAAAAGAAGCAAGGAGGCGAAAGTGTCGCGATATCACGACATGTGTTTTCGCGAGCGAAAGCCAAGAAGAGGACAAAGAGGCAGAAGTGTCGCGATTTCGCGACAGGTCGCTTTGGCGCGAGCTAAGAAGAGAACCCAACTGAAATAAGATATGTGACAGTTAACTGAAGTAGTATGACAGTTACAGGTGCAGTTACAAAGAAAAATCATGCAGCTAAAATAAGATTAGTTAACTGAAGTCAAAACGACAATTGCAGGTGCAGTTACAGAGAACTATCATGCAGCTAAAATAAGAACAGTGAACTAAAGTCAGTACGACAGTTACAGGGGCAGTTACAAATTGCATGCGAAAATATGGAAGTTAAAAATAGAGTCAAAACTTTGTTATAAAAGGAGGTCTGCGTGGAGAATTAAATTGCTGCTGAAAAGAGTGAGAGCGCTCGGGATTAAAGCGAGGCGGATTTAATTTTGCGAAGAGAGCAAGAGGAGAGCGAGCAGGGTGTGTGTTGTGTGAAGAGTGAGCGTTGTTGAGTGAGATTAACAATTGGTATCAGAGCCAGTTTCCCTTGTCAGGCTAAATCAGCTAGGGTTGATCTTGGAAGTGACACAATGGCAGGTGGTGAAGGTTTCTCATCAAACAAAGCACCATTGTTGGACGGAACTAATTACACATTTTGGAGACTCGGGATGTAGACATATCTTTGTGCTTTGGGATACGACATTTGGGATTCGGTAGATAGTGGATACACAATACCCACCACTTCTCCAACCGATCTTGTCGGTAAAAAATTGTTTGAGAATAACTCAAAAGCAAAGAATGCTATCATGTGCGGATTAATGGACAGTGAACTAGTAAAAATTATGGGTTGTAAAACGGCAAAAGAAATATGGGACAAAGCGAGGAGCATTCATGAAGGAGATGATAAGATCAAGGAGGCCAAGTTACAAACGCATCGAGCTCAGTTCGAAGCATTAAAGATGAATGACGATGAGAACATAGAGGCATACATACCGAGAGTTAATGGAATCATTAATGCGATTAGAGGACTTGGCGAGAAAATGGACGATGCTGTCGTCGTGAAAAAGGTACTAAGATCTCTTCCCAAAAGATTTGATTCTAAAGTTTCAGCAATAGAACAAGCTAAAGATCTAAATACTTTTAGTATGGATGAGATGCATGGTTCTTTGACTGCATATGAGATGAGAATAGGAAAAACCAAACCCACAGAAAGAGATGCTGCTTTTAAAGCACATAAAAATATAAAAGCAAAACAAGAATCTGAGGAAGAAGAGACATCAGATGAAACGGAGGCAAACTTTGTTCGGAAACTAATAAGGGGAAAAGGAAAATACAAAGGAAAGCTACCATTTAAGTGTTTCAACTGTGGAGGCGTTGGGCATGTTGCAACTAAATGTCCACTTAATGAGAAGGACGAAAGTGATGAAGGATCGCACCAAGAAAGAAGTGACTGGAAGAAAAAACCAAATTTCAAAAACAACAACTTCAGGAAGAAAAGTTTCATCTCCAAGAATGTCAGTTCATCAGAAGACAGCTCCGGTGAGGATTCTGAAGAAGAAACAGATGAAGCTCTTTTCATGGCATTCGAAGAAGAAAAAACAGAGGAAAAACAGGAATGTAATAAAAAACTTGAGGCTAAGACTGAAGTATATCTAGAAGGTGAGTTGATCACTGCACTTGAAGAGTTGGGTTTAGAAAGGAAAAATAACAAAAGATTGTCCAAGAAGTTGGAAGAATATGGGGATAATATTGAAGATCTCTTCTTGCAAATTCATAAAGCCAAGAAAATAGAAGAAGCTTTGAAGTCACACCTGGATGATAAAAGCGATGTTTGCGGCAAACAAGAAGAGGAGATTGTTTTATTGAGGAAACAACTAGAAGAGGCCAATACAAATCTCAAATTTGAGAAGAGCACGGAGTTGCTAGATAAAATGATAAGGCAACAAAGAAGCCCCATGTCTAAGCTTGGTCTTGGATATGAAGTTGAACAACCTTCATCTTCTAAATCTGCAGAGAAGAAGAAGTCCATTGCTAAAGGATCAAAACAAGAAAAGTTTGAAGTCGAAACTTCAAAAGGAAGAAAATCTCAAAGGAGATCTACAGTAAAGCAACCACAACAAAAGAGGTTCTATCACTCTCACTTTATTCATAATAATGTTTGTAATGGCTATTGTTTTAGATGCAACCTTTATGGTCACAAGGCAATGTATTGTGGATTGAATAATAGATCAAAGAGTTATGCTGGTAGAAATACATCTGTTGAACACCATGTGCAATGTTTTAAATGTAATGGTCATGGGCACATAGCAAGGTCTTGTCCAAGAACTTTTGTATCTAATCTAAGGCAAGACAGTAGATTTCATTAGACGCAAAGAATGCAACACAGACAGGGAAGAAATCATGTGCATCAAAGAAAGGAAAATAATCATCTATCAAGGATGTACAAGAGACAACCACCCAAGAGAAATGTTCAAATTCACGAAAAGGTTCAAAATAGGGATGCAGTTGAAAACCTTCAGCCTAAGTTCACGAAAGATTGGAGAAAGAAAGAAGAGAGGAAATCGTGTCTCCTTGGACTGAAGGAGATTACTCCGCTATTGCACTAAGCAACTCCAGGTAGCACATCCTCAGGGGGAGCAATCTTGAAGTTTCATTTTAATGCTCCTATGTTTTTGATTGATTACCTGAGGATGAAAGGCAAGTAGTCAGGGAAGTTGTCGTATAGTTGTCGATGTATGTTTTCAGTTCATGTAGTTTGTGGAAGTGTCGTGAAGGGTGGTGATTAAATTGAGAGTTGTCATTATTGGTAGTATTGCTATATGTCATTGTTGTACTGGTGATGGTTCTTACTGCCATTGTCCAAAGTTAAGGATTATAACAATTCAGTTAATTTGGTTAGTAAAAGAATGTTGCCCTAGCCGCATATATGTGTTTCGATAAAATTGCAGTGTTGGTACAGTGTTGGACAAAAGTTGGTACAAGTGTGAATCACTTGTCAATTTTGTTGACAGATGTGAAATCAGCGTTTTTGAATGGGAAGCTTGAAGAAGAGGTTTATATTGAGTAGCCAGATGGTTTCCAGCTTGGTGATGATTGGTTGAGTTGATTGATTGAGCCTTTGAAGAAGGCCTTTGGGAAATATTTGAGGACAATGCTGGGACAGATTTGAGGACAGTGTTGAGACAAATTTCCAGATGCGGATTTGGGCGGGATGTGTAGATGACGAGAAGAGTACCAGTGGAGGTGCATTCTATCTTGGAGACAAGTTGGTCGCGTGGAACAAGTAAGAAACAAGAGTCAGTTTTCTTATCCACAGCAGAGGCAGAATATATTGCAGCGACAGCGTGTTGTACGTAGAGGGAGCATTTATATATTTGATTATCTTTTTGCTCTTGTTTGTTTGTAATTTTTGCTAACTGGAATAATGTGTGCCTAAGAATGTTGTGCATGGACTCAGGGGGAGTCTGCAGCAGCCCTTTGGTATTATTGTCAAAGGGGGAGAAGAATTACAGGAAATTGGAAATTGCATGTGTTGCCAACAATTCCAAAGGGGGAGATTGTTGAGCAAGGTGCAGCAACGATATTGTCATTGTTGTCAACACGATCGAGACGGATCGGTTGATGCAAGTGGACAGGAGTTAAGAGGTTCTTCGGAGTATGTACAAGTGATTATCCAAAAGATCGAAGTGGCCCATATGCTAAAAATCAAAAGAAAATCACAAGGAAGAAAAGCGTCGCGATATAGCGACATGTTGAGCAGGGAAGAAAACTGTCGCGATATCGCGACATGTTGAGCAGGGAAGAAAACTGTCGCGATTTCGCGACATGTTCGAAGAGGAAGCGCAAGCAAGAAAAACTGTCGCGATTTCGCGACATGTTCGAAGAGGAAGCGCAAGCAAGAAAAACTGTCGCGATTTCGCGACATGTTCGAAGAGGAAGCGCAAGCAAGAAAAACTGTCGCGATTTCGCGACATGTTCGAAGAGGAAGCGCAAGCAAGAAAAACTATCGCGATTTCGCGACATGTTCGAAGAGAAAGCGGAAGCAAGATAAACTGTCGCGATTTCGCGACATATTGCAAGAGCTGTACGGAAGAAAAAGTGTCGCGATTTCGCGACATATTGCAAGAGAGAGAGTCCGAAAGAAAAAGTGTCGCGATTTCGCGACATGTTGCATTTTCGCGGTCCGAAGCGAAGAGAAAATGCAAGGAAGAAAAAGTGTCGCGATATTGCGACATGTTGCATTTTCGCGGTCCAAAGCAAAGAGAAAATGCGAGGAGGATTCGCGACATGAAAAGAGCAGGAAGGCCGAGAAGGAAAAGTGTCGTGATATCGCGACATGTCGCATTTTCGCGACTTGAAAAGAGCAGGAAGGCCGAGAAGGAAAAGTGTCGCGATATCGCGACATGTCGCATTTTCGCGACTCGGAAAGGGCAGGAAGGAAGAGAATGAAAAAGTGTCGCGATATCGCAACATGTCGCGTTTTCGCAACCCGAAGGTAAGAGAAAGAGTAAAGGAGAAAAAGTGTCGCGATATCGCGACATGTCGCGTTTTCGTGACTAAAGGAGGAGAGAGAAAGTAAGAAGGCAGAAGTGTCGCGATATCGCGACAAAAGTAAAGAGGAAGAGTACGGAGGCGAAAGTGTCGCGATATCGCGACATGTGTTTTCACGGGTACAAGCAAACAAAAGAAGCAAGGAGGCGAAAGTGTCGCGATATCGCGACATGTGTTTTCGCGGGTGCAAGCAAACAAAAGAAGCAAGGAGGCGAAAGTGTCGCGATATCGCGACATGTTGTGTTTTCGCGGGTGCAAGCAAACAAAAGAAGCAAGGAGGCGAAAGTGTCGCGATATCGCAACATGATGTGTTTTCGCAGGTGCAAGCAAACAAAATAAGCAAGGAGGCGAAAGTGTCGCGATATCGCAACATGATGTGTTTTCGCGAGTGCAAGCAAACAAAAGAAGCAAGGAGGCGAAAGTGTCGCGATATCGCAACATGATGTGTTTTCGCGAGTGCAAGCAAACAAAAGAAGCAAGGAGGCGAAAGTGTCGCGATATCGCAACATGATGTGTTTTCGCAGGTGCAAGCAAACAAAAGAAGCAAGGAGGCGAAAGTGTCGCGATATCGCAACATGTGTTTTCGCAGGTGCAAGCCAAAAAGAGGACAAGGAGGCGAAAGTGTCGCGATATCGCAACATGTGTTTTCGCAGGTGCAAGCCAAAAAGAGGACAAGGAGGCGAAAGTGTCGCGATATCGCAACATGTGTTTTCGCGGGCGAAAGCCAAGAAGAGGACAAGGAGGCGAAAGTGTCGCGATATCGCAACATGTGTTTTCGCGGACGAAAGCCAAAAAGAGGACAAGGAGGCGAAAGTGTCGCGATATCGCAACATGTGTTTTCGCGGACAAAAGCCAAAAAGAGGACAAGGAGGCTAAGAAGAGAACCCTGCCGAAATAAGAAGAGAACCCTGACGATATTTCGTGACAGGTCGCTTTGGCGCGAGCTAAGAAGAGAACCCTGCCGAAATAAGATATGTGACAGTTAACTGAAGTAGTACAACAGTTACAGGTGCAGTTACAAAGAAAAATCATGCAGCTAAAATAAGATCAGTTAAGCGAAGTCGAACGACGATTGCGAGGTGCGATTCTGAGAGAAATATCATGCAGCTAAAATAAGAACAATGAACTAAAGTCAGTACGACAGTTATAGGGGCAGTTACAGGTTGCATGCGAAAATATGGCGGTTAAAAATAGAGTCAAAACTTTGTTATAAAAGGAGGTCTGCGTGGAGAATTAAATTGCTGTTGAAAAGAGTGAGAGCGCTCGGGATTAAAGCGAGGCGGATTTAATCTTGCGAAGAGAGCAAGAGGAGAGCGAGCAGGGTGTCTGTTGTGTGAAGAGTGAGCGTTGTTGAGAAAGCAATAGACCAATCAGGGTCTTGTAAAAGTGAAGGCATCTTTATGTCAATCTTCTAGTTTCAAAACAGAAGTCCAAGTTGGTGCTTGGCATCAGGGGTTGGTGCTCCTTCCAGTTGGTCTTGGTAAATCGGGGGTTGGTGCTCCTTTCTGTTGGTGCAGATAAATCAGGGGTTGGTGCTCCTTTCTATTGGTGCAGCTAAATCAGGGGTTGGTGCTCCTTCCAATGGGTGCTGGTAAATTGATTGTAAAATTGGTATTTTGTAAAGGCTAGATTTGGATGGGAGTCCAAACAGTCAATTTTGAGGAGTAGCCAAAACTGTTGAACCTCGGTACATCTTGTGTTGTGTGATGCTCTTTAGGTATATTTGCTTTATTGAGTTTTAAGCTTTCATTGTTTCAGCATTAAGAATTGAAGATTTAAGTTTTTAAGAGCTACACTGATTCACCCCCCCCTCTCGGTGTCATAGTGAGATTAACAGGCATGGTGTGTATGCGTCTAGGCCCCGAAGCATCACCATTGTCGAAGGTCAATGCTTCAAGATACTAAAGGTATCTCCTACCTCTATTTCCTTGATCAATGCCAAACAATGCAAGAAGATAATAGACAAAACAAAGAAATTCGTTCTATTGATGATCAAGTCGCAAAGCAAGAGGATTGTTGCTAAATCTATTGCAAGCTCTCTACACAACAAATGCAACTAGACCAGACTGTAGTGGGAATATGATGACTTGTTCAAGCCACCAATTAAGGTTCCACTCCATTGTGAGGTAAAGCATCCCATTAATTTAGTCCCTTGTTCTCCATTGCCTAATGCACCTGTTTATCACATATCACTCCTTGGAAATGATAAAATTAGAAGGCAGATGCAAGAATTAAATCAAAAGGGGAACATCAAACCAAGTGTTTCACCATGTGGCAGTCCAATTGTCTTGGCTCTGAAGAAATATGGAAAGTGGAGACTATATCGATTACAAAGGTTTGAATAAAATCATTGTGAAAAATCACCATCCACTCTCTTGGATAGATGACGTGCTAGACCAGCTCCGTGGTGCAAATCTCAAATCTGGCTATAATCAAATACCCGTAGAGCCCATTGAGGTATGGAAGACTGCATTTAAATCCATGGACAGTTTATTTGAGTGGTTAATTATGTCTTTTGGCTTGAACAATGCAGCTACCACATTCATGAGGATAATGGATGACACCCTGCATCCCTACATTAGCTCATTTGTGGTAGTCTACTTAGATGACATTATTATCTATAGTAATACATGGGAATAACATTTGCAACATGTTCAACAGGTACTTCAAACTCTTTGAAGACAATATCTATATGAAAATTTGGATAAGTGTTCATTTGGCATAACAAAGATTCAGTACCTTGGATATATTGTTGACAAAGAGGGAGTCCATGTTGATCCTAAGAAGATTCAAGTAATTAGAAATTAGCCTACCGCAAAGACTCTAATAGAGCTTCACAGTTTTTTGGGTCTTGCCAAATTCTATCAAATATTAGTATTGGGATTCCCACACATTGCTTAGCCACTACACCAATTGACCTGAGGAGGTGCCAGATCCAAGTTCCATTGAGGAGATACACAACAAAGGGTATTTGAGAGGTTGAAGGATTGATCATGTTCAGCTCCTACATTTTCCCTACCTAATCTACATCAACTTTTTGAGATAATGAATGATGGATCAAAGTATGCATTGGGAGTTATCCTCACACAACATGGGCACCCAATTGCCTATTACAATGAAACATTCAATGAAGTAGTTCAAAAATGCCCCAAATATGACAAAGCTCTATGCCATTGTCCAAGCATGTAAACAATGGAAGCACTACATCTTGGCCAAGGTAACATTCGTCCATACAGAGCATAGACCTCTAGTATTCATTCAAAGACAAAGTAAGCTAAGGAATGAGAGAAATATGAAATGGGGCACATATTTGCATCAATTCCATCTCATCATTAGGCACAAGAAAGGGAGTGTTAATTCAACAGCAGACCAATTGAGTCAACCTCCAATCATAGCACTCACCACCATTCCTAATTCTTATGGGCATGATACTTCCAATTCATCCAACCTTGTATGAAGTAGATTCAGATTTTGTGGATACATACCAAGCTCTTTGTATGGACAAGCATTGTTTTGACTTTTATTTGCAAGATAACCTTCTCTATCACATGGGACATATTTGTATACTAGTTTTGACTTTTATTTGTAGGATAACCTTCTCTATCACACGAGACATATTTGTATACCAACTAGTGAGCGCTTGATGATTCGAGAAATGCACTTCAGCAAAGTAACAAGTCATTTTGGGGTCAAAAAAACATTGGCAATTCTTCAAAAGTACTTCTATTGGCCCAAAATGAAGAATGATGTCAAGAGGTACATCAAGTCATGTACCCCTTATGCTATTGCCAAACCAACCAACAAGAAGCAAGGATTGTATACACCATTGCCAATGTCATCCAAGCCTTGGGAATCTCTCTGCATGAATTACCTTGTAGGCAATAAGTAATATTGTTGATTCAAGATGACATAAATACATGTGATCTTGGTTACAATCAATGATTATTATAAACAAAGATCAATACAGCCAAGGAGATTGTTACAACCGATGCTCCATCTGAGTTGGATACAACTCAGTTATTCTAATGACAAACCAATGTAATAATTTTTGCCTAACATACCCCCCTTATTACATCATTTGGTATACAAAGAGAGCTGCAAAAAAATTCAAACTTAACACGTGCAAGTGCCTTTGTAGAAATATTTGCAACTTGTTTGTCAAAGGGAATGTACTAGAGCTTTATCTGGTGATTTTGAACTTGTTCTCGAACGAAGTGGCATTGTGCTTCAATGTGCTTTGTTTTTCATGAAACACTAGTTTCTTAACCAATTTCAAAACACCTTGATTGTCACAATTCAATAGTGCTAGTAGATTTCTCTGTACACCCATATCTAATAAAATGCAACGTAACCATATCGCTTCTCACAAAGCTCCTTGTGCAACATGATATTCTACCTCTATGGATGATAATGTTACTGCTTTTTGTTTCTTGTTGTGCCACAAGACATGTCCAAATCCTATATGAAACACATCCAGACGTTGATTTTTTGTCATCCAGTAATCCAACATAATCAGGGTCCGTGTATCCTTGTAAGAAGAATTTATCATTCTTCTTATATTCCAGGCCACATTCTATTGTACCATGGACATAATGCAATACCCTCTTTGTTGCTTTCCAATGACTGACTTTAGGATCCTGCATAAATATTGAAAGATAACTTACACCAAAATTGACATTAGGTCTAAGTGTTTGTCAGGTATATGAGACTCCTAATCAGCTAACAACAAAGAGTGCCAAATACCTAAGGAGACTTGTCATATCAGAATAGTTGTAACCCCGGCTCCATTGGTGTTGCCTTAGGTTTACAACCTTTCATCCGATATTTTTCAAGTAATGTCTTGGCATATTTTGTCTGTGCGATCACAACGTGATTTTTCCTCTATCGAACCTCCAAGCCAAGACTATAGTGTAAAAGTCCTAGATTTGTCATATCAAAAGACTCTTTTAAGTTATGCTCTTTACAGCATCCACCAATTAATTTGAACTGCCTGTAATGATCAAATCGTCGATGTATAACACAAGTATCACTATCTCAAATCCAACTTTCTTGAGATAGAGATTTGCGTTTGAAGGACTTCTAGTAAATCCATGCTGCAATAGGTGCTCGTTGATTTTGATGTACCAGGTTCTAGGAGCCTGCTTCAACCCATACAAGGACTTGATAAGTCTGCATACTTTCTATTCTTATCCATTGACAACAAAACCTTCGGGTTGAGTTATATACACCCCTTCTTGGAGATCACCATTAAGGAAGGCACTTTTGACATCCATTTGATGTAGCTTCCAACTGAACCACACTTGGTTCTGAATACTCCATTATTAAAGACATCAATCCCAGATTTATTTCCTGACGTAATATACTGTGAGTACATGGGCGAGTGTAAGTGAGACCAGGAGGTGCATCAAGTTTGGAATCTCTTAGTTTTGCATTGTTGTGAAGCAGCAACTGCTTCAGCTTCATCAACAACAACTAGAATGTCTTCTTGGACTTCCTCGTCAAACTCTAGGCTCACAACGGAAGATGTAGCATCTTGATAGACATAGGTATCAGACTTAGGTTCAACTACTTCATCAAATACCACATCTTGACTTATATGCAGTTTCTTGCTGATTGGGTCTATCAATCGATACCCTTTTGATTCATCATCGTACCCAAGAAATATGCATGGCAAGGATTTCACATCCAACTTGGTCCTCTTTTTCTTTGGCACATGCATGTATGCCTTGCTATCAAAAGACTTTGAGATGTGAGATTGAAGGCTTCTTCCTAGACCAAGCTTCTTCAAGTGTAACTCCTTGTAGTGCCTTTGTGGGTGCTCTGTTTAGAAGATACACTGTAGTAGTGACAGCTTCAACCCAATACTACTGCTCTAGATTGGTTCATACGAGCATGCAACAAACCATTTCCATGATGGAACGGTTTCTTCTTTCAACAACCCCATTCTCTTGTGGAGTATAGGTTGTGGTGAGTTGTCGATTGATCCCATTTTGTGCGAGAAACCTTGAAAATTCATTGGATGTATATTCCCCCCTTGATTTGAGAAGAAGACTTTAATGGAACACCTAGATTCTTTTTCCACACGCTCCTTAAAACGCTGAAAATGTTGGAATGCTTCAGTATTTAGTTGCAAGGACACCCACATCTTTGTGGAGTAGTCATCAACAAACAACTAGAAGTACCTTTTACCACCGAAATTGGTAGTCATGGGTCTATATAGATCGATGCGTATCACATCCAACGAGCCTTTGGCTCTATGAGTGCTCAATTTAAATGGTACTCGATGTTGCTTCCCTGGCAAACAACCCAAGCAAACTGGCCATGTGGGTGAAGGGTTGGGCAAACCGATCACCATTTGATGCTTATTGAGTCTAAGTAAGTAGCCTGAACTAAGATGCCCATATCTCCTATGCCACAGGGAGGTTGCATCTATCCTAGCTACTGACAGTGCTACATTAGAAGAAGATAGGACATCAAGGGCAAACAAACCATTTTTATAGGAACCGGTTGCTACATTTTCATTGTTTTTGGTGATGAAACATTTCTTGTGGCCATTATCAACTCTGATCATAGTTGAGGCACAAACAACAATTTGTTTACCAGGCTTGGTACATATAGTACCTTTGCAATTTTGCATTTCCCATCTAGAAAATTAAACAAAACAAGGGCAAAACAAACCATCTATCCTAGCTACAGACAGTGCTACATTGGAAGAAGATAGGACATCAAGGGCAAACAAACCATTTTTATAGGAACCGGTTGCTACATTTTCACTGTTTTTGGTGTTGAAACATTTCTTGTGGCCATTATCAACTCTAAATTCAACCATCATGTTTCGATCCATAGTTGAGGCCAAACAACAAGTTGTCTACCAGGCTTGGTACATATAGTACCTTTGCAATTTTGAATTTCCCATCTAGAAGATTAAGCAAAACATCGCCTACTTTTAAGCCTTACTATCTCAAAATATCACAGGTCCCAATGTAAATAAGCCAACAATATTATAGGTTGAAATATCAATAATCAAGAGTAGAATTATATATGAGCAATCAAATATATATCTAGGCCAATATAATAATAAAATAGCATCACTTATAATATCAAATACGAATGTAAATGGCCAAAATCATTCATGTACATACATGAAGAATGCTTACAATATGAAAATTTGCTCAAAATCTGTATACAAGCTTTTTTATCAATGCTTGCTATGTGGTGATCGCTACAAACTGTTTTCCCTTAAATTGAATGGAGCTTTGTCTCTATAATATAGCCATAGTAATATGACTCTTGAATACTTATCTATTTCTCTCCTCAAATATCTGGAAGATGCAACCTTTCCCATTCTTAACCTTTAGCTTCTCATCTTGCCACTTGTATACTAGACTCTTCAATCTGTTCTTGCATGCATACTTGGCTCTTTGACACTTGCACACTTCTACATGACTCTTACTCTCCTATTTGCACTTTTAATACAAGAGACACTTGTGCACATCCTCACTTTACATATTTGCACACTAACATGACACTTGCACACATTCTCTCAATACACACTTGCACACATTCTCTCAATACATGACATTCGTGCATTTCCTGCACATTGCACTTTAACATGACATTTGTGCATTTCTTGAACATTGTGCTCTTACATTACACTCGTGCATATCTTGCACATTGACACTTATATAAAAGGAATATAAATCATTCATCTAAACTATAGACAAAAACCCTAATCTATTACATATTTACATTTGTACCACGAAGGTACCATGGGGGTACATTTACATGTACCAAATAATGTAATATTCTCCAACATTCCTTTGACCTTGTAGGTTTTATCATCAACGATAGTCACTGGTTTCCCTTCTTTGGCTTCCAAAGAATCAAACCACTCTTGTCCCTTGTCATGTGCTTGCTAGCACCTGAAACAATGTACCAAACATCATCCTTGGCTTTGGTTACGGCTTTTGCCACCTTGGGTGCCTATTCAAATCAAAATCTGATTCTTCAATTGCAACATGCCCCCTTTGTTGCTTTTGTTGGGGATGTGACTTGTATTGCTTCTTCTTATTTTGAGGTTGTCGGACTTTATCACCTTGAGTCACTGAATTATACCAACAATGCTTGGTATCGTGTCCTTTTTCACAGATATGGCAATACCTTTTTTGTTTCTAAGAGTGCTTCTGTGATGATGAGGAGGATGAAGGACCTTTATGTGAAGAACCCTTTTGTGGTATCCTGTTCTCAGATTTCTTAGGATGAATGCAATGTTTGACAATTGATTCCTCAATTAGTTGGTTGCTTCTTCTTGTTGCAGCAAATTGACCAACTCTTCAAAGTAAATCATCTTGTTTGTCGCTTGTAAGGAGGTTATGAGCACTTTAAATTAATCTGGTAAAGGTCAAATTATAATTGGTATTTGTGGTATCCTGTTCTCAAATTTCTTAGGATGAATGCAATGTTTGACAATTGATTCCTCAATTAGTTGGTTGCTTCTTCTTGTTGCAGCAAATTGACCAACTCTTCAAAGTAAATCATCTTGTTTGTCGCTTGTAAGGAGGTTATGAGCACTTTAAATTAATCTGGTAAAGGTCAAATTATAATTGGTACTAAGAGTTGGTCTTCCACTTGTTCACCCATGGCATTTAGTCTTGCCTTCTGCTTTGCAACTCTACAAAGAAATGCCTCTATACTTTCTCCATCTACCACTCTCAATGTGTGGAGTTGTGATTGAAGGGTAAGAACGGTGGATTGATTCTTCCCTTCGTAGATGGTAGTTAGTGCATTCCATGCTTGCTTGGATGTCTCTACTTGACAAATATGTGGTTGGATCACATCCGTTGTGGCAAGAGTGATGAGCATCAATTCTCTTGCATCTACATCATCATATTTTTCTACTTGGTCAAGGTCTTGAGGTCGCATAACTTTGTCGGTCACAGTACCCCAGAGTCTTTCAACTTGCAATATGGATCTCATCTATCTTCCATGGTCCGAAGATGGGACCTTTCAGGAGCTATGAATCTGTAAGAAAGACTTTGTGAGTGGTCATTGTGAGGGTTCCTTATTTCTCCAAATGGTCCCCCTTTCAATACACAACCAATACGATATACCAAACCTTTCGATATACCCACCCTTCCAATATAATCATCAGTACATGGAAGAAGCTAGTCCTCTTGATATATGCAATCATACGTGAAAGATACCTTGAGGTACATGAAAGAGCACGATACATGGTACTTAGGCAATACGCAAAGGGATTCGTCCTGTCTATGACACCTGCTTAAAAAGACCTCTTAAAATCTTACTTTCAAGTTTATGTCGAGCAACAATAGCGAATAGGGTGAATGGAGTGAGTGAACAAATTTCGTTTGCCTTATTACTCCCCAACGATTTATAAGGATTGACCCCAAACGTCATCGTTGCAGCTATTTTAGGCGTTAAGTGCAGTAACGAGTTGCGACAGCATTACCTATAAACAACCGCTAGAGGCACTGTATATACCAAAAGCTACTTCCAACCTTAAGGTTTGGTAAAGGGTTGACCCCAAATGCTACTTCAATGGTTTTATAGGGATTGACCCCAAACGTCATTGTTGCAGCTATTATAGGTGTTAAGTACAGTAACGGGTTGCGACAACATTACCTCTAAACAACCGCGAAAGGCACTATATATACCATTGTGTTGGGAACAAATGATTCAAAGCATGAAATGAAAAGTGAAGGTGGCAGACATAGCCGAAACTGCACCATTTGCAATTACAATCTTTGTTTAATTTTGCAAATTATAGTTTTTGAACTTTGCAAAAATAAATTTACTATCCTCTTGAAATTTTTAATGAATCACTCTTAAATCAAATGCACTTAAAATACCACCTTATAACTCCTAAGCACTTTTTTTCCTTTACAATATGATACTATATTGTGTGTAACTTGTGAAAAAATAATGTTCTATAGTCATAAAAAAATTATTTTTTAAATATAAAAATAATATAAAATTCGTTTTTTATTTTTTAATGTAACTTCAAAAACTACATTTTAAAGCAAAAACAACGCCCAAGGAGATTCAAACTCGAGCTGTTCCAGCCGCAAAGCACAGTACTTGCATGCACTAACCACCACAAATGCACTTGAGTCAAATGCACTTACAATTACAACCTTATAACTCCTAAGAACTTTTTTTTCCTTTACAATATGATACTATATTGTGCGTAACTTATGAAAAGTAATGTTCTATAGTTATAAAAATATTATTTTTTTAACTATAAAATAATATAAAATTTGTTTTTTATTTTTTAAAGTGCCTTCAGAAACTACATTTTAAAGCAAAAACAATGCCCAAGGATATTCAAACTCGGGTTGTTCCAACCGCAAAGCACATTAATTGCATGCACTAACCACAACAGCACTACTCTCCTTTAGCAATTAGTAATATCTTCAATGTTTAAAAATCTGCCTCGAGTGCTCCTTTGGTAACTCACACACTCTGCTCCTATTGCGTGCCACGTCAAGCATTTCCCATCTACACACCACATCAAGCACCTAAACATACTGCATCCTTCGAGGGCGTTGTCTAAGGCTACCACTCTGCGCATTCTCACGTCACCCGGGCTTCACCTGCTTCACGTTGTTTGTTAACAAGTTTTGGTGGTCTTGCTTCGATCAAGAGCGCCACGCATCCAATTAACGGACCATAGTCTTGTTGCATGTCCACGTTGCGGCCTGGGCAATGGGTTGTTTTTCAATAGGCTCAAACTTGGCAATACCTTGGTTCCACATTCCAGGTTTTGAGTTTTCGGCAAGCAGGTCTAAATAACTTTGTGATCCCACCGCATATTGATACGATCACAAGCCATGTATGAAGGCTCAAACGTTTACACCAATGTCGTTCTCCAAGCACTTGATTTAACCCAAGGGAGATTCTCTCCCAACATAATCTCTCCTTTATTTGATGCCTTGCAGATTCAAGAGTATGACGACGTTGTTGTCATTTTAAAAGTCAACCTTGGGAAGGTTTTGGGGGCCCATGTGAGGCTTTGGATTGCGCTCAGCTTATCCGTTTTGAACTCTAAGAACGGATCCCACCACCAAATTCACAGATCTCACACCTCCAATGCTAAAACTTGGTGTCTATCATTGCCCTTGTTTTTGCTCCTCCTACTATCATTAAATACCGTGCAACTTTGTGGCTATCCAATGATCTACAAATCACTCCACGAACCCCACTTCCATGCCTTTGTATCCTTGGGTCAACAAATCGGGTACAAATTATAAGGATGCTTCAATCAAGGCTATCTAATCCATTGCAAGGGAGCACGAGAGCAACACATAGATGGATCCTTCACTGCTTGATTCGACGATGAAGGTCTTGACATCGACTTTGATTCACCTTTGAGACCAAGCAATGTACAAACAAATTCCTTGTGTGATGTTGTCCACATCAATCATCTGGCAACGTTGACTCTTTCTCCTGACGATTGCCTAGGAGTGTCAGCCACCTGGGACTCTTATTGGGCTAGGTTGGTCTCGTCACTACCTCGCCAAGATGCATGCCACTATAGATCTCTTTATCGCCGAGATGAACTCAGCATGCAATTCCAGCACATATTGTTCGCAACAATTCCAGCTATTGGATAAGATATTTTTCATATATCATGTACTAGGCG
Organism: Wollemia nobilis; assembly: GCA_028583015.1. Taxonomy (NCBI): domain Eukaryota; kingdom Viridiplantae; phylum Streptophyta; class Pinopsida; order Araucariales; family Araucariaceae; genus Wollemia; species Wollemia nobilis. Next base: position 881,652 of record JAQPPZ010002146.1, on the reverse strand, counting down.
AAGGTTTCTCATTACCCTTGAATCAATCTTGACCTCGGGTAAAAGGATACTTCCTTAAAACCAGTTTAGACAGACCTTTCAGTATCGCTTTGATACCACTATAGGCAATAAACTAATATTATTGGTTCAAGATGACATATAAATACATAAGATCTTCGTTACAATCAATGAATGTTTTAAACAAATATCGTTACAACCGATGCTCCATTTGAGTTGGATACAACTTAGTTATACTAATGATAAACTAATGTAATATTTTTTTGCTTAACACTTTCAAGTTCGCCCACATCTTAACATGGTAATGATTGTATTTTTGTAGTAATTGATCGTTTTTCAAAAACGGCTATCACGATTCCTTGTAAGAAATCCATTTCAGTTGATGAGATTGCTAAGCTTTAATTTAATCATGTGCGGCTCAGCTTTGGCTTGCGAAAGTCCATTTTATTTAACAAGAATCGCAGATTTTTGAGCATTTTCTAGTCCACCCTATGGAGCATAATGTACACAAAGCTGACCATGTCCACAACCTTCCATCCTCAAACTGATGGACAAACAGAAGTTGTGAATTGATTGATTGTACGTCTTCTTCGAATGTATAATTCCAAGCATCCACACACAGGATGAGAGCCTACCCTCCATTCAACATACATACAATCGAGCTCTATACAGCTCTATCAAACACATCCCATTTCATGTTTGTCTTGATTCCAACCCTTGGCAACCATTTATGTAGCTCTTCCAATGCAACCCATGGGGTACTCACAACATGGACAAAAAGAAGTAAAAAAGGCAGCACAATTTGTGGAACAGATTAAACATATCCAACAACAAGTCCATGACCTCTTGAAGAAAGTAGATCTGAAATACAAGCAACACCATGACCAACATCAGGTCCCACATCTATTCAAGGTTGGAGATAAGGTATTGGTTACGACTTCAAAAAGAGAGACAAGACTCCATAGGAAGATCAAACATCTTTGTTATGGACCATACACCATCACCAAGAAGGTAGGAGAAAATGCCTTTGGATTGAATCTTCAATCTTATATTGGTTTGCATCAAATCTTCAATGTTGAACTTCTCAGGCCCTATCATCCACCTCTGTTGGACACTTTTGTAGTAGCAAAACAATTGGACATTGGAAAACTTGATCAAGACAATTTAATGGAGAAGGATCAGATTGTTGACACATAAACTAAGACCATCAGATGGCAGACCATTCAAATTTACAAAGGGGTCAAGGCAAAGACAACTTGGTCACCAAGGGAAATGGCTCACAAAAATCAGATAAAGAAACAATTTCCACACCTGATGTCAAAAGTTGACACAACAGGGACCATTGCTTTTCAAAGGGGAATGAATGATCTAGGCATGTGACCTTTTGGGGGCATGGTTTTCTACATGAAAATGCCCAAACTTTTTTTTTTAATCCTGACCACACTATTAGGGGCGTAAATTTGTGCTCAAGGCTCCGTTTGATTCATTCAAGCAGCGTTGAAAAGATTAGAGAGAAAAATACAATTGCAGTAGTAGCAACTTCGTGGAAAAACACTCGAAAGGCCTTCAAAAAATGCAAAACAAAATATTTACTAAAAATAGTAATTTTCTATTTTTGGATTTTCGTAGCCAAAATGCAAAACAAAAGAACCAAGTCATATGTATGTAATTTTCAATTAATATACAATTTGTAACTCATGGAAGGTTAATCACCATATTCAAATATGGGTTATCTTCTAACTCATGGAAGGTAAACCACCACATTCCCATATGGGTAACCTTCCATATTCAATACGGTGAATTTCCGACACACCAAAAATGTTGTATAAAAGGAGATGCACCCCCGACTATCCTAATGGATGCAATGTTATAGCCTCACATCTCGTCTTAGAGATTGCTTGCATTGTCCTCTATTTGCTAAGCAATAAAATCATTCTGGTATTTTGCATATATATAATTATATTATGTGTTCAGATTTATTATACGCTTCTATTCATGTATTTATAATGTAGAGATAATTATAAGTATGGAAACCATTACAAATCTCATAACAAGTAAAGCAGGCTTGTTAAAGCCTGTAGATACCTGCTTTGCTACTTATTACATACTTCTTCAGCAATTGTGAGAAATAAAAGAGGTCCTTTGTGCTCCTGTTGTGAGTGATGTGTGGGCATCATCGAAACACAGCATCCACAATAGCTGCTATGGAGGTTTGCCACATTATCCTTTATAATCAATTTTGGGTTTATGTAAAAATTTAGTTGATTACATTGAGGCAATTGTTGAGATTATCAATTATGCATAATCAAATAGCCCTTGTATGGTTGTGTTCTATATTGCAAGATACAGATATGGCAAATTTTCAAGACCCCTTAATATGGATACAACTTACAAGCAAATTAGACATTATTAAAAGCATATATGTTTTGAGTGTTAAAAGGAAAAACATAGAACACAAAAATGTTTACACAAAATATAGATTTTAGATCGAATAGTTACATTAATTAAAAAGAGGATTGTCACTTATATATTAAGTTTAGCATTCCTGTAGTCTCATGTCATGAATACAACTCTAGATGTGCCCTAGGCCATAACCGGATGGATGTATTAGATATTGACCAAATAGGGTCATGTATTTGGATACGTTTGAACATGATATCCATTATTCTAATAAGTTTAGATATGGTATCTACTAAGTATTGTATCCACATCTATTTTTATTATGCAGATACAAGTATCTCTAGGCAGGAAGAGTGTCGAATACGATAGCTCAGGTTAGGTTGTAAAAGGATGTTAACAAAAATCATCAATTTGGAAGCAAAGATACATGGGGTGTGAAACCAACTTAATTCTCTCAAATGGATGCTTATGCATTGAATCCAATATACATAATATAAAAAATAAAATTAAAAAAATAAAAAAGATGCCTTTATCTCAGGATGAGGAGGTGATGATGGAGTTTCTCATAGCTGTGCAAGCTGGTAATTACTATTTAAGAACAATTTGCCTCGATTATCCATGGATTATTAACAAATTTAATCTTTAAATCTATGTTCAATACTTATTGTTAAAATTGACCTTTGTAATCAAGTGGCATTATCTCAACCGGTTAGATTCCTCAACATTTAAGGAGGAGACCAAGGTTCAAATCTTGTCAAGCGATACATGAATAATATCTAAGCTTTGTTGTAATACCACTATGTGGTGATGATGTAATACAAGTGAGGCCCGTTTCAATATCATATAACCAATTGAAAAACAAAACATTGACCTTTGTAAATCATGTGAGTGAAGAATATGTATTTACTTTTTTGTATTGTTTTAAATATTTAATTTTTTTTGTATTGTTTTAAATATATTTAAATTTGTTGCACCCTCATAACCACACACCCAACTTTCAAAAGTATTGCAATCGATATTTACATTCTCACCTAAGAACCGTTGTAACTTCTACTGTTGTTAATCTTCAAGACGATGAGATTTATTTGCAGGTCACTGCTACCAATCATTGCAATATTGCAAATAACTTCAACTACAATTGACAATGCCTACCTCTTTGATGAGTACCAAACATTGAATGGTGATGGGTGATTATAAAACTCTTCTTGTACAATTGGCTAAAAAATACAATTCCATGCAAAATCGACGACTCTCTATCCAATCCATTCTAAAGAAATATACTGAAGGAAGGAAGGTTAATATTTATTTTGATAAGTGAATTTGAAATATATTCAAACCAACAAGTTTCTACTCTTTATGATACTTAAAATTATTGAATTGATGGTTTGGGAAACAAATGAATTCTACTGTCATCCAAAATATGTTAAATGAAAATGGACAGATAAGAATTACATGTAAAATTGGAGAAGGATAAATTACTTTGTAACAAGACTAAGAAGAAGGGGAAGTAATGCCCTTTATTGTTCTTAGACTTGTAATGCTTTTTTGTACCACTTTAGTTTTGCAAATTGAATTTTCTTGAAATCAATGGGAAAAGATTTCAAAATTGCAGCAGCTTTTAAACACTTCAAATAGTTTAGGAAACTACGATTATTAAAGTACAAGCAAAGTTAAAAGGTTTGTGCCTTCGTAGGAAAATAGCATTGCAATAATTTACAATGCAGTTGGCAATTTATCTCAAGATTTATGAGCAAAGAAAACAAGTTGAAAATAGTTTCTTGCAAAATGAAATATAGATTCACACTTTTCACTACAAAGATGTTCATAAACTTGGTTATTCTTTATATCCAACAGAGCTATCTCACACTTAGCTATGAAGCTACTGTAAAAAGCCAAAAGTATCACATAGAAAAAGTAAGTGGTTTGAATCCAATAAAGCTAATAAAAATTCAGCATCTCTCTCTTTTGCAGCCAAAGAATTCGCAATTTACTCCATGGGCCCATTCTCTTTCAACTCCCATATGAGCACCAATATCTACAGCCACTTTTCCAGAAACAGTTACAACATTAATCTCAATATCCAGCGGATCAATTCTTTAGCAAGATCTTAAGATTCAAGGAAATGGAGAGATTAGATTAAGAATCTGACATGAATTCATTCAACTCATAAAGTCAAAAAAATTATCAAGTTTGTGGAAAGTGAAGAAAAGGCCATTATCTGTAGAGATTATTGAGGCAATGACAAACTTTGGCATTAACAAACTATAATCATATGTTAGCAACTGTAAAGGGCACCTATGCAAAACAAATGGATGTCATTACAGAGACCACTTTCTCCATTGGTTAACTATTGTTGAAGTGTCACTTTCTTGTCCTGATCATTAGGATGCTGCATGTTTATTTATTTATGAAGCAAATTCTCTATCAATATGTTTATTTAACTAAAAAGCATTACACATTATGGTGTAACTCCTAACAAAGACAAAACACCACCATCTATTTGAGAAAGCTGATAAAAAGCTTCCATATAGACAATGCACAAACAGTTCCACCCCTAAAAAATTATATTCCTTCATAGAGCATTTTGTTCTGCACTGATTTATATGGGATATGGGGGTTGTTGTCTTGCTGTGTTATTGTCCCCAAAAGAACAAAAAAAAAACTCCAACAGTCTATCTGAATTTTAATATTTCCTTAAAAGTTTCTGTTTTACTACTTTTTACCAAAAGAAAAACACAAGGATCCACCATTTTAAACTTGACTTTGCTGATGCAAACTTCCCTATTGATCTCATGCAGAACAGGTCTAACTCCTCTGTAACCATCCCAGTAGCATCATGTCAAATCTTTTTTCTATCCTACTCAAAGGTATCATGTTGCTCTGTTAGCTACATATTTCACTTTTTTCTGACAGATTCAATGGAATATTCTAGAAATTCAATCATTTGCAATATAAATTTCAAACTCAGATCAGATGACTTTTCAACTTGAACCACAATTAAACATTCATTGATTTCTCTCATAAGACTACTTACCACCCTCCTAAGAATTGGCTCCAATGATGAGCACAGTTTCTGCAAACTGTCCACCTTTAGAGCTTCCACTATAACACTGTCAAAATTGCCCACATCACAAACATAAAATCACTATCTATATGTGTAGCAAGAACTTAGACATTTGTACACTAAATATAAGAGATACAAAAATATATATCAAATAAAACACACAAGCAATAACTACATTCTTAGATACTGGAAAATCCAAGGAAAAACAACATTTCAAACTGCTAGAAATACGATGTAAAGAAGACATTATCCCAAATTTGAATAAACAAAATAGTCAGACTGATTACTTATCTACGAGATTCACAAAGAGAGATCCTTTAAAAACTTAAATCCTACTTCTCGCATGTGCCATAGATAAACACAGAAACCTGGATAGGTCCATCATTTGCAATCTATTATTATAATATCCTAATAGTAAAATGTGTGTAAATATTACTTTGAACATATGGTATGTCAAAACCAACATGTGCTACCTCGAATAAATTTATTATTATTATTATTATTATTATTATTATTATTATTATTACTATTATATTTTGGTGATAATAGAATTATGCATTCAAGAAACAACACAAAATTTTATGGAAACCAATCGCAGTGATTGGAAAATGGATACAAACTTAAACTGATATTTATATTGCACATTTAGTTGTTGATTAAATGCTGCATGTAAATTATATCCACTTAGATATTGACTGGCTATTGACTCTCACATTGGAAATGTTAATTATTTAGTTAATTGGGCAGAAACATGCAACAAAGAGGAATTTGTAATCCACAACTAAAAATTGCACCATTGATAAGACTAAAGAGCTTTATATCTCTGAGATGACATGATTGCAGACTTGCACAGTAACTGTAGCTATAAGTACTTCTGGGAAATCATGACAATTAAGTTCATGGATAGGTGAGGACAAAAAAAGTTCTGTTACAGCAGTTTCAATAGTCCCAGACTTAAAAGAAGGCATGCACTGAAACAAGCCTTTTGTCTACAGATGATTCGGGCCACCTTGTTTTAACTTTCAAATGTTTGACAAACATCTGCAAAAGTTTAGGGGACTATATATTAAGCACCCTTATGATGAATTTCAATGATTAAAAAAAAACATGAAGAGGTTCATTTTATAACGTCTATAATATCTACTAGTGCTATTGTAATATTCCATAAGATCTGGATTAAACCAAGGGTTTACTGGGTCACTGATAGAGATGGTGTGCAGATATTTCCAAATGAAGATAGAATTTAAAACCTTGGTTATAGGATCTTGTCCTCAAACAGATTCAATGGCCAGCCCTGTTTAATCCCAGAAGATCACAATTTGTGAGAGCAGGCAATTTCACTAGTATTATTCCATTATCTCGTTCCAGTAAGACTGAAAACTCTGCACTATTGATCACCATCACAAGCAGGTGTTCCAGTAAGACTGAAAACAAGAACATTCAAAAGTTTAATACTCAATACACAAAAAAGAATTCCACTTCTATGCCGATATAAATGCGATTTTCTATAACTGCAAGCTTACCGCACTGGTAAGGGCTTTGGCCTCTCTTTGGAGATATCCAAGGTCCAAACCCCAATCAGTATGAGGGGACCAGAACTCCTCATAAAAACATGCGCTTTACCCTAACATTTTAGCTGCAAGCTTACTGCAGTGGTAAGGGCTTTGGCCTCTCTTTGGGAGGTCCAAGGTTCAAACCTCACTCAGTATGAGGGGATCAGGACCCCTTATAAAAACCTATGTAAACTCATTGAAAAAAAAAAAATGTGATTTTCTGATTAGACACCTGATTGAATTTTTATCTACAACCACATTTCTTACATCTTTCATCTGTTTTCCCTTAAATAAATACTTAGTAATGACCAAATTCACAATATTTTTAATTTAGCCATCTGCACACTCGAAATCCCACTACCTTAATCAGTTTAATTTAAATTATAATTGTTGTTAGGTAATAATATTATAGATGTCATCAAATGGCATTAGTTCAACCAGTTAAAGCCCTCGACTTTCAAAGAAGAGACCCAAGATTAGTTCAAAGAAGATGTCATCAAATGGCATTAGTTCAACATGCATAATAGCCAAGCTGTTGTATAACAACTATATTTACATTTGTCAAACATATACATTATGTTTAAATGGTTTAGAACCGAAGTGCGAAGGATTAAGGCAATTTTTTTCTTGAAAAAATGTCTCATCTTTTAGGAGCCATATCTTCGCGAAGGGTTGTCCGATTCAGCTGATTCTTGGACCACTTTGTGCGGAATTTGAAGAGCTTTAAAATGAGTGGTCATATGAAGGAATCCGAGCAATATTGAGGGAGATACGACCCTGTGAAGTCAGCCATCCGGAACAAGGGCAGTGACGATTTTTCAAGTCGCGAAAAACGAAATTACAAATATCTGTCAGCCAGGGTTTGGATGATGGGAGGAGCAATGGAGGGCTAGGGCTTCAGTGAGGCAAGACATTCTGTCTGGGCATAGAATTTTTCAGCTAAGTTTCTTTTTCCCTTCTTTATCTTAGAAATTTTGCTTGCAAATTATTATAATTTTTTTATCAAATATTATATTCGCTATAGGATATTCTGGTAAATTTCAGTAGATTTTGAGTTTTAGTTTCCTTCCCATGGACCGATTTATAGCTAAATCCTTAGAATCATCTCTAGTAGTAGAGGTTAGTGAGAAAACCATAGAGGATCGATCCTTGCTGCTCAAAGATAGGGCGGTTTTTGGTAAATTTAATGGGTATTGGCCAGGGGCTTCAGCCTTGAGAAAATGGATTGATAGGAGTTGGAAGTCTCCAGGAGTGATTCTATCCTTTCTTCCCAAAGGTTTCTTCCTAGCCATTTTTTGTTCTAGGGAAGAAAGAGATAGAATCCTAAAAGGGGGTCCTTGGTTTATGGGAAGAGCAAGACTCTTCCTTACCCGCTGGTATGAAGGCTTTTCACCTGAAAATGTAAATCTATCCCTAGTACCAGTCTGGGTTAGGATGTATGGGTTGCCCATTGAGTTTTGGGAAATGGATACCTTCAAGGCAATAGGCAACACTCTAGGAGAATTCCTTGAGATTTCAAAAACTACAAAAGATGGATTCTTGGCTATTTATGCTCGGATATTGGTCATGATTGATATAAGTAAACCTTTACTAAAATCAATCATTCTTAAGTATGGGGATAAGATGTGGACCCAAACCATAGATTATGAAAACATATCTTTTAGATGTAGAAGATGTCATGAGGTGGGGCATATTGAGAGATCATGCCCTAAGAAGAGTCCAATAGAATCATATGTAGAAAACCGCAAGAGAAACTTACATGTAGGAGTTTTATTACAAAGGGGGGGGGGGTTACAAAATAGAAATAGACAAATGAAAGCAAATAAATAGTGGAGACCAATAAGGAAGGATATTGGAAGAAATATACCAACTCTTTTGAGGCTTTAGCCTATGAAGAAAAAGTAGATCAAAGCTTAGAGGACACAGTACAACAGGTTCAACATATTAACAAGGAACCATCTATTCAGTATGATCTTGATTTAGGGATGAACATTCTCGATGAACCTAAGGAATGTGTCAAATCAGATTTTGAAGACTCTCTTGAAGTACCATGCACCATTCAGGAGAAAAAAATTGGTAAAGAAAATGCAGTGTTAGATGTTAATACATCTACCATTAATAAGGAAATACCAGAAAATGAGCAAGACAAGTCAAAAGCTTCCATAGTAGAGCCAAGAGAGGATAAATCTGAGGAAAAATAAAGTTGTGAAAGAATATTGAGGAATAGAATAATAAGACCTACTCCTGATACAAGCAAGGCAAAAAGAGGAAAACCCTCAAATTATCAAGCGAGATCCAAGGAAGCAAGAGCAAACATAGAGAAAGGAACACAAACTAAGTTGGTTGAACTTCTCTTTACCAAACAACAAAATGATATTGGTAATTCGTAGGCGGGGCCAGTAGCCCCTAATGAGACATGATTACCATCTCATGGAATATAAGGGGTGCTAATGCCCCCTCAAAGCAGAGGTGTATCAAGGACCTTTGTTTAAGTAATAAGCCTGATATCCTTTGTATCCAAGAAACTAAAATGACAAAAGAAGAAGTTTCCAAAACTATGAAAGCAGTATGGGACAAGATGTGATTTTAGGGAGGGGAATAATTGTTGGAATCCTATTAGAACCTCTTGTGTAACCATTCATAAAACTAGGCATTGGATAGCCTCTTTAGTCACATGCTTCTTTGCAGATATTTATTTCATCCTTATCAATGTCTATGGACCTACAACTCAGTCAGGCAGATTAGAAGTTTGGAGTGGGATTGAAGCCTTTATGAGAAGTAAAGACCAAGAAACCCGATTCATGATCATAGGAGATTTTAATGCCATAACCAAGTTGGATGAAAATTTTGGGGGAATTAGGAAACTAACCCAAAGTATGAGAGATTTCTCAGCTTTTATTCAAAACAATAATCTATGGGAGGTTGAGTTTGAAGAAGACAACTATACATGGACCAACAATAAGAGAGGCCAGAACCTAATAGCAGAAAAATTAGATAGATGCATTCTCTCAGATCATTGGCTAGATGAAGGGACTTGTGCTAAAATTAATACCTTGACAAGGATTGGTTCAGATCACTGGCCAATAAAAGTTAAAATGGTGGTAAGTGAATTCAAAAAATATCATATTTTAAATATGAGCAGATGTGGGAAGACCATCCTCAATTTGTTGATATGATAGCACAAATATGGAATTCTTCAAGAAATGGTGGGTTGTATACACTTCCAAAACAAATTAAATCAATGACATCTAGATTAAAAGAATGGAACAAGAACACTTTTGGAAACATTTTTGAGAAGAAAGAAGAACTAAAAGATAAACTTTCAAAATTCCAAAAAGGTGATCATAATAATCCAAGCTCGAAGGAAAGGGAGTTACTTAGTGAATATCATAATATTTTGAGTAAGGAAGAGAAATTTTGGAGATTAAAATCAAGACAGACTTGGTTAAAAGAAGGAGATAAAAACACAAAGTTTTTTCATAGGATGGCAATAGTACAGAGATCAGCATCCAGAATTAGTAGAATTAAATCAGTAGAAGGGGTTTGGATTGAAGACCAGAGTGAAATCAGAAAGGAGGCAAGGTCTTTTTATCATAATATTCTAGGATCAGAGGAGTTTGAAGTTCTTAATGATAAACTTCTACAAGAAGTTCCTTCAGTTATAATAGATGAAGACAATAGGAAACTGATGGAGCCTATTACTCTGGAAGAAGTTCATCTAGCTCTTTTCTCTTTTAATAAGGATAAATCCCCAGGTCTGGATGGGCTCTCTACAACATTCTATCAACATAATTGGGATATAGTGAAGGATTCTTTATTGGTGGCAGTGGAACAGTCTAGGGTAAAACAATACATACCTTATAAAATAAATGCAACATATCTTACCCTGATTCCAAAAAAGAAGGATGCAGAATTGTTTGATTCATTTCGACCCATAAGCCTATGTAATATGGCATATAAGATTATTTCCAAAGTGATGGCGAATCAGTTAAGACCATTGTTAGACAAAATTATTTCAGAAGAGCAAGGAGGATTTGTGAAAGGGAGACAAATTCTGGATGGGATCATAGTAGCTCATGAAGTTATGCATTCAACAACTTCAAGAAAAGAGAAAGCAATGATCTTAAAACTTGATATGAGTAAGGCCTATGATAGGGTTAAATGGGATTTTCTTTTTGCAGTATTAGAAAAGTTTGGATTTGGGAAGAAATGGGTCAGATGGATTAAAGCTTGTGTCTCTACAATTTCATATTTAGTGTTGGTCAATGGGTTAGTAACAGAATCATTTAAAGCCAAGAGAGGCCTTAGATAAGGAGATCCTCTATCACCATATTTGTTCATTATTATGGTAGAGGTTTTGGGTAGGAACTTGAAGAAGGCTTACAAATATGGGCTTATAAGTGGACTTAAGGCTAGTAATAACATCGACAACATCACCCATCAATAATTTGTAGATGATACAACCCTTTTTGGGAGGGCAAGGATAAATGAGGCCAAAGCTTTGAATAACTTATTAAAGGAATATGAAAGAGCATCAGGGCAAAAAGTTAATAGGACAAAATCCAAAATTTACTTCCTAAACACCCCAACTAAAATCAAAGCAGGGATATGCAGGTTACTTCAAATGGAGGAGGCAAATTTGCCAACAACTTATCTAGGGATGCCCTTATTTGAGGGGAGAATGAGGATAGAATTATGGAATCTAGTTATAAGTAAAGTTTAGAATAAACTACCAGCATGGAAAGGTAGATGGTTATCATTAGCAGGAAGAGTGCAGCTAATTAAATCAGTCTTACAAGCCATTCCAACATATTATATGTCCTTGTATACTATGCCAAAATCGATAGAAAAAGTTTAATCTTTATTATGCGATCATTTTTGTGGTCAGGATTACATGATAAAAGGAAATTTCCTTTGGTGAAATGGAGCAAGGTGTGTGATGATAAAACTAGGGGAGGTCTCGGTTTAAGAGTTCTTACGGATGCAAACTTAGCTCTTAGGGGAAAAGTAATTTGGAGATTGTACAAAGAGAGTCAAAGACAATGGGCAAGAATTCTTCTAAGTATGTTGAGCCCAATGACCCAAGCTTAATATTTACTGCATTCTCTCTACCAAATGGTTCTGCACTATGGAACGGTTTAAAAAATCAATTGATCTAGTGATTAAAGGTTTAAGATGGGTGGTGGGAACTAGAGAAAAAATTCTATTTGGATGGATACTTGGTGTGATAAAAAACCACTCAATCTAGATCCAATTTTGAAACCATGGATGAGATTACTTCAAGATAAATATGGTGATAGGGTTTCAAACATTTTGTACAAGGATCAAGAAGGAAGATACAAATGGAAAGAAGATTTTTTACAAGTATACAAGACATTGATGCTAGGAGGCAGTTGAGTAGAAAGATAACAATAATGATTATTTCGAGGGGAGCCAAGGATAAGTTGATTTGGGAGTTGAATAGCTTAGGAGAATACACAACAAGAAGTGGATATAATATAAAGCACCATCAAAATAGGAATATCGCAAGAATATGGAGAGATATTTGGGATAGCCCAAGCATTCCTAAAGTCAAAATGTTTGTTTGGCTAGTAGGTCATAGAAGAATTTTATCCTGGGATAACCTTATGAAAAGGGGTTTTCATGGCCCCTCAAAATGTGTTCTTTGTAAAATGGAGGAGGAGAGTATAGACCATCTCTTGGGACACTTCTCAATAGTCTGGAAACTATGGCAATGGATTCTTAATATGTTTGGTAAATGCATGGTGATGAATGGCAGAATTGAAGAATGGTTAAAGCAATGGCAAAGCACTTTTAAAAGTGAGGCTTTACAGACAATATGGGATATATCAAAAGATACAATACTTTGGACTGTATGGCTAGAAAGGAATAGAAGAATATTTAAAGGAAAGGAAAGCAGTTTAGAGGTAATGAAAAGGAATATTTGTTTAGCCATAGAGGAGTCTAAACCAACCCTATCAACTCACCCAATCCCTAATCTGGAAGCAGAGAGCCTTGATAGATGGAGTCAAGTCATCAAATGGAATTATGATGTTGGGGATAGGAGAAACAAAAAGAAGGCAAAGAATATAAAGTGGAAACCACTAGATGTGGAGTTGGTCAAATTGAATTTTGATGGAGCATCTAAAGGAAATCCAGGACCAAAGGAGGAGGAGGAATAATTAGAAATAATAGAGGAGAGATTTTGTCTCATTACGCTTTCAATAGTGGATTTAAGACAAATAATGAAGTTGAAGCTTGGGCAGCTTTGGAAGGGTTAAAAATATGCAAACAAATGAAATGGAACAAAGTATGGATGGAAGGTGATTCACTCATAGTAATAAATGCAATTTTGAGGAAAGCAAAGGCTCCATGGAACATACAAGAGATAATTGTGGAAATTCAAGACCTTGCTATAGAGTTTGAAGAAATCAGGTTTACACATACATTAAGGGAAGGAAACAAATGTGCAGATAGGCTAGCCAATAGAGGGGTTTTAATTGAGGATCGTGAAGTTAAATTCTCTTTTCCTTGGTTAGAGGAAGTAGTAAGTTTAGCTGAAGCTGACAAGAAAATGTTGATTGCCTGAATCAAATAATGATTAAGATTTACTTTAATGTTTTCCATTGGTAATATTTGCTTTATTTTATAACATTAATGTGCTTTCATATATACTATTTATTACAATTTTTGTGGTTGCACTTGTGCTTCAGGAAGGAAACTAGCAATCCAGATCTGGTAAAGCGGGCTATGATAGTGCGATGTTTTGGAAATATTACTCTACTAAGATGCAATGCATAGATAGTAGAGGTGAAGTTTTGGTATTGTGAAGGCTGTTGTAGGAAAATGTCAAGAAGGATGCTGAATTCTGGAATATTTGTATTCACATAGAAAATTGAAAAAGTTCCAGAAAATGAAAATCAAGAATTCAGACATTTTATGTAAAATGATGTAGGTTTCTAGCTATAGCAACTCAATTGAGATGAGAATTGAATCTGTTTGTAAACTCTCATGCTCTAAAGAAGAGAGTTGTGATTTGTCAAGGGTGGGGGACCCAAGTACAACCCCTTGTTCTCCAGCAAAAAAGCTGTGATCATGATGTAATACAGATCGGACTCATTTCAATGCCATATAGCCAATTAAAAAAAATTATTACAGATGTCTAAGGCATTGTGGACCAACACTAAGTGGAATGCCTTTGTTTCAAAATCCCCCATTGTGCTGGACACTCCCATGATAAGGCAGCTCATAATATTACAGTTTGCTCTAATACCACAATAATGTGGTTTGTTGGAATACCTCTATAATACAGTTGCTACGTAATAGGGATGGGGCCATTTCAACCTCATATAACCAATTGAAAAAATAATCATTACATGTGGCTTTTGAGCAACTTTTCAAAAAGAGACTAACCTAGGTCCTAACAACTTCCACTGGGAAAATATAACTTATCCAGATAACTAAGGATAGGTTTACCATAGATCCTTAGACACTGGAACAGTTCACCACAGCATTTCTTTTAGTACTATAAATAATTATTTTTGACAAACAACAAGCTAAACAAATTTTAGTGGGGATGCCACCAATTTTTTATTTTAAGTCGACAATTTTCCATACAGATTATAGGTTTCCCTCTTACAAATGTGCCCCATTTACATAACTCCACAACATCCATGACATGTCCTCTAGGTTGTGAGCCATCTTACTGATGTAAAATCTGGGTCAAGCTTTCATCAATGTACTCCATTACACCACACACAACCCTTTGGACAAGATGTCCACAATGGTTAATACTAAATAGATGGCAAAAATATATAGGAGTAAAAGTTCAAGCCAAAACATAAAGACAGAGAAGGCACAGCATACATAGATATACACATAAATATATACAAGTGTGTGCGCCAACGCACACGCATGCACTGATCAAATGACATTAGCTCAATCGGTTAGATTCCTCAACATTTCAAGGAGACCCAGGTTCGAATCTTGCCAAACGATACATGGATAATATCCAAGCTTTGTTGTAATACCACTATGTGGTGATGATGTAATACGGGTGGGGCCCGTTTCAATCCCATATAACACATTGAAAAAAACGCACACGCATGCACACAAGACATCTGACATCAAAACAAACTACTTCACTAAATCCTACATAGTTTCTATGATAAATTATTTGCAAACAAGATCTGCACCAGTGGACACAAATAGACTTGCTTGTAAGTATATAAACCAACACTTGCTTCTAAACTCAATACTAATACCTAAATGGTAAATCATTTCTTGTCTCATTCATCTGCCATATCAATTGGTAGCTTTTAAGTACATACTTCAACTTCTGCTCAGATACCCTCCAACACATATAACTTGTCAAAAGATGATCTTTCAATCTTGGCAAATACTAATACAGCCTTGAGATGCTACATAAATTAGAGGAAATTACAGCTTAAAACATACACCAAATGATATGGAAAATCTTTGCTGCAAAAAATCATCAATAACCAAGCCTAAGCCTCCAATCAAATTGCCAGAAAATCACACCCAATCAGTTCAAAAAGTCAACAAAACTCTATAATCTGAGAAAACCTTCTATGGATATAACATATAAAATGAGGGCTACCCCCATTTTTCTTACACTCAAAGATGAGTTTAAAACAAAAATTAAAAAAAAATAAATAAACACGTTTCCTCATGTTGTGTCAATATGGTCTATGTCATTGTTTTATGGTCAAGGCATTAAAGTTTCTCAATCTGAAACTTGTCCTTTTGAGTTGAATGTTAGAAATGACTCGAGGATCCTAATAAATTGAAAACCAGTGATGGCATTTGAATGACGCATTCTACTGAAAACCCAACACAATGGTATGATGGCCTTTATCACATAAATATAAAATAATACTAAGCATGAAGAAGGCTAATCTGAAGAAAATAACAGTTTTGAGGCCATTTTCATATACCACTCCCCCAAGTTCTTAATAGAACTCCTGCAACCTACACCTTATTACAAATTTTCACAAAGTCCTTTGGTAAAAGAGAAAAGAACAGGTTCTGTGTGCTTGGCTTTGAAAACACATTTCTTGAAAATGATGCACGGTCTCTGTTATGGCTGCCTAAGCTAAGTCTAAAACACAAAAACAGACTTTGGGAAATGAGCAAGACCCACAGTAGAAGCAGGATAATGGAAATTAGCAACAAGGTAGAAGAAAAACGAAAAACAATATTCAGGATTTACTGCTTTTCCCCATTAAACCACAAAATCTATTAAGTGTTAAGGGAAATACAGAGGAACAAGACAAGTTAGAAACCAGGCAGCAATGAGCAAGACCCACAGTAGAAGCAGGATAATGGAAATTAGCAACAAGGTAGAAGAAAAACGAAAAACAATATTCAGGATTTACTGCTTTTCCCCATTAAACCACAAAATCTATTAAGTGTTAAGGGAAATACAGAGGAACAAGACAAGGTAGAAACCAGGCAGCAATTTTCTACAGGTGCAGTCCTCTTATCTGTAAAAGGGAGTATTATTTTTCTAAGTCGCAGGCCTAGCCCAGCACTCTTGGTTTAAAGTATGAGACCCCCCAAATGGACGCACCCACCCTACCATGCAGGATTCAAACAAGTGACTAAGCCTGATGTTCAATCAAACCTGACCAACTTGCCCACAAAAATCTTAAAGAGATTGAAACACTTCCAAACTCCCGAGAGTCCAACAAGAAATAAGCAAACGTGAAACACGACACTCCAAAGTCTGCCCTCTCCACCCAAATAAGTAAATCAATTAAATACAAGCAAAAAACTGGAGGCTATGGCAAAAAAAGCATGAAGAAACACATTACAAGGTTTCATTCTGATTCCATGGTTCTAACTCCACCTAACCACTTACTCCCGTATGCGCTTCTTAAATGTTTCCCTGTCTATTTATATGCAATATTTAAACTGATTTGATTCATCCTTATCTTCCTACACTTGTGTCCTCCCAACTTGCGTGCAAGCTTTCTTGCCTGTGAAGTGACCAACACTCCTCCGGAATGTCGAGCAGCCTGCATGACATCTGTTCATAGAATACAAATCTAAAGGCATCCCTTGTGACCCCATGTTTGTTTGTCAAGTTGCAGAAATCATTAACACAGAAACTGACGATGTTGACTTGCATGCGTTCTTGTAGAGAGTTGAAACTAAGAAATACAATATTACACACAACAAATTGCACGAAAATAGGTTTAAGGAAGTTTTACCTTCCCCAAATCCCTTCAAAGACTAGAGTTAGTGCTTGTGGTTTGTTGTGGCTAATCCACAACACACCCCAAAATTGGGGACCCACCTTTTTGCATGCTTTCAAAGAAAACTGCAGTGGCCCAGATGCTAAAAAATCAAAGAAAAAAGCAAAAAATTTCACTAAGTAGAAAAAGTGTCGCGATATCGCGACATGTCGCTCCGTCGCTAGCAAAAATGAAAAAGTGTCGCGATATCGCGACATGTCGCTCCGTCGCTAGCAAAAATGAAAAAGTGTCGCGATATCGCGACATGTCGCTCCGTCGCTAGCAAAAATGAAAAAGTGTCGCGATATCGCGACATGTCGCTCCGTCGCTAGCAAAAATGAAAAAGTGTCGCGATATCGCGACATGTCGCTCCGTCGCTGGCAAAAATGAAAAAGTGTCGCGATATCGCGACATGTCGCGTTTTCGCGGCCCAGGCAAGCAGGAAGAGGCATTGATCGAAAAGTGTCGCGATTTCACGACATGTCGCGTTTTCGCTGCCAGAAAATGAAAAGTGTCGCGATTTCGCGACATGTTGCTCCGTCGCGGCCCAGAGAGGAGAGAGAAAGGCAGATTGTAAAATTGTCGCGAAATCGCGACATGTCACAAAATCGCGGGTCAAACCAGTCAAACAGGGTAAAGCAAAAAAAACGTCGCGATTTCGCGACAGGAAACAGTAAAGGAGCCCAAGATAGAAAAGCGTCGCGATTTCGCGACGGAAAGCTGGTAAAATGGTACAAAACGGAAAAGCGTAGCGATTTCGCGACATGTCGCATTTTTGCGGGTCAAACCAGGAAGAGCAGCCCGAAATTGAAAAGCGTCGCGATTTCGCGACAGAAAGCCGCAATACATGCCAAGGATGAAAAGCGTCGCGATTTCGCGACAGAAAGCAGCCAAGGTGCACGGAAGAGAAAAGTGTCGCGATTTCGCGACAGAAAGCAGCCAAGGTGCACGGAAGAGAAAAGTGTCGCGATATCGCGACATGTCACCATTTCGCTATGCATGAAGGCAGGAAAGGCTGTTGGCAGGAAAACGTCGCGATATCGCGACATGTCGCGTTTTCGCGACGCATGAAGGCAGACAAGGCTGCTAGCAAGAAAATGTCGCGATATCGCGACATGTCGCGTTTTCGCGGTGAAAGCAAGGAAGCAAAGTTGCATGCTATTTTTGGTCGCGATTTACATGGGGCCGTTACTGAACATGCAGAAAAGTGCGGAACATGTGGAGTACAGGTGTCAGGGTTGCAGAAGCGTTACATTTTAACAGAGAATATCGAACGTTTCGGCATCGAACATAAAATCAAAAGCAGTGAAAAGGCGGGGAATGCGAAACGATACGATCTGGGAGGTGAAACGAAGCATCGCAGAACGAAGCAGAGAACCGTACCAACAAGTATAAAACGCGGAGGCACAGACTAATACAAAGGTCGGAACCGCTGCGAGCAGGTTGCAGAGATGAGGGTGATTAGCCGTTCTGAGCCTGCTGTGGAGTGATTTTCTTCCACTTTTGCTGGTTTTGAGAAAAACCAGAGATTCTGCTATTGTAACATGACATTATTAATGCAGAATTGTTCAGAAATTTGCATTTTATGGGCAAGAAAGGATGAGAAATTTTCGGCATGCTTCATTTTAAACTGTTCTATTTTTCTCCTTTCAGATTTCAGATTTATAAATGAAATACATGCCATTGTTTTGAGTTATTTCATGTGAATGTCTGCAATCTGGAAATTATTTTAAACCCTAGGAGCAAGCACCTAGTTTACTTTGATTGTGTTTGTTTTGCAGGTCAAATAGGCTAGGTTGCATGTACGAAACTCTCACATATCCGGTTTTGTTGGAATAGGATAGCATCAGACTGAACGTGTTCTACTTTTAATTTTTTGTATTTCTTTTTGTTCATTTTATTTTATTTTCTAGAAGGTTTAATGAACATTTTAAAATTATAAAATCTAAAAAAATATAATGAACAATCACTAAAGTTTCATGGTGAAATAAACCAACATTGCCCCTTGTTTACAGTTACTTGCAATCACTAAGGTGTTCCAAGCATTTAAATTGAATATTTTTATTTGATATTACTAATACACAGTTGCAAATGCTAATACAGCGGAGACCTTGGAAAAGTTGGTTGTTTAACTTCTTTGCAAGAGGGGATTTGGAGCTCAAATCCTAAGGAAGAGTGTAATTTCACAAGTGTGTGAAAATACCACTCAACATGGTTGCCAAGTACTACAATCCAAAGGAGAGAAAATGTTACTCCCACAAGAGAGACCATTGCATTCCTAGACCAAGACTACTACAAATATTTTCCAGAATCAGAATTTATTGAAGAAATAACTGCCAAACAAACAAAAACTACCTAAAACAGCCAAACCAAGAAATGTCAAAAAATTGTCTGACAAGTTAGTTTGGGAATCCCACGAAGTCAGGGTTGAAGCATTTATATAGGAGTGATTTCATCGAATCAGTTTCTGATATGATTACTCTATTAAGCAAAGTAACAAGAGAACACAAGGACACATATTTTAAACACTACATGTGAAGATTATTCAAATTCATGCATTAGATAGTGCGCTCTCATCAGTGATGCTTTGTAAGTTTGCATCAACAAACAGTGCAGGTAGAACAAAACAAGAGGTTTTACATGACCTCTTACCTGGTCTACATTTTTAAGTGGACCAAGCAAAGACCAAGTCTAAGTTCTAATTTCTCACCTACCAGAACCTAATTCATTCATGATTGTTTTCCCCAATTCAGGGCCATTTCCATCTCATCAATAACGCCTTTGCAGGTGATCATTGAGTTGAATGACTAGTTTGGAGAATAGATTTGGGCAGAACAAAGACTTTTGATCTTAGAATGGGCTCGCTGGTACTCCAAATCTCTAATTTATGCATATATGGTGCTTGCCTGTAAAGGGTATCCCTATGAAGTTACCTTGATATGTAGATGATTAAATTCTTTTGTATTGTAAGCAGTTGTGGTGTACATAATTTTTTGGTTGATGGGCATTATTATTATTGGTTTCTATATATGCAAGATATCAAAGATGGCCAGAGATTTAGCAACAGAAGTCACAAATTACAATATGAGGACTCCAATGCAAAGGCTTCATGTGACAAAGTTGGAAAGATGAAGGGAAAATTGAAAGTAGCACATTCACAAGGCCTGCATGTAGAAGTGTTGGAATATCTGTAATCTGTTCTTATTAGGCCAAGACCAATGATGATGAAGTGCCTACAGGCGCTCTTTGATGTAGCCTATGGGCAAATATAATGTAAGCCTATGGCAATCTTCTATGTAAGCCTACAGGAATCTTTGTGTGTAAGCCTACGGACAGTTTTAATCTGTTCACCCTTGGCGATATTGGTTAAACCACCTCTATGGTTAACCTTGATTAAAGGGTTTTATACGTTTAATATATTGTAATTTATACCTCCAAATCGAATTATATAGACTTGAGGTTAGCATTTAATTGGGGATTGGGTATCAATTTGTGATGTGAGATTGTGGAAGTGCCTCCAATCACCCACCCCTTATTCCTTTTATTCGATTCTCTCTCTATAATTTCATGTATATGCTCTATTTACTTCGCTCTTCTATCTTTTCTACATATGATTGTGGTGAATGTATGTTTCGGAATGTTTCTAGAAAGTATTGTGAATTCCAAAATGGTATCAAAGCCAATACAAAGCAACTTCATTGAATGACAAAAAAGGACTGTATAGGGCAAATTGTGGCAGAGATGGACGAACCGTCAATTCTGTCGGATTCATTGCAAAATTTCTGATGGGGTCTCAATTTAGCACTTTTCAATTCAACAACCATTTTTGCGTTTTAGAAGTTTCCCTCCTTTTTCTACAAATTTGAATTTAAAATAGGAATATTATACAGAATAATTTGTTTTGCGATAGGAAAGCACATGGAGTAGCACGCATTTTTGGTGGCGACAAATTTTTGAATGGCGGTCTTTCTATTTGTCAAGGTACAATTGATGTTCGGCAGAAGAAGCACCATCATATTAACATCCTGGCGACAACCCAGTGCTAAGGCTTTATCCAAGCAGGCTGAAGGTGTTGAGTTCGATTTGCATCTTATCCTCTTCAAATCTTTATGGGGAAGAAACTCCTTTTTGGCTTTACCAAAATGAGGGCGTCATTAGCATAAATATATCATGGGGCAAATGGGTTCTACAACATAGTGATAGCGCGTTGGTAAGGCATATGGCTTGCGTGCAAAAGGTCTCATATTCATAACTCGAAGCAGATTTTTCCGTCGCATTTACTCTAGGTTGCGTTGTCAACTCTTCTTGTCCATATGTGGAGACCAAAGTCTTTAGTACAACATGTTCTTTGGCATGACAGTTGATTAGGAAATTTGTCTGGACCAGGTTAACAATTCGAACCTTCCAGGTAATGTGTCTTATAACATTCGTCATCGTTTTTCCATTTTTGAAGCACGTTTTGATTCTTTAATTATTTGGTGAGTGCCTTAAGTTGCGAAGGTCTTGAGAGGAGCGCTTGGTTAGAGCATTGAGCCTAGGACACTCCCCACTTAAAAACCCAAGTTTGAATCCCTTTGGTGGTCGACATAAACTTGGGTGTGTATATATATATATATACACACACACACATGATCAACCAATCATTTCATGCCACAAGTCAACTTCCTATTCATCGATCTAACAAAGTTGGCAAGCCAATCAGAGTAATGATGTCAACATGGTAAATATGGCACCTTTAGGATGTGACAAGTGGCAGTTTTCGATAGATGAAAATTTTTCTAAGATGTAAAATTTTAAGGTTTTTCACTATCTTTTAGAGCTAAGATACCCAAAACCCATCCAAAGGCCATAACTTTTGAATGTGGAAGCATTTCAAGCCTCTCCTTTTTTTTATCACATATTTTTTCCAGTCGTACACACTGATTACATCAGTTCAACGACCTATTACAGCTTTATGGGACTTTTTGAGCAAAATGGACCCAATTGGAATTCTCTTCATTCTAGTGCGACAAACTCCAACAGGCCCATTGGACTGGTGATTGGTAAGCTCGCTCGCATCCAACAGATCTATGGTTAAAATCAGAACAAGCTATAGGGATGAATTTGGCCAGTATTTCCTTCTTTTTGTGTCACTCGCAGGATCTTTAAACCAATTGTGCATAATAGACTCAACACCTTCCCTTACAACCTTGAACAGTGCAAGTCTTTTAAAAGCCTTCCTCAACAGGAAAGTCAAGAGTTCAAATCCCTCCCTCACATTCTTCTTTTACAAAGCACAACCTTGATGCCTTCATGGAGCCCCAAGAATATGACTTCCAACAATGGCTATGACATAATGGTTGGCATTTTTCTTTACGTCTCAAAGGATCAAGGCTCAATTACACTACGCATCACTTCTTGATCCAAGGTTATTTTCAATCAAAATATAAAGGAACAACAGATTGTCTTGGCATTTGTACTCATCTAGCACTTTGCAAACTTGGAGAACATAAAAGCCTTCTTCAACAAGTTCATAGGTTCAAATTTCATTTCCTCTCATTTCTTTTATCACAGTACTCAAGGTTTTATGTCTTCAAGGAGTACCAAACATCTAACTTCAAACTGAGCTCGTTGGTGTAGTGGCCAATCCACTATACTATATTCGAGATGTTAGAGTAGTATTACCTTATTTGGTAATATCTCCTGGGTAGATTAGTTTATTTATCTAGGTACATTATTTATCACCTATGTGATATTCGCATTGTCGGCAAATATCCATAGCGTTAGATATTTAGTTAGTTGTTAGCGTAGCTTAGGGGATTTATTTGTTAGTGATATTATTCTATCGCTATCTTTGGCTATCTTTAGCCTATAGCAATTGTATTTATATGCCCTACCTTATTAATAATTTATTATTGCTTTTGCATTTTATCATGGTATCAGAGCGGGATTTGTGGCCCTCTCGCTCGCATCTCTTAGCGGGATTTGTGGCCCTCTCGCTGAGGCGGATTTCCGAATTTCAAGGATCTGGATAATGGGGTGTGTTTTTTGGTCTACAATTGATAATCTGAAGCCTGTGATAATCTAAGACGGACATGGCCACCATTGATGTCATCAATCGCTAACAGATCTTGCCCTGCGGACCTGACCGTGGCAAGTTTGTACTCTGCCCTATTGCGTGGATAGCAAGCAAGCTCCTCTGATCCTACTACCTACCTAAGTTGGCTGACGCGGAGGACGATCTTTTCTGGTCTCGTCAATCACTGACCGGATGAATGACAAGGCGATAAGCGGACTACCACCTACCTAAGTTGGCTGACGCGGAGGACGATCTATCCTGGTCCCGTCAATCACTGACCGAATGAATGACAAGGCGATAGGCGGACTACCACCTACCTAAGTTGGCTGACGCGGAGGACGATCTATTCTGGTCTCGACACTCGTGGACCAAGCGCAGACGTGGGCCAACACTGACGTGGACGAGGATCTAAACCCACTTAACAAGCTTGACGTGGACTGCACAAGACTCCTAGACGTGCAACAATCGGGACACCCGATACCTAGTGACGTAGACAACAGCCAGCTGGACAAGTTGGCCGCGTGACAGGACAAGCTGGTCGCGATTCCAGACAACGATAGAAAGACAATCGCCCGTTTTGATCGCTTGACGAAGTCTATTCTTGCAACTGGCGGAACATTGTCGCCTCGATCCAGACTATCCTCATCGTCGTGCACCAGAGGGAAACGCCACAGGCAGAATGGCATCGATTTAGCTTCCAAGACCACGCGGAGAGATTTTGCTACTGTCCGCGTGCAAATATCCGTCCAACACCACGCGCAAAGATTCAGTGGGAATACATCGCTTTTGAAGGGCAGTTAATCTAGAAGAAAGCAGCAAATGTGTTGCACCCTTGACGACTTCAACGCAGGTCGGGCCGCACATGCAGAGATGCGCAGGCCTCTCAATGCGCAGGCTTGAATCAATGGATTTCATCGATCTCAAACGACGATCATTTAGCTGCCGCCTCCATTTCTACAAACGTCAATTGCACATTTTTTGAGTGAAGACCTCCAGGACCGAAGCCGCAGGTGATACACAGCAGTTGAAGATCCCTGACGTCAAACCAATAATCAACAATCTTGCCGCGGAGGAGAGCACAGATGTTCTAAAACTGCCAGCGTCAGATGCGTTCATGAATTGTTCCCCGAATGTTGCTCTTTAGAACACGATAGCAATCAGATTCCGATCTGCAGATTGATTTCGATCGGTGTAACCGGCATCATGAAGCTGACCTATTTTTTTAACAGCACTACGCATTCGAAAAATCGCTATCGGGTTTTGTTACAATTTGAGCGATGTGGTTACCCAAGCGATGAGATTTTTCTTCCCCATAGAAGCGCTGACAGCAATCGCTTCTAGGGACGAGACACATGTGGCGGTCCTACGCAAAACATATCCTCAACAACAGACAGCATATAAAAAGTTGGGCAGCAAGTTTTTGTTTTTGTTGTTCTGTGCCGCAGGAGGCATCGCCACCCGAGGAAGCATATCCCTCTGAGGAAGCGCCGCTCGTGGTAGCAGCTCGGGCGCGCCACCCCTTAATATAGATGTACTTCCCTCTTTAATACCAACCGACGACCTAGCTCGGTCGATTGGAGGCCGAGTGTTAACTTCCTGCCACAGGGCAGGTCGGGTGTTCAAAACCCGACAGCCTCAAAAGAGGGCCTCACACCTATTTTCAAGGTAACAATTTTTTGGTTAATTTTGCAAACTTTATTAAAAACAAAATTCAAAATTTTTTAGTAATTTCATATTTTTTTGTTTTTAAATCTATTTTATTGATTTTCAACAACCTAATGTTATTAATTAAATTCTTTGAAAAAAAAATTATTTTTGCAAAATCAAAATTGAAATCACTCAATTTTTGAGTGAAGGAGGCACATTGTAAAAGCCCAAAGGCTTTATAGTTGCATTTTTTTTGCACTAAGGGGGGATCACATTTTTTCTCCACCATCATTTTTGCACACAGGGGGATACATTATAATTTTGCAAACAAAAGGGGGGAAGACTTATAAGGGTGCATTTTCGGCAATGACCGACACTTTAGTCAAATTATTTTGCAAAATTTCATTGTAAAAGGTGCATTTTCGGCAGAATCGACACCTTAAAAATGGGCAGATCAAAGAAAAAGCAAGCCCCAAAACCAACTGATGATGTTGTTACATCAGTTAAAGGTCCTTATTTTCCACCAGAGATGGATGGACCGGATTTTTATGAGAAGGGCACATTTCTCACACTAAACAATGGTTTAGTAGCCCTACTCGAAGATTTTGAGTCTTGTATAGACCTTCAAACAAATGGTGCTCGATTCCCTATTGGCGTTATAAGGGGCATATACATGTCATTGGTTGCACTTGACCTTGCCCAACGTAAAGTGAAATTAGACATAAGTGAGGAAAAAGAGGTCCTAATGGTCGATGCTTGTTGTGACACAAGTGACCTTCAGCCCATTATGGCGAATGCTTGTTGTGACACAAGTGACCTTCAGCCCATTGTGGAAAATGCTTGTTGTGACACGAGTGACCTTCAACCCATTGTGGCAAATGCTTGTTGTGATACAGGCGACCTCCTACCTTCAATGGTAGATATCGGTTGTAGCACAGGTGATCTCATCACAATAGCAGATTTTGCTTGTGACACTAGTGACTTAAAAATTGAACCTCCTAAAAATGAGCTCCATAATCTCATCAATAGTGACAAATGCCATATTGTTAAAAGCATTGATGAAGATGATGAAATTGGGTGTTTTGAAAAACACACCAAAGAATTTGGATCCAAACTGATGACAAAAATGGGATTCAATGGTGAGAGATTAGGTAAACAGGAACAAGGCATTAAAACTCCAATAAAGCTAATTTCAGGGCAAAGAACAAAGGCCTTGGCTATTCTTGACAAGCAAGTACCAGTAAAACCATGTTTGTAAACCCTAAATCTCCTACAACTCCTAAAAAGCATTGTTGCAGTCATTGTGGTAGAACAAGACATGTAGCAACTAGGTGTTGGAAATTACATCCTTGTGACTCATGTGGATGTACAAATCACTCTTCTTCAAATTGTTGGTACAAAATGAAAATGGCCAACAAGGTTCATATAGATTGTGGATGGACAGATCACACACAATGGACCATGATGAAAGAAATGTTGTATGGCTTCTACCGAAAAGGTAAAACCTATGGTAGACCCCGAGGCAAATCCAATGACAGATCGAGTGGCAGTCCCAGAGACAATGACCCAAAGACAGACACAGAGACAAAGTTCCAGAGGCAGATCTACAGGCAGATCCAAAGGCAATGATCCAGAGGCAGATTCACAGGCAGATCCCGAGATAGACCTAGAGGTACAAATCCAGAGGTACAAATCTAGAGGTACGCTTAGAGCCAAAGCCAAAGCCAAAGCCATGAGCCTGAGCCTGAGCCAAAGACAAAGCAAGAGCCAACATTCTTTCATTTCTCTTATTTTTCACTGTATTGGGGCAGTTATATACTTTACCCAAATATTGTTGTATCGGGGGAGATATATCCATTACCCAAATAATGTAATAAGGGGGGATGTTAGAGTAGTATTACCTTATTTGGTAATATCTCCTGGGTAGATTAGTTTATTTATCTAGGTACATTATTTATCACCTATGTGATATTCACATTGTCGGCGAATATCCATAGCGTTAGATATTTAGTTAGTTGTTAGCGTAGCTTAGGGGATTTATTTGTTAGTGATATTATTCTATCGCTATCTTTGGCTATCTTTAGCCTATAGCAATTATATTTATATGCCCTACCTTACTAATAAATAATTATTGCTTTTGCATTTTATCACAGGAGATTGAGTGTATCGTTTAACACACTTCTCTTACAATGTACCTCTTTTCCATGTCTAAGACATGGTGTACTCTCTAACCCCAATAGGCCTGTTGGTGTGGCAGTTGATAATCCTTTGGCTGCAAGAGTAGGTTTTGGATGGTCAATGCAAGGTATGCCTTGTTCCTATAGGTCCCTTTCTAACCATTGGGGTTGATTATTCAAAGACCTACCTATTGCTTGATGATTCAGCTGCTTCTTTTTGAGTTTGGAGGACAGATTGTGGTCACCATATTGTATGTTGAGGATCTTCTCACAAGAAGCTCAACATCTTGGATCCAAAAGGTGGAGTCAAGGCTTTATGTTTGTGGAAGAATTGATCCAATTCATGTACCTTTAGCAAGAGAAGATAGAAGGATTCATTGGCCCATTTGAGCATTCATTATTGGGGGGATGTACCATCTCTAATGTCTTCTCTCCTTGGCCCCTTAGCTCAGATTACGGGGGGTGTTGGGATATCTATAATCTAACCTTTGTTAGGCCACGCTAACAATGAAGTGACTACGAACACTCTTGACGTAGCTTACAAGCAAGTGCTATGTAAGCCTATGGGCAAATTTATGTAAGCCTATGGGCAGTTCTGTTGTAATCACCCTCAGTAATATTGGTTGAACCACCACCATGGTTAACCTTGATTAAACGGTTTTATAAATTTAAATATTGTAATTTAACTTTCAAGTAAAGTTATGTTTGCTTGAGGTTAGCATTCAATTGGAAATTAGAGGAGGCAATATGGGAGAAAAGACAAGTATAGCCAGCATGAGAAGGAAATAATTAAGAACTACCTCTATGATCAGTGTTGATTAAGATAACCCTACAAGCAATTGGTTTTACTCTTATATTGTTTGGTTGCACAACCCAACCATTTTTGGCTCACACCAGTACCAGGTATGTAGTGTTGATGTCAAAAACGCACCCCTCATGCCAAATATACACTCGAAGCATGACGGCGAACACAACGCAGCGCTCCTCATTAGAGCATGCACCCAAGTCAAACCCGACAATTAAAAATGAGTAAAACGAAAAACAACACAAAGGAAGAAAGAAAACCTGGCATTCCCTCCTCTTTGCTCCCTGTAAAACTCCACTCTCACTCTTGTTCGAAACCTCTATGACTCTCATAGTTGAATTTAATCTATTGTTTTACTAAGTTCTGTAATGGCCAGTTTTGGTAACAAATTACCTATCTCCATGGTCTAAACTTTGTGTACTCTTAAGCACTCACACACCTACACCTATGCATACAAATTTTGGGAGTCCACATCAAGTGCTTCATACCCGCAAATTGCATTCCTCCGAACCTATACAGCCTTGGCTCTACTTATCTGAATTCCAGATCAAAATGCTACAAAAATGCATCAAGAAACACGGAATGTAGGTCTGAATGCCTTGATGTCATCTACTACATTAAGGATTTCTGATGCAAATGAAATTTTAGATCTACAATGAGAATGGACAACCAAAGTTCAAGCCAAAGGAATTGAAAGAAAAGATTTATTTAATGCAAAGCGAAGCTGATGAGGGAAATAGTTTCACTAAGGGGGCAACACTAAGCCATATTCAGCAGGTCACCAAATTTGAAGCCAAGAGAAACAAAAATGCAAAAAATTGAGACCGTTTTCATAATTGGCAGCATACTCGGCTAAAGTAGGGAATGCATTTGGAAGCCATCACTATGCCTGATCTCAATAAAGTCCAAAGAGCAGTCGAAGTCTTCTGCATTCATGATGGAAAGAAGGTTATCTCAAAAAAAAAAGTAATTGGTGCAAACCGCATCCACTCTAGAGTTACAAATAACCACCAAGTGTTCTATCACATGACTTGGCACAATTTCCTTTACTTTCATATAATTGATATTTCATTTCAAAACTTTGTTTAAAGACTTGGGTAGGTGGGCACTATCCCAAGAACCTAATTTGATCTTTGAGTAACTTGGAAAAATTTTCGATCTTGAGTAACTTGGAAAAAATTTCGATCTTGAGTAACTTGGAAATTTTTTCGATCTTTGCAAATTTTTTCGATCTTGAGTAACTTAAACGGTTCTTGCAACCAATATCACATATTTTAAGCTAGAAATGCATGACCTGATGCTGGAATCTTCCCACTGCTTTAACGTTGACAAAAGAAAATCTGGTTATCTTTACAGCCTTCTGTGTTTTGTTTCTTCAAAGAGATGTGTTCTTACTTCTTTAAGAATAGTATTCCATGAAATGAATGGTGCATCAAGAAATAACTGCATACGATGATAATAGTTAATAGTCTTAGTTGTATCATTTACATATATGTTTCTTCCATTTGCTCTAATTTTCTGTAAATCCATAATTGGAAGTATATTTATGCTATGCAAATTACATTCGGTCCTTCAGATAATTTATATGTTTCTCCTGGTTATAAGATCAGCAGCTGCTTTAGTCTTACTTTCTTATTATTTTAGCTTTACTATTATGTTAATTTCTTCTAGCTGATGTGGATGTACATATCCTTTTGCATTTTTGTTAAAGAATAGGATGTACTTGGGAAGCCTTCACATTAAGGTAGAGAAAGAATATTAATCCAAAACCGTCCAGGATATTCTGGGATAAAATGAGAAACTCTTAATCTGAACAATCTACTAGTGTCTTGAAATGCCAGACAAAATGGAAAAAATTACAATCAAGAAGAAAAGACAATATGAGGAAAACATTTTGGGGCAAAAATATCAAAAACTATATCTAAGCCTCAAACAAATTTGCAAGAAAACCAACCCCAAATTGGCCCAACCAGTTTAAAAAACTCATTAATCTGAGCAAATAGTAGACCACACCTAAGAATTACCATATTATCAGAAGGACCTGTCAACTGAGAGACCTGAGCCTCCAGTGAAGGCAGCTATATAACATCATCCATTACATCGAAAACACCCAGAGTCCATGGGAAAAAGAAGTAGCGCCAAAAAATGTTTCTGATCATTCATAACATTTTTTATGTATTTATTAAAAACCAAACACAAATGTCTCATTATCCATGAAATAATTTGACAAAAATGACTAGAAAAGACAAAGAACATTTCAGAACAATCCAAACAACCTGTATAATATCTGAGAAAACATCCTGACATTTCCAATTTAGAAACGTAAGCAAAGTATGCCTAGAAACGAGTTTGTCATATTTGGTGTTAATCATATTCATTACAAGGAAAGGAAGCCAAAAATTAGTAGTCTAAAAAAATATCACTGCAGCCACAATATCTAAGTTCACAAGCTCAATGCCTATCATGCCATCACGTGTATTGAATACTGAAAAAGCATTCAACTCTGCACATTGAAAAGCCTGACAGACTGATAAAAATGCTTTATATACAGGGTTGAAGCGAATGCAGACTTAACACACAAAGACCATAAATGTTTGCAGTAAATTGAACATAAACCTTCAAAAATCACATGTAGAAAACAAAGCGTAGCACAAAAAAAAAAAAATTATTTGGTTGGATGGAATTGAAACGGTTCCCACCCATATTACATCATGACCATATAATGGTATTAAAACACTTTGGCAATTATGCATATACCTCTTTGCAAGACTCGAACCTGGGTCTCCTCCTTGAAAATTGAGGATTTTAACCGAGTGAGCTCATACCTTTTAATTAAAGGTTAAGGTTCACCCATGGGATTAGAACCTTGGTTCATGGTTTGAAATTCCTTGCTCTCAAACAATTGTTCTAAATCTCTGGGACAAAGCATAACACATAATTGCAAACAGTCCTATTCCAGTTTACAGCAACCACTGCTTGCACAATTTCAAGACAATGCATATACTGGATAAATTTGAGTACAAAAACTCTATGCAGCCATGGTATATAATTGAATATGAATGACAGACAGTACCCATATGCAAAACCATTCAAACAAGCTACAGCAATTAAAAAAAAGGAGAGCACTTCACACCACATTCTACTTGATAATGCCATTTCCCATTCTATCCCAACCAGTGCTAAGCACCAAGTGAACTTGAAAGGAAGAAGTTCATTCATGACTATCATTGGTTGCTAACAGGAAATAAAAAGCATTCACACTATAACAGAACAAATCATATAAGCGTAGCAATAAAGGAAGCTCAGTATTTATTTCAGTGATGAGTATTAATGATTTCCATCTCTGAAGAATCTAAGCAGACAACGCATTACATTAAAATTGAACATTCTTATGCAATAGTGGCACAAAACTCTTTTCCTGCATACTATATCACATATTTCTCTTCACAGGAAAATGAAAATTAATAACAAGACAATCATAAATGCAAGTCTTTTCAAGCATTTGGCACAAGGCTATCCTTTCTTAAAACATATGCATAAAAAATGCTAATCAAAATGGTGAATTTAATTATACTTTGGCACAAATGTAATTTGCAACTCTCTGCCATCAGTAATTTGGTAAGATAAGTATAATACATGTTCCAGGACAAAAAAAAAATGCACCAATAAAATTGAAAACACTTGGTGACAAAGGACCTGCCACAGAAAATCCCAATCAAAAACAATTAAAGCAAGCCCTATTTATTTATAAATTATAACAAGCATAGTGCCTTTAGCCTTATATGCAAGCCAGCAAAATCCAAAATAAAGTGCCCAGAACCAAAAGCAGCTTGTAATCCACGAACTGGCATCATTACGGAATATTATTCAGCCTTACAATTGGCCCACATTAACAGTGCACATTCATTCCTATAAATGTGGAAAAAAGGGCATCAGTTGAGTTGTGGCCTCGTTCAAATATGAATCATAGGGGCATAGTAACCCAACTAAGACTCAGCTCAGACTCGGACTCAACAAGACAAGCAAACCAAGCCTACCTGGATTCTGCGGAAGGTCAACTATGAGTGACATCTTTGACCACCAAATGAAGGACTTTTCCTGTTACACCATCCAAGACTCATGGTCAGACTCGGGGAATTTTGAAAAAAGCATCCATATAAATTCATTTAGAATCAATCACCACGTGGACTTGGATTTTATGACAAGTTTAGAGAGTCGCACAACCATGAATGAACCTATAAGGACTATGCTTCCCAATGGACAGGAACACCCCTACATTATGTCAATATGGGTTTGTCATCAGAGTTGTTTTACAATGAATCATTCACACTAGTATAGTTTTGCAAGGAGTCGTTCAATCAAGGATGATATGACAAGGGAGCTGGATTATCAGCTAAAGAGAATCATAAAGTGTCATAAGAAGTTAGCCCCCTCCAAGATAATTCACAAGAAGAAGAAAACCTGCACCACTGGTGTGAGACATTTTTTTGAAGACTAGAAAAGTTGCTCCTTTTTATTAGACTTCAAATTCTTCAAAACCCCTAGATATCATAAAAGCCCTCTAACTGTGTTGCTTTCCAATTATCCCTTGATGTAGAACAAGATAAAAGTGCAAGGATGAAGAATGTTTGTAAATTATAGATCGGCCCACAATAAAAGCGCGGATATCTCTCTCAAATATGAGGGCAAAAAAGGCCAGCACACACAAGGGGGCTATTTTGCAGGCTGAGCAAATGGTTTCAACATCAATCCCCTCCAGAGTTCAAATGTGCAGGCCCTCTTAGTTGCAAACACCTACGTCCCCCCTAAATTATCAAATTTAAAAAAGAAAAGAAAAAATAGGGAAAAAAAATAAAAGACAACAAAAAACTTAAAAGGTTTGTTTTCTTACTTTCTTAGACACTAAAAAAATACCCAGGACTCGACGTCAATTCTGCCACTTAGCTTTCAAACTACTCTGCCAGAGACCCCAAGTATGACGTCAGCGACAGTTTTACCTACGGGGTTTAAAAACACAGTCCTTGGACACTCATTTACTTCATTTTACTGCCCCGTTACTAAAACGACGTTAGTTTAAGAAATACAGAACATATCCAACTAGGTCACTTGATGCACCGTTGCTAAGATTTGAAAACAAAAAGCCACGCGAACCCTAAAGTAACTAAATACAGCTCAAACAAGCTCAAAGCCGTGAATTTCTCAGTAAGATTCGCAAATTTAACACAGTCATTACTTAGGGCAGGTAAAAACATAAAATAATAAGCAAATAGTAAATACCTCGCAAGCTGAGGCACTTTCTGCCGCTTCTCCTCGGGCGGGTCCTCATCCTTGCCGTCCCTCTCCAGCGCGCGCTTCTCTCTCGTCATTCCGAACCCTCAAACAGAAAATAAACGAAGGCAAAACAAAACCCTCGGCCCTTTAAACCCTCAGATCTGCAAATCCCTGCAAGAAGTGGCAGCAACAGCGGTCCACTTAACCTCCGGGGTCCCTTTGCGAAGAGCACTGTACCTTATTCTCCGTGCAGGTGCCCCCAATCCTGGGGAATCCGTGATCCCCACGAAATCCAAAACACCTGAACGATTTCAAATGTGCTCTGACTCTAAACCAATTGTAGCAACCAAGGTACCAATGGATTCACCGCAGCAAGCGCTTTTTAGTGCGAGAATATACTACGGCCGCCCTTGCCGAGACTCGAACTCGGGACCTGTTATCACCGCGAGGGTCCCAGGGTTATAAATTCCCCACAGACAAGCCTTTCGTTATTCTTGCGTTTTCAGTCCAAAGTCAAGCTCGATACGCTCAATCGCATTTCAGTCTATAGACGGCGGCTGTAGCCGTTAAACGACGGGCCACTCTGGCCCCCAATCTGTCCTTTCGGGGAATCGCCGCGGTCCACGTGGGCGGATGTGCGAGGCGTTTAGCAAGCTGTTTGCAATAGAGCGTTCCAGGATAAGTCGCGTTGGCGGGTAGGTGATGTGTGAGACTTCCGACAGCCGAGATCGACCGTGACGTGGTTTATCCGACGGCACAGCGCCTACTACATACTTTTCCGTGCGTGGACAGTACCACCCCAAGCCGATGGACGCGTACAGGTTGCCACGTGTAGCCGCCGGCCATAAATATAGTTCTTACACGTTTTGAAAAGTGGGGCCCGCTCGCTGCTTTTTTTAATTTATGACAACAGAGCTTCTTGCAGGGTTAAATTTCATGTGCTGATTTGGTGGTATTGAATACTGCTGTGATTGTTTTTGATTAAATTATTTTGAGTTTAAGTGTTTTCTATAGCAATTAAGAAGGTTCCAAGAAATAGCCCTTCATGTGATTCGTTATTTTTAAGATTTGTTGGATTTTTTAGATTCTTTTTTATTTTTAATATAAGATTTTGTATATATATATATAGAGTAAATGTTTTTTTTTAATTTTGGTTTTATGTATTTAATATGAG
The DNA here is from genome assembly GCA_028583015.1 of Wollemia nobilis. NCBI lineage: Eukaryota > Viridiplantae > Streptophyta > Pinopsida > Araucariales > Araucariaceae > Wollemia > Wollemia nobilis. The sequence continues at coordinate 847,247 of JAQPPZ010002146.1, read as the reverse complement.
TATTTATGATTGTAAATATTGTTATAATTAGAAATTGCTCGGACTAGATCTCATAAGCTTAGATGTGAACCAGGGAGATGGACAACGCCCAAAGAACAATGGGAAGAAAGGATATGTACTCTATGTAGCACAGGGGCAGTAGAGACAGAGGAACACTTCATCTATAAATGCCCGAATTTTTCAGATATTCGTGATAAATACAAAGAAACACTTGGGAATGGCTTTATGGCAGATTTATTTGAAGACAGTAAAACAAAAAAAATTGGAGAATTGCTAACCCAAATCAGCAGGAGAAGGAACAACTTTCTCAAAGATATTAAAGATCATATGATATGATTTGAGTAATTGTACTTCCATATTTGAGGTCCCATAGACCATATTTGGGTCTTGCGGACGTAATTAAAATCTTTCATTTCATTTCAGTACCATGAGGATAATATAGTGTTATGTTTTTGGTTTGTACGAGGAGACTCAAGTTCAAACCTAACATAAGGGGATTGGGACCTTTCCAAAAAAAACTCTTCTATAAATAAAAAAAACTCATCCTTTACCCTACAAATTTTGTTCTTTGGAACTATGTAGTGGTATGTCTTTGGGTTTGCTCAATTACAAGGGACCAAGACTCTTTCAAAACCCATGCTTTATTCTAAAAATTACTCAAAAGGGATAGGTCAGTTGGTAGCGGACAAGTGCTTGCTAGGGGTTGTTTAATTCGATTCTATGGACAGTCTTTTTTACTCAACAAGCTAGGGTTTGTAAAAGTGTGTTGCCCTAGTTTGATTTCTTAGATGATTTTTACCCAACAAGCTAAGGTTCATAGAGGTAGGTTGCCCCAATTCAATTCCTCAAATGGTCGTCTTTATCTAATATGTTAGGATTTATAGAGGTTCTCTATAGAGGGGAAAAAATTGTATGTTTAAGAAAGTTTTACTAGATGATCAATCCTTAAAGTTGTTTATTTGTTTTTTTTTAATTTAAAATGTTGTGTATGTTTAATGGAAAGGAAATATTTATTGAGATATATCGGTTTATCTATAATAGAATTTATGACCATGTTTTTAAAACATTTGTTTGTTTTTTAATAAGTTGCATGTAGTTTCTATTGGGATTACTCCTATCAAATATTTGTATTGTTGTTAGGTTAATTACATCATAATTAAGACAACAAATCTTTGGTTCAATGATTGTGACAAATAGTTGATGTAGCCAACACCAAGATTCAAATCTCAACAACAACAAATAACTCAACGTAACTAAATCAATGTAAGAGAGAAGGACAACCCTTTCAAAACTTACTTTAAAAAATAAAATTAAAAATATATATACATCATAATTAGCTTACCTTTTTATTGTAGATATTTTTTATGCCTTTTTATCTTGAATATATCCTTCATCTTTCTCAAAGTGTTATGTTTGTAATCAACTCCATCACATCATTAATAGATCAAGTCTTACTTGTCCAATTACCTTCTAAAATTTGAATTTCACTCTGACGATGATCAACACCACCACGATTATCTAAATCATCGCCCACTCATTTTTTCTTTCTCTATAAATATTCTCACACTTCCAAGAGATTGCATCCAATAGTAATAATATTGTTTTCTATCTGATCCCTACATTCATTTTCACTGATAGCATTAATGATCATTTATGAATCCCCTCAATTTAAATATATTCTCATTTTTTTAATTGCAATTTTAATCCCTTTAAAAGTTATTTTCCTATTATTTGATTACGAGTAAATGAGGCGAATTTTACCTTCCTTATTTTGAAAAATGCCACCTTCACCAACTTTTTTGGAATTTCCTTTGGAAGTACCATTAAAATTAATTTTCATAAATCCAATTTCTAGACAATTATATGTTTTTTAGTACATAGGACTAACTATTTCTATTTTACCATAGATCAAAGCAAATCCTTTGTTTTAATGTTATTATCGACTCTTCCATGTATATTCAAATTCTATGACCAAGTTATTACTATCGTTGTTCCAACACTTGAAAGTTTTCATAATGAGCAACATATTTATAAACATTTTGCAATAGGCAATAATATGGTTTCAAATTTGAACATGATTTTGAGACTTATTTATAAAAAATATATTCTTCCTTTAAACCCATAAATTCCAACAAATAATAGTAGGACCAGTCCTCTATAGATTACATAATGTTTTAGCTTTTAAATAATTAAATCAACTCTTTCAATGTTGATGGAACTACCTAATATATTTTCATGTTTTAAAAAAGTAATCCCAAATTGTGTGAGCAAAGAGACAATAAAGTAAATGGCTTGATGTTTCTAAATCCTTCTCACACAAGGCACATCTAAAAGGTCCATGATATCCTCTTCTTTGTAGACTCTCTCCTATAAGAATTTTACTTTGAATTGATAATGAAAGGAATGTTGAGGCATTAAGGTAGCCTCTAGTGACTAAACATTCTTCCAAGGAAAATATTTGGGAATAGGAATTTTTTATTGTTCTAAATCCTCATATCCCAATTTCATCAAGTATCTATCATGTTTTGATAGATTCCAAACCAATTCATCCTTTCAAGTAAAAATTGGTAAATAAAACTCTTGAAGTATCTTTTGAAACTCATATGCAATTTGTTTCAGTTTCTCCCCTTCAACTAGGTTACTAATAAAAAATCATGATTTGGAGTTGTTGCTCACATTAATATAATTCACAATATGGAAGTTATCACTCATTGTTGTTTCATTGGCCCAATAAGCAACTGTAGTCCTTGGAGTTATGGGGTCGATAAAGTTGTTCATTTTTTACTCGCCTTTCTCCGAGCCATAAGGGACAACTTTCCATAGATAGAGGATGATGAGTGAACTAAATGGATTAGTTATCAGGATCAATAAGCAATAACTAATTTGTCTCCTCTCCTTATCAATCGAGAGAATATTGGGGAGTTTTGTCCCCCTTTGCCTCTCTCTCAAAAGGTTGAGGGAATGGTCGAGTGCCTCTAGTTGTTTCACTCCATTTTGATCAAGAAGTGTCTCTAGGATTGAATCTTCTATGTGAAATAGACCTTTGGACCTTTACAAACTATGCATGCCTAAGCCAATGGTTGCCTTTTTGAATCAAAGATAAGAGGATAAGGCTTCAACCCAAGCATCAAAAAAAAAATTTGCATAATTTCCCTTATTGACTAACTATCTAATATATTTTTTGATCAATTGTAACCTATTTGATATGAAGATTCGCATTAGAGATCCTTTGGGAAGGGTTATTTTCATACATAAGTTTTTATGAGGGGTCATGGTGCCCTCATACTGAGTGGGGTTTGAACCTTGGACCTCACAAAGAGAAGCCAAAGCCCTTACCACTACAGTAAGCTTGCAACTTTCTTAAATAATTGTCTTGCATCAAGAGAACTTACATATTTTTAAAATAATATTTTTACCCAATTCTTTCCTCGATCTCTAAATAATCTCCATCCAAGTTTTTAAAAGAGTTGTTTTTTTGCTTTGTTAATAATTTTATTTTTAATTTTTAATTAATTTATTGAAAAATAAAAAATATTTAAATAAAAATAGATTTTGTGGATATGATTGGTGGAGCTATTAAATGCATTATTTAAGGTGAGTTTCATGGTAGGGACTAAAAATAAACCAAATACAATGCTAAAACGATGGAAACTTTTTAAATTTGACAAACATAAATAAAATACCTTGGAAATAGGGTGTCCAACATCTTATCCTTGTAGATTTTATTTAATTTCCGAGTTAATGATCTTGAAAATAAGGCCTGCAATATTTTATCTTTGTCGATGGTATTTATTTGATAATTAATGACCTTGGAACAAAAGTATCTAACATATGAACAAAAATTTTATTCTATAATTTTATTTATTTTTTATTTTTTGAAAATAAGGCCTCTAATATTTTATCTTTGTCGATTGTATTTTATTTGATAATTAATGATCTTGAAACTAAAGTTTCTTGAAAATAAGGCCTCCAATATTTTATCTTTGTCGGTGTTATTTTATTTGATAATTAATGACCTTGAACAAAAGTCTCCAACACGTGAACAAAATTTTATTCTACAATTTTTGAAAATAAGGCGTTCAATATTTTATCTTTGTCGATGGTATTTTATTTGATAATTAATAATCTTGGAACTAAAGTCTCCAACATCTTATCCTTGTCAACAAAATTTTATTCTACATTTTTTTTACACACGCACACACACCATGCTCCATCGTGGTTTGAACCTAGGTCTCCTAAAAGACAGCCCAAAGCCCTAACTAGTAGGGTGTCTCATGGGATTGGTTGTAGCCTTCTTGAAGGTGTGTACTAGAAGGAAACTATAATCCTCTCTATAATCCCTTGTTATCCATGGTCTACTAATATTTTTGTTTATGGTTTTATATATTTAACAAGGTTGCATGATGTCAATTTCAAGATACTACTAAATTGCAAAATATATGGAACAATTTATAAAAAAATTTGAAAATAAAACTAATATGATTATTATACAATAATAAACACAATATCTTGGTGTAATTTGGAAATAAATAAATTGGTAATACTTTATCTATCTAACATGCTTTATAATGATTAAGGGGTGAAAATTTAGAGCATTTATGATGAAATTAGGTTTTTTAAAAAAGAGTAAAGGCTTGGATTATTGGATATAAGAATAAAAGGATGAAAAATAATAATAATTTGCAAAGACAAGGACTCCCTCTCAAGGATAATGGAGAATTTGACTATGGATGTAGAATGACAAGTAAAAGATTTGATAGTTATAATTAGCTTGATATATAGTTTTAATTACGAAATATCAAAGAGATATGGATAAACCTATCTTATCAATTTTCTGTATTCTAGAAAGTTTTGAAAATATGAGCACTAAAGTTTTTATAACTCATGTTTAAAAGACTTGAAATACAATTGTAAACTTTTTTAAAGGAGATACAACTATAATTGCGATAGGAGAAATGTTAGCTTTTCTTTTAGATTTTAGAGATATATAATTTTAAGAATAACTTTTATTTAAAATTTAATATTAATGATTTTGGTATTTAAGTCTAATGAACAAAGCTTGAGTGGTTGAGATAATTTATATTTCACAAAGAAAAATCACATTCAAGTTTCAACAAGCATAAAGGACAAATGTGTGTGAGATGTGGATTCTTAACCTAAATTGAGTTGTCTTGGTCTAGTTATAAACTAAAATCCATAAGGGCCCATTAGAACAATTCAGGGTTTGTAAATATTTAATGCATACTTATATACACATAGATATAAATGTGACTAAAATTTTTTAGACATAACTTTTTAATGGGTTATCACAGATTTAGTTTATAACAAAAGATAACTCACTTCGGATCAAACACCCACCACTCACACTCAGGATCTCTATATCTATGAATACTTTAAGTTTACTTTTCTTTATGAAAGAAAATATATTGTAAACTAAGCTCAATGAGAAAAACACATATAATTTCAATAATATGTTAATATCTAAGACTTAATATTAATAATAATTATAGAATTTTCATGATTTTAATGCATCTTCATAATTTAGAATATTTTTAAATATTTAACTTTAAAAATTTAATAAAATAAATGTAATTCTTTATTATAATTGGCCAACAATATGATATGTGACAAAATAGAGGACATGCATGGTCACCTACCTTCAATACGCATAACAATTTATTTATTGTTGTATATATTTTATGCACTTCACTACTTACCATGAAGATGGTCGCGGTGGTGCTTCTATTTCTATCTCCTCCAAACTTGAGGATTGTTTGTTTGGATCTCGCGAGGATCCTTCTCATCATGTGGTCTGGATTTTGTTGAATATTAATGAAAATACCTTGGGCATGTCTGTTAGAAAATGGAATACTTGATATTATTGAATGAAACAGACCTTGCTTAAATAGCAAAGGTGTACAATATGATCCATTGGATCATAACTAACTAAGCTAATATCAACCACACAAATTATCCTAGTAACAACTTAGGATATAATTTATTATTCTAACACCCCCCCTTAAGTGGTACTAGGATATACTAACACCCCCCTTAAGTGATACTAGGAGGTAGTGAAAAAACAACAAAACCAAAAAACAAGTGGCATATCCACAAGTATGAGTCCCGACAACAAGGCCTGATAAGGTACTCATGTACAATATATCCATAAAAAAACTATTGAAGAGATGATGAAAATCCACAAGGGAGAAAACCATCTGTCAGAATAGAAAGAAGGAGGAAGATGTGCATGGAGTATGGAGAGGAAGGAAGATGTCCTCTTGAACCCCCCCTAGGATAACTTCCATCAAGAGGCCTGCAAAGGATCCATGAGATGTCTCAAAAAAGTAGAGAAGCCTCGTCGTTGAATTGCATGAAAACATACTCCCATACTGGTGCTTGTGACATAGATCAAGGTTGTGAACCATGATAAAAAGGTCACTAAAGAAAACCCTCTAAAACCAAAGTGTCTCAAAAAGAAGAGTGAGAAAATAGTGTGGAAAGAACCACAAGAATCGCAAGGGATGTCTAAATTGACTCCATAAGCATAAGTATGTGGTTACCACCTATATGAACACAATGGGCTAATAACAAGGTCCAAACTTAGTGGACAAACAACTTACTTCAAGAGAATATAAAAAATAGAAAAGGGCACCAATGTAGGTTCAATGTGTCCTTATGGTGACCTCCTCATCCTACCGGAATGCATGGGTAACCAATCACTGCAACCGCTAGGTGATATAGAGGAGATGACTAGATACTAGGATCACATTAACAAATGCCTGAGTGTCGGGTTCAACCGAGAATGCACTCCATGATACAGTAATTTTTTAGCCATAATTTTTTTTGGAAAATAGTACCAAAACTAAAAAAGGACACCTGCATTGTGTCTGACTCGAAAAATCATTTTCGATGACTATAAATACCCTTATATTGGGATTTCAATGAGGCCTACATCTTGTAGGAATACAATAGTCTTCTTCTTCCCTCACAAGGAAATATTCCAAAAAAAATTGGAATAAAAATTGGTTCAATCAAAGTCACATGGGCCCACCCTTTTTAAAATATTATTTGTGGGATAAATATGACTACCCTTTTAAAAGGGAATACATGGCCATATATTAAAAAAAAATACCCCACTATGCTATGATGATATTTAAAAACTACCAAAAAAAACTGTCGATGGTTTGAAAAAAAATTGTTTTACGAGTTTCTTGTTTACTAGAACTCGCCAAAAAAGTCGTTGTCATCAATTAAAATCTCACATATCAGACGGTTACACAAGAGCGATGAATCACGAACTTAAAATTCCTTTTAGCGCATATAAAAAATCACCCTAGCTTACTACATCATATTAGAAGCACTGCATCAGATCTTAAAAAAAAACATTTATCACAGCAGCAGTAGCAACTTTTGAAGCTTCCATCTCAGATTTGATACTCGATCGGCTCTTCCATTAGACGACGGGAAAATAAATCCCATCCTCATCTCATCAGAATATTTAACACTCCCACTGCAGCCCTCATCGAGTTTCACCGACGCCAGAGACCCCCATCAAGAAGCCTGCAAAAAATACAGTGCCCCTCCCAACATGACTCCACGCACCCAGATTCGTGATCCACCTCCATCGAAATATAATTCATCGGACTGGAATTGATCTTTGACGCATTGGCTCCCCAACTTTGCATGCTCCGATTCGACTCCTTTGTTGCAATGTCTTCATAAGATGACTGTCGTCTTAGGAAACTGTGTCCGCTCCATTTTTCTCGATGGTAGATTTGCCACCATTTGCAATAATATCAGCAAGGATTTTAGACTTGTATGCCTCAATAGCAAAAAAAAAGGTAATTCTTTGATGTGCAACAACAAACATGCTTTAAAAAGGTGCTTTGAGAACACATTGTTTTCTTTGGCTGCATGAATTAATCTGAGAGTGCATCCGTTATTGTGGGGATAATGTTGTCCAATATTTTGGAGACTACAAAAATCACTAGCAGAATCTTCGGGTCCACTCCACTAAGCCAGAAATCATCGATGGAATATGTTGGCTTCGTTATTTGAGGTAAAACAAAACACATCTCGTGGCCACGGTGCTCCTTAGGTTTGGTTACCGCCCGGGCCCCTCTGTAGTGTAAGTTTTGAAATCACTCTCCTATAGTTCAGTCGCCACCTGGGCCTCATGCTTCATTGGTTAGGTATAAATCTACTGCCGCTGTCTAGCAATTAATCCGGTTGCCAAAAATTTTTACAAGCCTCACTCAAACATGGAGATCGTGGCATGGCCACATATTTTGCACGCTAATGAAAAACAACTCATGAAACATGCAAACTAAGTTTTGCCTCAAAGTTTTGCCCCTCTCACAGTGATACAGATGTTACGCCACAAAGTTCTACCTCGAATCAAAATCCGCACCAAAAAAAATGAGAGACATCTCAAGTGATGCTGCTCCTTTTAAAATTGACGACCAGTTATTCACGGTAAGATATCTTCTTCAACGATAGAAATATGGGTTCGCTGCACCACAGAGAAACTAGGGGTGAAAGATCTTCATTTTGTTCTAGTAATTGTTTTTGCTCATCATGGTGGTGTCAATAACAAAGATCTAGTATTTCACCTTATACTGCAGTCATGGCAAAATTTGGCATCAAGGACAGTAGTTCAATGATAGATACTCCACATTGTAACAACAACGTGAAATTACAAATGCGTCCTTATGCACTTCCACTATAGACGAGTATCGCCTTCACAGTATCCTCTGGCAGAAACTAATCCATCAAATCCATTCCTGGTGCTGCCATGCTAGCAGCTACCAAGTCCTGAACATCCATTGCGGTGGTTTAACCAGATTTAAACAATTTTCTTGGCAACGAGCATCATTCCTCCATAACATAGCAGAAAAAAATTAAAGTTGATCACCCACGAGTGGAAGAATAACCAGTGTGGCGGGGCTTCCACTATTGGAAACATCACTTTCAACAAACACACAGCCCACCTTTCTCCTTTTTCCCGCGTAGCCACGTTGTAGGAAGACTCGATAAAATATGCCACTATCATGTGGAAAGTGCGAAAATGTAGAAAAAAGGAGACCCTCAACCATGAAACCGTGAAGTCGATGTCGTTTTTGATGCTGCAGTACACCAACAAAATCCTAGGAAGCTTTGTGGTCACCGCATCGAATTCCAGGAAGCTTTTTCCTCTAAGCGCAGTTCCAAAAAATAGAACAATCCTCTCCTATGTCAAGGCGCCACATGTGCCAAAAATATTAGATACGAGAAATGCATCAACAGTCTTCACAGGCACAATTTGAGCGACAACATGAGTGGTCTCCAGCAGGCCAAGTACAATAGGTGCTCAACAAAAAAATAGCCCATTAAGGCTGTTATTCCAACATTTTCTCGGTCGGCTTGAGACCACATAAAAAAATTCTTATACAAGACTGCACCAATTGTCACACATCAAAAAAACTATACGTCCTAATGAGTGCGAAGAGTGTCAAAGGAAACCTCTGGGAAAACACCTCTTCTGCAGCTTAGATGGAAAGAAATAATCGGATCTTTTCAAACTCGCATTAGGGATAAAATGGTTCTTTGGATGGCAACAATTAGGGTTTTTTCAAAAAATATGAAATCACCCTCAACACCTTTCAATTTACCAAAATCCAAACAAGAAACAATAGTAAAATCTGATGAAAAAACCATCTATGAAACAAGAACAATATGGCAGCCCTGATATTTTCTTTGAACTGTCACCGATAATGATTGCACTATTCTAGAAACTCAGATCTGCAGTATAAGATTGCAAATCGATATAAAAGTAAAAAAAAACTAAAATGACATAAAAAAAAAATTAACCTTCTGTTTTCTGATCCATCAAAATATGGAGAGCATACTCCCTTGATAAAAAAATATTGAAGGAAAAAAAAGAGAGGGAGAATTTCCATGAGGGAAATCCCCCCATGAGGAAAAGCTCCTCAGGCTCACAGGGTAGGGAAAGTCCGCTCTGATACCATGTTAAAAAATGAATACTTGATATTATTGAATGAAACAAACCTTGCTTAAATAGCAAAGGTGTACAATATGATCCATTGGATCATAACTAATTGAGCTAATCTTAGCCACACAAATTATCCTAGTAACAACTTAGGATATAATTTATTATTCTAACATTGTCAACATTTATGCATCTAATGATGGGCCTAGTCGCTCTACCCTTTGGTGGTACCTGGCTGATCACCTATTGATGACATATTGGATTTTTTGTGGTGATTTTAATATGGTTAACCATGATGAAGATAAAGTTGGTCACCTCCCAATGCGTCGGTGTGTTGGAGAGCATGAGACTTGGTTTTTTATTAAACGCAGACGAGATCTTTTTTATCCCTTTATTGCTAGCATAATTGCACGCCTCCACCTTGGTTCACATGGTCCAATTTTTTTACGGGTAATGATAAAGTCTACAAGCGCCTTGATCGAGTTATGATGTCAGAGCAACATTTTTTTTATTCTGCTCCATCAATAACAAGATTATGACAGTATGGGATCAATTCATGTTATCAGATCATTTTCCAATTTCCTTTCAGATTGAGTGGAGTGGTTGCCAATTTAATTTTTCATGCAAGCAATTTTATTTAAATACTTTTTTATTGCAACACCCTGGCACCATTGCTACGATTGAGCGAATTTGGAATTTATTACCTCGGCCTCCTCACTCTATTAATTGGATTTCTTGTTGGAATGAAGCAATTATCCGTACTACCTCTTTCATGCGACATTTTGGTAAATAGTTGGCACATGTCAAAAAGCATGCTCATTTGGTTGTTACGAAGGAGTATCAATGAAATTTACGGTTGTTGGAAAATGATCCGTATGATTGATAGTTACAAACAAGGGTTTTTGGTCTTCACCACCAACTTATAGTCCATGAATGACATGAAGCCAAGGGGTTCAAATTTGGGCTTGTTTGCATTGGCTAAGGGTTGGTGATTGCCCTTCCAAAGCCTTTTTCAAGTCTCGTCATTCCACACAGGCTAAGATTTAGATCAAGGTTGTTCAAGTCTCTCATGGTAGGCTGACTTCTCTTCCTGATATTTCTTCGGCCTTTTTGGATCATTATAAGCTTGTTTTTCAAGCACAATAGGATTCTCTAGAACGTCAAATGGTGCTCCAACAGTGTCTTGATGTTGTTCCTACTAAGTTGTCTACTTATGACAAACTTCTTTGTGAGGCTCCTCTTTCACTTGATGAGCTTCATAATGCTCTTATGACTATGTCAGATGATAAGTCCCCTGGTCTTGATGGCTTTCCATATGAATTTTATAAAGCCACTTGGAAGTTTATTGGGCCTGATCTGCTCAATGTCTACAATGAAGCGTTAGCCAATAATTCTTTGGGTAATATTATCAATCGTGGAAACATTAAATTTATTCCTAAAGCGAGTAATCCTGAGCTTATCACCAGTTGGTGACCTATTACTCTACTTAATGTCTCTTACAAGATTTTGGCTAAATCTTTAGCTCTTTGTATTTGCAACATTCTCCCTATAATTATCATACTGGAGCAAACGAGCTTCATTAAAGGGTGTTACATCTTGGATAATCTTATTGTTGTCTGGGAAGGTTTAGAATGGGCTCGTATCTCTGGCCAAAAGCCCTTTTTCCTTAAAATAGACTTTGAGAAAGCTTATGATCGTATTGAGTGGCCTTTCATTCTTGCCATGCTCCAAGCTCTCGGCTTTGGCCCCTTTTTTATCAGGGTTGTCAATATGTTGTTTGTTGATGCTTCAACTTGTCTTACTATTAATGGACTTAGGTCAGAGGATTTTGGTTTGTTTTGTTCTATTCATCAGGGTTGTCCTTTGGCCCCCTCGCTTTACATCCTTGTTGTTGAAGCTTTTGGTTATCTTCTTGCCAATCAAGCATCTAAGGGGTTGATCAAAGGTATTATTTTGCTTGATATGTCCACCCAACTTATTAATGGGCACTTTGCAGATGATTATTTTCTCACTATCAATGAGGATGAGGTTTTAGTTTCAACTACTTTGGTTTGTTTGGACACTTTTTGTAAGGCCTCGGGATCCAACATCAAATGGTCTAAGTCCCTTTGTTTTTGCCTTGCTTCTTCTTCTATGCCTGCTTGGCTTAGATATTTTTCATGGCATTGGCTTCAAAGGGGTGAGCATTTTAAGTTCTTAGGAATCCCCTTTGCTTTTGATAGCTCACCCTCTGAACTCTGGTAGTATGTCATTGATAGAATTGAAAAGAATATTTCTTGTTGGGCCTCGCATCCCCTTTCTCTTGCCGGTAAGTTTCAGGTTTGCACAAAGATTCTTGCTGCCACCCATGTTTATTACTCTTCCTGTTGGGCCCCTTCTAAGAATTCTTATAATAAGTTGGCCAGACTCCTTAGGGATTTTCTTTGGGCCAAGGGAAAGAATTTGCATGGTTTTCATCGAGTTGCTTGGGATATTTGTTGCACGCCTATTGATAAGGGTGGGATGGGCATCATTGACATTTACAGGTAAAGCATTTCTTTGTGTGCTAAGTGGGTGGTTAAAGCTATTGAAGGCCCTGAAGCCTGGAAGGTTTTGATTCATCATTGTATTTCTTCAGGGCTACCTTATGGGTGCAAATCTTGGGCTAATATTGGCCTCCATACTCTCATCATTACTTCTGCTCTAGTTAAGATTCAGGGTTCCTTTGTTGTTAAAAGTATTTGGTGAGCTTTTGAGGTGGTGAAACCTCATCTTCATTGGATTGGTGATGGTTTTCGTAATGGTATTTCATTCAATTCTCAGAATATCTGGTGGTCTCCTATTCTGTCTAACTCTTCAGTTCTTCTTGCTAATATGCTAGGGATTAAATCTTTGAGGTTGTTTCACAAGGGCATCTGCTATATTAATGATTTAGTGCACTCTCAAGACTGGATTCCTTGGCTTGATCTCAAATAGAAATTTAATCTTCAAAATTTAGATCTTCCTTCTATTCTTAAGATTCAAGAGCTCATACTTGATGTCATGCTTCATAAGCTTGACCTTCAACCCCCAAGTGCCTGGTGGAGGGATTGGCGTTGGAATGTGGATACTCCTTTCAAGAACTACTCTTCTTCCTTGCTTTATCAACTTCTTAGTCCTGTTTCCCCTGGTGTTGATAAACTTAATGAGAGATGGCAGACTCATTCTACCTCCTATACTTGGATTGCTCATCTGAACCATATCTGGTAGTCTAACCTTGAACCCAAGATTACCTTTTTCTCTGGTCTCTTATTTATCAAGGGCTTCCTATGGGAGAGAGACTTAGTAGGGTTGGTATTCCTAATCCTAAGTGTCCAGCTTGTGGTCATTTTGAGACTTTCAAACATCTATTTTGGTTCTGCCCTCGTGCTCAGTCTGCTTGGTCCTGGATTCACTCATTGTTCAAGCCCTTTCATCCTAAATTTTTTAGATGGTAGATGATATTTTTTGGAGATAATAGTTGTTGGCCTACCTATATTGCTACTTTGTGGAATTTCTTTCATGCTATTATTTTGTTTCAACTTTGGAAAGCTAGGAATGTTGTTGTCTATTTTGGAGATTCAATTTCTAGTCAGTTTTCCTTGCATGAAAAGATTACAGTATTTTTTATTGTTATTGTTCAACTCCATTCGCAGGCTTCCAAGTTGACTCATGAGTTGGCGCATTTGATAAATCTTGTCAGGTTCTAGCGTGAGGCTCCATGCACTATCAACATGGCTTTGCCTAACCTCCCTCCACCTTAAGGTCCCTCTATTTCTTTGAGGCCTCGACGTAGCAGGTTGAGGGGGTGACATTTTCTAGCATCAGGTTGTTCTGTCAATGCCCACAGTAGGGCTTGGTCTCCTCTTGGAGTGGCTCCCTTTGTTTAGTTATTCTGTTTATTCACCCTTTTAGGGGTTGGTTTTGTTTTTGGCCTCGAGTCTTTACGATGTTGATTGTTTGGGTGGCCTTGCACCCCGAGCTGTGATTTTTCCAACTCCATTTTTATTGTAACCTCTCTTATTTTTTATTGAATATAATTGTTGGTTCCAATTAAATATATATATATATATATATATATATATATATATATATATATATATATATATATATATATATATATATATATATATATATATATATATATATATATATATATATATATATATATAATTAAGATAGATGAATATGAATTTGTAGTTTTCCCTCTTGGTTGAAAGATATTCCAATAAGTAATAATCTATTAAGTAAAGCATATATAAATAAATTATAATTTTTTTTAACTATAACAAACACATATAAGTAACTTCAAGGTTACTGCAGTGGTAAGGGCTTTGACTTCTCTTTAAGAGGTCTAAGGTTCAAACCCCACTCACTATGAGGGGACCATAACCCCTCATAAAAACATGTGTAAACTCATTGAAAAAACAAACACATATAAGTGATAGATATTGCTTGGGTTTTATTAATAAGGAGTTGTAAAGGTCCTATTGCTTTTTGAATATAAGATTTTATTATTATGTACCCAAACGAGGAGGGATTTAAAGGATAAGAAAAGATGACACATATCCCACCCAAACATGAAAATATTTAAAGGTAAACATTAAATATATAAGACTATATAAAATATTTAATAATATTGGAACAATCCATTTTACATAGATAAGGTGGAAACAATGGCAACTTGAAGTTCATTGCATTTAGCAATTACTAGATTAAAGAAAAACATGAAACATTATTTGTATATATACATTGACTTTTGTACAATAAATTAAACTTAAAATAACATTCCCCTCCTTGTATTGTTTATAGAATAAATATCAAGGATTTAGTTACATACAAAGTACATGCATTTATCAATGGGTTCTCCAAATTTCATCAGTACAAATCAAGGATGTGCACAACCATATACTACCTTTGTGACAAAGTGAGGTAGTTATACCTATGATTTTCCCTTTGAGCTAAAGAATATAGAATATGTTAATAATTTTTTTCTAATTTTGTTGTAATATTTAAAGGCTTTGGGCATGATTTCCTTTTAAGTTTATTTAGGTAATTAGATAGTTTATGACTTCCTAATATATTTTACATGTTGATATTTGAGCATATATTTGAACCTTCTCAATAAGTGTGTCTCTTCTATGTCTTATGAGACATCACTCATGCGTATATTTATAAGACTGAAATGTTGGTGAATCTTGTCAAGAGTGCAGTGGTATTGTAACTTAATAACCACAAATTCCACATGAGATATGAGTTAGCTTTTCTTAGATGTTATAGTTACTCATGCAACTTCATTTGCAATTATAAAAAAGTCTGGTCCAAGGTACATTAGAATAATTATTTTATAAAATTCATATTTTATATTGATGAAGTGTAGAATAAGAAGAGTTTAATAATAACCTTTAAAAGTGCTTTTTAGTACACTAGTCTTACAATTATAATATTTGATAAAGTTGTTCCTTATTCATGTAAATGATTTTGAGAAGGCAATTAGGAAAATCGCTCCATATCCAAGGAAGGATCATATGGACTACCCAACCTATTCTAACAACTAATTATTAAAAGTTGTCATGATGCAATTTAGAGGAGGGGTTCTATTGAAATACAACCTCTTCTAATAGCTTGAACCTCTCACAAAAAATATACACAAAACCAACACATTAAAAACAACAAAACACTTGCATTTATTTGTTAAAAAAAAACACAATAGCAATTGAAACTTCTCTTACCGACTCCTTGGTGGTCCCTTGCAAATCCCTTGTCAAAACTTTGTCGATCCCTTGTCAACTGCTTGTCGGTCCCTTGTCGATCCTTGTCGACAAGACACCTCAAGTTGGAATGTGACCCTCGTCACCTATGTGGGCCACCACCAATCACTCTACCATTTTCTTCATCAATTTAAGCTCAAATTCATGCTAAAAGGTTGAGTGATTTTTTATTCTTTCTCTTATCTTTTTTTTTTTTTTTTTTTTTGTGATGCAAGATTACCTGTACACCGAGATGCTCCTGCATCATACATATTAGGTAAGATAAAATGCTTCATGAGCTCCGGATCATGAATATTTTATGAAATCTTCAAATGTGATCCCATACTTGGAGAATTTCATATACTTTATTTCTCTCATATGACTCTTTGATAACTTCCACTTATGCATCTCTTATCTATTATACTTGATTCATAATAGTGTCCCTTCTTATACCAAATTTTTCTATGACCTCTCTAAAATTTACTTTAAGCTTTGTTGGCATTTTCATGGCCAAATTTTCTCTCATATTTGTCTTCTCCACTTTCCTTGACTCTAATAAGTCAAACATTTAGACTTTCAAACCTTGCACTTCTCAACAATTGTTGACAATTCTATTGTACATCTCCTTGATACATTCAATCTTCATCTTTTCCAGTTTAGTCTCAATATCTGACATGCTTCTTGGAGAGACTTTGGGTTTATTCTCCTTTGACATGAATTTATCTTCAAAGTCATTGCCATGTCTTTCTTGTTCCCTTGCTTTGTTCCTATGGCCAAGATTGTAATTAACATGATTTGTTTTAGTCTTTAACTCTTTCAAACCATTCATAGTTTCCACTTCTGAATTAGATATGTTGATGTAGACGATAAAAATATGCACCATAGAAAACATGTAAATAAAAGAACAATAAATAATGTGTATTGTATATGCTTTCATCCTCTTTTTCTTATTATAATAAAACCCTCGTGGGGTTATACAAATATGTATAGAAGGGATTGAATCCTCTTTTACAATGTAGAACGGTGCATGTATCTTGTTTTTGCTACAACACTGAATGAGCAGGTTTCTCGTGATCGTCGCTTCGTTGGATCTGGGTTTGTTGGATCTGAGGTATCTACGACGGAGTCTACATTTGCATTTGCTGGATCCGCATCTGGATGTCAACTGTCAAGGGGGTCGATGGTTGTGTATTCTGATCATTTGAGATCTAGATGATTTTGATCCACGACCATCTAAGGACATACAACCGTGAGTTGGAGTATCCTACTACTACATTTGGATTTGGGTTGGTGTTTATGTCTATTAGCTCTACTGCCTGGATGTATGTTAGATCTGGATCGAGATCGGATTTGCTAGATTTGTCAGATTTGGATATGCATATCTACATAAAAAGAAACAATGCAACTGATCAATAATACCTATCGAGCCTACCAAAGTGAGATTTGGTTCTAAAATAGATAAAAATCAGAACGCAAAAGGGTACTTAATATCTATAAAAGGAAAGTATTAAATGGTAAATAAATAAATATTCGCCTTCCTTTGTTATCGTGGTTATTGTTGTGTTGGATTAATGTCGTGTCTGATTGCACCGTGCTGCGTTTGGAAGTTTAAATGCAGGTTGGATGCCAACCATCTAGGTCTAGACGATTGTAAACCAAGATTGTCTAGGGTCGAATGACCATGGGCTATGGTGTCCTGTCACTGATGAATCTAGGTCGATGCTTGCAGAACGTTACGATCAAAATTTGGCATGGGAGGGGGGTGGTTGCATGTGATTTCCTTAGGATTTTGGATGCAAAGTGGGCTCGAGATTTCAACAATACTTTGATGCATATACCATCCTCATGCTCCATGAAGGAGGAGAGGGTGCATTTATAGACTTCCCATAGGGAATGGATGAGGTGGTGGCTCAACCAATTAAGTGGTGTTTGCTAGTGCTCTTTTTTGCATTTGGTATTATCCTAAAGAATGCATGCTTGTAGAGGAGGATAAGCTTATATTGGAAATATCATTGAATGTGCACACCTTAGAGTTATCATCAAGAATGCACGTGCAATTTTACAACAATGTGTGCATATTGGATATGCATGTTAATTGAGTGTGTATGCTGAACTAAAAGTGCATGTGGATTAAATATGTATTTTAAATTAATTATTAATGTTTATTTGTATGTGCATTTTAAAAAAATTTATGTATTTATATTAAATATGTTTATTTAATTGAAATGTGCATTCTAAATTGTGAGTGCATGTGGATTAAATATGTGTTTTAAATTGATCATAAATGTTTATTCATATGTGCATGTTTGAATATTTTATGCATTTAAATTAAATATGTTTATTTATTTCATTTTAATGTGCATGCTAAACCATGAGTGCATGTTGGGATTGCGTGCGTATTGGAAATATCCAATGTGATGATGGAGGTACAACTATAAGGAAAAGGGTGATCCTTTCTTGCGCATGATCAAAATGAGGGATGTGAGGTGGAATTGGAGTGAACTCGGATGATGTGACCATGGGATGCAAAGGGGAATGTCCCCGTAATATCCATGGGTTAGACATAGGGGGTGAGTGGATGGGTAGTGTCATGACCCTCCCTTGGTAGACTTTTTGATGGTTGGATTTATGATTGACTATGCTATCTGGATAATGAAATGATTACCTATATCTTGATTAGTTTATGCAAGACTTATATTCTATGGGAAATGAAATGTATTTTAACTAATGGAATGGTTGGTTTCTGCTTGGTTGGGTTTTATTTGATCTGAACAGATGCATTGTAAGGAAGATTAATAATGGTGCTATTGTTTATTGTAGACAATCTTCTCCTTGATATGATTCAATTTGATATAATAATTTTAGGATGAAATTTTTCTAGATTTTAAAAGAGCTCCTTTGGAGAAGAAATGGATACATATAATATAAATAATAGTTTGTTTTGTTTCTTCTTAAAAAAAGATATCTTCTGTTGGCTTCATGATGTTAGCTTGAATAGAAAATATGAATAGAGTGGACCAATGTTTTGGTTGTTTGAAAAACAACATAAAAGAAGACTTTTCTCCAAGGTAATATGTTCCCATCTATCATATATATTTATGATTTGAGCTAAGCGACCCGACTGGGCGAGTATAAGGAAAATTGCAATGAAAAGGAGTTACTGAATCATAATTAGAATGGATAAAAATATTCGGATTTGAGGTGTTGGCACCGTAAGTTGTTAGAAGCCTTATTTTGTTGGTTGTTACTCTTTTAAACACTCTAGATGGTGAGGAACGTGTGAGCCCAAGTTACTGTTTATACTTATCGCTCAATGAACACTCCGAAGAGTGGAGAGATGGGGAGTAATGGTAAGATTTTCGAAAAATATGGGGGAGTAAGGAGTGTGAGAAGAGGAAAAAGAAAAGTGCAGGGCAAAGGATAGAGGAAGAACGACAAAAAGTGATTAGAAAGTTACAGGCGGTGAATGTCTTGAGGAGTAATCACTGGGTGAACCAGGTATTATACTGAGGTGCCTTTGTTTTACCTTGCAAGTTTATGCTCTATGAGATTTAAAGCATAAAATTAGTTTGGAAAAAGAGCTTGATGAGACTATGATGGTTGATAACTGAGTGAGCATAGTTTGTTGTCATTATTATAGAGGATTGTCATATGTCTTTGATTATATCTACAATAGGAATATACCTCTATTTATTATTCTTGTACGTAGAACTAGTATAAAGAGATTTTGGAGGTGTTGATTGTTGTGCTCGCTGCTAAGTTGGCATTATCGTTGCTTGAGTGAATCTTCAGTAGTGAATGTGATGGATATTTAATGTTGTCTGCCTATAAATATAGTGTGATGTAGACAAAAACCTTCAAATACCTAAGAGAGAGTAAAATTTGAACTGGGTAGTCTTTGTTAACTTAGCCTTACTAGCAAATGATTTTTATTATTTTTAAAATAGACCCAAGATACGAGGTAAACATTAACAATCTTAGATGTGGAAGATCTTTTGTTTTTTTTGGTATTGGGTTGTAATTGGAGTACCAACGGGTTGAGATGTAAAATATTGTAGTCTCCCAACATTAGAATCATCTAATGTCACTAAGAAGTGGTGATTGTTTTGCTAAAACCGATATCTAAGATCTGGAAGTGTTGCGAGGTTAACTTTGGTCAATGGGGTTGATCTACCACACCTTTCTAGTTTTCAAAATTGAGTTTGGTGGGGAGAGCGTTCCTCAACTCCGTAGTTATTTTTCAATAGTTGTTTTGCATGCGCATCAGTTGGATCGCTATTAACCTATGCTTGGAGAATAATTTCCTCGAACAATGGTGTTGTGACAATGGTAATATTTGGGTGCTTTGTATTTACTATAATTTCATATGATTACACCAGTGTATTGAATGAAGCGTGTTTGATTTATGAAAGGGCTTTGTAATATTTATCTCTAGTGAATGGAATTGACTGTTTTCATTAGATTCATTTAAAATGCTTTATTTCATTGTGCAAGTTATGTAGTTATGGTCTAACGAAAGTCGTAAATCACATAGAATTTTATTTCCTACAAAAGAAAGAAGAGCTCTTTGGTTGTAGTGTATTGCTGATTTTATATTTATGCATTTATCGTACTAATGCATGGAGCCTCTTGTATGAAAAGAGTTAAGGTATGGTATTCCTTTGTGTTGCTGCTAATTCTCTAAAGGATGTGAGATCAAATTTTGGTTTACACTTAACAGAGTTAGTAAGACTTCTTAAAGGATTAATAAATTTGCAAAGACAAGGACCTCATGCAATAGAAATACAGGAAATTTGTAGAAGTTGAGATGGGAGGCGAAAACGGTTAAGAATAGTGGAATAATATTCCAGTTAGCATCTTCTATTTCGTACTAAGCTTACTACGAATGTATTTCTTGTTTGGTCTTAACCTTTTGAAAGGAAAAATAAAAGTGATGAGATGAATACATTTGAGTAGTAGTGAAAAAACATTGATGCTTGTGATAACATAATTGTAGATCTGAGTTCTCACTCTTCTATAGATGAGTTTCAGGTGTTAAGTTTGTAAAATTTAGGACAAGAGAAGGAATGTGCCCATGGGATAATTTTTGAATGATGTATAATTCTTGGTTAAATTGAAAGAGGATTTTGTATATATAAGTGTTCTTTGTATTTTAAATGAAAACCTTTTATAGCATTTTTGAGTTTGTATGTGTAATTGTTCTTTCTTTCAGTTCCTTTATATTCAGATGATATTTTCAAAAGGAAATTGCTGAAAGCTGTGAAAGACTGGAATTATGTGGTTAAACTTGTGTTGAAGGCTTGCTTTTAGGGTTACTTGAGAAAAAGCATAATTATATTAAAGTCACACTCTTTTGCAATAGTGTAAATCTAATTTGGAAGTGTTAATATAAAAGTAAATAATAGGTATAGAGAGTAACCAATGGACTTTATTGTTAAAAAATATATAGATGAGATATATTTGAATGCTCTTTAGAGGATAAATAAAGGTCATACAATAGTTCCACAAGTTAAAGGATAAAGAGATTTTCTAGTGGGATGATTAGATCATTACTAACATGTGATGGATAATTAAAGATCCCTACATGCATATGTCACCTACATTAAAAGACTTATGTAGGATAAAGAATTGGTGCAGTCCTTTCATCTGAATGAAAGAGAGGAGTCAATGCTAGATCATTCGAAAGAATTGAGAAGGATAGCTTGACTTAGTAAACATTCACTCAATACTCTTGCATAGTTGGACTTATGTAAGTTGTAGGTATGGGTGACCCTTTAAGAGAAACTAAGTGAAGAGCTTATTGTTGTGGAGAACATTTAAAAAATTAGTTTTGGATTGACCTCTTTGACACAGGTGTCTTAAAAAAAAACAAGGCTTGAAATTTAGGGTTATGAAAGGTAGCCTAGGCATTAATTAACTAATTATTTAACTAACTAATTAATTAATACCTAGGTGAATGAATATTTAATTCGATATTTTAATTAATTGTGATTAATTAATTAGCATTTAAGATGCTTGATTTTGGTGTCTACAAATGTCCCTTTTTGTATCGTATTGTGTGAAAACACAATGCGATGCAAAAATAAATGACACTTGTTGGATTGATGGTGGCGATGGTGGGTGAATGATGAAAATGACTTTTGGCTTAAAGGGGTTGACGTTTGATTATCCCAAATCAAGAACAATTTAGGAGGCCCTAGTGATGGAAGTGATATATATCTTTGAACCTTGTTGTTGATAAATTGATGAGTGCAAAAATATGTTAACTAATAGCTAAAATACTGAGACATGGGCTTTCAACCGTGGGGTCTTTATGCTGGAAATTATGCTAATGTGACAATTGGCTTTCAATCGTGGGGTCATTGTGCTAAGAACTATGCTAAAATGATATTATGCGAATGATAGTCATGGACAAGGTTCTTGGACAAACGTAGAGTTTAAAAATGGGTGTTTGGGTATTGATCTTGTTTGGGATAAAATTTTGTTGGTATTGTCTACCCCCTCAAGTGACAAGTCAACATAGGATGACATGGATGATGGTGACGAGGCGATTGATATTATTAGGATTATGCTATATTGATGAAAGGTGGCAGGTGATTGGATGGCTTTGGGAGGGATTTTAGGATTGATAAGTAACATAAGTTACCCTTTCTCAATTTCATGTTGGATAAAATGAACCCAATTGTGTGTTTGTTTGCTTGCAATTGTGTGTTGTCATGTTTGTGCATGTGTTTGTTTTTGTTTTGTGTTTGAAACAAGTGTCCTTATGGTAAGCTACCCATCCTACCAGATTGCATGGATAACCAATCATTGCAACCACTAGGTGACTAGAGTAGATCACTAGTTACGAGGTTCACTAGAGGTAACTAATCTATGGCTCTGCTTTTACCCACATAGAATGGGGCTCCGTCTTTGCCTAAGTGAAATGGGGTTGTAATATAATAAATGTGAAAGAAAATCTAATCTATGGCTCTACTTTTGCCCAAGTATAAGGGGACTCTAATATATGGCTTTGCTTTTGCTTGAGCAAAATGGGGTTCTAATCTATAGCTTGCTTTTGCCCGAGCAAAATTGGGTTCTAATAAATATCTCTACTTTTTCCTGAGCAGAATGAACTCTAAGATAATCTAATCTATGATCATGAAGGTAAACTTATTCTACGAAAACATGAACTGTACATGATTTATTGAAAGGTGCTAATCGATGACTAATGATAAGTGTCCTTATGGTAAGCTACTCATTCTATCGGATTGCATGGATAACCAGTGGTTGCAATCATTAGGTATATAGAGTGGATTACTGAGTACGATGCTCACTCAAAGATTCAATGTGGTTTATCTAGGACAATAATTGGTTTGGTGCCTTTGGAGTCTTTGAACTACAATTTGATGTTTTTTACAAAAGGGGTTTGGTGCCTTTGGGGCCTTTGAACTAGAATTTGAATGTGACCAAAGGGGTTGGTGTCTTTGGAGCTTTTGAAGTAGAATTTGAATGTGACCAAAGGAGTTTGGTGCCTTTGGGATCTTTGAATTGAAATGTGACCAAATGGGTTTGAGGACTGTGGAGCCTTTAAATTGAAATGTGACCAAAGGAGTTTGGTGCATTTAAACTAGAATTTTATTTTGGATATGGGGAGGCAAAGGGTGCAACCTTTGATAAAAGGATGTAATCTTTTGAACTTAGCCATTGATTTGTTGTGAGATGTGAATGCAAGGCAAAGGGCACAACCTTTGACAAAATAACGCAACCTTTTGAACTTGGTAGTTGATGTATGTTGAGATGTGAATACGAGGTAAAGGGTGCAACCTTTGACAAAAGGAAGCAACCTTTTGAACCTGGAAACTAATTTATTGATTGAATGTTTGATGGCATCGATAAAACCACTCTAAATTTCGGATGGCAAGGCAAAGTGCGTGATTGATTGATTGATTAAATTGATTTGGTTGATTGGTGGGGAGGATGTGATACCTTGAACACCCCCAAGTTGATTGTTTGATTGATTGAGCCTTTTTTGGAATGGTGGGGAAGGTGCGATACCTGAAACATTCCTAGGTGGTGCTTGATCTTTTGTGTATTTTATTGATCAATTAAATTGATTTGATTAATTAGGGGAAAGGGGCCGATAACAAGTATGTGTGTGGAGCAATGTGTTGTTTCGTGTAGTGCCTTGTATGTATTTTGATGATGATGATGAGCCTAAGGGCCTACCATGTGATTTATTGATAATGATATACATATAATGGGCTTTATTTATGTTATGTATTGCTTATTTTTTTGTGATGTGATGCAATATTTTTTTGAATGATTGAATGTTGATGGATGAAATGAATGTATGCATATACTTTTGATTATATTTCGAGAAATGCTCAAACCTGCATCATTATTCATGACTTTAATTAATTATTCAAGGGCATCAATCCAATTGTACTAACATACATTTTGAATGGATGTATGTGCATGCAATGTAATGTTTTGCAAGAAGATATGACATGACTTGTTCTTTCACGTGTCCTAGGGAAGAAGAATTTGAAAGTGCTTTCAGGAAGCTCAAACATCCTAGTTATATCAATCAAACTCATCTACTAATCAAGTAGGCACTTAAATATGCTAAGACCAACCAAGTTATTCAAGTTGCTCAAAGACCAAAGTGTGTAGTGATGTTCATTGCCAATTTTGAGCAAGGTTGAACTCATCATTTGTGACTTATGCCAATAAGCTATCTCATCCACAAGCGTATATAGGTTTGTATAAAATAAGGTCATCAATGTGACATATGTGTTGCCATGCAGGGTGTACTCCACTACTAGTCAAGCGTCTATAGCCCCAATGGAGATTAACCCCATGATATAAGGACCTGAGAATTCTAGGGATTCAAGCTTTTATTTGATTTTTTCTCTATTTTCTTTTAGACTTTCACTTCTTGCATTGTGCTTGTCCTTTTTCCAATTCTTAGGGTTAGATCATGTGCATGATAGGATGAGAAGGGGAAACCATTCGCTTTATGGTGATAGTGACTCATGATTTTGTCTTTCCTAGGCATCAAAATTTAATTAATGTGTGATACATGTGTATGGTATTAGAGAAAACTTAAGATCACCAAGAAGACCTATAGCGTTTCAGGACTAATGACGTTCAATGTAGGCTAAATGAGACACTAGGTATGGTTGAACGACCAAAATAACCTAAATATTATCCAAACCAAAGACTTGGAAAAGGACAAAATGTCATAGGGTTTTTGTAGGTGAAGGAAGGGTGATGGGTGGGGGATGTAGCAAAAATGTATGCAATTAAGGATAATATAGGACATATACCATAAGGAATATGCCTTTGATTAGTGTGACAAAATCAATTCTCGTAGAATAGATGAACGCATTAATCGAACGATAACCCAATTATTATTGGCAATGAAAATGATAAAATGATGAGATGCGTGTGAATGCAGTACACTTTGGAGAGATGTGTGATTGCTATTGATTGTGTTGTAGATTTTTGTGATGATTTTGATTTTTTTTTAATTTTGATAATTTATTTTTTTGCATATATTTAATGATTTTGATTTTTTTTTTGGATAATTTTGATTTTTTTACTATGATTATGACTGTGGGAAAGGTGCGATACCTTGAGCATACCCAAGTGGGTTGATGATTGTGTGTTTGAATGATTGATGGGGTAGGTGTGATACCTTGATCATCCCCAATTTATTTGATTGATTGAGTTTTGTGCTTGTTTAACAGATTGACTAAGCCTTTTGATTGATTTGATTGATTGGTGGGAAAGGTGCGATACCTTGAACTTCCTTAATTTGTTTGATAATGGATATGATTGATTGGTAGGGAAGGTGCGATACCTTGAGCATCCCCAAGTTGGTTAATAATTTGATATAATTGATAGGGAAGCTGCGATAGCTTGAACACCCCCAAGTTGGTTGATGATTATTTGATTGATTGATTGATGGGGAAGGTGCAATACCTAGTTTCCCTAAGTTGGTTGATGATTATTTGATTGATTGATTGATGGGGAAGGTGCAATACCTAGTTTCCCTAAGTTGGTTGATGATTGATGTGATTGAATGAGTTTGAATTGATTTGATTGATTTAATGGATAAGATGTGATACCTTGAACATGCCCAAGTTGTTTGACTATTGGTGACTAGTGGATTATTGATTGATTGTGGCTTGGTGGGGAAGGTGTGATACCTTGAACATCCCTAGTTTTGTGTTTATAACTATGGGGAAGGAGTGATATCTTTGAGCATACCTACATTGGTTGATCACTTGATTGAGTATTGGAGAAGGTGTGATACCTTAGTTTCCACTAGATTGGTTGATTATAGCTTGATGGGGAAGTTGCAATACCTTGAATATTCCTAAGGTGTGTGATGATGGATGAGGATCAGGATGATGGGATGGTTAATTCTCCTCGATCGAAAAGATCGTGTACCTAGTGTTTAAATGCAATGCAATCATTGATGTCATGACCCTTTTATTGATGGTAGACATAATAATGATATTCTTTATAGGATTTAGGCTTAGGTCTGTTGGGGTCCTTAGGGCGTATGTCAGGTAAAGTAATTGTTTGTGCATCTTACAAATTTTGAAATATTATCGATAAGGGCTCTGATAGGGGCATCCAGGCATGAGATGGATGAGGTGGATGAGGTCGATTGGAAGGTTGAGATGAAATTGAAGTGGAGGAAGGGGTCATAGAGGAGGATTGAAGAGGTGCTAGAGAGATGTCTTGGCAACTCAACTGTAGCTCAATGTTTGTGATTTGATCCAATATTTGTTGTAGGATTGAAGGAATGTATTGGTGACTCAATCATAGCTCAATGTTGGCTAGTTGATCCAAGATATGTTGTAATCCCAATGGATGTGGTTGTTGGTACTACTTAGGTAGAGGCTCATATTGCTAAGGTGGAGGCTCATACTGTTGAGGTGGAGGCTCATATTGTTGAGGTGGAGGCTCATACTACTAAGGTGGAGGTTGGTATTGAGGTGTGGATGGTTGTGATGTTGCCTCATGATGAGTCAAGGGAGCAACTGATGGATGGGATGTTTGATCAGACTAGTCCACTGTGGCTTGGGCTCAAGCTTGAGCTTGGGCTTAACTTGAATTTGAGTCAATACCATAAGCTTAGTAAGGATATGGATGGAATGTGGATTTGGAGGTGTGATGGTGATGGTGTTTGTGAGGGTGGATTTCTCTATCTACACAAATAAGCAATCAAATAATAGTTTTAATGTTTTTTTTTAGTATGCTAATGTTTGGGTTGATGTGTTTGTGAGATGTGTTGGGACTATTTTTGGTTTTTTGAATGTTTATGATTTTTTTGGATTTGTTTTGTCTTTTACTCTTTTTTGTTTTGTTTTGTGTGTTTAATGACTTTAAACCTAAACTATAAATGTGATGGTGGAATGCAATCTAATCGGGTGTGTTGATACCCACCTCTTGATGAGAAGTGGTACAAAAATTATTGAAATGGCTTCCTATGATGGTTGTGGCTTATGGTAACCTAAGGGGACAAAATAACCTTCTAAAAGAGGTCGTGTTTTCTAAGTCTTGCTACCGTTCTACCCAAAATTTTGCTTCACCCATGGGTGAGATTGGATAATAAATACAACTACAAGTCCATATATTATTAAACCCCGTGAACAAATGAGTATCTAACATAAACCACCTTGATATACTCTCAAGAGTGGAGGGATTTCTCGATGATGAAGCTTGGAAAACTGCTCTTGGGGGCTACTATGGTGTCCAGGGGGTGAGCTAACAAAAGGACGTGAATTCCAAAATTTGGTCTCGATTGATGGTTGGTGATGAAATCCAACGTCATCCATGTTTATGGATCATTCAGTGTGTGATTTTGGTTCCTTTTAATTTTCTTGATTCCTTTTAAACTAATAAGGAAAAATATCACAATTTGAAAGAAAAAAAAAATCATCTATTCTAGCCTAAGCAAAAGCAATTTTTATCATCTACCATACAAAAAACAAAAAAGTAATAAAATTCCTAAATATGCTTATCTAAAACCAATGTTAATTTAAACTAAGAATAGAAAGGAATAATAGTTCCCCTACTTGTGGTCATGTGCTGTGTTGAAGATCGAAAGTTGGTAGTGATCGTGCTTTGCGATCGTTCGAGGTTGGACAACTTTTGTCTGAGACTATCCCATGCTAGACGTTTGAAATCTCAAGACATCTTGGGTCGAATGGTTTCGTCTGCGTGCGTTGTTTGCAGCCTATGTAAAACTCGAAATAACAGAATGGTCAAAATTTTCTAGAATGCAGAAAACAAACCTATATTAAGCATAATAACAACAAATAAACTAAGCTATTATGCAAAACAATAATAAAGGGAAAGGTCCCATCATGATCGTCATCTTGTAGATGACAAAAAGATGCACCGTAAAAAACATACAAATAAAATAACAATATATACTATGTGTTGTATATGCTTTCATCCTATTTTTTTTGTTACAATGAAACCCTCGTGAGGTTATACAAATATGTATGAAAGGGACTAATTCCCATTTTACAATGTAGAATGGTGCATGTGTCCTTTTTTGCTACAGTACTGGATGAACAGGTTTCTTGTGGTTGTCGCTTTGTTGGATCTAAGGCATTTATGTCTGAGTATGCATCTATGTTTGCTAGATTCGCATCTGGATGTCAATCATTAGGGGGTTGATGACTGTGTATTTTGACCTTTTGAGATCTAGATAATTTTGATCCATGATCATCTAAGGAAAGATGATCATGAGCTGGAGCATCCTTCTATTGTGTCTAGATCTAGATTGGTATCTAGGTTTGTTAGATCTACTACTTGGATGCATGTTGGATCTAGATAAATATCAAATTTTTTGGATCTGTCAGATATGGATCTACATGCCTACACATAAAGAAATATTGCAACTGATCAATTATACCTATCGAGCCTCCTAAAGTGAGACTTGATTCTAAAATAGATTAAAACCAAAATGAAAAGGGGTACCGAAGATATGTAAAATCAAAGTATTAAATGGTATATAAATAGATCTTACCCTTCCTTTGTTGCCATAAAAAACTACTGTGTTGGGTTAATTCCACGTTTGGTTGCATCTGGAAGTCTGCATGCAGGTGGGATGTCGATCGTCTGGGTCTAGATGATTGCAAACTGAGATTGTCTAGGTTTAGACAATCGTGGGTTGTGGTGTCCTATCATTACTGAAAGTTGGGTTAGTGCTTGTGAATATTTGTGATCGACATCTAGCAAGGGACGAGGATGGTTGCTTGGGCGTTTGGATGCGAAGTAGGCTCAAGATTTCAGTAGTGCTTCAATGCATATACCATCCTCATGCTCCATGAAGGAGGAGAGGGTGCATTTATAGACTTCTCGGGGGGGAATGGATGAGGTGGTGGCTCAACCAGTTAAGTGGTGTTAGTTGGTGCTTTTCCTTTGCATTGATATTAACCCAAAGGATGCATGATTATAGAGGAGGATAAGCTTGTATTGGAAATATCATCGAATGTGCACACCTTAGAGTTATCACCAAGAATTAACATGCAATTTTGCAATGTGTGTGTATTGGATATGCATGTTAACTAAGTGTGTATGCTGAACTAAAAGTGCATGTGGATTAAATATGCATTTTAAATTAATTATGCATGTTTATCTGTATGTGCATGTTTGAATTGTTTATGCATTTAAATTAAATATGTTTATTTAATTTAAATGTGCATGTTGAACTGAAAGTGCATGTGGATTAAATATGCATTTTAAATTGATTATGCATGTTTGAATTGTTTATGCATTTAAATTAAATATGTTTATTTATTTAATTTAAATGTGCATGTTGAATTATGAGTGCATGTTGGGATTGCATGCGTATTGGAAATATCCAATGTGATGATGGAGGTGCAACTGCAAGCTATAATATGTGCAGTAAACTGAAGTCCATTTGTGGAAAAAGGTGATCCTTTCTTGCACATGATCGAAATGGGAGATGTGAGGTGGAATTGGAGTGAACTGCGGATGATGTGGCCATGGGATGGAAAGGGGGATGTTCCCATAATGTCCATGGGTTAGATATAGGGGGTGAGTGGATGGGTAGCCTAGGCATTAATTAACTAATTAATTAACTAACTAATTAGTTGATTAATTAACTAATTAATTAATTGACTAATTAATTAATACCTAGGTGAATGAATATTTTATTTAATATATAATTAATTTAATTACAATTAATTATACCAATTCATTGTGATTAATTACTTAGCATTTAAGATGCTTGATTTTGGTTTCTATAGTTGAAAGAAGTTAGTTCTTCACCAATGGCATCTAAACTCATTGATAAAGAAGGCATGGAACTCTCATAATACATTACTGCTTTATTAATATTAAATATACCAATTAATTGTGATTAATTAATTAGCATTTAAGATTCTTGATTTTGGTGTATATAGTTGAAAGAAGTTAGTCCTTCACTAATGGCATCTAAACTCATTGATAAAGAAGACATGGAACTCTCATAATACATTACTGCTTTATTACCATTTCTAATTTCTCTCATAGAAATTGCTAAACTATTGTGCATGCTAGTTTCATTAATATCTAGATTTTTTGTTGTTGAATTTGATATGCTCTATTGTATATTATGTTTCATACATGAAAGGGCCTAATTTTTCTAGACAAGTCTAGTGCATTACAACATATGCCTATTCTTGAGGTCCTTTACCAAATCCATCTTAACAATGTGATTACACAATTTCACAGTTTTTCTTCAAAGCCTTAGAAGTTTTTGTTGCAAACATAACATAATTTTTTTTTTTTTGTAGATCCATCAATATTATTATCCATTTGAATATCTACTACACTCCCAACATCTTCAACATATTTCACAATTTTATTGCAGCATACGAAATAAGATAGATTTTTCACAAACACAATTTTACTTCGAGTGGGTAAATATGTCTTTAGAACCATAGGTGAGGATGATTGCTCATCCTTGGCTTTTGAATTCTCTCACATATACAACTTCATCTTCTATTTTTCTTGAGACTCTATAGTACATATAATATTGCTCAATTCCCAAGAGTCTCTTGTGTCTTCCATTTCTTTGTGAGAAACATCCTCTTCCAGCTGTCCTTTGGCTCCTTCAACAATGGTATTTTTTCTCTCTTCTAAATTCATATCTGTCAAATTTGTCATCAATGTTTTCTTTTCCTTCTTGAGATCACAAATCTATCCTAACTACTACAACAAAAATTGTTATGTCCACTTCTATAGTTTCTTCAACATCAATTATTATGTTTACTTTTATAGTTTCTTTCATATTTGTTGATGATTTATTTCCCTCCTAAGAACTTGACTCTCCTTTAACCTTTTTACTAGTTGCTAGTATATCAAGACCTTTGATCTTACTTGTAATTGTATTATGTGAAGATTCTCTCCTTCTTTGTGTTGCCACTATTACGTCCAATATGGTTGTAATACCTCTCAACATCTTAATGATATCATCATCTCTTGGTGCTCATGGCCTTCCTCTGTGTGCTATACGTTCTTCAACATAGGATCTAATACCATTTGATGCATTTTAGGGGAGGGGGGTTATTGAAAAACAACCTCTTCTAGCACTCTCATCCTATCATAATAAATATACACAAAACCAACAAATTAACAACAATAAGATAATTGTATTTCTTTGTTAAAAAATTACAACAATTAAAACTTCTCTTGTTGACCCCTTGATAGTGCCTTGCCAATCCCTTGCTGGTCCCTATCATTTCCTTGTTGATCCGTTGATGACTTTTTGTTGTCTCCTTGTTAGTCCTTGCTGACTCCTTGTTAGCAAGATGCCTTAAGCTAGAATGTGATACTCATCATCCAAGTGTTCCACCAACAATTGCTTCACCATTTTCTCCCTCAACTCATGCTAAAAAATTGAGTGATTTGTTTCTTCTTTTTTATTTTATTTTATTTTCTCTTATCTTTTTTTTTCTCTTATTTTTTGGTGATGCAAGATTTCTCAACACACCTGGATGATCCTGCATCACATCACTTATTGATAATATCCTTAAACTTAATTATCATAAAAATAAAATCTCATAGTAATGTATTTTTTTTAGGGAGAAAAAAGGGTTGTACTCAGGTCCCCCACACTTGAAAAATCATAACTCTCTCCTTTAGAGCTTGAGAGTTTACAAATAAAATCAATTCTCATCTCAAATGAGTTACCATAGCTAGATATCTACATTTATTTTTATAATAAGTTTAAATTTTTTATTTTTATTTTCTATATCTTCTTCAATTTTCTTTGAAAATACAAGTATTCCAAAATTTAACATCCTTATTGACATCTTCCTCCTAAATCCTTCACAATACCAAAACCCACCTCTACTATCTATACACTACACCTAACTGTAGGCCCAAAATGACCACATCCTTAGAAAAATTTGAAAATTTTATTCTAAGGCATGAAATCTCTATTCCATTGAGGACATAGAGTATTTTGGTGTGGATCCACGACAAGAGTTCTCCAATCCACTCAACACTTAGTGTTTTTTGCTATAACAAGCTAAGTACTTCATTTCGCCCGATGTCTAGTGTATTTGGCAGCGGATTCTAGTGAGGTTTCCAATCCATAAATATTTTGAGCTTTGATGATGTCAGCACGATATAAAGTGCGGAATGGCGATTTCTCTTTGTTCCGCGTGCTCCAGCGACTAAGTGTTGATAAGATGCATTCCACTGAGTTCCAAGACTAATGTGAGGAGGAATGGCGACAAGAAGGCCAAAAGCATTGTAAAGGTAGTGGAATGGCGACAAGGGCTATTTGCATTACTTTTGGAGCGGATTGGCGATTTCGTAGTCAAACCGAGTCAGAGATGACGTCAACATGATTTTTGAGTGGATTGCAACTTTTACTTTATGCCATGGATGTGAGAAAGAAGTTAGATTTTTTGAAGGCTAAGTAAGCGGATTAACGATAGACTTGATTCCACTCACAACTTAGTGCATTTCTCATCGGAACTCGATTTCACTGGCCGAAGCTACCAAAGCTGACGTCAATGTTAATTTTGAGTGGAATGGCATCTTGTTTCTTCCTCACTACTTTGCAGAGCATTTTTGAAGATTTAATCATAGTCGTCCATTAAGAGCATCAATGATAGAGATTTTGTTGACACTTTTTGAAGCATACAAAGGTGGAATCTTGTCGGATTCAAGAACAATCAGTTCAAAGCAGGAAGGTGAAGAGGTTTTCAAGAACCAAGAACTAGAGTGGTTGTAGATCTATGGTAGAATGGAGTTTCCAAGAATGATGAGTGGTCCATATTTAGTTTCTAATGACTTGAAGCTCAACTACCATTACTAGACCAACAAGTTGCAGAGTTGAGCTACCATGGCGGATTACTTCCAGCAGATTTCTTGGACTCCATGAGCAAATGAGATAATGCCAACAAAGCTCTCTACTGAGTTGTCAAATTTTAATCTGTGTAATGTCTCCTTCAATTATTTCAATTGTAAACTATAAATAGAGGTCGAACCCTCATTTTTTAGGGTCGACTCTAGTGCATTTGCTTGCCCTACTATGTAAATATATTCTGCAAACTAATGGAAGGAGCATTACTCTAATTTTTTGACTCAAGACGTGTTATCTTTGATATCTTTCGATTAAGAGGTTTGAAGCTATGAATTGCATTTCTATCAATGTTGTAATGGTTAGTTCATTCCATTTTCATTGGATTACTAGTTGTGAAGGTAGTTGAAATCTGTTCATAGTTAGATCTGTGTTGGTAGGAAGTTTATTTCTGCTAAATCTGATTATTGATCTATTCTGCTAAATTGGATTATCAATATATTGGATATTGGAATTGCTTCTTGGAACATATCTCTATTTTATGCTTTAATGTATGAATATTTCATGGTTTTGGGTGCTGCTAATCTTGAGTGATGGGACACTAGAAATAGTTTGTTGGAGGTTTCTGCTGTAGATGCCTATGTTGTTAGCCTATCCATCCACTGTTAATGCATATTTCTCTAACCCTAAACCTTTTTCTAACCCTATTCCTCAAACCCTTATTGAGCTTAATTGAGTCAACATCTTACTAAGTTGACAAGGAACCAACCTACTCTAGAGGTTGGATTGAAGTAATCTTTGGTCCATCCAATGTTGAGTGTTGAGCTGTGACTATCGGGTGCAAGCTTGGATAGAGAATTGGAAGATAGACAGTTGTAGTGTCAAGTAAAACTTGATGACAATTCAGTGCCCAATAGTTTTTGGCATGCCCGATGGGACCTATTTGCAAGAAACACTAAAACCCATCATATGATTTATTGTTTTATCTTTACCCAAAGGAATCAATATTTGGTGAATTGTCTTGACCTTGCTAAGCGATGATCAACAAATTCACCTAGCGACTCCCTGGTCTGTAAACCCAAAAAAATTATCCCTATAGATCATAGTTTTTCATGTATACCAGGTCATTCAAGAGGAATAACCCAGACTCCTTTTTCTACTATGAGCTACCTTATAGAGGGTCTACTATTATAAGGAATTTAAATCAAGATTTTCATTTAGAAGAAAATCCTCCTGAGGAGAATCCTATAGTTAATCCAACAACACCTCCAATAGGAGTTACACCTGGAAACATGGCACAAAATGCAGTTCCAAATCAGCCCTTGTAGAAGTACCCCAGCTGGAACACAGCTGGCCCCCTTAGACTAGCCCAAATGCATGACATTCCTCAAGCTGTGTCTAAGGCCATTCCCACCTATGATGGATCTGGTAAAACTACATATGAGCACTACCAAGATATTCTAAATCTGGCAGCAATACACAATATAAAAAATGAAGATGTTATTGTCAGGATCCTAGCCCTATATTTTAGAGGAAAGATTCTACATTGGTTTAGGACCCTTGAAGACAATACCATCACCTCATGGGCAGCATTGGTTGAGCCCTTTGTGGAGGAATTTAATGAATCTACTGATCCTTTTTCCCTCCTTAATCAGTTCACATCTATGCAGAAACATCAACAAGAAACTATTTCAGATTTCAATTTGAGGTTCAATAGGACCTGGAAGAGAATTCCCCTACTAGCTAGACCAGTTGTAAGCCTTGCTTACATGTATTATATCAGAGCCCTTGGATCATATTTAGGCCTACAAACCCAACAATCTAGGGTGGAGACCTTTCCATAGGTCTATAATGCAGTTGTTCATGCAGAAAATATCCTTATTAATGTGGGAAGATTACCTCCAAAAGTTGTGTTGCCCTACAATTTGGAAACCACTAATATCCAAATTCAAACTACTACTTCATCTTATATGGACCCTCCTCCTTTTTCATCCCCATTTCCACATATGACTCCCATTCCTCAGTCAAAAGCACCATCTACTGTAACTCCTTTCCCTCCACTTCCTTCTCAGATTCCACAAGAATCTTCTGTCATCCTTGATATATATAATACTTTGAAAACTCTTAGCAACAAGATGAATTCAATGGAGAAGAGAGATATGGAGAGGTCTCAACAAAGGAGATTTCCTTATGTGAATAAAGATCAAAGACCTGGTCCTAGCAATAGTACTAGGGTCAGAGTAAATGCAGCATATGAAGAGCCTGAGTGTTCTTCAGAAATAAGTCTGGTGAATGTATGGTGTTTAGTGTGCAATGATCCTCATGATTCACAATCTTGTGTTATGTACCAACACCATGTACAACAAGCTATGGAGAAAGCAGAAAGAAATCATAAAGGAAGAGTGAATATGCTCTGGCATCCAGAGAAAATCATGGTTGGAAAAGATCTTGATGAGGATGGACCTATTGCTGTCATGACAAGGTCAGGCAAGAAAACACTGCAAGTTGATCCATAGAATATGGGTCAATTTTAGGTCCCCTCTCAGAAGAAGAAGGATCCACCTCCCCAAAGTAGTGATACTTTCCCTATTCCCCAGGCCAAAGAAAAGGAAATCAGTCTTCCCAAGAGATTTGAGAAAGAAACTGAAGGAGATAGAATGAGGTCCAAGAATGAAGCTCAAGAGAGGCTTAGGTTCCCTTCCATTACCAAAAGGTAGAGAATTGAGGCCACTCAATAGTATAAGAGAAAATATGGTGAGCTAAAAGAAGGCTTGAGAGACCTACCTCTGCCAAGTCTGAATATAATATTATGGAGGAAATGAAGAAGATACCATCCAAAGCTAGTCTATATGATACCCTCTTCATTCCTAGCCAAATAGACCTGCTAAAAGCTTCTTTGAACAAATATCCATAGGATAAGTAGGCCACCACAATCCTCAGCATACCCTCTAAAAAGAAAGAAATATCCCCTATTATTTTAAAGAATAAACCCCCTCCTTTTTATATCTCTCTAAGGATGGAAGGTTGGGTGGTCCACAATTGTATGATTGACTCAGGGGCATCTACTACAGTTATGCCTAAAGTAGTTTGTGAGGAAATGGGTATGGAATACACCAGATCCTACCCTAGAGTTCTACAATTAGATGGGACACCTGTGAAGATAGTGGGAGTGATAAAAGATGTCTTGATGAGGCTACATAGAGCACCTGAGGTAACTATAGTACAAGAAATAGTAGTGGTGGATCTAGAGCCTTATTTTGGCTTATGCCTTTCAAGAGAGTTCACTACAAAGTTGGGTGGATGCATGTATATGGACTATTCTAACATGGTTATTCCTTTCAAAGGAAAGAGGATAAGAATAACACCTAAGAAGCCTGTGTCTTACCACATTGAAAAAATTGAAGAGGACATGTGCAATCTCACTCCTATAGAGGAATTTGAATTTGTGGATAACTTTGAAGAGTTGGAAATT
This sequence comes from Wollemia nobilis, assembly GCA_028583015.1. Taxonomy (NCBI): domain Eukaryota; kingdom Viridiplantae; phylum Streptophyta; class Pinopsida; order Araucariales; family Araucariaceae; genus Wollemia; species Wollemia nobilis. The sequence continues at coordinate 810,705 of JAQPPZ010002146.1, read as the reverse complement.
GAAGATGAACTACCTTTCAGGGAGGATTATAGTCAATTTGGGATAGGTATGGGCACATACAGTATTTTTATAGAGATAGAGAAAAAGGTTCCTGCTATATCTAACCAGTCCTTGAGAGAAATAGAAGTATGGACCATGCACTTTGATGGTGCCAGATGTAGAAATGGTGTTGGTGCTGGTGTAGTATTACAGTCCCAATCAGAAGGGACAAAGAGTTTCACCTATAGGCTAACATGGTCATGCACTAATAATGCTGTAGAATATGAGGCTCTATGCCTTGGACTGATGCAAGCTGAAAGCATGGGCATCAAGATCTTAAACATATATGGTGACTCTAAATTGATTGTAAATCAGGTAAGGGAAAGGTGCAGTAGTAAGCATCATTACCTGAAAGCATATAGAAATAGGGTATGGGATTTGATGGAATCCTTTCATGCCCTAAACATAAATTTTGTTCCTAGAGGAAAGAATACCTTGGAAGATTCCTTAGCAGTAAGGGGAGCTAACTTCAACCCTTCTGTAGACATAGGAGTTAAGAAGGACAAAGGGATCAAAATGATTTTCAGGCTTGCAGTGCCAGATAAGCAAATTTTTGGTAGGTCTTTGAAAGTGATGAACAAATCATTGATTTTATGGTGAGAGAAGCCTATTTATCCACTATTCAAGAGGAAAATCTAGAAGATATTGATCAACAGGATGTCATTCAACTCAAGAACAATCACATACCTAGAGGTTTGGTTACTCTAGAGAGCCTGTTTGACAATGAAGATAGGAAAAATATCAGATCCATGGAAGTCAATGAGAAAATCTATAAAGAAGTTGAAATAGAAAAAGAAAAGAAGCTCAAGGTTGGAATCTGATGTTCTCTAGAAGAAGAGGAGGATATCAAAGCTTTATGCCTAAAGTACCAAGACATTGTAGCTTGGTCATATGAGGACCTCAAAGTATATGACAAGAAGGTCATCCAACACACCATTGAGCTAGAGCCTAATGCAAAACCATTCAGGCAAAAATAGAGGCCTATGAATCCTAGGATCGAAGCCATAATGAGAGAAGAACTATTGAAGTTGCTAAAGGCTAAGATCATTTATCCAATAAAACATTCAACCTGGGTAGCCAACTTGGTACCTGTGAGGAAGAAGAATGGTGACATCCACCTGTGTGTAGATTTTAGAAATCTCAATCAAGCATCACTTAAGGACCACTACCCCCTCCCATAGATTGATCAAATATTGCAGATTGTGGTAGGGGTAGAAAGGTTCTCACTACTAGATGGTTTCTCTGGATATAACCAAATTTGGGTGAAGAATGAAGATCAGTTTAAGACAACATTCACCACAAAATGGGGAACCTTTGCATATCAAAGAATACCTTTTGGGCTATCTAATGCAGGAGCCACATTCTAGAGAGCAATGGACTATGCTTTTGGGGAGCTGATTAACAAGGTCATTCTGATCTATTTAGATGACATGACTATGTTTTCCCACAATAAGCAAGACCACTTGGCACACCTAGAACAAGTCTTCCAGAAGTGCAGAGAATTTGGCATCTCCCTCAATCCTAAGAAGTCATTTTTTGTAGTTCATGAGGGAAAGTTGCTAGGCCATGTGGTCTCAAAAGAAGGTATGGCCATTGATCTAGATAGAATCAAATCCATTCTTGCTCTTCCACTACCTGTGAATAAGAAAGCCTTGTAATATTTCTTTGGTCAGATAAAATTTGTCAGGAAATTCATCTCTAACTTTGCTCAGAAGGTGAGGCCTATATCTGAACTATTGAAGAAGGATGCAGATTTCAAATGGACTGAGGTAAGAAAGCAAGCCTTTGAAATCATCAAGCAATCCATTGCTACAGCTCTAGTGCTAGTAAATCTAGATTTTAGCAAAGACTTCATTCTTTATGCTTATGGAGCTGAGGAAAGCTATGCCTCGGTGCTCACCCAGAAGAATGATGAAGGAGAGGAGCATCCTATATTATTTTGGAGCTAGACTCTTCATGAATATCAGGTTAAGTATAATTTCATTGAGAAACAAGTATTTGTTGTAATGAAATCATTGAAAAAATTTAGGTAATACTTGGTTCAAAGCAAGACCCTGGTTTATGTGGTTCATCCGGATGTAAGAAGCTTTATTTTACAAGGAGAACTAGGAGATAAGAGAGCTGGTTGGATTACTAAGATCCAAGAATATGATGTGGAAATCCATCCTACCAAGCTGGTAAGAGGTAGAGCCCTATGCCAAGGTCTGACAGAAGTAACAGTTTTAGTAGAAGTGATAGCTTGTCAGTCAACAACAGATGATCAGATTGAAGAATTATAGTCAGGTGAATCAGACTGGGTAGATCAGATGACTAAGTACTTTCAAACTGGGGTATGCCCTCCTAATATTAATGCATCATAGAGAAGAAGATATAGACTTTAGGCTTTGAAGTATGTCTTATTTCTAGAAGGTCTGTACAAAAGGAACCTTGATGGAGTTCTCCTTAGGTGCTTAAAAGATGATCAACAACAAAAGGTCATAGAGGAGTTCCATGGAGGACTATCTGGAGGACACTTCTCAGGAAGAGTAACAACTTTGAAGATTATCAGAGTAGGCTATTACTGGCCTACCATATTTGCTGATACCTTCAAAGTCACTAGAGCCTATGATAAATGCCAGTGGCATGTGGGAAGAACAAGGAATGCATCATTTCCCCTTAAGCCAATTCAAGTGGAAGAACCCTTTCAGCAATGGGGTTTGGACTTCATAGGAGTTATCAATCCACATTCCTCAGCTGAGCATAAGTACATTCTGACTACTATAGACTACCTCACCAGATGGGTAGAAGCTATTCCTACAAAGAAATCAGACCAAGAAGTGGTGATAAATTTTATGGAAAGCTTGATTTCAAGGTTTGGTGTTCTAGAAGCTTTGGTGAGTGATAATGGACCAACATTCATAGGAGCCAAATATATTGAGTTTTCTAGCAAGTATGGCATTACCATAAAGAATACTTCAAACTACTACCCCCAAGGAAATGGACTTGCAGAATCAACTAACAAGAATCTATTGAGGATTTTGAGAAGATCATTGGAGGGTAATAAGAGAAGTTGGCACCTATTTCTAGAGCAAGCTCTATGGGTAGATATAATCACTATTAAAAATTCCATCAAGACCTCCCCTTATGCCTTAGTATATGGTAAAGAGGTAGTGTTACCTATTCATTTGGAGATTCCAACACTCAAGCTGATAAACACAGAAGAGGAATCTAAAGAAAATCTAGTGGAAATAAGGTTGACACACTTGTTATAGTTAGAAGAGAAGAGAACTCAGGCATATGAGGATTTTCAAAAGCATTCAGTTGATATCAAGGTATGGTTTGACAAGAAGGTAAGGTTCAAGAAATTCCAAGTTGGAGATTCTGTACTTAGGTGGAATGTTGAAAGAGCTAAACTAGGACATCATCAGAAGTTTGACTCCTTCTAGGATGGCCCTTTCAAGATAGCAGAAGTTAAAGAGACCAATGTTTTCCAGCTTGAAGATCTTGAGGGAAACATACAACCGATTTCGATCAATGGTTTTCACCTTAAAATCTATTTTGATTAAGATATAGCTCATTGTAATATATGTACATATTTTGTACCATATTCTTTCCATTTTATTTCAAGTTTTCATTTTTGATAAAATGCTAAAATATATATATATAAAGTGAAAAGGTTGCAAAATAAGCTAAGTGTCATCAAAAGAGCAACAAGTTTCCATTCCACCCTCAAATGCACTAAGAAAGAAGTGGAATGATGCATGAGTTCCAATCCACTCTTAAAAGAGACTAACTGATAGTGGATCATGACAAAGTTCTAATTCATCGAGGTTTATGACCATCGTCAAGTGAAAACTGGATCCTACACTGCATCGCTTCTAAAAGGAGAAATATAGGTAAATTAATGTGTAAGTTTCCCGCATAGCTCAAAAGGAAAAGAAAATACGAGACGTCGTGAGTGCAGGGAAGATTTGAGTTTTAGCCAATTAGAAAGCAACATAACATCTCCAAGCCGTCGAGATGCATATTTTCAAATTGAAAAATGTGCGAAATGGATGATTCTCACAGCATTCGCATTAATGGCAAATAAAAGTGCTAAAAACACAGAATGAATTCATTCAACGAGAGCAACGTCTATCAAGTGAAAAGAGCCGAAGAATAGCTGAGCATTATCTGCAAACTCTAGAGAAAACATTTTGAAAATTGCTTATGAAAATGGCTCCTAAGTAGGCACTAACATAAATGCATAAAAGAGAGGTAAAACTATATAGCCATGTGAATCGTACGAGGTGGTTGAAGAATATGGTAATGACCCAAGTAAGAAGGACATTCTTGAGGAGCAATTTTGAATTCAGATACTTTGAAGGAAGACCAATTCGACCTCAAGGTATCATTACTGTAAAATCCTTCCTATTTTCTTACATTTGGCATACCACTATTCACCATTACTAAAGAATTTTGTCAATATTTGTTTGTCGTAGGGGTAAGCCCACCCTTAGAGTCTAAATATTTTGATATAGCAGAACATGCCAGGGTTTACGCTTCATTAATGGCTTTGGAATAAAAGAAAGTCTTGAAAAATGGCTTTATTTCCAATTTAAAAGAATAAAATAGGAAGATGAAATGCCTAAAGTTCCAATTCCCATTGACCAATTTGCTCACCTAGAGCTCTATTCCATGCTAGCTTGTATGGAGGGTTTGGATTCTAATCGACTCGTGACAGATTGGAAAATAGCCACTGCATACTGTATTTCTAATGAGAGAATGTATGAGGAAGATGTAGAAAAGAAGGGTGTTAAGGTCATTTACTTTGATTGGCTAGCTTTCCTAGCTCAAATAATACATGAGCAATTAGTGAGAATGAAAAGGAATTCTGACGCACCCTCTTTTCGGCATTGCTCAAGCCTGGTTTGGATGTTCTTTGTTGTTGTAAGGAAAATGATGCCCTAGATTCTGATCAAGGAAAAGAATGATCAAGGAGACCCCATTCCTATTTACTATTGGACTTCTCATCTGAGGAGCACTGAGTCCTTTTATAGATTTAACTTGGAATTTCTAGGGCCAACATTGAAGATAATGTATGGGAAATGCCCTAGGCTACCACCATTGGCCAAGAAATTGTTAAGAATAGAGGGTGTCGAAGAAGGAGATTGGTACATCCTTATAGAAGGCATAATCATTAGACTATATGGCTTCATTGGTAAGCCTTTTCTATTCCTCATTTTGTTATAGATAGATTATTAGCCCTAGAATATTTGAGGTAAGCAGAATTTATAAATATGAACTATGGCTCTGGAAGGAAGAGAAAATGTTTGTTGACCTACCGTAGTGTTGATGATATAACCATCACCAAGAAGAGGTAAGGTGAGCAAATTGACCAATATCTGGATAGGTTGGGCCTATTCTACATTCCCTAGAGATGGAGATATGACCCGGATGATATATTCCACAAGAGGAACATAGCCCTGAATGGAGAAAAGGCCTACAAATTTGAGAAAAAATCTAGGCCTCATTTTGAATAGGGTAGAAATAATAAGGAAAATGCTCCTTTGGAGTGGAATGTTGCCAAGATGGAACAACTTCCTCCATGGTTAGATTTCTATGAGCAGGTTGTTGATTTTGATTCAGATAAGAATGAAAAACATCAGTTGCAGGAGTCTACCATCAGAGAGGTTGAGAACAAAATGAAAGGTAATGAAAGCCAAGAGTTGCAAGAGTCTACCATCAGAGATGTTGAAGGTAAAAAGAAATGGAATGAAGCCAAGATAGTAGACTGGTGGAGGATGAGAGTTGAAATTGGTAAAGAGAAATCCAAGTTTGGATTGGTAATTGATAATGAATTTTTTGATAGATATGATAAGAATATCACAACTTGGAAAGCAAAAGACCCAAAGAATATAGTGCTAATTTATAAGAAGCCACAACCAGGGTCAGATTCCCCATCCCCACCTTCACAAGAAGAAGCTCAAGAAGGAGCTGGTACTCCATTAACTACTACTAAAGTTCTGAAGACATTTGAACCCTCAACTGAACAATTAGAGAATTTTCCAAAAGGGGCACAGTTAATGAGTAAGATGCACTATTATGATGAGAGGGCTATTAGCACACCATTCATTCAGATAGCAAGTAGGCCCAAGTACCTAGCCCTGGGTGGAGAGCCCCTAATATAGAGATAGATTGGAATGAGAAGGATAAGAACTTTGTGTTCACTCTAGTGAGTTTCACCACTACGACCATAGTGGAGTTAAATCCTATTTTTGAAGAAACATTGTAGGAGGAACCAGTATAGGAAGGGTTTTCTAGAGAAGATATAGAGAATGAGAAATCAATAGCATTGCAAGTTTTTAAAAGAAAAGCTAAAAGGGCATCGAAGGGAACTCAAAAGGAGATTTGTAAGAAATATAAGTTGGATAAGGAGAAAATTGTTAAGGAAACCCCTATTTTAACTGTAGAAGAATTGATACAACAAATGCAACAGCAAAGTGCAGAGGTAGCTCTAGAACACCCTACATCTGTAGGTGAAGGTATGGTCTCTATCCCCTCTTCTCCTTCTCCTCCTCCTTCCCCAAAGAAAATTCCTTCCCCTTCTAAGCAAGAGGTTGTAACAAAAGTGCCTTCTCCCCCTCATAGTTCACCACCTATTTCACCAGTAAATACTGAGGGCCAAACCAACCCATCTCCTCCAAAGTCACCTAAAATTCCTTCTTCATCATCTAAAATTCCTTCTTCATCATCTCCCATAATTCCATATTTGCCATTGCAACCTCCCCCATCATCTAAAAAGCAAGCTATTTCATCCACACCCACTCACCCTTCTATGAGTTTTACTATAGTTTCCATGAGTTTGCCAATTGCAATAATAGTGGTAGTCATAGATTCCATTGTAGTCACTTCTACCAAGCCATCATCAACTATTGATTCTACTCTCTCATACCTTATAGCCTCTTCTCCTCCTCTTATGAGTTATCCTACACTAGCAACTTTGCAAAAGGAGAAGGAAGCTACATAGAAAATTCAAGATTTTTGGGTAGAGAAGTTATCCAAACCTTCCAAGAGGATGGCTATGAAGAGGAGAAGCATGTTTGTTGATCTAGTTTCTAGGTAGAGGACATCCAGATCCATCATTCCTCTAGTAAGCAAGCCTGAGACTGAAATGACTGCTCAAGACTACCATCTAGAAGAATACATAGAAGATATTGAGCAGTTACCTATTGAAGATGAGTTGGTGATAGCTAAGGCTCACTTGGACACTTTCTATGTCAAGGGTGATATATACAAAGAGAAAGTGGACAAGCTAGAGTGGATAATTGAAAATCTTGAAAAAAAATCACCAACCAAAAATAGATAGAGAAAGCTCTCAGAAAGGAAGCAAAGAACTGGTAGGACAAATTTCAAGAGGCCAATAAGCTCAAGGAGCAAATAGAGGAACAAAAGAAGAAAAATGAAGAACAAGCCAAAGAAATATAGAGCTTGAAGCAGCAACTTCAGATTGAAAAGGCTAAGTCTTCAGGTTTCTCTAAGGTAGGGCTAAAGAAAGTAAGGAAAGAACTATTGTCTAAAGTTCTGGAAAAATGCTCAGAGTTACAACCCATTATTGATTACATGGATGATGCTAGTCACCTACTTTAGAATGTTCAGGAAGATCTGGATAGCTTCATTGGAGAGCTACAACCTATGGTGGTTCTAGCTGAGCAAATTTATAAGTTGGCAGATAGCAGGCTCAGTGAGACTGCTAAACCTATTCCTAATAAAGAATGGAATATTGCTAGGTTGGCTACCAGAGTTGTAGTAAAGAAGCACAGAATGCTCCAAAAGGCTTGGCTATTGTTTGATAAGGTTGAAAATATGATCAAGGATGTAGTGGATATAAATAAAGAAATGATTCAGAATGGTTTCAGAGGTTTATGGATGGAAGATAACACTTTGCTATTAGTAGAAGAGATTAAAAAGAGTGTTGTTAAGAGCCTTCAAGATGAGTCTAAGATTGATGCTCTGGAAGAGCCAATTGACCAGGAGTAGGTTTCACAAATGATTATTGATTTTACCAGACTCAGAGATCTGATGGAGGACTTGGTAAATAAAGGAAGTGCTACAAATTATGAAGACATTGGTGAGTTGGAGTATATTCACAAGTAGCTCAAAGAGACTTCCAACCCCTCTGAAGTAGTTTGGAAATAAGCTTTACAAACCTTGAAGTTGATGGTGCAGTTGTTTGGAAAGGATGTTGAAGAGGAAAATAAAGAGCAAAATTCACCTAAGGAAGAAGCTGAGAAAGAGCAAGAGGATAATGTTGAAGAAGAAGCTCAACAAGAGGGTGAAGAACCAAATAGAGTTGTTGTAGATCCTCAAGGGACACAAGCTTAGAATTTTTTGTTTGTACATTTTTGTAGTCATGCAGAAGTTTTGTATTTTGTTTGATTTGTTTTTACTCTGACATTGTTAGAAGGTAATAATAAAAGCATGAAGCTAAGAGATAGAAAATGAGAATTTTGTGAAGGCATTCATATCATTTTTTGAAGAAGCTTTATAAGGAGAACATAGCTTTATTTTTCTTAAGCATTGGAGCAGTTTTGAAGGAGTGATGGAGATATTTGTGTTTCTAGTATGATCTCGATATGAACATTTACCCTCTAGGATGTTTCATAAAGTTTTCAGAGGGTAATGATCATATGGAAATTATTCTTTGAAGCATTTTTTTAAGATTGCAATTTTTGACTCCTGATGCCCAATGGATAAGACTTTGAGTTTGATGGCTTTGTGAGAAAATCCACCTGGGAGGCACTAGAATGTAGGCCCAAAATGGCCACATCCTTAGAAAATTTTGAAAATTTATTCTAAGGTATGAAATCTCTATTCCGTTGAGGATATAGAGTATTTTGGAGCGGATCCATGATAAGAGTTCTCCAATCCTCTCAACACTTAGTGTTTTTTGACCTTAAAAAGCTAAAGTTCCATTATGTGTGGTCGCTAGTGTATTTGGTAGTGGATTCTGATGAGGTTTCCAATCTATAAATCTTTTGAGCTTTGATGATGTCAGCACGTTCCAAAGTGTGGAATGGCGATTTCTCTTTGTTTCATGCTCTCCAGTGACTAAGTGTTGATAAGATGCATTTCTTGAGTTCCAAGACTAATGTGGAGTGGAATGATGATAAGAAGGTTGAAAGCATTGTAAAGGTAGTGAAATGGTGACAAGGTCTATTTGCATTGCTTGAGTGGATTGGCGATTCTATAGTCAAATCGAGTTAGAGATGACGTTAGCATGATTTTTGAGTGGATTGTAACTTTTACTTTATGTTGTGGATGTGAGAAAGAAGTTAGATATTTTGAAGGCTAAGTGAGCGGATTAATGATAGACTTTATTCCCTCATACTTAGTGAATTTCTCATTGAAACTCGATTCTACTGGTCGAAGCTATCAAAGCTGATGTCAGCATTAATTTTGAGTGGAATGGCATTTTGTTTCTTCCTCACTACTTTGTAGAGCATTTCTGAGATTTAATCATAGCCATCCATTAAGAGCATCAATGATTGAGATTTTGTTGACATTGTTATAGTATATAAAGGTAGATTCTTGGCGGATTGAAGAATAGTTAGTTCAAAGTGGGAAGGTGAAGCATCAAAGGGTTTTCAAGAACCAAGAACTAGAGTGGTTATAGATCTATGGTGGAATGGAGTTTCCAAGAATGATGAGTGGTCTAGATTTAGTTTCCAATGGCTTGAAGCTCAACTACCATCATTGGACCAACAAGTTGTAGAGTTGAGCTACCATGGTGGATTACTTCCAATGGATTTCTTAGACTCCATGAGCAAATGAGATAATGCCAACAAAGCTCTCTATTGAGTTGTTAAAATTTTAATCTTTGTAATGTCTCCTTCAATTCTTTCAATTGTAAACTATAAATAGAGGTCGAACCCTCATTTTTAGGGTTGGCTCTAGTGCGTTTGCTTGCCCTACTATGTAAATATATTCTACAAACTAATGGAAGGAGCATTACTCTGATTTTTGACTTAAGACTTGTTATCTTTGATATCTTTCGATTAAGAGGTTCGAAGCTATGAATTGCATTTCTGTCAATGTTGTAACGGTTAGTTCATTCCATTTTCTTTGGATTACTAGTTGTGAAGGTAGTTGAAATCTGTTCATAGTTAGATCTGTGTTGGTAGGAAGTTTATTTTTGCTAAATCTGATTATTGATCTATTCTGCTAAATTGGATTATCAATATATTGGATATTGGAATTGCTTCTTGGGACATATCTCTATTTTATGCTTTAATGTATGAATATTTCATGGTTTTGGGTGCTGCTAATCTTGAGTGATGGGACACTAGAAATAGTTTGTTGGAGGTTTTTGTTGTAGATGCCTATGTTGTTAGCCTATCCATCCACTGTTAATGCATATTTCTCTAACCCTAAACCTTTTTCTAACCCTATTCCTCAAACCCTTATTGAGCTTAATTGAGTCAACATCTTACTAAGTTGACAAGGAACCAACCTACTCTGGAGGTTGGATTGAAGTAATCTTTGGTCCATCCAATGTTGAGTGTTGAGCTGTGACTATCGGGTGCAAGCCTGGATAGAGAATTGGAAGATAGATAGTTGCAGTGTCAAGTAAAACTTGATGTCAATTCAGTGCCCAACACTAACTAGGGTTATATTTCTAAAACTTTGTGCTATCACAACCTACTTTACAAGATCTAGATTGTTAGTTTACTTCTTGAAGCATAAGTGCAACCATAAGAACTGTAATAAATAGTTTATATGAAAACACATTAATGTTATAAAATACAACAAATATATTTTTTGATTATGGTAAATCATAGGGTTTTTTGAAAGGGCCCCAACCCTATATACAAGACTAATTGAAGATAAGCAATTAATCTCAAAAGATTGGAACAAAAAGAAAACACACTCCTCAAGAGTTACAAAAAAATTACAACATATCTAAATCAAAACTACGACAACAAAAGATAACCAAAGAACAACAATGGTAACAAAGACAAGCTTACTATCTCAATTTTTTGAAAAAATGCAATCAAATTTCAAAGCTCAAAACTTTTGTTTTATAGATTTTTTTTTCACATGTGATACACCATTGGAGAATTCACTTGTAAAATTTCATCAACTTTAGAGCACATTTGGTCCCTCCAATATAGACTATTATGCTCTACTACAAATTTGACACTCTGCTGTAATTGCTGCATTTTTAAAAGAATGGGTGTTGAAAGGCCCTAATGACTATAAATATAGGCTTCTTACTCTCCCTTTTCAAAATCAAAATTTTATGAGGAAAAAACTCTAACTTCCCATTGGACAAACTAACCTACACCAACTCTCTACCACTACAATTCAACCAAGCATACCCAAAAGATATTGGAATCAATAAAATATTTGGGAGGGTTGAAACAAAGGAGAAAAACAAAATACAAAGGTTATCAAACATCAACAACTGCTAAGATTTCCTTCCAAATTAGTGACCTTTAAAAGATCTTTTGGAAAGGCATTTTTCCAAACCTTTCTTCCCTTCAAAAGAACTCCCATATTTGCTATTACATCAGCAACAAAGTTACCTTCCCTATAGGTGTGTTGAACAAAAAATTATCCAAACTAGATAGGATATAATTACATCTTGGATAATATTTTCAATGTTCTAGCTTGGAGATTTTTGGTTTTGTAAGCTATTAATGATGTTCATAGAATCTCCTTCAACCACCAAACTGTTAAACTTCAACTTCTTAGCTAATCTCAACCCTGCAATCATCACTCTTGCCTCTACCATATGATTAGAACTTATCCCATAGTTCTCTGCATAGTAGGTAATCACCACACCTTGGCTATTCCTCAACACTCCCCCTCCTCCAGCCTTACCTAGATTACCTTTTTTTGCTCTATAGTTTTACCCATCCATGGGATGGAGGTTTCTATTTTATCTTATCTCTCTAATTATCTAGGACAAAACCGAATTTTTTTTGAAGACCCCATTCCTCACCAAGTGTTGCTTCCTGACCATTCTCAGGGCTTTGGCTTTTTAGATTCACTAAAGCATTCTCTATAACTAGAATATTAATACTGTTAATAATGAAACTAGAATTATTAGACTTATTTTGGAAGACCCTATAATTCCTTTCCCTCCAAATATGCCAAAGAAAATGAGGAAGCACAAAATTCCAAATCTTCCTCAAGTGAGAACTATGAAAAGGATTACTCCAACACTCCCAAAGATTCACCAAAGAGTCCACATGAACCCACTAAATTTTAAGAAGATTTAACATTCCATACCACACTTCAAGAGTAAAAGGGCAATGAATAAACAAGTGATCCACTGATTCTTCATCCGAGCAACATAAAGAGCATCTATTAGGAACAATCATCCCTCTTTTTATGAGATTATCTATTGTTAAAATATGATTTTGGAGTGCTAACCATAGAAAAAATGAGACTTTTGGAATAAGGTCCTTAATCCAAACTTTTTGAACTGGAAAAGTTTGATTATCCTTTCCTCTATCATAGTCAAAATAATAACTAACAATGAAAACTCCTTTAGAATTTGGTCCCTAAACAAACTTATCTTCTTTAGGATAAATGGGGAGGTAATATTGTTGTAAACATAAAATCAAAGAATTCAATATGCTTTGCATAACAACATCAACCCCCTCCAACTGTAGTTGCTTCCACATTCTGAAGTTATCTTCTATTGCAATATAATCCTGAACCAGGTAACCATATCTTCTTTTTAGGGGTTGCATTACATAGTGCCACTGCTCATCTAAAATCAAGGGTTTCTTTGACAACCAGGCATCCTCCCAAAAATAAATTTTATCTCCCTTTCCAACCTTCCACCTCAATCCTTTCCATAAAATATTTATAGTTTTCATCAATCCATTCCACAAGGAAGATCCCATTGGAGGATTAAGACTATAGGCAAAGGATACTCTATTTTGGAGATATTTAGCAGATAGGATTTGGGCCCAAAAGTGATATTTTTCAAGCATTTGTCTCCATCCCACCTTGGCCATAAGAGCTTGATTCATTTGCTTCACCTTTCTGATTTCTAGATCTCTTTCCTTCTTAGGCCTGCAAAATTTATCCCAAGGCACCAAATTCATTCGTTGTTTTTCTTCCACACCTATCCATAAAAAGTTCCTCTAAAGTTATTCTAATTTTTTAGCCATCGTTGTTGGAAGTTTAAACAAAAACATTATATAAATAAGAGTATTTAGAGAGTATATTGTAACAATTGAAGTTTACCTACTTGAGTTAAAATAGAACCTTTCCAACCCATCAAATTTCTATTGAATCTTTCAATTACCATATCCCAAATATCACTCCTCATTCTTCCAATAAAAAGAGGCATTCCAAGGTAAATAGTGGGAAGATTATCCACTCTACAACCAAATATTTTGGTAATTCTTTCCTACCTAACCAAAGGTGTATTGATAAAAATAATTTGCTCTTCAAAAATTTAATTAACTGACCTGAAGCTTGTTCATAGGTTTGAAGGATAAGCTTAATATTCTTAGCCTCACTAACTGATGCTTCAGACATAATAATGGTATCATCAACAAATTGTTGATGAGTGACCGATTCTAAGTGAGAAGCAGGTCTAATTCCTTTGATGATGTCATCCCTTGCTATTGTTAGGCTTCTTCCTAGGGCTTCAACAACAATAATAAACAAATAAGGTGACTAGGGCCACCTTGCCTCATCCCCATTTTGATAGGGAAGAAACCCATTGGTTATCGATTAACTAAAATTGAGTAGCACAGAGTAGAAATATAAAGTCTGATCTAATTCCTCTAATATTACCCAAAACCAAAATGATACAACACTCTTTTGAAGAAGCTCCAAAAGACTTTGTCATAAGCCTTTTTAATGTCCAATTTTAGAAACATACCCTCTGAACTGCTAGCTTTCATAGAATGCAAGGTTTTATGTACCATTACTATCCCATCTAAAATCTGTCTCTTTTGCACAAAACCACTTTGTTGCGATGAAATAATGTGGGGGAGAATAATATTCAATCTATTAGCTAGAACTTTAGTCAAGATCTTGTAAATAGAATTACATAAGCTAATAGGATGGAAATATTTTAACATATTTGCTCCTTGTTTCTTTGGTATTCAAAATAGAAAGGTACAATTCCACTCTTGAAGAATAGTTTTTTATCATTGGATCTTTAATAAGGCACCCAAGACAACATTTTTTACAACTTCCCAATAAGTATGGAAAACCATTTGGGAATCCATATGACCCCAAGGCCTTATCCTTCTGCATGCTAAAGACTGCACGACAAACTTCATTTTCTGTAAAAGGGTTGCTAAAGACCTAATTCATCTCATTATTCACTACTTAAGGAATGTTGGCTAGCATTTTGTCAATTGAATAAACAAGTGCTTAATTTTCATCACTTAACATTGTAGATACAGAAAATTGACCCTCTTGAGTGAGTTATTTTCCCTAGTCCCTTAGAGAGACCCTTCAACTTACCCAAATTGGGCCTCTCTTCCCCCCTCTTTCCCTCTTTTTTCCTTGCTTTAGTGAAATCGCGGTCAACTTTTACGGGGCACGATTTTGCCTAGTTAGGATTTTCTCCTAGGAAACCCTAACATTTTGCTTAACCTTCTTTGGCATCAACTTTTCTTTGGTTTTCCTACCCATTCTTGTTTCAAATCCCTTATAAATAGAGGGTTTGAAGCTTTTGTTTGCCAAGAAATCTCTCTAACAAGCTCTTTTGATTCCTAGATCTCTTCTAATCATAAATTTTAAGTGAAGCAATCTTACAAGCTGCTAACAAATGTTGATGCAAGTGCTAACAAGACTTTATTAAAGCTTTTTTGGATTTTGGGGAGATCTCTTCTGCTGAATTGGATTGTGTGTTGCTACACTTGGTGGATAAGTGTTGAAGCCCTAATGAGGAGTCTACCATCTTGGAGGTCTTCATATTTTTGTCTACTTTTTTTCTACCGCCAGGTTGTTTTTATTTCATTTGCATTTTGCATATTGCTAATTTTACATTTATTGTTAGTTTATTTGCATTGTTTTGCTGTATTTTCCTTTTGCTGTGAAATCATGCCCTATAATTACAAGATGTGATTTTTCTAAAATTGTGGTCACCCCTTACAGGGTGCAATTTTATTGGAGCTAAGCTTAGGGGAAAAAGTTTACCCCAAAACCCTAAGTCTGCATTTTATATTATATTTAGGACATTATTATGCAAATTGTATTTTTTTATTATTTTGTTCTACTGCATTGTGTTTTTCTTGTTCATCTTCCAAAAATGTCAAATTTCATTTTTACATTCTAAAGGTTAGCTAAAAGGACCTAGGGGGCTTGATTGTTGTGCCTCCAAGTATAGTCATACAATGGTTTAAGCAGACCCCGTAATGTTGATCATATTTTCTGAGGGTTTTGTAAAGTTTTTTTGTAGGATAGAAGTTGTGGGATATCACTGGATGCAAGTTAAATATTGGAACAACCATGAATCAGATTAGTGTCCTAGTAGATCTTTTAGGCTACTTGATGATTATCTTTTATCTATTTCTGTTTAAAATATAGATCACAGGTGAGAAAAACATTTGATAAAATTCCTAGGCATTTGAAATAATAAAAGCATATAGTGTGCATCTAGGTTTTAACCTTATTTTTGCATTTTCTCTTGGACCCTTGCTCAAAGGCTTTTGTCTTGCAATCCTAGGGTTAGTGATTATTCAAGCAAAGAATTATTCTAGGGTTAGATCTTATCTTCTTTCATCTTGTATCTTGCATTGTTATTTTCCTTTTTATAGTATAGTTTTAGAAAGGCCAAACATAGGTGTATGGTTAATTGACACATCAAAACACATTTCACCCCAAACTTAGAGCGAGTCCTAAAAAAATTCTTGGTGAACCCTGAAGAACATAAGATCATACTGGGAGTGGGGTGAACAATATAAGATACAAATTTTTACTTTTCAATTCAAATGATAACAACAATAATATCAAAGCAATAAATAATGCATACATCATCACACACATGATTTAATGTGGTTCACCCAATGTGGGTTATGTCCACGGAGAAAATATTTCTTATAAATTTTCTCAAAGAATCTCTTGGGATCCAAATACCTATTACAATGTTTATGGACCTTTGTCCAAAAGAGACACCAATCCCCTATGTTCAAGTTCATGGATATATATCCATAGGAGTCCTCTATCCCCACTACTTTGATTTGTGGACCTCTATCCATAAGAGAACTCTATTCCCTTTTCACCGATTGACTTCCAAAGCTTATTCTCAAATCTGCTCAACTCTTATCAATTCTTCTCATAACTTTGATGAAATCTACTCATAATCCTAATCAAATTTACTCATAACCCTGATCAATTGCCTGTACTGATCTGTCTCATACCTGCTCACAAGTCTACCTCAAACTTGCTCACAAGACTACTTTAAACCTGCCTAGAAATGTTTACAAGTCCTCTCCTAAAAGGCCTGCTCAAACAACTCACAATCCTGCTCAAGTCTACTTACTGTCTCTACTCAAATATGCTCTAACACACGCTCAAAATTGCTCATAATACATACTCAAAACTACTCATAACACAAGCTCAAAACTGCTCATAACACAAGCTCAAAAATTCTCATAACATATGCTCAACATAATACTTCAAACACATTCTACCAAGAATTCTTGTTCAAAAACACATAGGAAATGATATGCAATATAATTCCACCATATGTCCTTTCCAAATTTACTCAAACCCAATACACAAATTGCTTTTACAAAACTTGCTCATCCACATTCAATACATTCAAACCAATGCTTCAAAAATTACAAACTCATTCAAACAATGAATGCACATTTTGTTTCACCAACCCTAGCTCAAGTATTTCCAACAATCCACATTAATCAAACCTTTTATCTCCACCTTTATGATTCATAAATACTTGCTTAACTAGACATCTTAGAGAAGGAATAATGTCAACATACCTCTTGATTTACTTTGATGACAAAGATCCTTCAAAACTTGTCTCACAATGTTCTTTCAATATTACGCCACTTCACAGGTTAGTTAGCATAACACTTTTTCAACCATCCACATAAAAACCTTTTGTGCAAAATAATATTGATTTACAACCCCTTCAAACCCTTTTTCACCATGTAAAAATTACACACAAAAATCAACCACAACACACCTTATAACTCTACTTGTAAAAACCACATGCAATTTCAATTTTATCAATAAAAACCCTAAGTCACATAACAAATTTCAAACCACTTTCATCCACCTTTTATCTCAAAATTTAAAGTTATATTAACTTTATAGAACCACAAAAAAATTCTAAATTGCATGCAATGTTGAATTTTAAAACATCATCCTTATATCTCCCTAGGTCAACACTATGCAATTTTTAAAATTAAAAATTAAACCTTGTTTCCCTAGATCGAGCCCCAAGCAATACCACACTTTAATAATAATTAAAAATTTATTATTTGCCCTTACCATGTCTACCGCTGCCACCACCATGAGTCAAACTCGTGACCTCACGAAGCCCACACTTTAGCGCAAGCTAGAGTGCTAGCTGGGCTGGCCCACCCACTGGGAATAAAGGTGCACAAAAACTACTTTTTCTTTCTTCTGCCTTGTCGAAAATCAAAATGACTGCCATCGGGTTTTGACCATGAGACCTGTCTGCTGTAAGAATCCTACGTAGGGTCTGCCTGCCATCTGGAATAACTGTTTGGCTAGAACCAAACGTGTGTAATTCCCTTTTAATTTGTTGTCTTTGCTTAGGAAGTTGTGCTCCTTCAACTGCTTTGTAAAAACTCCCTCCAAGGGATTCGAACCCATGATCGATTCCGCATCAGTGCCTTAGTGCTACCCCTACGACCAACTATGCTAGCGTGCCAACTGTGTCCTCTTGACTAGCACAACGTTTTTGACCAATCTAACTTCTTCATCAAAAAATGTATCCTTTGTCTTCTTCTATTCGTCGATTGCAATGCATGAGCGGATTATTCGATTCACATAAATATTCAATTCATTTGCCAAGGTTTTGAACCTTTATTTATATGCAAGTTGTGTCCTTCCTTGCCATGACATCGGTGCCTCCCATTGAGAATAATTTCAATTGCCTACCTTTAAATTTTGGCGCCCAAACTTTTTATGGAATATTTAAATCTTTAAAAGATTAAATATTATAACCTTTGTCCTCTAAGCCCATGGTGGTATTTTAAATCCTTTTTTTTTTTAACTTTTTTCCAAATATTATAATATTATCTCTTTTAAGCCTTAGTCACTTGCTTTCTTTTTGAACCATGGTCTTAAAACTTGGGCCTTCAACCTTTTAACCAAACACTTAGAACTTTATCCCAAACCTTTTTAGCTTTTAACATTTAAAGTAAATATTATAACATTTACTTTTTATCATGCCAAGCTATAATTGACATCAATGAAAACCAATGTGCTTAATATTTCCAGCAAACCCTTCCCCCTTTTTGTACACAAAGTGTAGAGTTATAACATACCCCCATGGTTCACCTCGGCTCCCAACGGATCTGGCCAAAAATCATACATGGTAGGGCAATTTCCCCCCTTTACATATTTTGGTGAACCCGACGTGAACGCGCATCTTAGTGACCAAATTAGGAAGCCTTGTCCTTATTTACTTTTATTTTGAAAACTTTAAAACAAGAACACTAATTCTATTTGTTTATATCATAAAACATTTAAAAGCATATCAAAATATTTTGTGTGTTTTTATCAGTTTTTCCACTCTATCCTCTCTCTCTCCAAATGGCTCCCAACCTTAGGAGCATGGGAAGGCTTCTAGAGTCTAATGAGATTTTCCAAGAAGATGATAATATTTAAAGACAAATCATAATCTTGAAGAAGAGAAAAATGAAGATATTGAGAATAGCCTTGATCCTATTAGGAGATCCAATGGGAATATTACCTTTAAATATTTTGAACATGTTTGGAGCTTTTACAAGAATAAAGCTATGGAAGAGGAGGCCCAACTCAAGGAAGTTGGAACATCTCACCATCAAACCATTTTCTCTTGATATGTTCAGAATAACTCCTTGATTGAATCTTTGAATCATATAATCTTGTTCATCGACCAACCTATGCCACTACTGTGACCACCAATATTGGAAGGAATCCACAAGTCCCTCAAACTTGTAGTGTCACTCAATATTATTTTCAATTTTCTCCTCATTCATCTAATTTCAACATTTTTTCTTCTATCTCACCAAATATAAGTTATTCTCTCTAGCAAGGTACCACATATCACAACAATATCAATGCCTTTAACATGGGCCAAGTACCTGTTCAACAACCTACTTATCCCTTAGGGAATCTAGGGGTATTGCACAACAACAATCCAGAGGTGCAAAATTTAATTAATATGGTGAAATAATTGGTTTCAAAAATAGATATGATTCAATACCCTAGTTTCACCTATTGCTATAGAGAAATGTGCAATCATCCCTTAGACCCTATAGTTATCGCTAAGTATTATCCTAAGCATTTTTCCATGTCGATTTTACCTATATAAGGGAATGAAAGATCCAATTGAGCATCTGAGAATGTTTAGAAAAATTTGTTATGATATCATATATGATGATATGTTGTTGCTAAAGACATTTCCTAAGAGCCTTGGTGGTATGGCATTAGAGTGGTACTATCAATTGCCTAATCATTATTTGAGGAATTTTGAAGAAACAACTAAATTTTTGTGTAACAGTTTGGTGCTTATGTTGAGAAGAATGTAACCATGAAGGATGTGTACAATTTTAAACAAGGTAAAGAGGAAAGTTTTTTTAAAATTTTGTCTCGTTGGAGGAGTCTAGTTGGACACTTGAGATATACCTTACCTCCTCAAAACATTCTTGAAATATTTATTAGAAATTTTCAAGAACAACTATCTTATGCATTGGAAACTACAACTATCACATGTTTTGATCAGGCAATCGGGTTAGCAAGAAAAGTAGAGCAAGCTCTTATCAAAAGAGGTCAACTTAAATTGAAAGAAGACAAGACCAATAAGAATAAGTATAAGAACAAGCATGTGGTTGGTGATGGGGTAACAAATAGTAGGTCTATTAATAGTATTATTAACAACCTATAAATATGGTGCTTAGTCAACCCCCAAAACCTCCACAAAGAAATTTGACACGGTTTAACATGCCTATGGAAGTGGTTCTGAAGCAACTTTTGGAAACTAATATGATTAAGTTGCCTTCCATAAGGCAACTTGATACTACACTAATTGGTACAAGGTGGGACAACATTATGTGTATCACAGAGTGGAGAGATAGTGGACTAATTCTTGTAAAAATTTGAAACATGTGGTTCAATATTTGATTGATACGGGACACCTTGTTATAGACGGTTATCACCCACAAAAGGATCAATCTCCTACTCAACAAGGGTTTATGACTAATCAAGATATATGGGTATTTCAAGATACCCTACCTAAGAACGGATAACAAGCAGCTAATCAAGTGTCATATTAGAATGTGCCACCTCCTTATGATAATACGATTGGTATGATAGCAACAACTTCAAAGAAACAAGCACATAATCACCAGATCCAAAATTCTCAATAGGAGTTGAGTTCATCAACCAAGATTTATCTCTTGGAACTTTTACAAGATTCTCCTACTCCTAGAGAAGCCTTGTTGAAGCTTCTAAGACAACAATTTGTTTCTTAGGATATTTCCCCTAGTGCTATGGCCAATGTTGTAAGCTCTCTTGGGATACATCATATCATATTTTTGAATGAAGATATTTCCTCCTCAAACCCTCGTAGGGATTCTTCTCTCTACATCACTACATTCATTGGGAAAATTTTTATCAAGAGGGTTCTGATTGATAATGGTTCTTCCTTCAATGTATGCACCTATTAATTTTTCCAAAAGTTTGGATTAATAGAGGAATATTTAACCAAATCAGATGAGATCATCAAAACCTTCAATAACAAGTTCCAAGAAGCTTGTGGTATTATTTCCATCCCCATTAATGTTGGACCCAAGATCTTAGATACTCTATTCTATGTGGTATTTTCCCTGCATCTTTTAATCTACTTCTCAGACAACCTTGGATCCATGCAATGCAGGCTGTCCCTTCTACATTTTACCAAAGTTTAAAGTTTGAATTTAATAATCAATTTATCACCATTTCGGGTGATCCTCATTCATTTAAATATTGTTCACTATTTGAATAAGCTTAATATGATTTTCATCTATCAGATCCCTCATCTCACACAACTAAGCAATCTAAAAATCTAAACATGAGAGATGAATCATTAATTAACATTTCATCATAGGATCAAGTCAATATTTCTTATCAGGAGCCTCTTCAAGGATTGGAGTGGAGTACCGAGGATGAGGGGTCACCCTCTCCCTCTCTATTGGTTGTAACCCTAAAGTAGTATGCTAAAGACATCACTCTTTGTGACATGACTCATAAGGATGTCTCTCGAGATGTCATCTACTTTGACAGGTTAGTTGCTTGCATAGTGTAGGTTGAGTCTTCTAGTTCTCAAGAGGACTTTGGTTTTATGCTTCCTGAGGACCTTGAGCAACTAGGAGTAACTCCTGCCCTACCTCCTCTTGAGGAGGAGTTATCCATTCTCATCGAGGAGATCGTAGATGTGAACATAGGTTCTAAGGAATCCCTTAGAATCCTTAAGTTAGGTGAAGCCTTGTCCATGGATGATCAGAAGTAGTTGATCAATATATTAAAATAATTTCATGATATTTTTGCTTGGTCATATGCCGACATGTCAGGGCTTGATCCCTCCCTTGTTATGCATAATTGGGTAGTTCATCCTAATGCTAAGCATGTTAAGCAAAAACTTAGGAAGATGCATCCTAAGGTCACCCTTATAGTCAAGGAAGAGCTCCAAAAAATCCTTTATGTTGGTTTTATAAAAGCTATCGACTATTCTAATTGCATCTCCAACATCGTTCCTATGACTAAGAAGGAAGGAACAATCATTTTATGTATCGACTTTAGGAATATTAACTTAGCATGTTCCAAGATGATTTTTCCCTACCCAACATAGATCAGATTGTAGATTTCACTACTAGATATGGGATGCTATTGCTCATGGATGGTTTCTTAGGATACAATCATATTATGATTTCTCGTGAAGATCAGGCCAAGACAACTTTCATCACTTCATGGGGTACCTTTTGTTGGAAAGTCATGTCTTTTGGCTTGAAAAATATTGGTGCCATCTATTAGCAGACTATGACTTATATTTTTTACAACATGATGCATGATATTCTCCAAGATTATGTAGACAATATTTTAGGTTGCTCCATACAACGAAAGGATAATATCCATGATTTAAGATGAATTTTTGAAAGACTTCAACATTTTAGGGTTTGCCTTAAGCCTGCTGAGTGTGTATTTAGAGTCACATATTACAAGTTATTGGGATTTGTTATTTCTATATGAGGTATTGAAGTAGACCCCGCTAAGATAGCAGTTATTACTAACATACCTCCTCATTGTACCCTAACCAAACTACGTAACTTGCAAGGTAAACTTCAGGCAATTCATCAGTTTGTAGCCCAGTTAGCCGATAAGTGTCAACAAAGATATTTTTTTAATGGGATTATGAGTGACATAAATCTTTTTATGATCTAAAACGATATTTTACTTCCCCACATATTCTAGTTACTCTTGTACCTAGTAAGCATTTGATTCTTTATATAGTAGCCACAACTCACACTTTGGGAGCCATGCTAGATCAACATGATGATAAAAATAAAGAGCAAACTATCTACTATATTCGTAGAACTTTAGTTAGATATAAAACTAGGTACACTCCCTTAGAGAAGCTCTGCCTTGCCATAATATTCGCTTTCAAGAAGCTAAGATACTACATGCTTAGCCATAAGACATTGGTGATTGCAAAGTTTGACCCTTTGCACTATTTAATGTCTAAGCCTCACCTTTTAGATCGACCCACTCAGTGGGTTTTGGCCCTTAGCAAGGTTGACTTGACCTTCATAGGTCAGAAGGCTATCAAGGGTCAGGTAATCATCGATTAGTTAGCCTCCACTCTCCTAGAAGCTGCCTATCCTTTGGTTGTTGAGTTTCCTGATGAGTGCTTCAATGTTGAAGTTGAAGAGCTAGAGTCTTGGAATTTATTTTTGATGGAGCTCACTACATGAAGGGTGTTGGTGTTGGAGTCGTTCTAGTTACCCCACAAAAACAACTCATACCTCTTTTCTTCAAGCTTTGTTTCTCTTGCACTAACAATACTGTAGAATATGAAGCTTTGATCCTTGGTCTTAGAGTAGTCTTAGCTTTGCAGGTTAGAGTCCTTCAGGGTTATGCACAAGGGCAAATTTTGCAATTTATAGTGAATTTTAGGTTTTTAACATTTTTTATTTTGCTATTTTTGGGACCCTAGAGGTCGGCCCATTCGCCCAAAAATTACGGGAATTAAATTTTTTTAGGGTAAAATCATCACTGTATAATTTGTATTCTTGCCTAATATTCACCTTATAATTATTTAAAAAAAAAATTATCCCGTCCAAATCTCCTCTTGTACCCCCACTATATATAGGTAACCTTGGAGGCTGGGAGCAACACTAATAGTCTCAACTTGACTTAGGTGACCGCAAAAGCGACTGGCAGAAGCAAGTGATAAAAGGATATCGATAGAAGTGATAAATACATCATGACTGGAACAAGGCGATAAACACCTTGTGACTGACACAACGCGATAGACACTCCGTGACTGACATAGTGCGACTGACACGCCGTGATCGACACAGCATGACTGACACACTACAACTGTCACTGCATTCCTGATACATCGTGACTGTCACTGCATGACTGCCATGCCATGACTATCACAGCATGACTGACATGCCATGACTGACACATCATGACTATCATTGTATGATTTCCATATCGTGACTGCCACATAGTGACTGTCATAGCGTGACTATGCATCGTGATTGTCACAACGCAACTGACACATTGTAACTACCACTGCGAGGCTGGCACACTGTGACTATCACAAGGTGATTGTCGAGAGGCGACTGTCTATTCATGACTATCATAAGGCAACCATCCCACTACGACTATCACAAGGTGATTGACATACAGGGTCAACCATTTGTCAGTAAGTTTTTATTATCAATTTTGTTTCTTTTTTTAATATTTTTGTTCATAGATGCTTAATAAAGAGGTTTGTGATGTGTCAGATATTGTGATGTCTTGAATAGTAGTTATCTCTTTAACCAGTTATTTCTATTTTTCAAATGATTTTCTTGTTACTCTTCTTTTTATATAGGTAAAATGTCACCTATTGGCAGTGGAAAGAAGGGAGGCTAGTCTTCTAGTTCTGATAAAAGGAGTATCCTCAAATACTTTTGTAATATTTTGAATTCCAGTCAGCCACCAACATCTACACAAATTGAAGGTATGAACGCCTTTACTTACTAACTAGTTAATTTTTGTTCATTGTTCATTTCATATATAATGTCTTCATTCATTAAGAAGGGTGATTTTTGGTGTATGACTTTGTCCATTGTTTATCTGAATTTTTTAAAAGAAGGTATGCTTTTAATAGAATGTATTCTTTTAAAAAGAATAATGATAATGACCCTGATATTGAGTATTGACCCTAGTATTATCTCTACAGAAAACAATGTTGACCCTCGTATGAATCCACTTCCACATAACTACGATATTGAAAATTCCACAAATGAAAAATTTCTTAAATAAATGGAACAACATGAAGAGATTCCTGAAACAAACACGCCAGATGGAAAACAAAGTAATAGTTACTATGCAATACCCACTTTTGAAGAATCTTCTTCTAAAAAACATAAATGCGCTAGGTCATCTATATGGACAATTAACAGATCATTTCAGCCTGATTGGGTTTTAAAATTTCTATTTGTTGAGCCAGTGCTTCCAGAGAATAGTAATGAGGTAAAAAAAATTGAGATGCATAATTTGTAGCTGGAAATACATAAAAGATCACAGATTGTAAGTTAAGAAAGATATAGTAGAAAAACATTGTGGAAAGGTTTATATAAAAAGAAAAGAAAGTGATGGACCAATAAAGAAAAATTATAGGTGGAAGGATGCATCAGAGTGTGCCCATATCAGATATGCACAAGAATATGATAAAGCAATGAAAGAAAAACAAAATTTGGTTGAGAGAGGTGCAACGATTCAAGCCTAATTTTAAAAAATGTAAAAGTTCACTTTAGCTTCAAAAAGTTTACAATTTCCTGTTGTACTCACTATTCTTAAAAAGGGTAGACCTATGTCAGATTTCATTGATTATAAATCTCTATTTCGACTAGCTGATGTGCAAAATTTACCCAGCATCCATTGGTCAGATTGAAGTGGTTGGGAAATTGTAAAATATCTATCATTGGTTGAGCAGGATGACCTCAAAGAGAAAATTTAAAAGGCCAAATTCATACCACTTTCAATTGATGAGGTGACTACTTTTGACAACACATCTTGGATTTGCATGCATGTTTACACTTTGGAAAATCATTTAAGGCAACCTCATTTACTTGTACTACACAAGATGGTGGAAAATTGCAATGCAAAAAATATCTACAATGTTTTTTTTTTTAGTTTAAAGGAAATAACATGAATGAATGAAATAGAAATAACCACTAAGTTAATATGTGTCGGAGCTAATGGTGCTGCTACAATGCAAGGACACAAGAATGATCTTTGTGTTAGACTACAAACATTTGTTGCCCCATATTTGATCCCTATTCATTGCATGGCTCATAGAATTAATCTTGCATATAAAATTGTGGATACATTTACAAATATAGCTAGAGTGGAAGACCTTATCCGTGAAATTCATGATTATTTTTTGCACAGTCCAAAAATATTTTCAGAGTTTCAGCAGTTTGCACTTGGAGTTACTGATGATAAAAAAATCTTAAAAGATGTGGATACTAGATGGATTTCAATGTATCAACCGATATATAGAGTTTTCAAAGAATATCAATCCTTGGCAGGGTTTATGTATGTAAACCGTAGGGCAGTTGATAAGGCTAAGGATTTGCTATTATGAATGATTGAATTTAAAACACTTCTCACATTGTGTGGTATTCTTCCAATGTTGGAAGAAATGAATACTTTGATCAAAATTGCACAAGAAAGATCGATTTATATTATGGATTTCATCAAGGCAAGAAAACAAATTTGCTTACATATTGATACAATGTACGCATCTGGTGAAAGTTTTATGGATTCCATGTTTGAGAGTTGGAGAGCATTGATAAACATCAATGATCCTAAGAAATTTTTGAAGTTCAATATAATTAATGTACATGGAAAGAAAATTCCTTTACATTGTTTTTCTCAACGAATGGATATTGCTACAAATGAAGTTGAACAAATGCCCATAACACACAACAGATTTCATGTAGTTGTAACAAATACAAAAATTAAACTAAAACACATAGCAGAATCATTGATAAAAGATATCAGAGACCGTTTTCAAAGAGATGAATTGCTTGAGGATATGGATGTGGTTAACCTGATATTTTGGAATTTTTGTAATGAATACCAGAATATAATTGGTTTGTTTCAAAAATACATGGGTAATCTTGCTAGCCATTTCACTAAACCTGTTTGTTTCATGAATTATGCCAAACGATGATTTTAGGATCTGTTGAGGATGAAAGGGTAGTTAGTGCATTATCATATGTAAAATCTAAAGTTTAGAATAGATTGGACAAAAATTTGGAAAATTGTTTCAGAGTATATGTGTCGACCTATGAAGTTGAGAAGTTTCCTAATGAAAGAGCTTTGTCATATTGGAAATATTTGGCAGAGAGAAGAGGTGTCATGAATACTTTGGATGATGAGGATAATGGTAACACTGATGACACTATGATGACAATTTTTTTGGAATGAGTGCAGAAGAATTTGCACAATTTGAAAAGAGTTTGTTCCAGCTTTCACCATTATGATGCAAAGATGCTTTCATTTCCCAATATTTTTTTTGAATTTACATGGTGGAATCGGTAGCCGCCATGAATCCGAGCAGGTTGTCCAACTTTTATGGCCGTCACAGTATTATGCGCTGTCTGCCCCAGAAGCCGCCACACAGATCTTTGTGCAGTCCCATTTCCCAATATTATATTGGGATTTAATTCATTTATTTTATTTGATTTTAAATATGGATATTTGATTATATTTTGAGACATATTTTCATTTATTTTGGAACAAAATATTGATTACTGCATCATAAATATTACTATTTTTACATGTATTTTGATTTCATATATTATGCTATCAATTGTCAACAAAATATGTGTATATTATGATTTCATGTATATTGAAAAGTCCATGTATTGAAAAAACCATGTATTGAAAACTATGTATGGAAAACCATGTATTGAATAAACCATTTATGGCAAACAATGTATTGAATATACAATTTATTGAAAACAATGTATGGCAAACAATTTATTGAATATCAAATTGATTTTAAACCATGTATTGAAATCATGTATACAATACACCATGTATTGAAACCATGTATCAAATTGATTGAAACAATGTATTGAGTATACAATTTATTGAAAAAAATGTATGATAAACCACATATTGAATAAAGTATAGACCATGTATTGAAAACCATGCATTAAATAAACCATGTATTGAATAAATCACGTATTGAATACCATGTATTGAAAACAATGAGGGCAAACCATGTATTGAATAAACCATGTATTGAAATAAATGTATTGCAAACCATGTATTGAATAAACCATTTATGGCAAACAATGTATTGAATAAACCATGTATGGCAAACAATGTATTGAATAAACCATGTATGGCAAATAATGTATTGAATATCAAATTGATTGAAACCATGTGTTGAAATCATGTATACAATTTAGTGAAAACAATGTATGACAAACCATGTATTGAAAACAATGTATTGAATATCAAATTGACTGAAACCATGTATTGAAACCATGTAAACAAACCATGTATTGAAAATAATGTATGGCAAAATATATATTGAAATCATGTATACAATTTAGTGAAAACAATGTATGACAAACCATGTATTGAAAACAATGTATGGCAAACAACGTATTGAATATCAAATTGATTGAAACCATGTAAACAAACCATGTATTGAAACCATGTATACAACAAACCATGTATTGAAAACAATGTAATGAAAACCATTTATAGCAAACTATATATAGCAAACAATGTATAATTCAAAATTATTGCATCCACATAATTCAAAATTATTTATTGCATCCACACAACTGATCAAACCATTACAATATTGAAATAAAAGCTAAAAAGTAATATAAAATTTGTATAATATAAAATATTATGTTTAAAAATATGTTAAAATAGGAGTCTTTGAAACCATGTTTTTTCACCACAATGTCACATTCCAGAATCATCACATAAGGAAACATTAGTTATATTTTTCTATGTTTTATTGTTGCAAAGTGCCTGAAGTGTTAGCTGCATCTACCTCCATATCCTTTGCTTCCAATGCACCAGACGGTACCAAACTATCACTTGTAGTGTTTATCCCATTTAGCAATAAACCTTCTTCCTTCATGGGATATTCTTTAAACGGTGCATTCAACTCTTTCTCATTTTATTTTATTGTAGCATCGACATCCAAACCCTTTTCTTTGATAAGCTTCTTTAGCCAATTGTTTTCTCAAGCAGTGTTTTGTAGTCTCTTCTTCAATTCAATAGCATTAATCACATTGATTTTTGTAGTCCTGATCCAGGTTTTCATGGCTGACACCTGCTACTTTAAATACTGATAATTAGACTACAAAATACAAGAGAAAAATATTAATATTAATTAAAAAATATATTAAAGAAAAAAATGATTTTCAGATATATGTAGAACTTACATATACTGTAAGTCTTGCAGTTTTTGTCACTGCTACTTTATTCTTGTCTATTTCCCATTCATTGAAATGTTGGCAATTTTGGGTACATTGGGTACATTGCCTTTGCTCAAGTGTTGATGTTGTCATTGATGTCAAGAAGTGGAAGGGTTTTTGTGAAAACCCAGGCAGACAAAATAAAAGGTTTTATTTTAAACCATGGTGTGCTTATGTGGAAAGGGATTTTCTTAAAAACCAAGGTGGAATTTTGTTTCATCGAAAAAGGACCTCCAATGATGAAGATATTAAAGTTTAAAGTTAAGTTTAAATTAATGGATGGCTGACCTATGTGCAATTAATGGAAGTTGGCATATATATACATGTAAAGGTTTTAATTTATTAAAGAAGTGGGGCATATTATATATCGTCAGAAAGCTTATTTCAAGGGCTATTTGAATAACTTATTTAGAAGGAGAATTAAAGTGTGTATAAAGAGGTATTTCTAATTTTGCAAAGGGGTTCCAAAAGTGAAGTTTGCCTTGTTCTTTTTCAAGAGGATTAATTTTTTTTTCATGAGGTGACAAGGTATGCATTATTATGATTTATTTTATTTTATGGTATAAGTGGTTTTGGGAGTGAAAAGGTTATGCAATGTTTTGATTTATTTTATTTTATGGTACAAGTGGTTTTAGGAGAGATAAGGAAGTTGTGCAATTAAAGGCCTTGGTGATGATTATTGAAAAGTGGAATAATGCTGATTATTTTGTGATCTACTAACCTTTGTGAAGATTAGCAAAAAAAAACTTTGTGATTGTGGCAGATTTCCAAAGGGGTTCCTTCACTTCATTAAGGTATGGGCACATTCTTCTTATGAGTATGATTGGTGTATGTTTTTCTGAAATAAGTTTGGAGTGAAAAGGAATTCTACTAGGTTTCCTTTGGTTGGGTGTAAATCCTATTTTTTGGTTTGTTGAAGACTACTTATGCATTGTTATCATTGATGAGAGTTTTGGTGAATGCATAATTCTGGTTTGAGATAGTGGAAGCATTGTGCACTAGGGTTTATGATTGTGAGTCTTGCTACTTGCTTTGAGTTGGTGAAACCCTTAGTTGGCTGTTTTGATATTGATGGATGAGTGCTTCCATAGTGGTTGTGTTGATCAAGTTAATGCTTTACTTGATACATGATATTGGGCTTACTCCATTGAGTTGATTTGAACAAGTTATTCTATGCATTTGGTGATATTGTGTTGGTGGCTATTTTGTTCAAATATCTTTGGAGGGAAAATGATTTCTACTTGTTTCCTTTTCTTGTGATGATTGGTTAAATGCTTCAAGGTTAATGTTGAGTTGAATGATGTTGGTTAAACCTTGTCTTTAAGCATTGTTGTTGAAGCCCTAATTGGTTGAGAAAAGATATTGGTTGTTGGAAAGAACATGAGTATCATTGTTATATGAGATATTGCATGGTTGGCAATTGTTGGGTTGTATTTCATGTTCTTGAGAAAAGCATACTACATCTATCTTATTCTTTTGAGATTTGAGATTGAGTTGAGATTGAGATTGGGAGTTAAGTATAGAACATATTGAGTCTCTAACAATTCTCTTTATGCTTCTATGAGGTTGATGAATCATATTGAGTCTCTAACAATTCTCTTTATGCTTCTATGAGGTTGATGAATCATATTGAGTCTCTAACAATTCTCTTTATGCTTCTATGAGGTTGATGAATCATATTGAGTCTCTAACAATTCTCTTTATGCTTCTATGAGGTGGATGAATCACATTGGGTCTCTAACCATTCTCTTTGTGGGTTCATGCCAAGCAAGTGTTCTTAATAAACTTGTGAGCAGGTTTTGGACAGGTTCCATTGGGGACTTGTGAGCATGTTTTGGACAGGTTCCATTGAGGACTTGTGAGCAGGTTTTGGACAAGTTCCTATGGGGACTTGTGAGCAGATTTGGACAGGTCTTAGCAGAGGACTTGTGAAGCTGAGGTTGATAGTTCTATCAGAGAACTTGACGACAGAGGTGCATTGGTTCTATGAGAAGAACTTGAGGACATATTTGTGCCAGATCGAAGGACCGTGTTTGGTGCTGATCAAAGACAGAGGACGAGGACATTTGTGCTAGATCGAAGGACTGTGTTTAGTGCAAATTCAAGGACCAGCTTTGAGGTGATAGAGTTGAGGATAGAGGTCTCCAACCAGAGTAGGGAAGACAGGTGTCTTCTGTGGATAGAGTTCCATTTGCTAAGGGCAACGGAGGCAGAGGTGTTCTAGAGGATCACCAGCCAGAGCAGAGCTAGGGGATTAGTGTCTCCTATGGGTCGATGCCCATGAACTTGAGCTAGGGGATTGGTGTCTCTGTGGGTCGGTGCCCACAAACTTCAGATTAGGGGATTGGTGTCTCCTGTGGGTCGGTGCACGAATTTGAGATTAGGGGATTGGTGTCTCCTTTGGGTTGGTGCCCATAAACATTGTAATTGGGAAGGTTTCTCAAAGAACTTTGAGATAACTTTTAGAGAAAAGTTTTGTGGATGTAGCCCAGGCTTTCTGGGTGAACCACGTTAAAATTGGTGTCACTTTGTGAATGATCTTGTGCTTTGTTTTGATATTGCTTTGGATATATTGCTTGACTGTTTTGAAGTATAAAGGAAAAATAAAAAGAGGTCTTATACTGTTCACCCCCCCTATCAGTATAAGCTTGTGTTCAACATGAAATATACTTGGGCTTCGACATTCAGGTTCTCTAATCGATCAAGTATAATGGCTAGAACTTCATCACTGCTTGTAGCATTGGCCTTGACGGTGCCATATTAGGATTTTAGTAATAGAGCATCGAGCTTTTGTGGCTCATTCTCTACCTTTGAAAACAACTCCTTTCTATGTCCGAAGTTCTTATATCGACCATTTATTGCTTTGATCATAACCTTGGCCCGATATTCCCATTGTCTTAATGTATCAATGTCTACAAGAAGATTATTAGTAACATTAGCCCTACAACTGTTTGCTAGTAAAACATTTTCAAAAAAAATTATTTTATCATCATCGATCGGATGATAATCGATATCGACATGCTGGTGGGGGGAAGAGGAAAAATCAATGACATTTCCTTCAACATTCTCTTGTGCTTCATCACCTAACCCTAGACCATGAAGAAGATCACATGTTTTTAGTGGAAAATTCAAATTATTCATATCTTGATACATAAAATCATCTTCCAGATTGGTATTTGGAGGGGGCATCTGAGAAGTGCTCTCTACATTTGATAAATTATCAAGTGTTAAAATTTGGAACGATGTCCCTGAAACAATAGATTGACCTACAGTGTGAGTCTAAGTCTGAGTCTGAGTCTGAAGTGGCTGATGTGGCGGTGTGAGGAATTATTTCCCACGCATGCGAGATTGGTTCCTTATCGATGGTGCATGCTGTGGTGATTGTTGGACTTGCCGTAGATGAACTTGGGGTTGATGGACTTGCTGTAGGACTGGATGCTTTTCTTGTTGTGCACCCGATGGAAGCATCTATTTTTTGAGTCTTGTAAATCGAGCCGATCCCTCTACAAAATTTAACATTAAAATTATAAATTAATTTTTTTTTAAAAACAATGCCATTAAAATATAATAATTTTAACTAAAAATACCTGACTCAAACTCTGCAGCCGTTGTCGTTGCTGTTGCAACGGTTGTTCTTTGCTATGCCTCTAAAAACAGTTAAAAACTTTCCTCAAACTAAATATAATTGAATATTGTTAAAATACATTATTAAAATTAGAAATTTTGAAAAATATGTTTACCTTGTGAGGTGGAGGTTTCATCTTCAATGTTCACTGTAGCAGATGCACGTCTAGAAGTTTCAGGAGTAGCACATGTATTTTGTCTATCAGGAGACCTCCTACATTTATAGGTGGAAGGTACCGGTGAGGATTGCGACTGTGAGTCAGAATTACCAGATGCTTCTTGAATCCTGATGGTGGCATCCCTTTGAATGGACGAGTGAGCTGCTCTTCTCTGTTTTCAAAAGAAAATTAAAGAGTAGCAAGATTGATTGAAATTTGAAAAGATAGAAAAGAGAGACTATTCCAATATATAATTTTACTTGTATTTCATTCTCACTTAATCCAATACGCAAAAAATTTGGGTGCAATGCAGCTGGAGGACTTTTTGTTTGAAGATTATAATAAGCTTCATAAAAAAGAGAGAATATATTTGCTGGAGGTTACCATATACGCAGATTGAATTTTTTGTGCAGAAAGGAGATCCTATTTTAGGCGATTAGAAATAAAAGTGGACCGATCATATCTCCCTCCATAAATACAACGAATAAACAATGACAAAGCCCAAAATGGTGTTTTTGTAGGTCGGCCCCGCGAAATAAGCCTTCCCAAGAACAATTCAATACAACCATAAAGAAATTTATCTGAAATGTTGGAAATGTTCAAACCCCTTTTTGATTTTGAAGAATTAACTAAAAAATAGAGAGAACATTATTAGTAATTAGAGAATGGACATTGGAAACAATAGTACATCAAAATTAAGAATAAACAAAAATGAAAATTTAAAAAACTTACCTTTCAAATGGTTTGGATTCACGACATATTTGGATGCCAGTGTTGATTTGTCAGAATCAGTCAACGCGTACTGGTTGTTAACAAGGAGACCATCCAAAAATGGCAATCCTGTTAATCGCTAGACATATGAGGGGTTCACAGTAAAAACAACTTGCTTGTTATCAACTTGGATATGTATAGTGGACACATCATGGTCATAACAACTAACAATATGTTGCATCAGGGAGACGCTGACATCCAACTATGGCATCTTCATGACTTCAGCAAGTCTAGAGGTTTACAACTAGTTGGAATCTCTCCCAGGAATGTCAAAAATGTTCTTGACGTTTGGGCAATAGTAACTTTTAAATGATACCTTGGTTGGGAAAGGAGAGGAATTACTAGCCATTTTTGAAAACGCTAGTAAAACGCCCTGAAAATGATCAAAAAATGGCCTGAAAATACCTTAAAAATGACCTAAAAACACCTTGAAAATGCCCTAAAATACCCTAAAAATGATTAGAAAATGCCCTAAAAATAGCTTGAAAACGACCTAAAAAAATTCTAAGAAAAACGCCTAAAAAGGGTCTAAACTGTTGTAGAAAATGCACTAAAAATACTGGAAAAATCTCTGAAATTGCTCTAGAAATCATCGTACAAAAGGTGAAAATGACGCTGCTATTATATTTATAGAAGTCTGCATGCCTAAATTCGATGGATGCATGACACGTGGTAAACGAGAGGACACCTGGCAACATCTTATTTATGGTATTTGGTGATGGTATTCTTCTTGTCGTCAGGTGACAGTCACCACCTAATAGTCGCCACCTAATAGTCGTAGCATGGCGGTCATATCATGAAATTCGAGACACACAAGTCGCAATATGGTGGTCACCGCTTGATAGTTGCTCTTGACAATCATGACTTGACAGTCGCATCTTATCAGTTGCCTCTTGACAGTCACCACTTGCTAGTTGCAATTTACCAGTCTCTACCTGCCAATCGTCTCTTGACAATTGCCACTTGCCAGTCGCCACTTGAAAGTCACCTCTTGACAGTCACGACTGCTAGTCGCCACTTGAAAATCATGTCTTTATAGTCATGACCGCTAGTCGCACCTTGCCAATCACCACTTGACAGTTGCCTCTTGATAGTCGTGGTTGTCAGTCACTTCTTTCTTGCCAGTCACCACTTGCCAGTTGCTTTTGGCGGTCGCTCCTTGGCAGTCGCTCCTTGATAGTTGCTTCTATCAGTCACCTTGTGTCAGTCGCTTTTGTCAGTCACTATTTTTAAGGCTAAAAACGTTTTTGCATATTTTTCAAAAAATCGCCACTATTTGATAAAAGTTTTGCAAAAAATTGAAATATTCACCCTGATTTCTATACACCTTGGCACTAGATTTGCCCTAATTTTATATATACACTTTGGGGTTGACCCCTTATGCATAACCCTAGAGTCCTTTCAGTATTTGGTGACTCTCACCTTATGGTCAATTAGATTAATGATGTTTATCAAACTTGGGATGATAAACTTAAATCTTACAAGAAGATTATCACCAAGTTGTTGTCCTTGTTCGATTGAGTAACCATAAATGTTATCCCTAGATCCTCAAATTGCCATGGCCACTGTTACATCCTTGTTTCCTTTGGAGTTAGAAGATTATCAAGCATCGATTATCATTAGATAACTCTGGGAGTCTATATCGCTTGGATCTTGTCTTGTCCCATTAGATATTTTGACCATCGAAGCTGCCTTGTTTGAGCCATGGTACACCAACGTCTTTAATTTTCTTAAATATGGTTTGATGCTTTATGGCTTAGATCAGAATTAACATAAGCTTTTTCGTAAGAGAGTGTGTTGATTCATTATAATTGAAAATAACTTTTATTAACATTCTTTTGGAGGCATCCTCTTGCAATGCCTTGACTCTGATGAAGCTTGACTTGCTCCTAGTGAGGCTCATGAAGGATCATGTGGAGGCTATTTTAGCGGTAATGCTATTGCCAAGAAACTCCTTTGAATGGGATACTATTGGCCTTCCATGGAGAAAGATGCATGTGACCATGTTCAGTGCTACGACAAGTGTCAATGCCATAATAATCTTGTTCATGCTCCTCCTCAACACCTTCAGGTTATTTCTTCCCCTTGGCCATTCTCCATGTGGATATTGGACATTATAGGGAAAATTATTCCAATGTCATCTAATGATCATAAGTTTATCATAATAGTGATAGAGTATTTCACTAAATGGGTCGAAGTCATGCCCCTGGCCATGGTGACTGGAACTCAGGTTTCTAAGTTTATCTTCAACTAGATTCTTTGTAGGTTCAAGATTCCTTTAGTTATTGTTTTTGACAATGGTACTCCTTTCAAGAACAAGGATATTCATAAACTTTGTGCTAAGTACAAGATTCAACACATGTGGTCAACTCCATACTACCCTTAGGGTAATGGACAAGTTGAAACATCCAACAAGTCTTTGATAAAGATCTTGAAGAAGTTGATTTGTAAGACCAATCATGACAGGCATATCCAACTTTATCCTACCTTATGGCTCTATCATACTAGCGTGCGTACTACCACATGTGCCTCACCCTATGTCTTGGTATATGGGTCTAAGGTGGTGTTTCCTTTTGAGCTTGAGGTTCCCTTGTTGTGCATCTTATTGCAAGATGCCTCGATCGATGATGAGTATCGCTCATATCATTTGCACCAATTGGAGCTACTAGATGAGAAGCACATTCATACCTTAGAGCATTTGTGATCCTATTAGAATAGGCTCAAATGATTTTACTCTAAGAAATTTTGCAACCACTCTTTTGAGGTTGGAGACCTTGTCCTCAAGTAAAACCAAAATAACCCTAATACTCGTTCAAATATTAAAGGTACGTTCTAGACCAATTTGTTAGGGCCCTTTGTCATAACGACTAATTTTGGCTCAGGTGCTTATCATTTAGCTTATTTGGATGGTGAAGAACTTAAATAACCAGTGAAGATAATGCATATAAAAAGATATTATGCATGATACATAATCTACATTGCACATTGTATTTAACATAGTTTCATTAGCATCATTGTTTGCATGATCATTCTGCATGGTTGCATGTCATATTTTGTATGATTTCTTGACATTCTGTTCTATTTGCATTTTTTCTTGTCATTAATTGCACTTCTTCCTGTTCATATTTGCATGATTACTTGTTCATATAGATTTTTGGGAAATTCTCAATAATGGCAACTGATAACACCTAGTTAGATCATAGCTCACATGCATTGCACTCTCACTAGTGCTTTGATGCCTAGCGAATCCTCAACCTAGGGTACACCTTCATGCATTTACATCATTTCATCCACCCATCTCATATCTTCATTATTCTTTGACCTTAAAATTTTTTATTGCTTATATTTCTCCAAGTTAAGGGATTTGTTCTTGGTTTGCTCCATTGACCATGTCCATATAATTTATTGCACACACCACACACCTATCGATTCATACTCTCTTTTATCATTACTTTCTTGCACAATACACCCTATAGTGAATAACTTCATGGTCACAAGCAAGGGGTAGCCTCCATTCAACCATTTACGAGCATACATCCTAGTGGGTACATCTCTTTCTCTTTTATCCATCTTAGCGAGTGCTACAACCATAATGGGTTCAACTCCACCTTTTCCATATTGCAAGCATACACCCTCGTAAGGTTTTGGTTCTTTTCTTTTTCGTTGGCCTTTTGGAGCATTCTTTTCATTTGATCATGCATTTCATTTAGGCTTACATTTTAGATGCACTGCATTTAGTTATATTCATATCACTCCATCCCATTCATATAGGTTCCTTGCATCCATTATGGCTATATTCACCATATATATAACATATACATAAAAACCAACAATCATATGGGAGCACACACACTTTTTCTTGCTTTCTTGTTCTTCATTTTTGTTTGTTTAACTCTTTATTATGCATTTGCCATTTCGATTTTCATCAGGAATGTGGCATTCCTTCCAAAAATTGAGGGGGCACCCTAGCCTAAGAGGCATTAATATCCTTAATGCCTTGTTTTACGTGCAAAACATGAAAGTGTTCAAAATAATACCATTTTTGCACCACTAATTTCTTCTAAATCAACCACTTTTTTTTTGTTGTTGTTTCTCGCCCTTTGCCCTTAGATGTCTACATCTTTCTTTGATGCATTTACTAGGCCATAAATGCATCAAAGAGGGGGCAAAATGTAGACATGAAAAATTGACCCACTTGAGTGAGTCATTTTCCCTAGTCTCATAGAGAGATCCTCCAACTTGCCCAAAACAAGTTTGGGCCTCTCTTCCCCCATCTTTCCCTCTTTTTGTCCTTGCTTTGGCGAAATCACGATCGGACCTTACAGGGTGCGATTTTGCCTAGTTAGGATTTTATCCTAGGAAAATCTAACATTTCACTTAACCTTCTTTGACATCAACTTTTCCTCAGTTTTCCCACCCATTCTTGTTTCAAATCCCTTATAAATAGAGGGTTTGAAGATTTCTTTTTGTAAAGCAATCTCTCTAACAAACTATTTTGAGTCCTAGATCTCTTCTAATCATGAATTTCAAGTGAAACAATCTTACAAGTTGCTAGCAAGTGTTGATGCAAGTGCTAACAAGAATTTATTAAAGCTTTTTTTGGATTTTGGGGAGATCTCTTATGATACATTGGATTGTTTGTTGCTGCCCTTGGTGGATAAGTGTTGAAAACCTAAGGAGGAGTCTACCATATTGGAGGTCTTCATCCTTTTGTCTACCTTTTTCGCTACCGCCAGGTTGTTTTTATTTCATTTGTATTTCACATATTGCTAATTTTGTATTTATTATTAGATTATTTGCATTATTTTGATGTATTTTTCTTCTATTGCGAAATCACACCCCATAATTATAGGGCACGATTTCACCAGAGGTAAAATTATGGTCACCCCATACACGGCATGATTTCATCGAAGCTAAGCTTGGGAGCAAAAGTTCACCCTCAAATCCTAGGTCTGCATTTTATGTTACATTTAGGATATTATTATGCAAACTGCATTTTGTTTATCATTATGTTCAGTTGCATTGTGTTTTGTTTGTTCATCTTCCAAAAAGGTCAACTTTCGCTTTTACACTTTAAAGGTCAGCTAAAAGGACCTAGGGGGATTTACTGCCATACCTCCAAGTATAGTCATACAATGACCTAAGAATACCCCCTAATGTTGATCATATTTTTCAAGGGTTTTGTGAAGTTGTTTTGTAGGATAGAAGTTGTGGGATATCACTGGATGCAAGTTAAATCTTGGAATAACCATCAAATTAGATAAGCACCCTAGTAGATCTTTTAGGCTACTTGTTGATTGCCTTTTATCTATATTTGTTTAAAATATAGATCACAAATGAGAAAATAATTTGATAAAATTCCTAGGCATTTGAAAGAATAAAAGCATATAGTGTGCATCTAGGGTTTTAACATTGTTTGTGCATTTTCTCTTTGACCCTTGCTCAAAGGCTTTTATCTTGCAATCCTAGGGTTAGTGATCATTCAAGCAAAGAATCATTCTAGGGTTATCTCTTGTCTTCTTGCATCTTGTATCTTGCATTGTTATTTCCCTTTTATAGTATAGTTTTAGAAAGGCTAAACATAGGTGTATGCTTAATTGACACATCAAAACACATTCCACCCAGGACTTGGAGCAAGTTCTAAAACCATTCCTAGTGAACCCTTCCTCCTTTTTGTACACCAAGTGGAGTTATAAAATACCCTGCGGTTCACCTCGACTTCCAACGAATCTAGTCGAGAATTGTATGCAGTAAGGAAGTTTTCCCCCTCTACAAACATATTTTGATAAAAATATATTATTTATTTTTTAATATCTTCCTCTTCTAAAAAAATCCTTCCATTATTTGATCTTAGAAGTCTAATTCTATTCATTACTTTATGTTTGCAATCTCCCTCCTTAAGCCACAAAGCTCTAGACTTTTGCTTCCAATGAATCTCCTCCTAGGCTAAAGTATTATGAAGATCACATAATAAGTCCCTCTCCTATCTATCTAGCTCCTCAGATCGAATCCAATTTTGAATACGCCTTTCCACCTCTTCCAAGCTAGATAAAATATTTCTTTCTTAATATTTAAGGAGCCCAAAAACCTCTTTGTTCTAGATCTTTATATTTCTCTTAACATTCTTCAATTTCTGAGAAATTTTGAACATTTTAGACCCCTTGACATCAAAATTCCACCATTCATCAATTTTTGAGCCAAAATAGGATGGGAAACCCACATCAATTCAAATTTGAAAGGTCTACCCTTAAAATTTTGACCCTCACAAATTTCTAACAATAAAGGGAAGTGGTCTGAGGTAACCTTTGGCAAATCTTTAAGAGATATATTATTGAAATGCAACAACCAATCCTAAGAAAAAATAACTCTATCAAGCTTAATTTGGATCAGATTACTATCTAACCTCTTATTAGTCTGTGTAAAATTTATCCGCTTCAAGTCTATATTTACTTGGTCACACTTAGACAAAAACTCATTAAATTCCTCCATGCTAACTGAATAACCTTGATTACCTCCTTTCTTATCTCTAGGGAATAAAGGGGTATTAAAATATCCACAAACCAGCCAAGGCCATTGGGATACCTCCCTAAACTTACTAAGAAAATCCCATAGTCCTCTTCTCCCAACCAAAGTGTTGGGAGCATAAATATTGGAAATAATCCAGGAAAATTTTGAAGCTTTGCAAGTAAAAAGAACAGAAACACACCTTTCATTTCTATGAATACATTGACCATCAAACTTTGTAGGATCCCAAAGCATCCAAATTCCACCAAAAACTCCTGAATCTAAACTACAAACAACTTATGCTTTCTTCCAAATAGCATTCTTAACTAACTAAAAATCTTGTTCATCAATATTGGTTTCTTGAATTAAAAAAATACCTGGTTTATGCACTTTTATTTTTTCTCTTGTCACCCTTTGCTTTGTTGGGAAAATACCCTAATGTTCCAAGAAAGCAATTTTTTTAATTTTAATTTTTGGTGGGTTCTTAACCCCACTTAAATTTAAAGTATTTTGAGAACCATGAGCCACTTGTTTAACTATCTTTCTAGATCTTACATCTCTTGTTTTTGGTCTTCCCCTTGGATTTGACACACCAACATCAGCTTTCTTCTTTGAATGTCTAGTTAGGATCAATGTCCTTAGAAGCTCCTTTGATTTATCTACCTTTGAATCATCTAAAGAATCCCATTCCTCAACACTATCCTCTTCATCTAGCTTCAATTTATCCCCTGATTGTTGATTCTCAGTTTGCACCCTCACACTTATCATTTGTTGTTGATTCTCATCCTCAAACTATCGTGTTCTTCTTTCTATTTGTTGCACATCTCCTACACTCTGTTGTAGTTTTTGGAGCATCTGCTTTGATGGTTGCTACACTATTTCTTCTTGAAGTTGCATCTCCTCCTAGGACTACTGCAGTTTCTGTAATGATCTTTGAGTATTTGTATCCATATGTTTTAAAGTTATTTTAGGTCCCTTAATTTGTATTTATGCTATTAAAGGTAACAAACCATCAATTTCTAGCTTCATCCTTTTATCATATATGGAGTTTCTTCCAGTCGACTCCTTAATTATTTTTTTACAATGAAACCTATCTAGGTATTCTCTA
Source organism: Wollemia nobilis (assembly GCA_028583015.1). Classification (NCBI taxonomy): domain Eukaryota; kingdom Viridiplantae; phylum Streptophyta; class Pinopsida; order Araucariales; family Araucariaceae; genus Wollemia; species Wollemia nobilis. Next base: position 769,585 of record JAQPPZ010002146.1, on the reverse strand, counting down.
TAATTTTTGCTTCAGTCATAGCAATCCCTTCGAAGGTAGGGCATTGGATTTCAGACAAAAATTCCTCTTCCAATTGTTCTAGAAGTTGAAATTTATTGCTATTTTTGAAATTAATATCTACATTTGCTTCTTTCCCTAATCCCTTATCTTATTTTTCTAATCTCCTCCTCCAAAACTTAGTAATGGGTTTGCCTACATCAACCTCCCACTCATTCTTTTAAGGGAAGTTTCTAGCAAAATGCCCAACTTGATTGCATACCCCCCAAAGAGTAGGATAATTTTCATATTTCACCTTTTGAACCCATTCTCGATAATCTGACATGATTTTCACTGATTGAGGTAAGGGTTTACTCAAGTCTACATTAACACATATTCTAGCTACTAGAAGCCTTGAATTCACTTTAGTTGAATGATCAAAAGCTAGGAGAGTTCCAATAGAGCTTGAAATTCCTGCTAAAATATTTTAATGCCAAAAATTTTCTATCAAACCTGGAAAACTTACCCAAATAGGAGAAACTTTCATATTATTTGTTAATGGATTGAAACCCAAAAACCATTTCTTTAAACATAATCTCCTCCTACCAAAAAACCATGGTCCTCCCATCAAGACCCTAACCAAATATTCATTGCAAGTAAAATTAAAAAGGATAAAACCATGAGGGAGAGCTACAACTTGCAAATAACCCTTTAGATTCCATCTAAAAAGTGTCCACTTTCGAATAGAATCCAGATTTGGGTGAACATTTCTAGCAAATTTACCTACCAATGAATTCTCCCTCTCAACAATAATCTTATCTACTAGGGCTTTTGGAATCCAAACCACAAAGTTATCATTCTCCAAAATTGCTGAAATCTTAAACTTCCCAAAGAAATCATGAGTTTCCCTCAACAATGTTCTTCTATAAAGTTTCCCTATATCAAAGGACCTTGAACGATCATTATCATAAGCTTTTCCATCAATTTCTATAGAATTTTCCATTGATTTTAGTTCTATAGTTCTTTTGTCTTTCTCAGATAGTTTCAATTTTTAGACCCCAGGGAAGTCTAAAATACAATAAATATTACCAATTAAAAATATTATAGTAAATATTAATCATTAATTGATTTATATAGTCAAAATTTTCTTGTCAACTGCAACTACACTTACTAATTCCTCTAACCATGGAAAATAGAATTTCACTTCATGATCCTCTATTGAAACCCCTCCATTGGCTACCCTATCTTTAGATTTGTTCCCTTCCATTAACATATGTATAAACCTGATTTCTTCAGATTCTATAGCAAGGTCTTGTATGTTCCATGGAACCTTTGCTTTCCTCAAAATTGTATTTATTACTATTAGTGAATCTCCTTCCACCCATACTATTCCATTTTATTTGTTTGTATATATTTTAACCCTTAAAAAGCCGCCCAAGCTTCAACTTTGTTATTTGTCTTAAATCCACTATTGAAAGTGTAATGTGATAATATATCACACCTATTATTTATACCTATTCCTCCTCTTCCTGTTGGTGTTGGATTTCCTTTAGAAGCTCCATCAAACCTCAATTTGACTAGATCTACTTCTAGTGGTTTACACTTTGTATTTTTTGCCTTCCTTTTCTTTCTTCTATACCCACCATCATAATTCCAATTGATGATTTGAATCCAACTATCAAGGTTCTCTATTTCAAGATTAGGATTTGTGTGAGTTGATAGGGTTGGTTTAAACTTCTCTATGACTAAATAAATCTTCTTTTTCATTACCTCTAAATTGCTTTCCTTTTTTTTAAATATTCTTTTGTTCCTTCCCATCCATATTGTCCAAAGTATTGTATTTTTTGATTTATCCCAAATTATTTATAACATGTTACATTTAAAAGTTCTCTGCCATTGCTTTAACCATTCTTCAATTTTTCCATTCATCACCATATATTTGTCAAATATATTAAGAATCTGTTACCATAGTTCCCAGACTATTAAGCAACATTCCAAGAGATGGTTTATACTCTCCTCCTTTTTACATAGAACACATTATGAGGGACCATGAAAATCCCTTTTTATTAGGTTATCCCAGGATAAATTTTTTTCATGACCTATTATCCATAGAAATATTTTAACTTTTGGAATGCTCGGGCTATCCCAAATATCTCTCTATATTCTTCTAGTATTCCTATTTTGCTAGTGCTTTACATTATACCCAATCCTTGTTGTGTATTTTCTTGGGCTATTCAACTCCCAAATAAACTTATCCTCTATTCCCCTTGGAATAATCACTATTTTTATCTTTCTACTCAATTGATTCCTAAAAATAATATTGGGTATACATATACAAATATCTTCTTTCCATTTGTATCTTTCTTCTTGATCCTTGTACATAATGTTTGAAACTCTATCACCATATTTATCTTAAAGTAATATCATCCATGATTTCAAAATCAGATCTATATTGAGTGGTTTTTTTATCACACCAAGTATCCATCCAAAGATAATGTATTTCTCCAATTCCCTCCACCCATATTAGACCTTTAAGTACTAGATCAATTGATTTTTATAAATTGTTAAATAGTGCAAAACCATTTTGTAGTAAAAATGCAGTAAATATTAGGCATAGGTCATTGAGATCAATGTTCTTAGAAGAATTCTTACCCATTATCTTTGACTCTCTTTGTAAAATCTCCAAATTAATTTCCCCCTTAGAGCTAAGTTTTCACTTGTAAGAAATATTAAATCGAGACCTCCCCTATTCTTATCACCCAATACTTAGTTCCATTTCACCAAAGGAAATTTCATTTTATCATATAATATTGATCACAAAAATGACCACATAATATAGATTAAATATTTTCTACAAATTTTGGCATAATATACAAGGACATATAATAAGTTGGAATTACTTGAAGACTAATTTAATTAGCTACACTCTTCTTGCTAATGATAATCATCTACCTTTCCATGTTGGTAGTTTATTTTGAACTTTACTTACATATGAATTCCACAATTCTATCCTTATTCTCCCCTCGGATAAAGGCATCCTTAGATATGCTGCTTGTAAATTTACCTCCTCCATTTGAAGTAACCTGCATATCCCTACTTTGTGTTGGAGATATTGCATTGTTTGGTACTAAGCTAAAGTACCTCAATGGTACATTTGTAAATATTAGATTAGAGTGTGTTTTATTAGTTTAGGGAGTGTGATTTATATTTCCCCCAAAGTATGTGTCAATGTATGAGAAGAGTCCAAGAGTCATGTAATAAAGTGTGCTAGTGTGTGCAATGTGTCAAGTAAGTAATTCAAGAGTCGTGTGTAGGTGTCAAGTATACAAGTGAAGAGTTACACAATATGTGGTAAGATGTAAATCCAAGAGAGATGAGAGGTTTATCTTGTGTGAGTAATAAGAAATGATGCATCTCCTAGATATGTGAGGAGAGTAATTGTTAAAGTATTGAAAGGTCACTTATAAGGTTATATTATGGAGATAAAGCTCTATAAATTGTATGGAGAAATGGATTAAGAAATTGTAATAGAGATCTTTTTTTATCTGATCAATAATATTATGAGTTTTCTATATTGAAATATTGTTTTGTGATTGATTTCTATTGATTAGATATTTGTATGCATCAATATTTTGATTGATTAAGATCCTGGATATTGGGACCTATGATTTAATATGGCTAAAAAGCCATCAATAGTATTAGATCCACACTTTGGCCATTTTTAAATATAAAGTTTTTTTAAGGGATAGGGTTGAAGTCACCCAAAATTGGAGCCGCTTGATATTCAATGAGCAAGAAGATAAAATATTGGTTGATATTACATTGATGAAGAGTTTGGTATTAGAGACTTTGCTAAATATATTGTTGTAAAACAAAGAATAATGCAAAAGCCAAAGAAGCTTTAAAGAAAGAAAAGAGACTTGAAGTGTATTGATTTATGCATTGAGAAATATTGAATGAATACTCGAGAGTATTTGAAGGAGAAGGAGAAGATAAAGCATCTGAGTTGGAAGCACCTAAAAAAAGGATTAAAGGGCAAGTCGAAGTGGATTTTCTTGAATCCAACTAAAACCTAAAGCAATTGCTATTTAAAGTAGTTGAGAGAAGATACATTCAGGTAGTGCCTAAGGAGAAAACATTCTACAAGGAGTCCAAGCATGGAATAGAACTACCTGTGAGCCAAGAGGAACTTCCTATGAGCAACAAAGAATTACCTATGAGCACAAAAAGAACCACCTAAGAACATAAGAAGGATCACTTGAGAGTGAAAGGAAATTTATATTGGAAAAGAAAAATGTTTGGGCTAAATCAATTCTAGTTGGTGACCAAAGAATCAGAAGGTGAGCATAAGCATCAAAAGAGCAACGCTTTCCAAAGTATAACACCCCATAATTTGATATGTGGGATAGAAGAAGCACAAAGTGGCAATGTGAATAAAGCAAAGGAAATTCCATACATTAATACCTAATTTATTGGAGATATAAGGTTGAATTGAAATATTATTCTATAAGTGTTGCTTTTAATTATTTGGATTCATAAGGGCATAAGTCATTTTGAATTGAAAGTGACATAAAAAATTGGAGGGATAAGGATTAATTGAATTGATCAAAGATTGATTATAAAAATTGAATTTTGTGGAAGTTAAAAGAAGGAAAAATATATTTGCTTGATCAAAGCTTGAAACTGATTATTTGAAAAGTTGAAGATTGTTAAAGATTGAATAAATTTGATTATTGATTGAAATTTAAAATTTGCAAAATTGTGCAAAGAAAGAAATTAAGAAGATCATTAATTGTTGATTACAATTTGGTAGACATAAGGTATTTTACATCAAAGGAATTGTTTTTGAAAAATGATTTGAATATTATTAAAATTGGTGAAGATTGATTGCTATATTAATTACTTAAGAAATGAAGAAATTATCTTTTTGAAACTTGAAGAATTTGAAAAGTTTGAGGAAATTAATATCATGGATTGAAGACAAAGAAGAATGAATGCACTAGGATAATCATATGAATTCAAAGGGCCAAATAATATGAGAAGAAACTTTCAAAGTTTTATCAAATATATGAAATAAGATCACTTGAATCTCATCAAAACATGAAAAATAAAAAGACACATGTTATGTATATTAGGTTCTAGTCATCATATGACCAAGAATTTGTATTGGTTTGAATTGCTAGAAGTCAAACCAAGTCTTCCACTAAAAATAACATATGATAAGATTTATCATGTTCAAGGTGTAGACACAGAAAATTGACTCAAAATTGACCCACTCAAGTGAGTCATTTTTCCTAGAAACTTAGAGAGACCCTCCAACTTTCCCAAATGCAAGTTTGGAACTCTCTTCTCCTATATTCCCCTCTTTTTTCCTAGTTTTACTGAAATCAAGATTGGTTTGTACAAGACATGATTTTAGTAAGTTAGGATTTTCTCTTAGAAAATCCAACTTTCGAGTTGACTTCTTTTAGGTCAGTCCTCCATTAGGGTTTTCCTACACATTTGTGTTTCAGATCCCTTATAAAAAAATGGTTTTTAATATCCTTTTCGTTAGAGAGAGAGAAGAAGCAAGAATCTAAGATCCACAAGCAATAACTAGTATTCTACCTGGCAAGTTAAGAGAAATATCACAAGCTCTTTGGCAAGTTTTTTTTGGTGTTTTTTTGAAACAATGAAAAATATATTATATTTATAGAAGCTATATTACAAAGTAAAATGAGATGGACATGAAATAAGGGAAGAAAAAAATCCTCCGCCAATCCCTCCTAGATCAAAAATTAGCCATAAAAACAATATATAGGTGTGTTTGTTGAAAACATCACCTAAGGCCACCATAATATAGTTATCAATACACATCAACATTACCATAGTTGAATTCCAAATTTTCTTAGTCATATGAATTTCGTAGACCATCCATTTATCTTCATTATATTTTGAAGTCATTATTGGCATATTGAACATGTTTGTTGTCTGCCTGTACCACCTCTCGCAGCCCTTGGATTCTTTGGTACCAGGTTATCTAATTTTCCATCTGAGAGTCCACATATTATCCTTCATCCAATTTTTTTCTCCATTTTACTAAATAATTTTCCACTCTATTTCCCTCTCTCTTGATATGAGTAATAAAAACATCTTGAAAAATATTTCAAATATTTTGAACTGCTTCCACCTTCCTCTCTCCAATTCCCAGTACCTGAAAGGGTCTTATTTGATCTAATAATCTAGCCCATACCTAAGAGTCTGTCTTTATCCATAGCTTATGTAAATGTATATTTGTAGCTATAATTAATGTTGACAAGATCACATGTCCTTTTGTGATATTATTTGTTGTCCCCCCATACCTTCTGCTCTTTAATACACTTGTTCTCCTTTCCAATTTTGTATGATAATGCCAAAACCAAAATTTCTAAAAATTTTAGTAGAAGCCCCATCCGTGTTTGCCTTCATCCATTCTCTGGGAGGCGATCTCCACTCTATATTATTCGAGGAGATCTCACCTATGAAACCAACCCTTAGTTGTTTTTCTTTTACAATTATTCCAAATCTCCTTAGAATAGTCACTTCCTTCATTTCTATGTTTGTTTCCTCATGTAATCTAATGGATAGTGTTTCCATTAACTTAATTATAATCCTCTCCCAAACTTTATCCCTTCTTCTATGCTCTGATCTAAATATGTATGCATTTTGTTCTAGCCATAACTACCACCATATGAAGCTAGGTCCCAGCTTCCATACCATTTTCATTGTTCTAATCTTAAATCTCCACTGTTTCCATTTCTCATATAAGATTTCCTGGCTCTCAAAAATTTCCCAATGCTGTCTCATCTGCATCCACCAACTGATCCATATATCTTTGGTAAAAGAACACCCAAAAAATAGGTGATTCAAGTCTCCTCTGCATTTCCACACAACACATTTGGAAGGCCTGTAGAAACCTCTTTTTCTTAAATTATCAAATGTCAAGCACTTTTTGAGGTTAATTAGTGTAGACACCAAAATAGCACCAATCCGATTATGTGATTACAAGCACTGATCGCACTAACACACATAGTTCCCAGGGCAGCCCTCAGAGGTTAAAACAGTGGTTCTAACCACTTACACAGCAGTTTTACAAGTCAAAAATCAGTTTGGCACCTTTTAGACACTTTATTTCTTATTCGTCCCACCCAAGGACGAGTGCGAATTTGTACTCGTCCTACCCAAGGACGAGTATGGATTTGTACTCGTTTCACCCAGGGACGATTATTAACGCTCGCTCCGGGGTGGGACGAACGCCAGGTTTGACCAACAAAAAGTCAGACCTCAGCGCATGACAACTTAGAACTACCACTCAGCTTTTCATGCATGACATAGGAGTGCAAGTGAGTTTTATAAAACATGCAAAGACATGCACAGAGGCAGTTAAGAAGCCCTTGATCAAGAAGAAGTCTTCTCTTCACAAACAAAAGCATTCATACAAAGAAACACTTTTGCATGTTAATTCAAAAAGACCCCTTGGGTCTATAAAAACGGTGAGTTTTCTCACCCAAAAATGGAGATACAGAAAAGGAGCATTTTTGAGCGACGAAGTGCTGCTAATTCACTGGCGATTTGTGCTTTTATAATCGTGGTATTTCTTTTAGTTTCATGTTTATGCTTTTGTCAAGTCTTTCATTTCATTTAGATTCATTTCAACCATCGTTAGATTCATATTTTATTTTTCATACACAGGTGCTACTGACTTTCTTGTTTGTTTCTTTGAGTGCAGAGTTGCAGCATTAGAGGAGCGGCGAGGAGTCTACCTTACCAACGCAAGCGACGGCAACATTTGGCCCGCCCATTCCAAACGTGGGCATGCGGAAGGAGGAAGACTAAAATCACAAATTGTAACAAAGACCAATTTAACGCTCCTAGCCCCTAAAATGGGAGGAGACGTATATGTAACCGAGGATAAGAAATTTGAATAAAGAGGGCTGTGATTTCCTTACATCTGTGCTTTCATTTCCAATTTATCTCTTTTCCTTGTTTTTGTGCATAGGATTAAAGCGTTACATTTCGTCTTATATTGCATAGTTATAGTTTTCCTTTTACTTTCGGAATCTCGTGCTTTCAATGTCAAATAGAAACCTCTTTTTCTTAAATTATCAAATGTCAAGCACTTTTTGAGGTTAATTAGCCATGAGAAAATGTTAACTTTTGGCTATCCTTCCTTTTGCCATAAAAATATCCATGGAAGTGGTGCTGGGGTAATCTCATATCCATAGAATACCTTGTATCCCTCCTTTGCCTTATATATTCCCAACTTACTTCCTCCTTATCCAAGTATATCCCTCTTAGAACTGTCCTGAATTGGATGTATTTGGAGATGTATCCACAATTTTTTAGTTAGGGTCATTCTCGAGGATGTTTCCATTGTAGTAAGTCTGGCACATGTTGATTCCATGATTTCATATAGTAAGAGGCTTTCCACCACCGTTCCTTTTGGAGCTTTGCTTTCCAACTCTTCATCTTTGGGAATGTTTGAATAATTGGTTGAGATTGATTCCATAAATCCTCCCAAAAAAGAACATCATTTCCATCCTCTTATTGCCAATAAAGATATGGCTTTATTAAATCCTGGTCTACTTCCATTGTTCTCCATACTGTAGATCCCTCTCCTTCCACTCTGAGTCTTGGGATATATTTCTCAGCCTCTCCTTGGTAATATTTGGCTTTTAATAGTCTGCTCCATAAGCGTCCAGTAGTTGTAATCCATCTCTAATATAGCTTCCCTGCTAGTACCTTGCTGCTTTAGGATGCTGATATTATCTCCATTCCTCATTTTTTTGGTTGGCATATCTTCTCCCACCCAACTAGTGCTAATTTTTATTCTTCCCTGACCACAAAAAAATTATTGTGTATTTGTCAATATCTTTTAGAATTTTATTTAGAGCCTAAAGTATGGAAAATTTATAATTTGGGAGATCTTGTAGCACAACTTTAATCATTGTAATACTTCCTCCCAAGCTTAGCCATTTATGTGTCCAGTTTCTCAACTTAGCTTGAAGTCTGTCAATCAACCCTTTCCACTCCTTGCTTTTTGTTTTCTTTGCAGATAAAGGTACTCCTAAATACTGAATGGGGAAAGGAGTTTCCATTAAGTTCAACAACTGTATAATTTTATCTCACCCTCTTCGTTGTATTGAAAAAAACTATTTGAGACTTTTTTATTAAAATTTTGCCCAGTAAATTTTTTCATCATATGACCAAGAATTTGCATTGGCTTGAATTGCTATAAGTCAAACCAAGTCTTCCACTAAAAATAGCATATGATAAGATTTATCATGTTCAAGGTGTAGACATGGAAAATTGACCCACCCAAGTGAGTCATTTTCCCTAGAACCTTAGAGAGACCCTCCAACTTTCCCAAATGCAAGTTTGGACCTCTCTTCTCCCCTCTTTCCCTCTTTTTTCCTAGTTTTTCCGAAATCACGGTTGGCCCTTACGAGGCACGATTTCGACAAGTTAGGGTTTTCTCTTAGAAAACCCAACTTTCAAGCTAACTTCTTTAAGGTCGGTCCTCCCTTAGGGTTTTCCCACCCATTTGTGTTTCAAATCCCTTATAAATAGAGGGTTTTTGATCTCCTTTTCTCCTAGAGAGAAGAAGCAAGAATCTAAGATCTCAAGCAATAACAAGCATTCTACCTAGCAAGTTAAGAGAAATATCGCAAGCTCTTTTGGCAAGTTTCTTCTGGTGTTATTCTACTGCATTGTTGATTTGCTGCCCTTGGTGGACAAGTGTTGGAGCCTTGAGGAGGAGTCAACCATCTTGTGGAGGTCTTCATCCTTTTGTCTACCTCTTTCGCTACCACCAGGTTGTTTCATGCATTTTATCATTCCTAGATTATTAATTGTATTCTTATTTTTATTCATTTCGCATCAATCTGTTATTTTATTTGACCTATCGTGAAATTGCAACCCGTATTTACAAGGCATAATTTTTACAGAGTTGAGATCACGGATGCCCCGTATAGGGTACGATTTTGGTTGCATCAAGTCTAGGGGTAATATTCACTCCCAAACCCTAGGTCTGTGTTTGCATGTTGTATTTAGGATATAATACTATTGTTTACATTATATTTTTTGCACTGTTTTGTTTCATTGCATTATGTTTGTCCATTTCCAAAAAATGTCAACATTCACTCTTGATTTCTAAAGGTCAACTAAAAGGACCTAGGGGGCTTGACTGCTACACTCCCAAGCTCTGCTACACAATGGCCTAAGCAGGCCCCCTAACATTGATCATATTTTCTAGGGTTTTGTAAAGCTATTTTTGCAAGTTGAAGCTGTGGGATATTTCTGGACACAAGATAAAGCTTGGATCAAACACCGGTTCAAGTAAGTGCCCTAGTAGATCTCTAGGTTGTTTGTTGATTGCTTTTATTCATTTATGTTCAAACCTAAGATATAAATAAAAGGAAAAGCATTTGATCATATTTTAGGCATTTGAAAGAATAAGAGCATATAGTGTGCATCTAGGGTTTAGTCTTGTTTGTGCATTTCACTTGTGCCCTTGCTCAAAAGAAAAAGAATTTTATTTATTGCAACTTAGGGTTAGATATCATTGAATCAAATAATCATACTAGGGTTAGACATTGTTTTCTTGCATCTTGTGTGTCTTACATCGCTCTTTTATTTGCATAGTTTAGTTTATAGAGGCCAGACATAGGTGATTGCTTAATTGAACACATTAAACATTTCCACCCTAGACTTGGAGCGAGTCCTAAAACCATTCCTGGTGAACCCTTTCCTTTGTCCATCGAGTGTAGAGAATATAACACATCCTCATGGTCACCTTGGCTCCCAATGGATCCAATCAAGAATTGTATGCGATAGGAAATTTTCCCCCTCTACATATTTGGTGAACCCGATGTGAACACACGTCTTAGTGGCCAAGATAGGAAGCCTCTTCCTTTGCTTTTCTCTTGAAAACTTTAAATAAGACCACTAATTTTATTTGTTTAGAATAGAAAACATTTAAAAACATCTTAAAAATATTTTGTGTTCGCTAGTTTTTAGTTTTCCTCCTTTTCTACTCTATCCTTTCTCTTTCTCCTAATGGCTTCTAACCTTAGGAGTAAGTGAAGGCTTTCAGAATCTGATGATATTCTTCAAGAAGATGATCATATTGATAGAGAGAATCCTAATCTAGAAGAGGAATAAAATGAAGAAGTTGGTAATGATCTTGATCCTACTAAGGGGCCCAATGGAAACCTTATCTTTAAATCATTTGATCACATCTAGAGTTTCTACAAGTATCATAGAGATGCCTTGAATAAGGCTATGGATGAGGAAGCCTAACTTGAGGAAGCTAAGACTTCTCATCATCCAATAATTTCTCCTTAGAATGTTCACACCAATCCATTGTTGGAATCTTCACATCATGTCAATCCTTGCCATAAACCAACATATGCCACTACTGTGACCACCAATATTGGAAGGGTTCCACAAGTCCCTCCAACTAGTAGTGCATATCAAGATTATGTTCAATTTCCTCCTCATTCTACTCATCTCAAAATTCATGCTTTTGTTCCACCAAATGTTAGTTATCCTCCATAGCAAGATACCACATATCACAACCCATACCATAATAGTGTCAATACCTCCAACATAGGCCAAGTTCCCTTTCAACAACCTACCTATACCCCTCCCCTAGGGAACCTAGGGGTATTGCACAACAACAATCCTAAAATACAAAGTTTAACTAATATGGTGAAACAATTGGTTTCAATAGTGGATATGATTCAACCTCCTAGTTTCACCTACAATTATAGAGAAATGTGCAATCAACCCTTAGACCCTATCGTTGCCTCTAGGCCCTACCCTAAGCATTTTTCAATGTCGGTTTTTCCTATCTATAAGGGAACAAAAGATCCAATTGAGCATTTAAGGATGTTTAGGACAACATGCCATGATATCATATATGATGATATGTTGTTACTAAAGACATTTCTTAAGAGTCTTGGTGGTATGGCATTAGAGTGGTATTATCAATTACCTAATCATTATTTGAGGAATTTTGAAGAGATAGCTGAATTGTTTGTTCAACAATTTGGGGCTTATGTTGAAAAGAATGTGACTATGAAAGATGTCTATATGTTAAAACAAGGTAAAGATGAAAGTTTTTTAGAGTTTTTATCTCATTGGAGGAGTCTAGTTGGATGCTTGAGATATACCTTACCTCCTTGAGACATGCTTGAGATATTTATTGGGAATTTACAAGAACAAATATCTTATGCATTAGAAATGAAAACTATCACATATTTTTACCAAGCAATAGATCTAGCAAGAAGGGTAGAGCAAGCCCTTATCAAAAGAGGTCAGCTTAAAGTAAAAGAAGATAGGACCACTAAAACATAGTATAAGAATAAGCATGTGGTTGGTGATGGGATAAGAATAGTAGGCCTATTAATAGTGTTGTTAACACCCTACAAAATATGGTGCTTAGCCAACCCCAAAAACCCCCACAAAGGAATTTTACAAGACTCAACATACCTATGACAATGGTCCTAAAGCAGCTTTTGGAAGCTAACATGATTGAGTTACCACCTATAAGGTAACTTGATACCACAACTAATTGGTATAAAGTTGGTCAACATTGTGAGTACCATAGGGTAGAGGGGCACTTAAAAAACTCTTGTAAGAGGTTGAAACATGTGGTTCGGGACTTAATTGATGAAGGACACCTTGTTATAAAAGGTTCTCAACCCAATCCTCCAACAAAAAATCAACCTCCTACTCAACAAGCACCCACAACAAATTAAGACATGGGGATCTTCCAAGATCCCCTACCTAAGCATGGGTAGTAGATAGCTAATCAAGTATCATATCGAAATATACCCCCTCCCTATGATAATATGGTTGGTATGATAGAAACAACCACAAGGCAACAAGCATGGATTCAACCGACTCAACTATCTTAGTAGGAGATGAGTTCTTCATCCAACCCACCTTAAAAACCTACCTTAGTTTTGAAGAGTACACAAAGAAGGAGCACAAGGGTAGAAAAACCACCTTTAGTGTTGAGGCCACAACCTAAAGTCTCCTTTGATATTCAACAACAATTAGCTAGTACCCCAACTAAGATCTCCCTCTTAGAGCTTTTACAAACCTCTTTTATTCATGGGGAAGCCTTGTTGAAGCTTCTAAGTCAACAATTTGTTCCTCATGACATTTCCCCTAGTGCTATAGTTGATGTTGTGAGTTCTCTTGGGATACATCATATCTCATTTTTGGATGATGATATTCCTTCCTCAGACCCATGAGGGGTATATTCCCTTTACATCACTGTATTTATTGGGGAAAAAACTATCAATTTTGATTTTGATTGATAATGGCTCTTCCCTCAATTTATGCACTTATCAATTCTTCCAAAAATTTGGATTAAAAGAGGAATATTTAACTAAATCTGATATCATCATCAAAGCTTTCAACAACGAGTCCCAAGAGGCTTGCGGCATTGTATCTCTCTCCCTTAGGGTTGGACCTAAGATCTTAGATACCTTGTTCTATGTGGTGTCTTGCCCTGCATATTTTAATCTTCTTCTTGGATGCCCTTGGATTCATGTGATGAGGGCTGTCCCTTCCACTCTTCATCAATGTTTGAAGTTCAAATTCAAAGAAAAAAATTATCACTATTTTGGGTGACCCTCATCCATTTTAATATTGTTCAATGGTTGAGAAATCTCAATTAGATCTCAATTTTTGTCCTTCGATCTCTCTTTCTTGTTCTTCTATTTCTTCTTCTCACCTTACCAAAAAACTTGAAAACTTAAAGTTAAGTGAGAAACCACTAATCAAAGTTTCATCATAAGATCAAGTCAATCCATTTCTTCAAGAACCTCTTATGGATCTTGCCAAGCTATCACCTTCACCAAGGACTATGGGTTTACCTCATAAGAAGGGTGAAGTTGTACACATTGGCATGTGTACCTTTATCTTCATGGGTACGACCCTCAAAGAAAAGATTCATGGTAGCAACCCTCTTCTTGTAGAGTGTTCTTTTGCCCATTATTACCTATCCAATGATTACCCACTTCCCAAGCAAATCCTGTCTAGCATGGGATATATAGGTAAAGGTTTGGGGCCATAACATAAAGGTATTCAAGAGCCTTTGGAAGTTGGGATTTGGCCTGGGAGATGTGGCATAGGCTATATACCCAATAAAAAATAATATTTACCATTTGATAATGATGATCATATTATTACTTATGCTGAATATTTAGATCATCAAGGTTTGGAGTGGAGTGATGAGGACGAGTACCGCCTTATCCTACTAACATTCTATTTTGCAATGTAGTAACTTTGGTGCACCCTAAGTTTTTTCCCGCTTGGATGGTCAAGAACTTAAATAACCAATGAACATAATGCATCTAAAGAGAAATTATTCATAACTTAGCACTCTACATTACCATATTGTAATTTAGATTAGCTTTCATATTACATTTGGTGATGGGGTAGCCAAAATTGCTCAGCCCAAATACTCACAAACTCTCATTCATTAAACTTGGAAAAATTTACAAAAATGGTAGACTCTGCAAAATAAACTTCTTTTACAGAAATATAGTTTATTAAATTTTACATTACATTACAACATTCCAATTCTAGAAGAAAAACAGTCCACGCAGGTCCAGAATGGCCCTCTTGCCTTCACGGTTGCAACTCTGTCTCCACAGTTTCTCGACTGTAACTCTGTCTGCACTGTTTTTCGACCCTTGTGCATGCCTTCGCTTCCCATTTTAAACTCTCTGGCGTGACTCTCTATTTTCCTTTTCTGACCCTTCATTTCATTTCCTGTGCCTCTTCATTATTCTGGTTTTCAAAACATTTCGACTCTTGGTCTTCGTCCGCTTTCACTGCACCTTGGTGTCACGTGCTTGTCTAGTTCTGCCACTGTAGACTCTGTCTGCTTGTCACCAAATGATGGCATTCGATATACCCCCCGCTCGATAATTTCCTCTATAACGGCCCTTGTAACCACCTGTCATTTCTTTTCTTTCCTTCTATTTGGTCGCGAAAACGTGACATGTCGCGATATCGTGACATTTTTGCTTTACTGCCTTCTTGCCCCCTATCGAGTCATGAAAATGCGACATGTCGAGAAATCGCGACACTTTCGGCTTCTCTACTTTCTTGCCCTCTTCGAGTCGCAAAAATGCAACATGTCGCGATATCACGACACTTTTGGCTTCTCTGCCTTCCTGCCCTATTCGAGTCACAAAAATGCGACATGTTGCGATATCGCGATACTTTCGGCTTCTCTACCTTCCTGCCCTCTTCGAGTCACGAAAATGTGACATTTCGCGATATCGCGACACTTTTGGCTTCTCTGCCTTCCTGTCCTGTTCGAGTCGTGAAAATGTGACATGTCACGATATCGCGACATTTTTTTTGGCTTCTCTGCCTTCCTGCTCTCTTTGAGTCACAAAAATGCGACATGTCACGATATCGCGACACTTTTGCTTTCCTGCCTTCCTGATTTTCTCGAGTCATGAAAATGCGACACTTTTCTCTCTTGTGCCTCCCATCATCTTCTGGTCGCAAAAATGTGACATGTCGCGATATCACGACACCTTTTCTCCTTAGCGCCTTCTTTCGTCCTTTTGTCACAAAAATGCGACATGTCGCGATATCGTGACACCTTTTCTCCTTAGTGCCTTCTTTCGTCCTTTTGTCGCGAGTATGCGACATGTCGCGATATCGTGACACTTCTTCTCCTTTGCGTCTTCTCTCGTCCTTTGGTCACGATAATGCGACATGTCACGATATCGCAACATCTTTCCTCCTTTGTGCTTCTCTCGTCCTTTGGTTGCGATAATGTGACATGTTGCGATATCACGACATCTTTCCTCCTTTGCGCTTCTCTCATCCTTTGGTCGCGATAATGCGACATGTCACGATATCGTGACATCTTTCCTCCTTTGCACTTCTCTCGTCCTTTGGTCATGATAATGCGACATGTCACGATATCGCGACATCGTTCCTTTCTGGCTCTTCTTTCTCCTTTTTGGTCGCGATATCACGACATGTCGCGATATCGCAACATCTTTCCTTTATGCCTCCTCCTCGCCTCTCGGGTCACGAAATCATGACATTTTCCTTCCTTGCTTTCTTTCTGCTCCTTCGGTCACGATTTTGCGACATGTCATGAAATCACGACATTTTCTTCTCTCACCCTTCTTGTCTTCTTTCGGTCACGATTTTGTGACATGTCGCGAAATCGTGACATTTTTGCTTCGTGCCTTCTCTCTCCTTCCTGAGTCATGAAAATGCGACATGTTGTGATTTCATGACATTTTTGCTCCGTGCCTTCTCTCTCCTTCCTGAGTCGCGAAAATGCGACATGTCGCGATATCGCGACACTTCTCTCTCTTATGCCCTCTCTTGGCTTTTGGTCGTGATTCTGTGACATGTCGTGATATCGCGACACTTTTCTCTCTTGAGCCTTCTCTCGGCTTTTGGTCGTGATTCTGCGACATGTCACGATATCGTGACACTTTTTCTACTTGAGCCTTCTCTCGGCTTTTGGTCGTGATAATGCGACATGTCGTGATATCGCGACACTTTTTCTACTTGAGCCTTCTCTCGACTTTTGGTTGTGATAATGCGACATGTCACGATATCACGACACTTTTCTCTCTTGAGCCTTCTCTTAGATTTTGGTCGCGATTCTACGAAATGTCACGATATCGCGACACTTTTTCTACCTGAGCCTTCTCTCAGCTTTTGGTCGTGATTCTGACATGTCGCGATATCGCGACACTTTTTCTACTTGAGCCTTCTCTCGGATTTTGGTCGCGATAATGCGACATGTTGCGATATCGTGACATTTTTCTTCTTTGTCGACATGTCGCGATATCGCGACACTTTTTCTACTTTGCTGTATTTTGCCTTTCATTGGATGCTCCTGCATCAGACAACCGGGGTGGATGGAGAAGTGACCTTCACTTCTGTACTATTATGTCCCCTTCTTTTTAACTAGGGTTGTACAAGCTCTCCAAGCTTCAGCAAAATCTGCATCTGCAGGGTACAAACCCTTAAGTTCTTCAGATCCCACAACTTCCACTCTCATTATTGTCAGCAAACTCTTTTTATCCATCTCCTTCAATGGCCATCTCCTTCAATGGCTTCAAATTGTGATGCACTCCACCTTTCATCAGAGAGTAAGTATTAGCATGCCCATCATGCATCACACTTCTGTCAAATTGCCATGGCCTCCCCAACAACAAATGACAAGCATCCATAGGCAAAACATCACACAAAACCTCATCTTGATAAGTTCCAATATGAAATTTAACTAAACACTGCTCACTGACTAATGCTCTATGATATTTCTACAACCACGCAATCCGATATGGATGCGGGTGCACCCTCTTCTCCAATTTCAACTTAGCAACCATTTCTCCTAAAACCAAATTATTTGTGCTACCATTATCTATGATAACATTACAGACCTTACCTGAACATTTGCACCTTGTGTGAAATAGGCTCTTCCTCTGGTCTGGTCCTTTCTCCTCATTCAACAAGGTTCTCCTTGTGACCATAGCTTCTCCTCTCTCTCTTCTCACAAATCTTAACCACAGATCCTGGTGCAAACTGCCTCACTTTCAACGATCTGCTCACACACTCAGAAACTCCTGCTCTTCCATAGATCCTGGTGTAAACTGCCTCATTTTCGACGATCTGTTTACACACTCAGGAACTCCTTCTCTTGATACCACTTGATGGGGGAGCCAAAATTGCTCAGCCCAAATACTCACAAACTCTCATTCATTAAACTTGGAAAAATTTACAAAAATGGCAGACTCTGCCAAATAAACTTCTTTTACAGAAAGATAGTTTATTAAATTTTACATTACATTACAACATTCCAATTCTAGAAGAAAAACAGTCCACGCAGGTCCAGAATGGCCCTCTTGCCTTCATGGCTGCAACTCCATCTCCGCAGTTTCTCAACTGCAACTCGATTCTGCGCTGTTTTCGACCCTTGTGCATGCCTTCGCTTCCCCTTTTAAACTCTCTGGCGTGACTCTCCGTTTTCCTTTTTTGACCCTTTGTTTCATTTCCCGTGCCTCTTCATTGTTCTGGCTTTTGAAACATTCCGACTCTTGGTCTTCGTCCGCTTTCACTGCACCTTGGTGCCACGTGCTTGTCCAGTGCTGCCACTGTAGACTCTGTCCGCCTGTCACCCAATGATGGCGTTCGGTATACCCCCTGCTCGATAATTTCCTCTGTAACGGCCCCTGTAACCGCCTATCGTTTCTTTTCTTTCCTTCTGTTTGGTCGTGAAAACATGACATGTCGTGATATCGTGACATTTTTTCTTTATTGCCTTCTTGCCCCCTATCGAGTCACGAAAATACGACATGTCGCGAAATCATGACACTTTCGGCTTCTCTAATTTCTTGCCCTCTTCGAGTCATGAAAATGCGACATGTCGCGATATCACGACACTTTTGGCTTCTCTGCCTTCCTGCCCTGTTCGAGTCACGAAAATGCGACATGTCGTGATATCACGACACTTTCGACTTCTCTACCTCCCTGCCCTCTTCAAGTCATGAAAATGCGACATGTTGCGATATTATGACACTTTTGGCTTCTCTGCCTTCCTGCCCTGTTCAAGTCATGAAAATGCGACATGTCGCGATATCGTGACATTTTTTTTTGGCTTCTCCGCCTTCCTGCTCTCTTCGAGTCACGAAAATGCGACATGTCACGATATCATGACACTTTTGCTTTCTTGCCTTCCTACCTTTCTCGAGTCGCGAAAATGCGACACTTTTCTCTCTTGCGCCTCCCATCGTCTTCTGGTCGTGAAAATGCGACATGTCGTGATATCGCGACACATTTTCTCCTTAGTGCCTTCTTTCGTCCTTTTGTCACAAAAATATGACATGTTGTGATATCGCGACACCTTTTCTCCTTAGTGCCTTCTTTCGTCCTTTTGTCGCGAGTATGCGACATGTCGCGATATCGCGACACTTCTCCTTTGCGTCTTCTCTCGTCCTTTGGTCGTGATAATGCGACATGTCGCGATATCGCAACATCTTTCCTCATTTGCGTTTCTCTCATCCTTTGGTCGCGATAATGCGACATGTCGCGATATCGTGACATCTTTCCTCCTTTGTGCTTCTCTCGTCCTTTGGTCGCGATAATGCGACATGTCACGATATCGTGACATCTTTCCTCCTTTGCGCTTCTCTCGTCCTTTGGTCGCGATAATGTGACATGTTGCGATATCACGACATCTTTCCTTTTTGGCTCTTCTTTCTCCTTTTTGGTCGTGAAATCATGACATGTCGCGATATCGCGACATCTTTCCTTTGTGCCTCCTCCTCGCCTCTCGGGTCGCAAAATCACGACATTTTCCTTCCTTGCTTTCTTTCTGCTCCTTCGGTCATGATTTCACGATATGTCACGAAATCACGACATTTTCTTCTCTCGCCCTTCCTGTCTTCTTTTGGTCATGATTTCGTGACATGTCGCAAAATCGTGACATTTTTGCTCCGTGCCTTCTCTCTCCTTCCTGAGTCGTGAAAATGCGACATGTCACGATTTCGCGACATTTTTGCTCCGTGCCTTCTCTCTCCTTCTTGTGTCGCGAAAATGCGACATGTCGCGATATCGCGACACTTCTCTCTCTTGTGCCCTCTCTCGGCTTTTGGTCGCGATTCTGCGACATGTCGCGATATCGCGACACTTTTCTCTCTTGAGCCTTCTCTCGGCTTTTGGTCGCGATTCTGCGACATGTCGCGATATCGCGACACTTTTTCTACTTGAGCCTTCTCTCGGCTTTTGGTCACGATAATGCGACATGTCGCGATATCGCGACACTTTTTCTACTTGAGCCTTCTCTCGGATTTTGGTCACGATAATGCGACATGTCGCGATATTGTGACACTTTTCTCTCTTGAGCCTTCTCTCGGCTTTTGGTCGCGATTCTGCGACATGTCGCGATATCGCAACACTTTTTCTACTTGAGCCTTCTCTCGGCTTTTGGTCACGATTCTGCGACATGTCGTGATATCGCGACACTTTTTCTACTTGAGCCTTCTCTCGGCTTTTGGTCGCGATAATGCGACATGTCGCGATATCGCGACACTTTTCTTCTTTGTCGACATGTCGCGATATCGCGACACTTTTTCTACTTTGTTGTATTTTGCCTTTCATTGGATGCTCTTGCATCATTTGGTTTGCTTGTTCATACCACATGATTGAATTTCATATTTTACATGTTTTTCCTGATATTCTATTATTTTTATTTTGTGTATCATACAATTGCATTGTTGTTTGCTCATTATTGTATGATTGCTTGATCATTTAGATTTTTGGGGCCTTCATAATAATGGCAAGTTATGACACCTAGTTAGGTCATAGCTCACATGCATTGCACTCACACTAGGGCTATGATGCCTAGCGAATCCCCAACCTAGGGTTCATCTCCATGCATTTCCATCATTGCATTTGCTCATGCCATTCTATATTCCTTGACCTTGAAAGTTTTAATGATCATCAATTTGTCTTCCCCAAGTCAAGGAATATAGTTCTTATTTTGTGTATCCTTATCCTTTGCATGTTTTCTTTCTCTATTTTATTGAGACAAGGATACACGTTCTTTTCTTCTATCTACGAATATTGCTTTGTTCACACTTTCTCCTTTCTTGATCTTTTGATTATTAAGGGATCCTCATGAGATAGGATAGATACCACATGAATATCATTTATGGTGTTCATACGACCACTGACTATCTTATGCACATCTCTTACTTCTCAAAATTTTGAGAAGGATGCACACACACCATTCTTCTTCTTCTTATCTATTTCTTCTCTTTGTTTTCCAACACATGCACATACACATTATCTTCTTGATTTCTTTTGACTTCTAACATGCACACACTCACATTGCTCTGCTTCACTTTGCTCACACATCATTTTGACACACCATGCCCTAACAGGTAATACTCATTTTGACAACCATCAATTATGTTATTTTAACACCCCATATGATATAGCTTCATGGTCATGAACGAGGGATAATCTTCATTCGACCATTTGTGAGAATACATCCTAGCGGGTATATCTCTTTCTCTCTAGCCATCTTAGCGAGCACTACACCTATAGTGGGTATTGCTTCATCCTTTTCCATCTTTGTGAGCATAAAACCCTTGAAGGATAGCTTCATGGCCACACATGAGGGACAACCTCTATCTCGGTCATTTGTGAGAATACATCCTTACAAGGGTTCCACTCCTACATTTTTTTCTTCTTTGTTTTCTTTGACCTTTTGAAGCTTTCGCTTTCTTCTTTCACCCTTCTCTCTTCTCTCAATGTTTGTTTATTTTTTCTCCTCTTTTATTCCTTCTCTTCTTCTTCCATCCGCTCATCTATGCATTTCACTTTGCATTCATTTTAGATTGCATTTCATCTAGTTAGATTCATTTATGCATTTTATTTAGTTAGTTTTCATGCATTTCATTAGTTAAGCTCATTTTGCATTCATTTAGTTAGGATCATTTTGCATTGCACTCATTATGTTTATGATTATCATGCCTAAAAAAATATTTCTTTTGTTTTTATCTCCTCTTTTACCTCTCTATCTTTCCTTTCTTTTTGTTTTTTCACTCTCTCTTCTTCTGCATCTGCCATTTTGAGTTTAATTAAGAATTTTACATTCATTTTGAAACTCGAGGGGGCACCTCGACTTGAGAGGCAAAAATATCCCTAATGCCTCGATTTACAAGCAAAATATGAAAGTTTTTGGAATGATACCATTTTGCACCATCCCTTTCTTTTAAACCAACTACCCCTTTTATGTTTGCTATTCTTTGTCCATAGGTGTCTACATATTTATTTGACGCATTTATTAAGCCATAAGTACATCAAAGAGGGTGAAAAATGTAGACACAAAACATTGACCCTCCCAAGTGTGTCATATTTTCCTAGAACCTTAGAAAGATCCTCCAACTTACCCAAATGCAATTTTGGACCGCTATTCCACTCTTCCTCTATTTTTTTTTCTAGTTTTGTTGAAATTGCGGTTGGCCCAAATGGGACACGATTTTGGCGAGTTAGGGTTTTCTCTTAGAAAACCTAACTTTCAAACCGAATTATTTTAGGTTGGTCCTCCCTTAGGGTTTTTTCACCCATTTGTATTTCAAATACCTTATAAATAAATATTTTTTGATATCCTTTTCCCTTGAGAGAGAGAAGAAGCAAGAATCTAAGATCCACAAGCAATAACTAGTATTCTACCTGACAAGTTAAGAGAAATATCGCAAGCTCTTTGGGAAGTTTCTTCTGGTATTATTGCATTGTTGATTTGTTGCCCTTGGTGGACAAGTGTTGGAGCCTTAAGGAGGAGTCAACTTTCTTGCAGAGTTCATCCTTTTTTCTGCCCATTTCACTACCACCAAGTTGTTTTGTGCATTTTTCATTCCTATATTATTAATTGCATTCTTATTTTTGCTCATTTTGTATCGATCTATTGTTTTCTTTGACCTATCATGAAATCACACCCCATATTTATAAGGTATTATTTTGACAGATCCGAGATCACAAACACCCCATACAAGACATGATTTTGGTTGTGTCAAATTTGAGAGCAAGATTCATTCCTAAACCCTATATCTATATTTACATATTGTATTTAGGATATAATACTATTGTTTATATTCTATTTTTTGCATTGTTCTATTTCATTGTATTTTGTTTGTCCATATCCAAAAAAGGTCAACATTCACTCTTGATTTCTAAAGGTCAACAAAAAAGCCTAAGGGGATTGACTGTTGCACTCCTAAGCTCTGCTACATAGTGGCCTAAGCAGGCCCCCTAATTTTGATCATATTTTCTAGGGTTTTGTAAAGTTATTTTTGTAGATTAAAGCTATGGGATATTTATGGACACAAGATAAATCTTGGATCAAACATTGGTTCAAGTAAGTGCCCTAGTAGATCTCTAGGTTGTTTGTTGATTGCTTTATTCATTTATGTTCAAACCTAAGATATAAACAAAAGGAAAAGTATTTGATCATATTTTAGGCATTTGAAAGAATAAGAACATATAGTGTGCATCTAGGATTTAGTCTTGTTTGTGCATTTCACTTGTGCCCTTGCTCAAAAGAAAATAATTTCATTTATTGCAATTTAGGGCTAGATATCATTGAATCAAAGAATCATACTAGGTTTAGACATTGTTTTCTTGCATCTTATGTGTTTTGCATCACTATTTCATTTGCATAGTTTAGTTTATAGAGGCCAAACATAGGTGATTGCTTAATTGAACACATTAAATATTTCCACCTTGGACTTGGAGCGAGTCCTAAAACCATTCTTGGTGAACCTGTTCCTTTGTGTCCTTAAGTGTAGAAAATATAACACACCCCCGCAGTCACCTTGGCTCCCAACGGATCCAACTGAGAATTGTACGTGGTAAGGCAATTGTCCTCCTCTACACAAGGATCTAGAATAGTTATATCTGACATGCCATATTCAAATTTTATGCTAGATGATGTATTGTATGTTCTAGGATTATCAAATAACCTTATCTTAGTAGCCCAATTTGCTGAGAAAGGTAAGATAGTGGAATTCAAATACATAAATGGTAACAAATAGTGTGTCATCAATAAACTAAAAATAAAGAAGCTATGAGTTACATAAAAATGGAATGATTGCTCTAGATACAATGGGATTTTTACAAGGAATTTTAGATTATATTTTGCCTTAAAAATAGATTAATGATGAATTGTTTGATTTCTCCAAAAGATAGGAAATAAGACAATGGATAAGGCATAGTGAAATATTGTCAAGTAGGGTCAATAGGTAGAGATCATAGATGGACATAAGGTATAATATGAAGATGAATATTGAAGACTAAAGTCTTCAAACCTAATAATATAATATAGGGGGTGTTGGAGATATTATATTATTTGGTACATTTGTAAATATTAAATTAGGGTGTGGGTTATTAGATTAGAGAGTGTGATTTATATTTTTCCTAAAGTATGTGTCAATGTGTTAAAGTGTGCAAGTGTGTAGAATGTAAGAGTGTGCAAAGTGTCATGTGAGTAATTCAAGAGTCATGTGTGTAGGTATCAAGTATACAAGTGAAGAGTTACATAATATGTGGCAAGATGTAAATACAAGAGACATGAGAGTTTTGTATTATGTGAGGAATAGGAAAGGATACATCTCCCAGATATGTGAGGAGAGAAATAGTCAAAGTATTGAAAGGTCACTTGTAAAGCTATATTATGGAGATAAAGCTCCATGTATTGTATGGAGAAATCAATCAAGAAATTGTAACAAAGATCTCGTATATTTGATCAATAATATTATGATTTTTCTATATTAAAATATTGTTATGTGATTGATTCATATTGCTAAGAGATTTGTATGTATCAATATTTTTACTGATTAAGATCTTGGATATTGGGACCTATGATTTAATTTGGTTAAAAGGCCATTACTTTGATTCTAACTAGAGTGTTTAGGAAGTAAGTTTTGGATTTTGTCCTATTAAATTTTTTCCCTGATGTTCTTTCATATTCCTTTGATAAGTTATACAAAGATCTAGCCTCATTTTTCCCTGCCCTCCCAAAAAGGGTTGTATCATCTAAAAACTATTGATGGGTGATGTTGTTAATAGCCTAAAGTCTACTTATTAACCTGTATTTATATGTGTAGACACCTAAAAGTTGCACATGGTTGCAAATTCATCCTTCACGGTTAATTAAGTCCTAAACCTTACAAAATTGCACTAATTAACCTTAAAATACCTTGTATTCACAAAAGGGCTATCCATAAGTCCCTTTGAGCCACTCAAACCCTTTCCTACACCTAATCATGGTCCCCATGTGATCACCTTCAAAAGTCTAACCATGGTAACCCTAATATTGGTTTAAAAGTCACTTTATCATTAAAGTGCACTTTATGAATTAAACACATGTTTAATTAGGGTTAATCAAGATTAATACTAATATTTTACTCACACATGTGTGCACCCATGATTTTTCTAGATATTTAAAGATGCTTGATTTAACCATGTCTTAACTCAGGATCTACTTAATCAAGGTTAACCCGAACCCTTCCTCACACGTGTGCACTTAGGATATTTTTAGATATTTAGAAAATCTCTTTTAAGGGTATGTGAATGGATGACTCACCTTCCACCTCACCATTTGACCTCACCATGGTTGGGATCTAATCCAGGGTTCATGCCACATCACAAGAGACACCTCACCCCCCTTAAGCTCTCCAAAAGCTATAAATAGGAGTACTTTTCCTCCTAAATCTATCCATATCATTTCACATAATAAAACTCTATCAAAATTACACCAGCCAAACATCCATCAAATCATACATCAAATCACCATGATAACCACATCATTTTCACCCTCTTGCATGCTCTTTTGATAGGTATTGATAGGTATGGGAGCACATCTAACACTGACCAAGAGTTGCTATAGTCCTGGAACAACATCATCTTTTGTCAGATTCAATTTAACACTATTACAATATTGGTCGCTAGGTACCCAACGACCCAATATGGTCGCTAGATAGGGTGCAACTCTGACTAGGGTCCATTTTTAGCTGAAAAAAAGTTACAAAACCTTCATTGCAGGTATACTTTACTATTTTCTAGCATTTACAAATTCATTTATGCATTTTACTACTTTATTTAGAGTATTTTGTCTTCATAACTATGGGATCTAATCCATGATAGGTCCCCAAACACACTAACCCCATTTTTTAGGTCATATAGGTTTGGAGGACAAGTTTGATCAAAATTGTGGCATGCATGCACTAGGTCCACATCCCTTGAGGATCATTGGAAGACCAATCTAGGATGTAGTCAATAGTTCACTGAAAGAAAAAGGGACATTCACCTTGCTGAACCCTTTTTTGTAGCCTTCTAAGGCAAATTTGTAAAAAGGAACACTTGTAACCCCTTTTGAACATAAATACATTTCATAGACTTTACGTCTGTTTTCCACTGAGTTCATTTTGGCATGCCCGGTGGGACCCCACTTGCGCTATTTCTTTTTAGTTATCTCACATGAGTAGTTAGCTAATTCTAACTATTTTCTATGTTATAGGTGCTCCAAAAACCACTCGAAACCTTACAAAACCCTAAAACCACTATTTAGATATAAGACAACTATTTTTCTAACCTATAAGTCATAATCACTAGGTAGGGTGTGACCCAATCCAGTTCCTAGGTACCTATAAACCCAAATAAACACTCCCAAAAATGGTATAGTAACCAATTCTGATACAACCCATAGTAACTATAGAGTTGTAGGTAAGTTTTGGGGATTGATTTACCTCCAAATGGGAGTGTTATCCTCCTTAACCAATGATAACCCCTACAGGCTACAAACTACCTAAAGAAACTAGCATCCTCAAAAGGTATAATTAACCCTTATTTATGAATCTTGAACCCTTACAAAACTCAACACTACACCACCCTGTAAGATTTTTTTAGCAATATTTGGTACCGCACCACCTTGTTGATATCTTGATTCTCTTGGTCTCTTACAAAACTCGACACCGTGCCATATTGTAAGAGTGGTTGTAAAACTCGACATCGTGCCACCTTAAAATATTGATGTCCCTTTTGTGTTTAGCGAAATTTGATATCACATTATTTTACTAACATTTGGTTATTTATGGAAGCCTCCTTGCAAAATTCAACACTACACCACCTTGTAAGGTTGTTTGCAAAATTTAGTACCACACCACCTTGCAAATTAGCTATCTTTTGAAGTCTTGCAAAATTTGGCATCACACCACCTTGTAAAAGTGTTTTGTGAAACTCGGCACCATGCCACCTTTGCAAAACTTGTCTTTATTTCATATTTGACTTTCTTAGGCACTTATTCTATCCATAAAAGATAATTTACTATTATCTATGGTTTTAGGTACTTGTCTATAACAATATTTATTGTCCCAAAGCTTAGATCCGGTTTGAAAGCACACTTTTACCTCAATCGTTAGGTAGGGTGTGACCCAACGCAGTCTCTAGGTACCCAACTACCGAAATAAAAACATATTTGAACCTCTGAAATCCATCCAAAATGACTTGAAAAAGTTGGAGATATAGGTAAAATATGTAAAATCTTACTGTTTAGTTCATAAATAGAAAAAAATCAAAAGGATTGTAGATCGTCTTGTTTATATTTTGTGAATATATCTAGTGTTATAGAACCTTACTATCCATAGTTCATTGCATTTACTCTTAGTTTGCAAAGCGTATTTCATTTTAAAAATAAAATAAAATTTGAAGGAAAATGTTGCATCATTCTTTGTTGTATTGCTTTTCTTTCTCAAAAAGAGCATTTCATTTCTAAAAAGGCATTTCTTGCTTTCTTAGATTAGAACACACACACTTCACATTCAACTTAAATAGTGGCAAGATTGGATTTCATCACCAATATCCACTTGAGACTAGTGATGTTGGCTTTCATCTCCTTCCACCATCTCGTCCCCTACACACCTTAGTGGCCCCCACGAGTGATTTTTGGACTTCATCACCAAAAAATCCCCTACTCTTGAGAGATCCTTGGGGTAGGTTAGGATTAGATGCCCCTGCTCATAGGGCTTCATTATAATTAGTGAGTGTGCAACTATCATTCTTGACTAAGCCTACCCGAGGGTGAAGCAAAAGCATGGGTATGCAAGTAGCAGGTCTTAGACAGTATCACCTCTTTCTCTAGAGGATTTTGATTTTTGGTGCATTTTGTTTCCTTATGTTTTATCTTGAGCCATCACCTCCACTAGATGTTATTTCACCTATTTTGCATATAGTTTCCCCTTGCATGCCTTTGGGAATAAGAGGAGATTGTCCACAAGACACACCTTCTTTTAGGATACATCCATCATGCCTTCTTTTATTTCAATTTCAGGGATATTCCAAAACCAAAACACACTTTGCAAAACTTTAATTTGTTCATGTTTATTTCCTACTATTGATTTGGATTTCTCTCACAAAACACACCAAAATAGGCTCCAAGACCCACAAAATAGGTTTCTCACATCTCGAGACATAGCTCTAGCACTTTTCTATTTATGTTACCAATTTATTACACAGTTGCTAGGTACCTTATGACCCAATCTAGTCACACCCTACCAGGGACCCACACTTCTATCCCACAAAAAGCTCTGATTTATTCCAAAACATCATCCTGGTTACTTTCCCACTTCAAATTTGGTAGAAACTAAGGTTTTTATAGTCTGTTACCATTCGATCAATGTCCTTTCCTAAGGCCAAATCTTACACACACGCGTCCCTAGTTATGGAAGCTTTTCCTATGCTACTTCCTTACCAAACCATTTTACCAGTTAATCTAGAGGATAACACCTCTACCCATTCTCATCATTCATCCATGTCTTCTCAATCCAATGATGACACTTCACTTGTCTCTTCTTATTCCCATAACCAAGAGCCACTAGTTTTCTCTCATTATAATAATGATTTTCTATCAGTTTATTCTCGTTCGAGCCAAAAAAATCCACCCGTTTCCTCTCATCTCGATAACATTTATCCACCTATCCTCTCTCACGCTGGCAATAAAAATCCATCCATCCCTTCTCATCCTCTAAGCCCAACTCATAGGCTCGAAAATAGGATTTCATACTATGATTGAGATATCAGGCATCAGGCTCATCGCATGGTTCTTCCACCAAACTCTCACAGGAAAAAAATTCTCTCACCTCCACACCCATCTTCCTCACATTGCGATCACTCTCCTTAGCCATCATATTTTTTTCTCCTCTCTTCCTTCTTCTCTTTCCATTCATCATAATTTCTACATCTTCATACCAATCATATGATTGGGGGAGTTCCTCCTCTTCCATTTTTTTTTCACAATTGGAGGAGTTCCTCCCCTTCTAATCAATCTCATGACTAGGAGTCTCTTCCTCTTTAAATTATTTTGTGACTGGGGGACTTCACACTCTTTCAAACCACACTTCTATCTAGGGCATCTCACACCCCTTCTAACCAATTTTGTGACTGGAGGGATTGGCATTTCCCTCTTATCTTTTCATTTATCATGTTAATGCCACCAAAGACATTTCCCTCCTATATTGTTATTTATCATATTAATGCCACCAAACACACCAAATCAATCTCTAGGTTCAAATGGTTGCATCCTTTTGTTAAAGTTTACACCCTTTGCCTTACCCTCATCAAATCAAATCAATTTCTAGGTTCAAAAGGTTACATCCTTTTGTCAAAGGTTGCACCATTTATCTTGCCCTCATCAAATCAAATAAATCACTAGGTTCAAAAGGTTGCATCCTTTTTCAAAGGTTACACCCTTTGCCTTACCTAGCCTGCTCACTTCTTGCAGTTCCTTGTATATCTGCACCAAAAAAGTTGGTGGCCATGCATAATAATACCCATTATATACTATATCATATAACACTCCCATAATCCTCCATGGGAATCAACATTCTGACACATCTAGCATCACATGGTTGGCTATCATAGCCACCAACTATCTCAGTGAGATCATCCTATCATACCAGCACTACTCATAATCCACTCCTCCACTGAAGACCTTCATATTATCCTACTGGTCATCCAATAATCATTACAACGTATGCTTCCACTGATTATGCCTGATAATGATCACAATCAACCCCTCTATTGGTAACCTGTAAATCTTGAAGATGTTCTCTAGCATAATTGTCATCTTCCCTGTCGGGAGATGGAAAGTGTTACAATCTAGATTCCATATCTCACACAAAGCCTCCACATTGGCATGATCACAATGTATCACTCTCATTTGATACACCCCATGCAATCTCACATTCCACACCCACTATAGGTCTATATCACCTATGATCTTCTTCAGATCCTCTAACAATGGATGAAATTGACACCTCAAATCAATCTCTATTGGTACTTGTTGCACACATTTTTTTTTTAGCGCATATACAACAAAAACACCTCATACAAACATTTCATTCATGCATTCAACTATGCACTCTATACCCTTACCCCAGTGGCATCCAAAAACACAAAAAATTTCATATAATATTTTGGTCGCTAAATACCTAGAGACTAAACCGGGTCACTGGGTACCTAGAAACCGGAGAGATATAGGTATTTTGGATATCCATTTTCTCATTTTGCACCCCCATGGTCAATTTTTCAAAAATTCCCTTCCCATACGTGTCAAACATGTACTCATGCAAGCACATCGTAAAATGTGCCATATCACATACAAGCAAACAAATGACATTTTGGGATACCCATTTAGATCATTCACCCATACATCACAAAGTTCTACACAAAACAACTCAAAATAACACCCATAACATTCACATCAAAAAACATGCCATATCACATAAACATGAACAAATGGTACTTTTGGATACCCATTTGGATCATTCACCCATACATCACAAAATATTTCAAAAATAGATTCACCAAAACACCAAAAATGCAAAAACACATTTTACACATGCATTTCAAAAAATACACATTTTCAAACAACACAACATAAAAAATACCACACAACAAACATTGCACACATACACAAACATTGATGCAATTTATTGTTCACATGCACACATTCCTACATCTATATTAACTTTCATTTCATGCATCTATGACAATATCCTAGGGTTCTTTTTAAAATTTCAAAATTCAAACTGTGCGAGTTTCGAGGTCCACTTATTTGTACCACTCACCCGCCACCTTGTCCTACTTGTCCTACCATCTCATCCTTTGTGTATCAATATTTGTAGCACTTCGTTGCATAAATTATTCTCTTTCTTCCCTCTCCCACTCCTTTCTAACAATTTGTAGATGCACAAATGACACTCCCACCCTACGACTACACCATTTATAGTCACAACCTTCAGTCGCTAGGTACCCAACGATCCAATTTGGTCGCTAGGTACCTAGCAACCAAGATAGAATTGCTCAAAAATCAACCCCAAGGTCTCCCATGCCACTCCTCACTTGTCTGGCATACCCCTTATTCAAAGTTATTTCATATTCACTACACATTTCACCCATTATCCCACTCCATCAGTCACTTTATCAAGCGTTTCATCGTCACCTCATTTTCATATCACATCGACTCATCGCTTGAGGGGTAGACATCTCATCAAAGCTACTTTACGCGAGATGAATAACCAAACACTCAATACTAGAAATTGTATTTGTCCAAGAACCTTTCTCAAAGATCATCTTATGCCCTCCTTTGCAGGGGAAACTAAAAAGAAAAATTTATCTTCTCATCAAAACTCCAATTCAAATGAATATTTTATGGACCAAAATACCTTAGTCTTTAGGTTAATCATGGATTTCATTCTCCAAGAATGGTAGTCATAAGACCACTCATGGATGAAGCACCTGAGAAAAACCTACCTAGGGTTGAACGATTTATCAAATCAAATCAAGCTTAACAAAATATCAAAGGCAAAGTTTCAAAGACATTCACTCCTTCCATAATTGGGGCATTCTACATTGATCACGACAATAAGGTAATCTTACATCTACTCTCCCAAAAATTACCATGGCATGACAAAGGCCATCATCATTCGTAATCATCCATCATCAATTCTTCTCTCTCAAAATCAAAGCATCATTGGGTATCATAAAGGTGAGCATTTATCATCTTCAAAAGTTAGGTCAACTTTGATCCCACTTTTTCCCCCTAAAATTTTCTCCATATTTCACAAAACTATTATCATTGGATCAAACTCAAAAAAAAATTTCTAATAATATATGGTTTACGTATATTTTGACCATATTTAGTCCTCCAAAACACAAATTAATTGTAGATGGGTCACATTAGAATTTGAGTCACTAGGTACCTAATGACCCAATATAGTCGCACCCTACCCTGCAATCGAACCCAAATTACACCAAAATCAGCCCCAAGGTCCTCCATATGCCTTTTTACCTATCTAATATACCCTTGCCTCATAGTTATCCTATATTAGTACCATTGCATTGATTATATCACCTCATCAACCACTTCATCAAACGTTTCATCGTTGCTTCATTTTCACCTCTCATCGCCTCATCGCTTGAGGGGGTAGACATCTCATCAAAGTCACTTTATGCGAGATCAATAACCAAACACTCAATACTAGAAATTGTGTTTGTCCAAGAAACTTTGCCAAAGATCATCTTATGCCCTCATTTGCAGGGGCAACTCAAAAACTAAAACTTTTCTTCTCATCAAAAATATAACTCAAATGAATATTTGACGAACCAAAATACCTATGTCTTCAGGTTGATCATGGATATCCTTCTCCAAGATTGGCAGTCATAATACCTCTCATGGATGAAGCACCTAAGAAAAACCTACCTAGGGTTGAATGGTTTATCAAATCAAATCAAGCTCAATGAAGTATCAAAGGTAAAGTTTCGAAGACATTCACTCCTTCCAAAATTGGGGCATCTTACATTGATCATGACAATAAGACAATCTTACATCTACTCTCTCAACAATCACCATGGCATGACGAAAGCCACCATCATCTGCAATCTTCCATTGTTCATTCTTCTTTTCCAAAACCAAATCATCTTCTAGTGTCATTAAATTTTTGCATTGCCTTAAGTCTTCATACACTGTAGTACAAAAAGGGGCAAATGTAGACACCTAAAAGTCACACATGGTTGAAAATTCACCCTTCATGGTTAATTAGGTCATGAACCTTATAAAATTACACTAATTGACCTTAAAATACCTTGTATTCGCAAAAGGGCTATCCACAAGCCCCTTTGGGTCACTCAAGCCCTTTTCTACACCTTATCATGGTCCTCATGCGACCACCTTCAGAAGTCTAACCATGGTAACCCTAATATTGGTTTAGAAGTTACTTTATCATTAAAAGTGCACTTTGTGACTTAAACACATGTTTAATTAGGGTTATCAAGATTAATACTAATATTTTACTCACACATGTGTGCACCCATGACTTTTCTATATATTTAAATATGCTTTATTTAACCATGATTTAACTTAGGATCTACTTAATCAAGGTTAACCCTAGCCCTTCCTCACACATGTGTGCACCTAGGATATTTCTAGATATTTAGAAGATCCCTTTTTAGGGTATGTGAAGGGATGACTCACCTTCCACCTCACCCTTTAACCTCACCATGGTTGGGATCTAACCCAGGGTTCATGCCACCTCACAAGGGACACCTCACCCCCACTAATCTCTCCAAAAGCTATATATAGGAGTAATTTTCCTCCTAAATCCATCCATCTCATTTTACATAATATAACTCTACAAAAATTACACCAGCAAAACATCCATCAAATGATAAATCAAATCACCATGACAACCCCACCATTTGTACCCTATTGCATGCTCTTTTGACAAGTTTTGACAAGTACAAGAGCACATCCGACACTGACCAAGGGTTGCTATAGTCCCAAGATAATATCATCTTCTGTCAGATCTAAATTACATTGTTACAGTCTCAGTTGCTAGGTAGGGTGCGACTTTGACCAGAGTCCATTTTTAGCCGACAAAAAGTTGCAAAATCCTCCCTACAGGTATAATTTACTGTTCTCCAGCATTTACAGTCATTTACAACAACTTTATTTATGCATTTTACTATTTTATTTAGAGTATTTTGTCTTCATAACTATGGGATCTAATCCATGAGAGGCTCCCAAATGCACTAACCCCATTTTGTAGGTCATACAGGTATGGAGGACAAGTTTGATCAAAACTGTGGCACGCATGCACTAGGCCCACACCCCTTGAGGATCATTGGAAGACCAATCCAGGATGTAGTCAATAGTTCACTAAAATAAAAGGGACATTCACTTTGTTGAACCCTATTTTATAGCCTTCTAAGGCAGATTTGTAAAAATGAACACTTGTAACCCATTTTGAACATAAATACATTTTATAGACTTTATGCCCATTTTCCACTGAGTTCAATATGCCTTCTTCAAATTCCTTCCCAATATCTCTAGCATAATAATGAATAGATATGGTGATAGGGGATATCCCTATCTAAGACCCATATTGGATTTAAAACATTCTATTACTAGCCCATTGACCAACACTAAATATGATACCATAGAGATACAAGCTTTAATCCATCTGACCCATTTATTTCCAAATTATTATTTTTATATTGCAAAAATAAAATTCCATTTAACACTATCACAAGCTTTATTCATATCAAGTTTTAAGATCATTGCATTCTTTTTTACAAGTTGTTGAATGCATTACTTCACGAGCTACTATGGTCCTATATAGAATCCTCCCTTTCACAAATCTTCTTTGCTTTTCTAAAATAATTTTATTTAAATGTGGTATTAACCAATTTGCCATCACTTTCGAGATTATATTATATGTTATATTATGTAGGCTTATGGGCCTAAATGAATCAAATAATTATGCATCCTTCTTTTTTGGAATGAGGGTAGGATATGTTACATTTATTTTAGAAAGTATGTACTATTTTACCCTAGACAGTTCCACCACCACCAGTAAATAATCCTTCACTAATTCATAGTTATGTTGATAGAATGATGTAGAGAGTCTATCTAGATAGGGATTTATCCTTATTAAAAGAGACAAGAGCTGAATGAAAATTTTCCAGTGTAATAGGTTCCATCTGTTTGCTATTATCTTCATCTATTATAACTAAAGGTACTTCTTGAAGTAGTTTATTAAAAACTTCAATATCCTATTATTCTAGAATATTATAGTAAAAAAACCTTACCTCCTTTATGCTTTTGCTCTGGTCTTCAATAACCCCTTCTATTGATTTAATTCTACTAATTTTGGATGCTAATATTTGTACTATTGTGTCATGACCCTCCCAAATGAACCTTTGAACTTGGAAAAATAATGTATTAACAATTATGGCTAATACTCGATTTTGTGCAATTAGGCAACCTCACAATAATAAATAGATAGTGAAGGATATGATACTGCTAATGAATTTCCAATGTGTAGGATCAAGTGCACTCGTGAGTGGAAGAAATTGAGTCATCCACTGGAGATGAGAGTACTTGAGGAAGGGGAAATGATGACAAGGCAACTCGAAGGTAACATGGATAGATACCTTCATATAGGCATGCATTCGGTTAGGGATAATCATCAATGTCTAACCACCTTGAGCCCCAGACTGATGGCCTAGTAGCTATCGTAAGTTCTAAGGGCTAAGATAGGTGATTAGATTGATGGAAAGACTCCCTCTTTGTTTGATGCACTTGCATGATTGTCTTTTACTTCAACATTATTAACCTTGATATCTGGTAGGCATGGAGTAAATGGTTTACCTTCACAACTTTAGGTGTGCTTGTTTAAATAAATGTTTGATTTATTTAAAAAGCAAAAAAGATATTGTTTAGATAAATGTTTGATTTATTTAAAAAGAAAAAATATATTGTTTAGATAAATGTGTGATTTATTTAAAAAGCAAAAAGATATTGCTTAAATAAATGTTTGATTTATTTAAAAAGCAAAAAGATATTGCTTAAATAAATGTTTGATTTATTTTAAAAACAAGAAGATATTGTTTGGATAAATAATTGTTTTATATAAAAGCATAGATCTCATTGAAAATGAGTGGTTGGTTATGTAAATGATGTTGGTAGATGTCATTTGTAATAAAATGATTGATTTATCTATTAGCATTAGTATTGAAATAATCAAAGAGGTAATCAATTTACCAAAATGATTGCCTAGCAGAAAACTTATCTTGAAATAAAAAAATAAGAAAATAAGTATAATTCTTTAAAAACTTCAAGGTAAGGTCTTTGCCTCGGTGTGTCTAGGAAGTCATCACCCACCCAACGATCGATCCCTAAGCATTAATGCGACAAGATGACATTCGATAGAATGGGTCGGGTTGCCCTTTGGAGACCCGATTAGGTCAGATGCACGAAGCTCCTTTGACGTGAGAGGAAAGCTCTTTATGGTGATTACCTTGGGAAGAGAAGAGGGTGGTGTTCACCCTACCGCCTATCAGAGGTGGTCGAGGAGTAATGGTGGGTAGGCAGGAACGTGGACCGAGGAGGGAGAGAAGACACAAAGGGGAAAATAAAGGGAGGAGGCACAAAAGTAGAAGGAAGAGAGAAAGCAAGAGGAGAGAGAGTGAAAATGAGGAGTGAAGAAGTAGTAGAGTGATGAACGTCCACCCGAGCAGTGCAGGCGACCCAATTACCGTGGGTGAACCAGGTTGGTCTTCATCTAAAACTGGTTATTATGCTATTCTTTATGTTTTAGCATCGTAGCCATTATTGTGTTGGAAGACGCATAGCATCGTAGCTTCTCTATGTTTTAGCACCGTAGCTATCCTCTATGATGGAAGATGCATAGCATCGTAGCCATTGCTATGTTGGAAGATGCGTAGCATCATAGCTTCTCTATGTTTTAGCATCGTAGCTATCCTCTATGATGGAATATGCATAGCATCGTAGCCATTGTTGTGTTGGAAGATGCGTAGCATCATAGCTTCTCTGTGTTTAGCATCATAGCTATCCTCTATGATGGAAGATGCATAGCATCATAGCCATTACTATGTTGGAATATGCATAGCATCTAGCTTCTTTGTGTTTAGCACCATAGCTATCCTCTATGATGGAAGACACATAGCATCATAGCCATTGCTATGTTGGAAGATGCGTAGCATCGTAGCTTCTCTATGTTTTTAGCATCGTAGCTTTCTATTGTGTTGTGGATGCAAAGGCATCATGGTTACCATGGTCGTTGGCTATCGATTGGGTATTATGGGTGGTAACTAGTCGGGTAGCACCGAAGCTCCCCTATCCCTTCTAAACCATCATTGTAGGATGGATGCCTTAGGATAAAAGTGAGAGGGTCATCTGATAGGACGTCCGATTGGGCACCATGGGTAACCTCTCCATTGCAAAGTTGTAGCCAACTCAGGAATCTCCTCGGGTGTCGTTGGCACCGAGGATGATCTACCCCTATCTCGATAGCTATCGATGCCATGAGTACGTGGGCACCACCTACTTTTGAACTATCAGGGTAGAAGCCACTTCGATCGAACCTTAGGTCACCCTGTGTCTTACCTCACAATGTGTATTATGCTAGCCAAGATGCTGGATGCTTCACCATCCAATAGCTCATTGCAGTTGGTAGAAGCTTTGTTTATTGTTCTTTGTCTAATTGTAGATTTTAGGGGAATAAATGGAAAAATGGTTATTTTGTAATTTAAGGGTATGGGACCTTATGTTATGAAATAAATAGAATGAATGGTTATTTTGTAATTTAAGGGTATGGGACCTTATGTTATGAAATAAATGGAATGAATGGTTATTTTGTAATTTAAGGGTATGAGACCTTATGTTATGAAATAAATAGAATGAATGGTTATTTTGTAATTTAAGGGTATGGGACCTTATGTTATGAAATAAATAGAATGAATGGTTATTTTGTAATTTAAGGGTATGGGACCTTATGTTATGAAATAAATGGAATGAATGGTTATTTTGTAATTTAAGGGTATGGGACCTTATGTTATGAAATAAATGGAATGAATGGTTATTTTGTAATTTAAGGGTATGGGACCTTATGTTATGAAATAAATGGAAAAATGGTTATTTTGTAATTTAAGGGTATGGGACCTTATGTTATGAAATAAATGGAAAAATGGATATTGGGTATGGGACCTTATGTTATTAAATTGGAATGAATGGTTATTTTGTAATTTAAGGGTATGGGACCTTATGTTATGAAATAAATGGAATGAATGGTTATTTTGTAATTTAAGGGTATGGGACCTTATGTTATGAAATAAATGGAATGAATGGTTATTTTGTAATTTAAGGGTATGGGACCTTATGTTATGAAATAAATGGAATGAATGGTTATTTTTTAATTTAAGGGTATGGGACCTTATGTTATGAAATGAAGAAAAATGTTTATTGGAAGTTAAAGTAGTTGCTTTAAGTAACGGAATGTGTGAACTCAGTTTACTTAACAATTATGGGTATGGGACTTTAATTGTTGAGAAGGTTAGTTCATTTATTGCAAATAGAGCACGTGAGCTAATGCATGGTTGACTGACTCTCCCAAGTTGGGTGAGAGGGAAAATAGAAAGGGTAGTTTCTATGATAAAGGACTATGCATTAGTAAGTTGAATTGCTTGGGTTATTTGTATAGTTGCAATTTGGCAATAAAATAAGTAAGTGCATATAGAAGCATGTCTATCCGGATCCATGAGTGTCCTAATCCCCTACTATCCTCACTTGATCGATGGAAGAGTGGGAAGGCCAAAGTCATGAGATGGACCAATCCACAAGTTTTCTCTCTACCTTACATCTTGTTATTTATGCAATAGATTAGATTGTGGGGAGATTTCCTCGATGAAATGGATGTAAAGTATTGTGGAAAAGTATGGGGTGTACCATACTTACTTATGTACCTAAATGAACATTGCAACTGCTACATTTAGTACTTCCTTATTTAGTTTCCTGCATTTAAATATTTTAATGTATGTTTAATTGGTGATTGTTTCTTTATGCTTTGATTATTCTTGCTTGTTGGTAATTCATTTTGTTAGATTTAGTATCTAGATATTTTTATGCTCTTGTGATGTTAAAAGGAAAGAAACATTAGTAAGTTCTAGGTGAACTTAGAGGATACCCTAAGGGCTTGAGACCCCCTTAGGGAGATTGGTAACTAGGTTTGGAAGATTGTACCAAAACTAAGATAGCTTGTCAATGGACAAGATTGATAGCTTAGCTCATAGTACACGTAGCATGCCCACACATAACAGCTTGTGTGGATATGGAGATGCGTGTACACCTTCTAACGGTTGAAGGTGGTAAGTCTAGCTCATCAAGACTGATGAGAGGGATGGACTTATGTGCACAACATAAGATAGGCTTACGTAGATGGGACTTGCATGAAGGGAATATTGTGTGGTATAGTTCTTAAGAAACTTAGGGGATGTCAAATAGTAAGTTGGTCTAAGGTTGGTTGAGGATTTATGAATCCTTCTCCTTAGTCAAATATATATATATATATATATATATAAACTTTTCTTTTTGTTTGTGTGTTTTTTTATGTTTCATGTTTTTGGGTGTTACATATTGCCATCCTATGATTTTATTTTGTGTTTTTATCTCCTTTTAACCAATTTTGTCTTGATTTAATATCCAAAATTTCTCTTCCTTACTCAAAATATTATGATATTCACTAAGCAACTCTCTTTCCTCCAAGCTTGGATTATTGTGATCGACATTTTAGAATTTTGGAAGTTTCTCTTTTAGTTCTTTCTTCTAAAAAATGTTCTTGAAAGTGTTCTTGTTCCATTATTTTAATCTAAATGTCATTGTTTTAATTTGTTTTGGAAGTGTATACAACCCACCATTTCCTGAAGAATTTCATGTTTGCACTATCATATAAAAAAACTAAGGATGATATTTCCACATCTGCTCATACTTAAAATATGATTTTTTTTTTTTTATAATTTACTTAATGCCATTTTAACTCTTATTGGCCAATGATATGAACCAATCCTTGTTAAGGTATTAATTTTAGCACAAGTGCCTTCATCTATCCAGTGATCTAGGAGTATGCTATAAGGTTTTGGCTTATTCTATTGTTGGTCCATGTATAGTTGTCCTCTTCAAACTCAACCTCCTATAGATTTTTATTTTGAATAAAAGCTAAGAAATATCTCATACTTTGGGTTGTTTTCCTAATTCCCTCCAGATTTTCATCTAGCTTGGTTATGGCATTAAAATCTCCTATAATGATGAATTAGGTTTACTTTTACTTACTTCTCATAGAGGCTTCAATCCCACTCCATACTTATGATATGCTTAACTAAGTTGTAGGTCCATAGACATTGATAAGGGTGAAATAAAAATCTATGAAGTAGTATGTGACTAATGAAGCTATCCAATGCCCAATTTTATGAATAATTTCATAGGGGGTTCTAACTAGATTTCAACATGTTAGAATTTCCTCTCCTATTCCTTCTAAATCTATAGCATCCCATTCACATCTTGCCCATACTACTTTCATAGTTTTGGAAACTTCTTCCATTAACATTTTAGTTTCCTAGATACAAAGAATATCAGGCTTATTACTTAAATAGAGGTACCTAATACACCTTTTCTTTAAGGAGGTGTTAGAACCCTTTATATTCCATTAGACGTGTTTCATTAGAGGTTTTTGGACTTGCATGTGAATTACTAATATCATTTTGATGTTTAATAAAGAAAATTTCAGTCAACTTAGATTGTGTTCCTTTCTCTATGTTTGGTCTTGCTTCCATGGATCTCACTTGATAAATTTAAGGTTTTCATCTCTTTACCTTGATGTTTTCCTCTTTTTTCCTTTCCAATATCAAGAGTAGGTCTTATTATTCTATGCCTCAATATTCTTTCAAAATTTTATTTTCATTAGATTTATCCTCTCCTAGCTCTGTTAAGGAGGCTTTTGAATTATCCTACTAATTTTTTGGTATTTCCTTGTTAATGGATAGGTATTAACATCTAACACTGTATTTTCTCTACCACTTTCTTTATCGTGAATGGTGCATGATAGTTCAAGAGAGTCTTAAAAATCTTATGAGGCATATTCCTTAGTTTCAATAAGAATTTTCATCCCTAAATCGGGTTTGAACTGAGTAGACAATTCCTTGTTAATATTTATATCTTATTGTACCATATCCTCTATGCTTTGATCTATTTTTTCACAGGCTAAAACTTCAAAAGAATTGGTGTTTCTTTCAATATACCTACTTACTGGTCTCCACTATTTATTTTCTTTTATTTGTCTAGACCTTTTTTAGAAATTAAAAACCATCTTCATCCATACCCATTTATAAGTTTATCTTGTGGTTTTCTACATATGTTTATGTTGAATTTTTCTAGGGGCATGATACTCCAATATGCCTAACCTCATAACATATTATACATCTAAAAGATATATTTTTATAATCCATGGTTTGTATCCACAACTTACCCCTATACTTAAGAATAATTGATTCTGGTAAAGATTTACTGATGTCAATCATGGCCAATATTTGGGCATAAACAACCAAGTATCCAAATTTTGTAATTTTTTAAATCTTAAGGAATTATACTAGAGTTTTTCCTATTGTCTTGAAGGTATCCATTTTCCATAATTCAATGGGTAACCCATACATACTAACCCATACTAGTACTAGGGATAGATTTACACTTTTAGGTACAAAGCCTTCATAGCAACATGTAAGGAAGAGTACTCTTTCCAAAAAACAAGGAACCCCTTTCAAAATTCTATCTCTTTCTTCCCTATAATATAAATGACTAGGAAGAAACCATTAGAAATAAAGGATAGACTCACTTCTAGAGAATTCTAAATCCTATCAATCCATTTTCTTAGGGTTGAAGCCCTTGGACAAGACCCATTAAATTTACTAATGTCTGCCTTATATTTTAGCAATAAGTATCTCTTCTTTGTGAGGTCCTCCCTAACCTCTACTACTAGGGATGACTCTAAGTATTTAGCTATAAATTTATCCATAGTAAAGAAACTATACCTCAAAATCTATTGAAATTTACCAGTATATCCTATAGCAATTATATTATTAAAAATCAAGTGCCATTAGATCAACTAGTTAGATTCCTCAATATTTCGAGAAGATTCTGTTAGTCTTACAATGGCACTGAGAGGGGGGGGCTGAATCAGTGTAGCTATTTAATTTCAAATCTACAACTCTTAAATCTAAAAAGAAAGCTTAAAACCAGAAACAACAAGTATCACAAGAGAGCATCACATAACACAAGATGTAACGAGGTTCACCAGTTTTGGCTACTCCTCAAAAATAGACTGCTTGGACTCCCATCCAAATCTAGCCTTTGCAAAGCACCAACTTTATAATCAATTTACTAGCACCCACTGGAAGGAGCACCAACCCCTAATTTACCAACACCAACTGGAAGGAGCACCAACCCCTGATTCCAAGCACCAACTTGGATTTCTATTTTGAATCTTAGATTGACATAAATATGCCTTCACTTTTACAAGACCCTTATTGGTCTATTGCTCATCCAACCTCTCTTTCAATTCATGAAACACATATTCCTTCTACGTACTATCAGCCACACTCTATCAGCTACGCTCTTTCTCCATCGCTCTTCTCTCAGCAGTGCTCTCACTCCGCTATATTTCTCTCTTTGGCTTTTCTCATATATCTCTACCCACCTAGAGCTCAACCTAATGGATCACTCTTACCGCTCTGCTTACTGCGCTCTGATAGCCTTCTCTATGCTCTGATAGCCTTCTCTGTGCTCTGACAGCCTTCTCTGCTCGCTTACGGCTCTGACAGCCTTATCTGCTCACTTTTCAATTTTGAGCTACCTTTTCACTTCTGCACGCAACTGCCCTCGTGACACATTTACTCTTTCCGATGACACTCTTTTCAATTCTGAGCCAAACTTTTTCTTCTGCACGCAACTGCCCTTTTATAACAATATTTTCATCTTGAAACCCTAAGTCTTCTATAACTACCATAAACCCGCATGCAGCCTATTCATAGCTACTCTTGTGAGTAACTCCTTTCTGACACACTATTCTTATACGCAACCTATTAATGGATTTGTCTCTTATTTTGGACTGACAGTATAACCGCTGCTCGATGGTTTCACTGTGACACGTGCCCTATAACTGCCGTTCTTCCTTTAATGCTTTATTCTTATTTTAGCTTGCATGATTTCTATCTGTCACTGCACTTGTAACTGTCGCACTGACTCCAGTTAACTCTTCTTATTTTGGCTACATGATTTTCCTTTGCAATGTCCCCTACAACTGCTGTAAGACTTCAGTTAACTATCACATATCTTATTTCGGTTGGGTTCTTCTTCTTTCAATGTGCCAAAGTGACCTATCACAAAATCATGACACTTCTATCTCTTTGTACTCTTCTCACATTTTACCCATGAAAACATGACATGTCATGATATCATGACACTTTTTGCCTCCTTGTCCTTTTCTTGGCTTGCACCTATGAAAACAAAACATGTCACGAAATCGTGACACTTTCGCTGCCTTGAGCTCTTCTCTGTCTCTTGCCCGTGAAAACAGAACATGTCACGAAATCATGACACTTTCGCTTCCTTGCACTCTTCTTTGCTTGCACTAGCGAAAACATGACATGTCACGAAATTGTGACACCTTTCACTTTCGTACACTCTTCTCTGCAAGCACTAGCGAAAACATGACATGTCACAAAATCGTGACACCTTTCGCTTCCTTGCACTCTTCTCTGCTTGCACTAGCGAAAACATGACATGTCGCAAAATCATGACACCTTTCGCTTCCGTACACTCTTCTCTGCAAGCACTAGCAAAAACATGACATGTCACGAAATCGCGACACCTTTCGCTTCCGTACACTCTTCTCTGCAAGCACTAGGGAAAACATGACATGTCGCAAAATCGTGACACCTTTTGCTTTCGTACACTCTTCTCTGCAAGCACTAGCGAAAACATGACATGTCATGAAATCATGACACCTTTCGCTTTCGTACACTCTTCTCTGCAAGCACTAGCGAAAACATGACATGTCATGAAATCGTGACACTTTTTGCTTCCTTGCACTCTTCTCGGCTTGCACCAGCGAAAACATGACATGTCGTAAAATCATGACACATTTGTTGCCTTGTGCCTTTTCTTGCCTTGACCTCACGAAAATAGAACATGTCACGAAATCGCGACACCTTTTTCTCTCTCCTCTTTCTCTTCGCTTTGGACCGCAAAAATGAAACATGTCACGAAATCATGACACCTTTTTCTTTTGGACTCTCTCTCCTGCATTATGTCGCGATATCGTGACACTTTTTCTCCTTAGCGCTTTTCTTCTCATCGGATCGTGAAAACCCGACATGTCACGAAATCGTGACACTTTTTCTCCTTAGCACTTCCTCTTGCAAATTGTCACGAAATTGTGACACTTTTCCTTGCAAGCTCTTTCTCTCAAACATGTCACGAAATCACGACACATTTTCGTTCGTACTGCCTCTCTTGCAGATTGTCGTGAAATCGTGACACTTTTCTTTGCGAGCTCCTTCTCTCAAACATGTCACGAAATCACGACACATTTTCGTTCGTACTGCCTCTCTTACAGATTGTTGCAAAATCACGACACTTTTCTTTGCGAGCTCCTTCTCCCCGAACATGTCGTGAAATCATGACAGTTTTCTTTGCTTGCGCATTTTCTCCAAACATGTCACGAAATCATGACAGTTTTCTTTTCCTGCGCATTCTCTCCAAACATGTCATGAAATCATGACAGTTTTCTTTGCCTACGCCTTTTCTCCAAACATGTCGTGAAATCGCGACAGTTTTCTTGCATGCGCTTCTTCTTCAAACATGTCGCGAAATCATGACAGTTTTCTTACTTGCCTTCTTTGCTTCCAACATGTCACGAAATCGTGACAATTTTTCCACTTGCCTTCTTTGCTTCCAACATGTCGCAAAATCATGACAGTTTTTCTACTTGGCTTCTTTGCTTCCAACTTGTCACGAAATCGTGACAATTTTTCTACTTGCCTTCTTTGCTTCCAACATGTCACGAAATCATGACAGTTTTTCTTACACTTTCTCTCTCTTCCAACATGTCGCGATATCGTGACAGTTTTCCTTGCGCTTTCTCTCTCCTCAAACATGTCGCGATATCGTGACAGTTTTT
Organism: Wollemia nobilis; assembly: GCA_028583015.1. Taxonomy (NCBI): domain Eukaryota; kingdom Viridiplantae; phylum Streptophyta; class Pinopsida; order Araucariales; family Araucariaceae; genus Wollemia; species Wollemia nobilis. Next base: position 724,934 of record JAQPPZ010002146.1, on the reverse strand, counting down.
CTTACGCTTTCTCTCTCCTCAAACATGTCGCGATATCACGACAAAAAATATGTCGCGATATCGTGATAGTTTTCTTACTTGTCTTTTTCTTTGATCCTTTGAATCTGGGCCACTTCTGTCTTCTTGGAAATTCATTGTACATGCTCTGACTGCTCTGAACTCTTGTTCACTTCATCAACCGATCTATCTAATGATCTCTGCACTCTTGTCCATTGCATCAACCGATCCTCTGACTATGTTGACAATAATGAAAATACTTTGGCTGCACCTTGCTCATCAATGAACTCCTGTCCATAGCACTTTGGCTGCACCTTGCTCACCAATGAACTCCTATCCATTGCATCAACTGATCCTCTGTCTGTGTTGACAACAATGACAATACTTTGGTTGCACCTTGCTCATCAATCTCCCCCTTTGGAATTGTTGGCAACACACGTAATTGCGTGCAATTACCTGTAACTCTTCTCCCCCTTTGACAATAATACCAAAGGGCTGCTGCAGACTCCCCCTGAGTCCATGCACCTCATCCTTAGGCACAAATTATTATAGTTAGCAATACCAATTGTTAGTAAAAATTACAAACATGAGCAAAAAGATAATCAAATATATAAATGCTCCCCCTGAGAATGTGATCCCTCACTCAGATCTATCTTCAACTGGGTTGGCTGCTGGATCTCTATCCATTGAGACTCTGTCCTCTGTACCCTGTCAGTAGGCTCACACAGAATCTATCCAATCTTATAGAATCATAAAGAGAATTGTTAGAGACTCAATATGTTCTATACTTAATGCTCAATGAATATATCAACTAAATCTCATAGAAGCATAAAGAGAATTGTTAGAGACTCAATATGTTCTATACTCAAATCCCAATCTCAACACAACTCAACCAATCACTTTTTACATTTTCAACTTGGTCTGTGTTTTCTACAGTCACCGCTGGTCACACCTTACTTTCAACTGTTCGACTCAGGAGACAACATTTTGTCACACACTTCACGGCCAACTATAGTGCACCTTACTCAACCTCATACGACTGGACCTCGGATAGGTAAGATTCACAAAGCAAAGTTGCTCATCTTGATGAGCTAAATCAGACTTCAATATTTTCAACATAGCGTCATAAAAGATCTGATAATCTTCCCATCAATGTGAAGTTCAAATACACACTGCTTTTATTGAAACACATATAAGCGGCTCGGGCAACATTCTTTTACTAACCACACTATCTAAACTGTTATAATCCTTAACTTTGGATAGTGGCAGTAAGAACCATCAATAGTACAATAATGACATATAGCAATATTACCAATAAAGACAACTCTCAATTTAATCACCACCCTTCACTGCACTACCACAAACAACTACATGAACTAAAAACACACTTTGATAGCTATACAACAACTCCTCGACTACTTTCCTTTCATCCTCAGATAACTACACAAATACATAGGAGCATTAAAATAAACTTTAACATTGCTCCCCCTGAGGATGTGCTACCTGGAGCTGCTTAGTGCAATAGAGGAGTAATCTCCTTCTGTCCAAGGAGACACGATTTCCTCTCTTCTTTCTTTCTCCAATTTTTCTTGAACTTAGGCTGAGGGTTTTCACCTGCATCCCCATTTTGAACCTTTTCGTGAACCTAAACATTTCTCTTGGGTGGTTGTCTCTTGTACATCCTTGATGGATGATTCTTTTCCTTTCTTTGATGCACATGATATGTTCCCTGTCTATGTTGCACTCTTTGAGTCTGATGAAATCTATGGTTTTGCCTTAGATTAGATACAGAAGTGCTTGGACAAAACCTTGCTATGTGCCCATGGCCATTACAATTAAAACATTGCACATGGTGTTCACTCAGAGAAGTAGATGTATTTCTATCAGCATAACTCTTTGATCTATTATTCAATCCACAATAAATTGCCTTGTGACCGTAATGATTGCATCTAAAACAATAGCCGTTAAAAGCATTATTATGAATAGAATGGGAGTGATAAAACCTCTTTTGTTCTGGTTGCTTTGCTGTAGATCTCCTTTGATATTTTCTTTCTTTTGAGGATTCAACTTCAAACTTTTCTTGCTTTGATTTTTCAACAGTGAGCTTCTTCTTTTCTGCACAATTGGAAGATAAAGGTTGTTATGCTTCCACATTTTCTTGCTTCGATCCTTTAACTGTGAACTTCTTATTCTCTGCATATTTGGAGGAAGAAGGTTGTTCAACTTCATATCCAAGACCACGCTTATCCGTGGAGCTTCTTTGTTGCTTTATCATTTTATCTAGCAACTCAGTGCTCTTCTCATATTTGAGATTTATGTTGGCCTCTTCTAGTTGTTTCTTCAATGAAACAATCTCTTCTTCTTGTTGGCAACAAACAGTCTCTTTCTCATTGATTTGAGACCTGAGAATATCTTCAATCCTTTTGTACTGTTCTACTTACAGCTTTAGATTACTAACAACTTTGTTAGATCCTTCTTCACGTTTGCTATATACATCGACCTTATCATCCAGTTGTGTCTTCAAGGCTTCTTCTATTTTCTTGGCCTTTTGAAATTGTAAGAAGAGATCTTCAATCTCATCCCCATATTCTTCTAGCTTCTTGGATAGTCTTTTGTTCTTTTTCTTTTCTATACTCAACTCTTCAAGTGCAGAGATCAACTCACCTTCTAAATCTACTTCAATCTCAAGATTTTCATCACAAACTTTAGGATTCACTTCTTCTACCTTTTCTAGTTCAATTTTCTCTTCTACAAGAACTGAAACTGACTGGGATGCCTTTTTGAAGGAGGATCTATTCTTTTTAGCCATTGTGTACTAATCCAAGATCAACCTTGACTGATTTAGCCTAAATTAGAAACTTGGCTCTGATACCAATTGTTAGTCTTACAATGGCACTAAGAGGGGGGGGGTGAATCAGTGTAGCTATTTAAATTCAAATCTACAACTCTTAAATCTAAAAAAGAAAGCTTAAAACCAGAAACAACAAGTATCATAAGAGAGCATCACATAACACAAGATGTAACGAGGTTCACCAGTTTTGGCTACTCCTCAAAAATAGACTGCTTGGACTCCCATCCAAATCCAGCCTTTGCAAAGCACCAACTTTACAATCAATTTACCAGCACCCACTGGAAGGAGCACCAACCCCTAATTTACCAGCACCAACTGGAAGGAGCACCAACCCCTGATTCCAAGCACCAACTTGGATTTCTATTTTGAATCTTAGATTGACATAAATATGCCTTCACTTTTACAAGACCCTTATTGGTCTATTGCTCATCCAACCTCTCTTTCAATTCATGAAACACATATTCCTTCTATGCACTTTTAGCCACACTCTCTCAGTCACACTCTATCAGCTACACTCTTTCTCCACCGCTCTTCTCTCAGTAGTGCTCTCACTCTGCTATATTTCTCTCTTTTGCTTTTCTCATATATCTCTACCCACACAGAGCTCAACCTAACAGATCACTCTTACCGCTCTGCTTATTGTGCTCTGACAACCTTCTCTGCGCTCTGACAACCTTCTCTGCTTGCTTACGGCTCTGACAGCCTTATCTGCTCACTTTTCAATTCTGAGCTACCTTTTCACTTCTGCACGCAACTGCCCTCATGGCACATTTACTCTTTTTGGTGGCACTCTTTTCAATTATGAGCCAAAATTTTTCTTCTGCATGCAACTACCCTTTTATAACAATATTTTCATCTTGAAACCCTAAGTCTTTTGTAACTGCCATTAACCCGCATGCAGCCTATTCATAGCTACTCCTATGAGTAACTCCTTTCTGACACACTATTCTTATATGCAACCTATTAATGGATTTGTCTCTTGTTTGGGACTGACAGTATAACCACTGCTTGATGGTTTCACTATGACACGTGCCCTGTAACTACCGTTCTTCCTTTAATGCTTTGTTCTTATTTTAGCTTGCATGATTTCTATCTGTAACTGCACCTGTAACTATTGCACTGACTTCTGTTAACTCTTCTTATTTTGGCTGCATGATTTTCCTTTGCAATGTCCCCTGCAACTGCTGTAAGACTTCAGTTAACTGTCACATATCTTATTTCGGTTGGGTTCTTCTTCTTTCAATGTGCCAAAGCGACCTGTCATGAAATCGTGACACTTCTATCTCTTTGTACTCTTCTCACCTTTTACCCGTGAAAACATGACATGTCACGATATCGTGACACTTTTTGCCTCCTTGTCCTTTTCTCAGCTTGCACCTATGAAAACAGAACATGTCGCGAAATTGTGACACTTTTGCTGCCTTGAACTCTTCTCTATCTCTTGCCCGTGAAAATAGAACATGTCACGAAATCGTGACACTTTCGCTTCCTTGCACTCTTCTCTGCTTGCACTAGCGAAAACATGACATGTCATGAAATCGTGACACCTTTCGCTTTCATACACTCTTCTCTGCAAGCACTAGCGAAAACATGACATGTCGCGAAATCGTGACACCTTTCGCTTCCTTGCACTCTTCTCTGCTTGCACTAGCGAAAACATGACATGTCGTGAAATCGCGACACCTTTCGCTTCCGTACACTCTTCTCTGCAAGCACTAGCGAAAACATGACATGTCGCGAAATCGCGACACTTTTCGCTTCCGTACACTCTTCTCTGCAAGCACTAGCGAAAACATGACATGTCACGAAATCGTGACACCTTTCGCTTTCATACACTCTTCTCTGCAAGCACTAGCAAAAACATGACATGTCACGAAATCGTGACACCTTTCGCTTTCGTACACTCTTCTCTGCAAGCACTAGCAAAAAAATGACATGTCACGAAATCGTGACACTTTTCGCTTCCTTACACTCTTCTTGGCTTGCACTAGCGAAAACATGACATGTCACGAAATCGTGACACATTCGTTGCCTTGTGCCTTTTCTTGCCTTGACCTCATGAAAATGAAACATGTCGCGAAATCATGACACCTTTTTCTCTCTCCTCTTTCTCTTCGCTTTGGACCACGAAAATGAAACATGTCGCGAAATCGCGACACCTTTTTCTTTCGGACTCTCTCTCCTGCATTATGTCACGATATCGCGACACTTTTTCTCCTTAGCGCTTTTCTTCTCATCGGATCGCGAAAACCCGACATGTCACGAAATCGTGACACTTTTTCTCCTTAGCGCTTCCTCTTGCAAATTGTCGCAAAATCATGACACTTTTCCTTGCAAGCTCTTTCTCTCAAACATGTCATGAAATCGTGACACATTTTCGTCCGTACTGCCTCTCTTGCAGATTGTCATGAAATCGCGACACTTTTCTTTGCGAGCTCCTTCTCTCAAACATGTCACGAAATCGTGACACATTTTCGTTCGTACTGCCTCTCTTACAGATTGTCATGAAATCGTGACACTTTTCTTTGCGAGCTCCTTCTCCTCGAACATGTCACAAAATCGTGATAGTTTTCTTTGCTTATGCCTTTTCTCCAAACATGTCACGAAATCACGACAGTTTTCTTTGCTTGCGCCTTCTCTCCAAACATGTCGCAAAATCGTGATAGTTTTCTTTGCTTGCACCTTTTCTCCAAACATGTCGTGAAATCGTGACAGTTTTTCCTGCATGCGCTTCTTCTTCAAACATGTCATGAAATCATGATAGTTTTCTTACTTGCCTTCTTTGCTTCCAACATGTCACAAAATCATGACAGTTTTTCCACTTGCCTTCTTTGCTTTCAACATGTCGCGAAATCGTGATAGTTTTTCTACTTGGCTTCTTTGCTTCCAACATGTCGCGAAATCGTGACAATTTTTCTACTTGCCTTCTTTGCTTTCAACATGTCACAAAATCGTGATAGTTTTTCTTACGCTTTCTCTTTCTTCCAACATGTCACGAAATCATGACAGTTTTCCTTGCGCTTTCTCTCTCCTCAAACATGTCGCGATATCGCGACAGTTTTTCTTGCACTTTCTCTCTCCTCAAACATGTCGCGATATCGCGATAGTTTTCTTACTTGTCTTTTTCTTTGATCCTTTGAATATGGGCCACTTATGTCTTCTTGGAAATTCATTGTACATGCTCTGACTGCTCTGAACTCTTGTTCACTTCATCAACCGATCTATCTAATGACCTCTGCACTCTTGTCCATTGCACCTTGCTGATCAATGAACTCCTGTCCATAGCACTTTGGCTGCACCTTGCTCACCAATGAACTCCTGTCCATTGCATCAACTGATCAACCTGACTGTGTTGACAACAATGACAATACTTTGGTTGCACCTTGCTCATCAGATCCAAGTTCGAATCTTGCCAAATTATACATGGATAATATCTAAAATTTGTTGTAATACCACCATGCAGTGATGATGTAATATGGGTAGGTCCCGTTTCAATCCTCTGTAACCCATTAACATATATATTATTCAAAAATAAACATACAATAATTTACATGTAGAACTTCTAATGAAAGGATAAAAAAACTTAGCTAGAACTTCCATGTCTAGATAGAATGTCCTACCTTGCTGATGCCCTAGCCCTCCATTGCTCCTCACATCACCCAAACCTCGGTTGACATATATTTACAATTTTGTTTCCCTTAAAAATCATCATTACCCTTATTGTAGATGGATGACTTTATATGGTCATATCTCCATCAACACTGCTTGGATTCCTTTATATGATTGCTCAAGTTTAATCTCTTCATATTTCAATCAAATTAGTTTAAGAATCATTTGAATTGAAGAATCCTTCACAAATATATGTCGTTTAAATGATGAGACATTTTTTTGAAAAAAATATCTTATTGCTACCCTTGTTTCAAATATCTATCTTCACATGATTATATCTCCCTCAAAACTGCCTAGTTTCTTTTGTATAACCATCCATTTCAAAGACTTCAATTTCCACACAAAAAAGCACAAGAATTGTCTAAATTAAAAAACTCTATGCAAATATATGGCTCCTAAAATATAAGTTATTTTTCAAGAAAACTTGCCTCATGGTAAAGTGCTTTGGTTGATATTTGGACAATACTTATAGTTGAGCATATGATTAAACCTTAAGAGGTGTGAATTATATTCCTTATTAGATATTACCCACAAATTATTTATAAGAAGGGAATGCATACAAATTTTATAAAAAATGTAGTAATCCTATAACTAAAAGAATTACAAATGCCACATGAGACATGGATCTTTATTTAATATTATAGTTACCTATGTAAGTTTATTTGTAATTACAAAAAAATATGGATCTAAGATACATTTTGAGAATTAGTTAAAAAGGCATATCCATATAGCCAAGGGATAAAAAGAGGTATTTGATAAGCTTAAAGACTGATATTTTAAAGCACTGATATTATAATTACAAAGACTAGGTTGTTTAAATCTAATGATGAGAATGTTTCAATCATAAATATCCCTACAAGGTTTTATTCTCATGTGTGTTGTAATAGTACATGTTATTGTAATTCCATTTTATGGTTTATTGAAATACCATGATACTAGTTATGGGTGGAGCTTATTTCAATGCCATATAATCAATTAAAAAATTCTTGTAACTTTAAATATTGATATTTTAATGTACTAATCTTATAATTTCAAGGACTAGGTTGTTAGAATCCAATTGATGAGAATGTTTCAATCATAAAGATCCCTCTAAGGTTTTATTCCCATGTGTGTTGTAATTATACATCTTATTGTAATTCCATTATGTGGTTTATTGAAATACCATGATACTATTTTTGGGTGGAGCTTGTTTCAATGCCACATAATTAATTAAAACTTTCTTGTAACTATAAGACTTGACAAAGTCATTCCATACTCATCTAGATGCTTCCAAGGAAACAATTGAGGCAATCCTTGCAAAACCAAAAAAGGGTCACATGAGGCACCTAATTTAGTTTGTTAGTTTTTTTTATTAGATGGACGAAGGAGTTTTGAAAGGATCTCCAAACCTTGTACAAAAGAGACTAAGCCCCGCCCAAAAAGAGGGAACCAAAATTACTTACATCTGGTAATAATCAAGGAATGACCAATAAGAGGATTTACTCCTTCCAAATCCAAACAAGTACATAAGTAAGACCATACATAATATAAAACTTAAAACAAATTGAAACCAAATTAGGATGTCAAAGATAACCACCCAAACATAGATCAGTAGCAGGACCTGAACCATGAATCGAGCCATGCACTAGTCCCATTCTTCCCCATGAGATTGTTGCTTTTCTAGGTTTACCAGCCCATCAGAGCAAGAATTTATTCCATATTGGAAATTGTGGCTTGCAGAGAGGAAACAATAGTTTGGAGATATGAAATTTAGTTTGTTAGTGAAGACTAAGAAGTCATCACTTTATTACTATTATTTTTCTTGAGAAAAAGGGGTTTTACTCTGGTCACCCACTCTTGACAAATCACAACTCTCTATTTTAGAGATTGAAATTTTACAAATAGATTCAATTCTAATATTGATTGAGTTCCTATAGCTAGATACCAACATTTTTTTTCATAAAAAGTATGAATTATTGATTTTCATTTTTTGGTTCTTCAATTTTCTTTGTAACTACAAATATTAAAAAATTCAACATCCTTCTTGATATTTCCCTACAACAACCTTCACAATTCCTAAACGCCACCTCTACTATCTATGCACTACATCTTAGTAGAGTAATATATCTAAAACTTTACATTATCATAATCTACTTTACCAACTTTGGACTGTTAGTTTCCTTCCTAAAGCATAAGTACAACCACAATAAATGTAATATATAGTTTAATAGTCTCAAAAAGTTGAAATTTCGTGATCAAATATTATCAAGGAATATATACATAGTAACTAAACTTGTTAGGAATATTCTATTGCATTATTTTAGTATTGTAATGAGGTCATGCATATTTATATGATTAGGTCATCCATTTTTAGATGGAATATTATTTTAATATTTCTTACATATAACAATATCCTAATCGGGAGTATCGATATTCTAGTCTCCTAATTGGGAGTATCAATATTCTAGTTTGTAACCCTAAGACATGTATTGAATAGGCTCTTGCCTTAATGAATGAGTTGCTAATTTTCCATCATTGGTATCATAGTAAGATTTTGTAGAGCAACATATTGCAGTCTTTATTGAGCAATCATTGAGAAAACCACTTGGGAAAGACATAATATTTTACATGGTAGATCAAAGTACAATCACAACCATGTTGTTGTAGATATAAGCAATGATGACCAAGGAGGATAGAATACCCTAGGAGGTGCTAATTTAAATATTGTGATCATGGATGTTGAAGCCCAACAGATCCAATGCGATGTCGTAATACTATTTCGTGTGTAATCCTTGATTAGTAGTCAACATCTCTCAACAACATGGTCATGCTAAAGGTGCTCCTATTAAGCATAAATTTGGTAAACAAATGTTCTTGATGACTTGATATTTGACACCCAATTCACCGTGATCAAGCTACAAGTGATCTCCATGAACTCACTATTGATGCAAACATTAGTGTTAGATCCATTGGTGGAGTCTGACTCACATAGAGGGCATGGTCACTAAGAGCAACATGTATACCATACACCAAAAGCATAGTGAGGATCACATAGAAGGTAATAAACCTACTTTGTCAAGATACATACAATTGAGGGTGACCAATAAGAGATCTAAGCTAGAACAAAAGTAGTGGATTGACCAAAAGGAGAGAGGAGAGTTTTAGTGTAGTTTTCACAATGGATTCTCTCATGGTTGTTAATGACTGAGATGCTATAGGAATTATCCATGGATAAGTGCTAAAACCTTAGCACTTGTAAAATGGTACCACTTGGCATGCAATTCCTCAAAGCACACGCAGGAACCACAATAGAAGCCAAACCAAGAAGTGTCATACCCTATCATTGGTCCATATGGCAAGATAGAGAATATTCTATTGCATCTACCACATAGCTAAAACTAGAAATACATAGGGAAAATAATCAAAATCCACCACTAGGAGTGCCACCTATTGAAACCTATAGGCAATTATAGTTGACATGGTTCAATATCAGATTTGGATCATAGTTATGGATGTGGAATGTGAATTGTAATAATTTTGACTCAAAGTGATGTAGAGGAAACATTTTATTAACAAAATCCTTAAACTAGAGTCAATAATGTTGTAAAGGAAGCAACCACTATGATTCTAAAGGAGAGTAGATATGATCCTCCTACATGTCAAAATAGGAAGATTAAGTGCACAGTAGGCAAGAAGGAACAACTTGGTGGGCCCCTGTAGAAAGTAATAAGTGATAATATTAGAGCACATGATGAGGGAGACCAAATTTTACCATTCCAATAGATGATCTACATCATGGTCCATGTTATCCAAATTAACATAGCTCAATGATCAGTGCCACCTAGGTAGATGTAGAGTGATAATTCCACATCGAAGGAGGAAGTAGGTAGGTGTTTAAAATTTTGGGTGCTCCTATTGAAAATATAATGAGTGGGTCCACCCAACTAGTTAGAACATGGAAGTTAGACCTTTAAATTGGCAAGACCCAGGTTCGAGACCCCTCGATTGCAAATTAAAAAAAAATAGGTGTTTATTTCAATAAAAAATCAATGGCTAATATTTAAAATAAGCTACTTATATTATTTTTTTAAAGGGGGTTATTTTTAAATTGGGAACACTTTTTTACTAAGGGGGCATATATTTTATAAAGGGATATATTTTTTTAAGTGCATGCTTAAATTTGAAAAAGAAGGCATATTTAAAAAAAATGTATAGTTCTCTAGTTAAAAATAAAACTTTTAACTATAAAACATTAAATGCATTTTATTATTTTTTCTTGCATGAAAATGTAAAAATTGTGATTGTAAAAGGTGCAATATTGATAGAGTCCAACACCTTCACCCTTATTGCAAAATTCAATGACTATAAAAAGTACATTTTCGATGAAGACTAACACCTTGAAATATGGTAAAAACCAAGTAAAAGCAAGTCCCACATCAATAAAAAATTCACAAGTGTACAACTCTAGATAAGGGTCTTTACTTACCAAAAGGTAAGGATATTTATGAAGATGGAAATTTTTTCACTCTAAGGAGTTGTTTGGAAATAATTCTCAAAGATGCTAATGTTTGCAAAGATCTTTAAATTGGTGTTACAATCCCCACAAATTATGTACAGAAAATATACATGGCATAAATCACACTTGATATCTATAAGCATCAAATGAAAGTGGACATAAAGGAGTAGTTGAAGGTCAAGCCCTTGATGGCAAATGCTTATTGTGATACAAGTGACCTTGAGCTCTTGCTGGTAAATGCTTGCTATGACATAAGCTACCTAAAGCCCTTGATGACAAATATCTATTATGACAAGCGATCTTATCACAAAGATAAATTTAGCTTGTGATACTAATGACTTGATTGTTATTGATGATAGTGGTGGCCATGATAAAGGCCATATTACTATAGGTGTTGAAAGCCATGTTGAAGAACAAGAACTTGGGTGCTTTGAAAAGTACACCAAAGGAATTGAATCAAAGCTAATGAATTAAATGAGTTATGATGGTATAGGATTGGGAATAAATAGATAAGATATTAGAAAATCCATAATTCCAGATATCAGGTCAAATAATGAAGGCCTTGGTTATGATGGTCAAAAAAACAAGTAACAATTAGTTTGTGAAATAAAAAATCCCATACAACCCCTAGAATCAACTGTTGGTACAAATAGAAAATGATCAACAAGGTACATATTGATTATGGATGGACATATGTCATACCATGGGACAACATGAAGGAATTGCTGAATATAATTTATAAAATAAGGTGGCAGCCTAAGAAGTAGATCTAATGGCAACCCCAAAAAAAATCTAAAGGTCAACCTAGAGATAGACCTAAAGGTAGTAGATCCAAAGGTAGTAGACCCAAAGGTAGACCTAGAGGTAGATACTTAGGAAAAAATAGGAGCAAACCCAGATTAAGGATCCAATGATAGAACTAGTGGCAGATCTAGTTGTGGCTGATCCCATGGCTGACCTAATAGTTGATCCAATGATAGACCTAGAGGTAGTAGACCCAAAGGTAGACCTAAATGTAAACCCAAGGTTTCTTACCCAAGTAAGAGAAAGAGCCAAGAGCCAGAGCTAAGAGTTTGGAGCTAGCTAGAGCCAAGAGCCAAAGCTAGGAGCCAAAGCAAGAGCTAGAGCTAAGACCAAGAGCCAAATACATATCCAAGAGCTAGAGCACAAAATCCTCTAAATTAAAGGGGTTTCCTAATATTTTCTATCCCAAATAATGTAATAAGAGGGGATGTTAGAAATATTTTATTACATTATTTTAGTATTATAATTAGGTCATGCATCTTTAGATGATTAGGTCATCCATTTTTAGATGGAGCATTATTTTAATATTTCTTGCATGTAACAATCTCCTAATCGGGAGTATCGATCTTCTAGTTTGTAACCCTAAGGCATGTATTAAATAGGCTCTTGCCTCAATGAATGAATTACTAATTTGCCATCAAAGTATGGATCATTGTATAATTCAAGTGGAATTTATTTTAATCCCAAATAACAATTTTTTTTTTTTTATGATTTTAATGAGTTATGAAATGAATCTCATTTACATTATAGTAATATTTTATCAAATCATAATGGTATTATTTTTATAAATAGTTTAGCAGTCTCAAAATGTTGAAAAATCCAATCCATATTTTTTTCCATAATCTAATCAATAACTCAAATAATACATTCAACCACGAAGTCCATCTAATATCATCTTCTTCTACTTCAACATAAAAAAATTTTACTCATTTCACAAAACCAAATTTGGTCTATTAGTTTCCTCCAATGCATTGATCTATAAATGGATTTCTAAAAATATTTTGTAATCCTTGGAACATTATTTTGCATTTGCTCCTTTCAAATTTTTCTTGTTAGCTTTAGCTAAACTTACTACTTGCTCTAACAATGGAAAAGAGAAATCAACTTCATGATCCTCTATTAAAACTCATCTATTGGCTAGCCTAAACACATTTGTTCCTTCTCATTAACATATGTGTTAACCTGATTTCTTCAAACTCTATGAAAAGGTCTTGTATTTCCATAATGATCTCTTGTATGTTCCATGGAGCCTTTGCTTTCCTCAAAATTGTATTTACTACTATTAATGAATCACCTTTCACTCATATTTTATTCTATTTCAATTGTCTGCATATTTTTAATCCTTTCAAAGCCACCCAAGCTTCAACTTCATTATTTATCTTAAATCCTCTACTAAAAGTATAATGTGACAAAATATCACCCATATTATTTTTAGTTATTCCTCTTCTTGCGAGTCTTGGATTTCCTTTAGAGGCTTCATCAATATTTAGTTTGACCAACATTACTTTTTATCATTTTCACTTCATATTTCTTTTCTTCCATTTGTTTCTCTTGTATTTACCATCATAATTCTAATTGATGACTTGACCCCATCTATCAAGGCTCTCTGCTTCAATATTAGGATTTGGGTGAGTTGATAGGGTTGGTTTAAAATCCTCTACGACTAATTAAATCTTCCTTTTTATTACTTTTAAATTGATTTCATTTCCTTTAAATATTATTTTATTCCTTTCCATCCATATAGTCCAAAGTATTGTATCTTTTAATGTATCCTAGATTATATTTAATACCTCACTTTTAAAAGTGCTCTACCTTTGCTTTAACCATTCATTACCATGAATTTGTTAAACATATTAAGAATCCATTGCTATGGTTCATAGAATATTGAGCAATGTCCCAATAGATGGTCTATATTCTCATCCTTTTGACATAGAGCAAATTTGCCCTACCCATAACCTTAGATTGCAAGTCAAGATTGCTTTTCCCACAATATTGGAATTTTTATGAGGGGTCATGAAAACCCCTTTTAATTAGGTCATCTAAGGATAAAATTTTCTTGTGACCTACAAGCCATACAACCATTTTTTGTTGTTGAAGGTAAAGTACAACGGGTGGCACAATTGGGGACCACACTCTTTATTGGTACAATGGGGGACTTTCTCCTTGTGATTTGAACTTGGATAGCCTGGATAATAGTCCAACGACATACCACTAGTGTGTCCCTATGGTACCATACAAAAAATTTGACTTTTGGATTGCTTAGGCTACTCCAAATATCTCTCCATATTCTTGCAATATTCTTATTTTGTTGGTGCTTTACATTATATCCACTTCTTCTTGTGTATAATTGTTATCTTTTTGCTCAACTTCCTCCTAACAATAATGTCTGGTATACTTATAAAAATTATTCTTTCCATTTGTATACTCCTTGATTTGTGTACATAATGTTTGAAACCCTATCACCATATCTGTCTTGAAGTGATCTCATCCATAGTTTCAAAATTAGATCTAGATTGAGTGGTTTTTTATGACACCAAGTATCCATCCAAATATAATTATTTTCTCTAGTTCCTAGGACCCATATTAGACCTTTAATTAGTAATCAATTGATTTTTTTTAAACCTTTCCATAGTGCATGACCATCTAGTAGTGAGAATGCAATAAATATTAATCTTGGGTAATTGGGATCAATGTACTTAGAAGAAATCTTGTGAATTATCTTTGAATTTATTTGTATTCAAATTATTTTTCCCCTTTGAGCTAAGTTTGCATTCATAATAGATCTTAAACTAACACTTTCCCTAGTTTTATCATCTCACACCTTGCTCCATTTCACCAAAGAAAATTTCCTTTTATCATGTAATCCTACCCACAAAAATGACTTCATAATATAGATTAAACTTTCTTCTACCGATATTGGCATAATATACAAGGATATATAATATGTTATAATGGCTTGTAAGACTTATATAATTAGTTGCACTCTTCCTTCTAATGATAACCATTTAGATTTCCATACTGGTAGTTCATTTTAAATTTATTTACAATTGGATTGCATAATTCTATCCTTATTCTCCCTTTAACTAAGGGCATCCCTAGATATGTTGTTGGTAAATTTACCTCCTTCCTTTGAAGTGACCTGCATATCCCTAATCTGATTCTAGTTGGAGTATTTAGGAAGTAAATTTTAGATTTTGTCCTATAATTTTTTTGCGCAAATGCTCTTTCATATTCCTATAAGTCATTCAAAGCTTTGGTATCATTTCTCCCTGCCCTCTCAAAAAGGATTGTATCATCTACAAACTATTGATGGGTGATGTTTTCTATGTTATTCCTAGCATTAAGTTTACTTATTAATCCATATTTGTATATCTTATTTAGGTTCCTTACCAATAACCATTCCATAATAATGAACATATATGTTGATAGAGGGTCTCCTTATCTAAGACCCCTCTTGGATTTAAATGATTATGTTACTAGTCCAATAACTAACACTGAATATGATGCTGTAGAGACACAAGCTTTAATCTATATAACCCATTTATTCCCAAATCTAAAATTTCCTAATACTAAAAAAATAAAATCCCATTTAGCCCCATCATAGGATTTATACCTATCAAGTTTTAAGATCATTATTTTCTCTTTTCTAGAAGCTACTAAATGCATTACTTCATGAGCCACTATGATCTTGTTCATGATTTGTGTGCCTTTTACAAATTATCCTTGCTCTTATAAAATAATTTTATCTAATACTGGTCTTAATCGATTCATCATCACTTTGGAGACTATCTTCTATGCCATATTACATAGGCTTATGGGCCTAAAAGAATCAAATAATTTTGCACCCTTATTTTTCAGAATCAAGGTAAGATATATTGCATTTATTTTATAATGTATGTATTATTTTACCCTAGACTATTCCAGTGCCACTAATAAATAATCCTTCACCATTTCCTAGTTATTCTCATAGAATATTATAGAGAGTCCATCTAGACCTGGGGATTTATCCTTATCAAAAGAGAAAAAAGTTGAATGAAATTTCTCTAGAGTAATAGGCTCCATTAATTTGCTATTGTCTTCATTTGTTATAACCGAAGGTACTTACAATAACTTATCTTTAAGAACTTTAATATCCTTCGATACTTGAATATTATAGTAAAAAACCTTACCTCCTTTCTGATTTCACTCTAATATTCAATCCAAACCCCTTCTACTAATTTAGTTCTACTAAGTCTAGATGCTAATCTCTATACTATTGAAATCCTATGAAGAACTTTATGTTTTTATCTCCTTTTAACCAAGTTTATCTCATTTTTAATCTCCAAAATTTCTTCCTTAAAATATTATGATATTCACTAAGCAACTTGCTTTTTTTTGAGCTTGGATTATTATGCTCATATTTTTGGAATTTTGAAGTTTATCTTTTACTTTTTCTTTCTTGTAAAATATAATTTAGAAAGTGTTCTTATTTCATCCTTTTAATCTAGATGTCACTGATTTAATTTGTTTTAGAAGTCTATACTACCCACCATTTCTAAAATAATTCCTTTTTTGCACTATCATATCAACAAATTGAGGATGGTCTTCCCACATCTTCTCATATTTAAAATATGATATTTTTTATTATTATTTTACTTACCACCATTTTAACTCTTATTATCCAATGATCTAAAACCGATCCTTGAAAAGGTATTAATTTTAGCACAAGTTTCTTTATCTAGCCAATGATCTGAGAGTATGCATATATCTAGATATTTTGCAATCATGTTTTGACCTATCCTGTTGTTGATCCATGTCTATCTATCCTCTTCAAAGTGAACCACCCATACATTATTGTTTTGAATAAAAGAGAAATATTTCATACTTTGAGATATTTTTCTAATTCCCCCAAAATTTTCATCCAACTTAGTTATGGAATTAAAATCTCTTATGATCGAGTTTGTTGATTTTTACTTCTCATAAAGGCTTCAATCCCACTCCATACTTCTGATCTACTTGACTAACTTGTAGGTCCATGGATATTGACCAAGATGAAATGAATATTTGCAAAGTAGCAAGTGACTAATGAGGCTATCTAATGCTTAGTTTTATGAATGGTTTCAAAGGATGTTCTAATGAGATTCCAACATATTAGAATTCCCTATAATGCTCCTAAATCCATAAAATCCCATTCACATATTTCCCATAATGCTTTCGTAGTTTTGGAAACTTCTTCCTTTGTCATTTATTTTCCTAGATACAAAGAAATCAAACTTATTACTTAAATAGAGGTCCCTGATACACCTTTGATTTAAGGGAGCATTATCACCCCTTATATTCCATGAGATGGTAATCATGTCATGTTAGGGGCTGTTGGCCCCTTCTATGAATTACCACTATCCTTTTTCTATTTGATAAAGAAAATTTCAACTAACGTATGCTGTGTTCCTTTCTTTATGTTTGGTCTTGCTTCCCTGGCTCTCGTTTGATAATTTAAAGGGTTTCCATTTTTTCATTGCTAGTATTGGATATAGGTATTATTATTCTTTTTCTCAATATTCTTTTACAACTTTTCTTTTCATTTGATATCTCCTCTCTTGGATCTATTAAAGAAGATTTTGACTTATCTTGTTGGAATATATTACATTATTTGGTATATGCTAATGTACCCATGGTACCTTCATGGTACATATTATAAATAATAGATTAGGGTTGAGTCATAGTTTAGAGTGTGAATGTGTAGGATATGCACAAGTAACACGTAAAGTTGTAATATGCAGGAAATGCACAAGTGTTGTGTGAGTGAGTGTACAAATGTAAGTTGAGTCTATGTGCACAAGTGTCTTATATGTAAGAGTGCAAATATATAATGTAAATATGTGCACAAGTATCTTATATTAGAGTGTGCAAGTTATGTGAGTGCAAGAATCATTTTTAGGTGTGCATACATTGTAGAGTCATGTGTTCATCAAGTATGCAAGTGTCAAGGAGAGAGCCAAGAGTCATAATACTTGGCATATGGAAAGGAATAGTCAAGTATCCTAAGAGTCATTCTACTATGGATATATACTCCATATGGATACTTCATATCATATCAAGATGTATCACATTACAAAGAAGAGCAAGTTCTTATCATATATATAAAAGGAGTAATAAAGATTGCATACATTTTGAGCAATTAATATTGTAAGTTATTCTACATGCTTAGTACATGTATGATTCGGGCTATTTACATTCATGTTTTTTATTATTGAATGTTATATAATATATTTTTTTCCTTTATTTTCATATTAATTTGCTAATATTATTCTATTGATATGATTATCTTGACCTTATTATATTGTGGCTATATTATATTCGATATTGTGATATTTAACCTCTGATATTTCTAGTAGTATTAAGGCTTAAAAAGCCATCATATCTTGCTAGTTTTTTTAATATTTTATTTTTAATAGTAGAGGTATTAACATATAACACTGTATTTTCTCTACCACTTTTATCCTAATGAAGGGTGCATGATAGTTTAAGAGTCTCTTTAAAATATATCGAGGCACAATCCTTAGGTTCAATAGGAATGTTCATCCCTAAAAACGAGTTTGAACTAAGTAGATAATTCCTTGCTAATATTCAAATCATGTTGTACCATATCCTCTATGCTTTGATTTGTATTTTCTTTAGAGGCTAAAGCCTAATGAAAATTGGTGTTTCTTTTAATATCCTTACTTACTGGTCTCCATTGTTGATATTATTTTATTTGTTTAGACACTTTTTTAGAAATTGAAAATCATATTCATCCATATCCATTTGCAAGTTTCTCTTGTGGTTTTCTACATATGTTTCTAATGGACTCTTCTTAGGGCATGATCTCTCAATATACCCCATTTCATAACATCTATATTTTTATAATTCATGGTTTGAATCAACAACTTACCCCCATACTTAAGAATGATTAATTATGGTAAAGGTTTACGATTGTCAATCATGGCACATATCTAGGCAAAATAGCTAAGATTATCTTTTATGGTTTTTTAAATCTCAAGGAATTCTTCTAGATTTTCTTGAAGTTATCCATTTTCTAGAATTTAATAGGCAACCCAGACATCCTAATATAGACTAGTACTAGGGATAGATTTACATTTTCAAGTATAAAGCCTTCAAACCAAAAAATAAGGAAGAGTTTTGCGCTTTCCATAAACCAGTAACCCCCTTTCAAGATTCTCTATTTTTCCTCCCTACAACAGAAAATGGCTAAGAAGAAAAAATTGGCAAGAAAGGATAGAATTTCTCTTGGAGATTTCCATCTCCTCTCAATCCATTTTCTTAGAGCCAAAGCCCCTATCCAAGACCCATTAAATTTACCAATGACTGCCTTATCTTTGAGCAACAAGGATCACTGATCTGTGAGGTTCTCCCTAACCTCTATCACTAGGGATGATTTTAAGGATTGAGCTATAAATTGGTTAGATGGAAAGGACACTTAAACTAAATATCTACTAAAATTTACCAATATATCCTATAACAATTATATTATTTGAAAATAAACCTATAATAATTTGCATGCAAAAATTTAAAGAAATTGAAGGGATAAATGAAACTTAGCTAAACAAATTTTATGCCCACATAAAATGTCTTGCCATATTGATGCCCTAGCCCTTCATTACTCCTCAAATCATCCAAACTGAGGTTGATAGATATCTATAATTTTGTTTTCTCATAACTTGAAAAGTTTTTATTTCCCTTGTTCTAGATGGCTGACTTCATACTCACATTAAAGCTTTTCAAATTCCACAAAAACTGGTCCAAGAATCATCTGAATGGGAAATTCCTTTGCAAAGACATGGATCCTAAAAATGAGATATTTTTTCTAAAAATAATTACCCTAACATTGCCCTTGTTATGTATGGACCTTCACATGGGTGTATTTCACTTAATACTGCTTTGATTCTTTTGTATGACCACTCCTTTTAAAGCTCTTCAGACTCCACACAAAAATGGCACAATAATTATTTGAATAGGACACCTCTCTGCAAAGATGTGACTCCTAAAAGATGAGATTTTTTTTAGAACAATTTGCCCTGGTTGCAACCAAGGGAACTAGCTAGAACTAGAAAAATTTATGTTACTTGTATATAAGTCATTACTCTATTATTGATCACATTGTTGCATTCAATTATATTAACACATTATGTAGATTATGTCCCATTCACATTAAGTATTCATGAAAAAATAAAGCAAATTTAATACATTGTATTGTATTATCACTTTATGTTCAAGAACAATTTACACCTTATCCTCTTTTAATTGGATTAGCTTTTTATTATACAAAAAATGAAGCCTTAAGATGTTACTCAGCATATAAAAAAAATTATTGATTTTAATCCAAAGGTTGGTTTTTTGTGATAAAATGCTCTTATTGGAACCTTAAGGGTGGGATATTTTGAAGAACCTCAATAGTTTTCTAAATATTAAATGTTAAAATTGAGGTAAAAATATTATATATATAGATATTAGAACTCAAGGCAACATACATGTCCTATTTTATAGCTTATACCTTAGTCATCATATACAAATGTGAAGTATAGGGTGGAACTCTATCTCAAGACTCATGGAATAACATTAAACAAATTATAAAACATTATCACATAATCATTTAATTTTTTGATCAATTTAAACCTATACTATCATAGAGGTAGCTCCGTTATCCATCAAAATTAAAGTGTTAAAATACTACTTGTTATACTAATAATAACAATATTTTAGTTCCTAGTCTATATAATATTTTTTACATTTATTAGAGTGAGAGTTAGGATCTAGTGTGAGCCAAGAGTGAGCCTCACCTTTTATTGTTTCAAATATTTTGAGAACAACAAAAAACAATTCTTATGTGGAAAATCCAGACAACATGGTGGGAAATTCATTTTTCAAATTCCTAATTGGAAGTAAGGATGTCATAGTTAGGTATAAGAGGAAGATAATATGATTTGAATATTAAAATTTTAACTAATACAAAACTTAGAATTTCAAGTTAAGGAAGATCATGAAAAAGTGCAATTAAAAAATAATAGTGTATAACAAATCAAAACACAAATATATAATCAAAATAACATAATTTTGATCGTTATGTTTTATTTTTTTTGGAAATCGGGTGAGGGAAGAAAGTAGAGAGGGGAGGGCTCTGGTCCCTCCCCTGCTCCCCCTCCCATGGCTCCTGGTTCCTGTCCAGTTCCTGGCTCAACCCAGGTCATCCCTCCCGGGGAGTGGTTGTTTGCAGATGATCTCCTGGGGGAGATCCTTCTCCACTATCTGTGCCCCTCCCGGTCGGCTAGGGTTTCCTTGGTTGTTTTTTTTGGACCGGTGCTTCCCAGGGATCCCTGTTTGGTTGGGGATCCCTTCCATTTTTCCTCGAGGCTTCCCCACGGGGTTTTTTTGCAGGTTATTCGCATGGATCTGGTCCCTTGCGTTTCTCGGTGCGATGGAGGTGATGGTTTAGGGTTTGGACAGCTTCCCCTTTTTCTTGTGAATCCTCGGCGGGCTCTATGCTTGGACGGGATTCTTGGTCCCTGCTGTTGGGATCCTCTTCTGTTTTCTCGAGGCGGGTTCTTTGTGGTGCAACTCTTTGGTCACTTCCTGATGGGTTGGATCCTCTCTGTGCTGGCTGTCGGCTTCCTACAGGATGGCTCTCGCTGAACGAAATGTTTTCCCGGTGGGCGGGATGGTTTCTCCACAGGGCGGGATCCGCCAAATCCGCCGGTTTTCCCGTGAGGCGGGATCCTTTCTTTTCTGTTGGTTTCCCGGATGGCGGGATTTCCCTGTTGCTTCTCGCTAGGCGGGACTGTTTGTGGTGGTTTTTACTGCTTCCCGCGAGGCGGGATTTTATTGTAACGGTTTTTCTTTGCTTCCTGTTGGGCGGGATCTTCTCGATGGTGGTTTTTGGCTACTCCCCGCTGGGCGGGATCTCCAAAACTACTTTCTTTCTTATTTGTTTGTTTCCCGTGACAAGGATTGTTTCATGCTTCTTGTTACCAGCTGGGCGAGATTTGCATTTTGGTGTTCGGTTTTAAGGGATTGATGCCCTAGGCCCATTGCTTATGTAATCGGGTTTTTTTTAGGGGTTACGTTTTCTGTAATAGGCTTATAGATAAAGCCAGGAGGCATGATGCAAGGCTGATTTTGTACATAAGGTTTTGGGATCCTCTATAAAAACCCTTTTTTAATCTACTATAATAATTACCAAAAAAAAAAAAATAACATAATTTTTTTTATTGCTAAAAAAATAGAGTATAATGCAAAAAATCTCTAAGAAGAGATGTGAGGCTATAAAATTACATCCATTACTCATATTTTTTTGAGTCAAGGGTGCATCTCTCTGTAGTAAAAATTCACTACATACAAAAACTACATGGCTCACATCATAAGATTGTTGAGGATATTAGTTGAAGATATCATCCAATGGAGATTTGAGGTAGACATGAAGTCTTTTGGGCTACATGACTATGTCAATTGATTTTCCCCAGTGGTCAATGGCCTACACTATCCTTAGTAGCATTTTCAATGATATCTAAGTGAATCCCCACCATAGGCTAGAGTCAAGTAGCCATTTTGATGATAACTAAAATGACTCTACCATTGGTGGGGGTGCGATCCAAATAATGGTTTTTAGCTTTTCCAACTTCCCCATAGATGAGCTTGTAGACCTATGTATTGTACATATTTTTTTGGCTTTGTAGCTCCCACCTAAACATTGTTATTCCTCCATTACACTCACAAGACATGACCAATGGGATATTTGAGTAGGAAGAATTTCGTAGTAACAAGATATAGAAGACCCTCCATAGCGTCCAAAAATCAAAAGCTTTGCAAACCATTCACCATGATGCTAAAAGATATTTCATCTTCATGATAATGCATCAAATAATTCTTCAAAATCTGGTCTAAAGGGCCACAATTTCAACACCTTTTCACTAACATCCTAGTAAATAAGGATGTGAGATCATTTTAGAGCACTTCTAATATTGAATCATGCACATCGTCTAAGATTGAATCAATGAGGGCTTCTAGATTCACAATGTAAAAAAAAAGCAAACATTAGTCTTCATGGCATTAGAAAATATGAACAAGCATTGAAACCATATCAAATGTTATATCTCTCATCAATGGTTGACACTCTTTTTTTACCCAAAGTAGGTAACCAATGGAAACCAAAGCCTATGGAACCTTGATCTAATGTTATATGGCCCATGATTCTTTCCTTAATAGAGGTCAAGACAAATAGAAGAACCCCATCGAAGTCAAGGTCCAAACATATGACAGCCACTTAGAAATAGGGGAAGGCAGTACAATAAAATTAAAGATACATCTACTATCAACCAAAAGGGGTTGCTATAGTTGAAAAAAGTAAACATGCCTGTTGTAGTTACCCACATGGTGATTGAACCAACTGCCCACCACATAGGTTAGCCTACCTTGCTAACTTGAACCAATAAAATACCAAAGCCCCATTGGTTGTCCAATCAAAAGAGGTCATATTAACAATGATGATACTCAAATAGGTTCAATATCTCCCTCTACATTCCGTTGAAAAAAAGAAATCAAATTAAGCAAGCAAAGTTTTTGTAGATGTGCCAATCCTAAAAAGGTAGGCCATGGATTGGAAATGTTATGGTTCATGAATCCTTGAACTAGGCTAAGAACAATTATGAGAAACTCCTTGTGCACTACTTGGAGGGAATCCCTAGCAATAATGATGGGTGATGGTAGTAGCAACTACCCATATGAGGAATCAAAGGCTTTCAACATTACCGACCCCAAATATAGAGGTCTTGAAGTCCTATAAAAGGTAAGTAATTTTAATTATAGAGCATGGAAATGTGCTTGCTTATGCCTAATATCTAGCCTTGTATGCTCTTCATTTCACATTTTTTTTTTGCATAAGCGAGACTTGAACCTTTAGTTATTGACTAAAGTGTGTGGATCCTCTTTTGACCTAATGCCTTTGTAATTATTTGATATATGTGGGAGCTATGACTATTTTCATTCTAACATACTTTTGTTACATATTTGAATGCTTGGGTATGAATGAAACCTATGCTCAATTTCTAGATGTTAGCCTATAATCAACATGTTAATTTAATATTATTATATGCAAATGAGAGGGATTTAGATCTTGGTGCATCACCCTTGTAGATTATAATTTTTTCTTGTAAGTATTTTTGCTTTTATCTCCCATTTTACTTGGCATAGCATAGATAATATTGTAAGAGATTTGGAAGGTGTGCAAAAGATCATATCCAATGAGAAACTAACCTCTACAAAAATTCCAAAGATTTTACCATAGGATTTTTCTCCACCCATGGAGCTTCCCACTGTGCCACTCAACATGAGGTGTGGGTTCCCTAGCCCATCATGCTACTATTATGGATGACCAAGATATTATGAGGTAATAACAGTTCAAAGTGGCATGCTTAGTGGTATAAGCTTAACATATTCACCCCATAGAATTGATATTTTTTTGAGACTTTGGAAAAAGTCTTAGTTGACTTGCTTTTTTAAGCTTTAATATATTCACTTGGTGGCTTCACTAAAGAAGAAATACCCTAAAAAAATCATCCGATAAAAGATAAGACTGACATTCTGGTGGATATATTTGTCTCTTGACTTATTGAAGCAACCTACACTCCCACCTGGTGACTTACTTCCAAAGAAAGGACACAAAAATATATGAGTAGAAGACCTATGACTAGGTCCTTTTACAGAACCAATCCATAAGATTTGATACCACCCCTAAGTCGAAGAGCAAGGAGGAACCGATGACTCAACATGGAAACTCAATAAAATCAACCCTTTAGAAGATTTTTGGTATAGAATGACAAAGGTTCTTTGATTTTTTCCACTCCTATTATATGGGACCTGATTCTAGCCTCGAAACTCAAGTGCTTACTATATTTGATTGAAGAAGATACCATTACCCTAACAAAAAATTTGCATCAAATGGTAAGCTTGTGTATAGTACATTTTATTGAAGAGAAAAATGTAGCCTTAAGGTTGTTGGATGCCTCCTTTAGAGGAAAGGCTTGGGAGTGATACATTAGTCTTACCCACACTTAGTTAGAAGTTGGGATCAATTTGCAAACATCTTGATAGATAGATTTGGAGAGAAGGTGGACATTACATCTCTCCTTGAACAACTAACAACCATCAAGAGGGTGCTTGTAGAGACAATAGATGACTTCAATGTCTAATTCTACAACACTTAGAAAAGAATCTCTGATGAGATCAAATTGCCCTTGGGTATCACATTCATCTATTGTTTGAAAGTTTTAAACTCTAAAATAGCCATGATGGTTAAAGTTAAAGGGGAAAATTCTTTGTTGAAAACCTATGAAATAGCCATCTAGGTTGAGAATGACCTAATCTAGATAGGAAGACTAGCCCCTAGACTACCTTTTCCCTTATTTCCTTCCACTTAGCCTCTTTATCATCTCTAGTTATCCAACTTGCTACTAGACAACCCACTCCTATTACGAGTTTCAAAAATGCCCAAGCTCCTATCCTAATACAATCACATCCTTAACCTAATCCTTCCTGACTATCTAAGTTTTGACTTCCTATGTTTGCATAGATTCGATGAGGTTGCTCCTCTGCTCTACCACTCTGCTCTGGTTGTTGGGGAAACTTGTTTGCATAATTTGGACCTCTGCAAATGAAACAACCTATCTTGGGTGCATGAGTCTTTTCTTATCTTATATTCCTTATATCCTCTTAAGTTGAACCATTATGCTTTTGAGGTTAAGGTTTTGGATTATCCCTTATTTGAAAGTTCTTCTTGTACTTTTCCTTGTTCCCATTGTTCCTATTTTTGAAATTTGGGTTTCCTTTGATTTTTTTATTTTTCTCTTTATCCCATATTATAAACCCAACACTCTTACTCTTTGTGAGTTCCTATATTTATCCTTCTATAAAAAATTTATAGTTGAAGAAGTTTTTCTTGGTGTGTTAATTTGTCTCCTCTCATCAATCCAATTCATATGCCTTCTGTAGGTTTTTGGGCTTAAGCAAATTAATCATTGTTTGGATCTTAGGATCCACTCCCAAGATGAACTTTTACACCTTCAATTATTCATTGGTATCATACTCAATAATATATTTCAAAATCTTGATGAATTTTTGATAATAAGCCTCTATAGTCAAGGTGCCTTATTAGAGCGTAGATAATTCCTCAAAATATTCTACATAAAATTGATCTGTTAGGAACAAGGTTATGCATAAGCGCAAAATATCGTAAATTGGCTATATTTAGGTTTTTTAAAATTTTGAAAAGGCTAATTTTGGATCCTTTCACTAGGGCCCATTCACCCAAAATTTACGAGGTGGAAGTTTTTTTGGGGTAAATTCACCCACCGTTGATAATCATGAACCTAAATTTATTTTAATTCACCAACCTCAAATTACATATGATTTTGATTTTCCCACCCAATTCGCCTTCAAATTATAAATGATTTTATATTTTCTGCCCAAATCACCTTCAAATTATAAATGATTTTATTTTTCTTACCCAAATCGCCTCATATACTACCCATATATATACTATACTGGGTATCGATAAACATACATAAAAAATACTCTAACTCAAAAATAAATCTGAAACAAAAAAAAACTTGAGAAGGTTGCAGAGGAGTGTCTATCAAAATAAACCAATCAGTTGTAGAGGATTTTCAATCGGTCTAAGATGATTGGTTGTAGAGCCGTGTCTGTCGGGATAAGCTGATCGGTTGTAAAGATATGTTTGTCAGTGTAAGACGATCGATTGTAGAACCGTATATATTGGTATAAGTTGATTAGTTTATTATTGTAGCTGCTCATTATGCCTACAACTGCTCATCATGCCTATAGTCGATCAATATTCCTACAATCGATCGTCATACTTGCAGTCGATTGTCATACCTACAGTCGCTCCTCATGCCTGTAGTAGATCGGTATTCCTTTAGCCACTCAACATGCCTACAGTCGATCGTAATTCCTATAGCCTATCATCATGCCTAAAATTGATCATCATTGCTGTAGTTGCTCATCATGTTTATAATTGATCAAAATTCCTATAGCTGATTGTCATACCTACAACCGATCATCATGCCTACATCCGATCGACATAATTACAGCCGATTGTCATGTCTACAACCGATCGATATTCCTACAACTGATCGTCATACCTATAGCCTATCATTATGCTTGTAGGTATACCTATAGCCAATCATCATACCTGTAGCCACTCATCATGTTTGCAATCGATTGATATTCCTACAATCGATCGGTATTCCTGCAGTCGATTGATATACCTGTAGTCGATTGACATTCCTGCAGCCGATCGACATTCTTGAAGTCGATCGTCATGACTGCAACTGATCATCATGCTATCGGTCATCATGTTGACCTAAAGTCTTTCATATCGGCCTAAAGATTTTAAGTATATTGTACATTTTTTAGATTTTGCAAACCGATATTCATAGCCCCCAACACAAAAAAATTCACCATGGTTTGAAATTTTTTGGAGATAAATTAATGAAATTCACCACGGTTTGAAATTTTTTGGAAATAAATAAATGTAATTCACCATGTATACTTCTACAAATATCATCGGGATTCCAAGATAATTCACCTTGATTTTATAAATAGATTTTGGGGCCGACCCCTTATGCATAACCCTGGTTAGGAATATTTTCTTAAATTCCTTTATAAAATTATTCCATTTTAGGTCTACTACTTAGATTCCTCTACCTACCTAAAATGTATTCCACTATTATAAAGTAACATCTTAGAGATGAAGGGTTGCCCACATAGTTTGTGTTTTTGAGGAGTAATTCTTCATGGAAAATAAGTTTCCAATTCAATTAGCCAAGATTCTACTGCATCACCCACTTCTCTTCCATTAAATTTGGGTACTTGGATATTATTTAAGTACTTGGAAATTTCAACCTAAAATTGAGCCTTACCCTCCTCTAACAGGATTTTCTTCCTATCTACCCTCTGAATTCTTGTTATTGGATTCTCAATTAACAAGTGTTTCCAATATTTTTTCATTGTTGCTCCATCTGCTCTTGAAGCAACTTAACTATTGAAGTACGCTTTTCCACTCTCTTATTGGAGTCCAATGATATTTCATATTTATTTTAGGGATGAGTTGCAACTTCCTCCTGCGTAGCTGACCCCAACTTCTTAGAAGATCCTCCTCTCAAAATAGGTGCCATCTCTTATCCACAAAAGGAGCTAGATAAGTTATGATTCCCTAATAAAGAGTTTGTTAGTTTCATATCTCCATGAACTAAATATGACCATTATTACTCACCTACAAATAATCATGATCACACTTGCCTACCTACAAGGTGCCATACCCAATAAGAAGCTATACTTTATAGGATTTTTACACCTTAGTCAGATTGGTCAAGATGGCATGCAATACCTACATTGTCTCAAAAACAAATTAAGGTCCCTAAAAGAGTAAGCCTTCTTGAAAGTAGAACATCAAGTCAAGGTTCAACCTATATTATTTTTATGGAATATTTTTGTCCTATGACCTAGGCTCTGATACCAACTATAAAAACCCACAAACTTGATCCAAGGGAGAGAGTTATTTTTTTTACAAGGATTAACTCACAAACAAGACCCAATAGTTTTATTAGTATAAAGGCATAACCAATTTTGAGTCTATTATCACTACAGATGACACTTAAGTGAATAGAAGTGACCAAATTCCTATACTTTTAAGGTTCACCTTTTTAAACCTCACCATTTAGAAAAAATATGCCATCAATGGGCCCCCTACTTTTCCTATACACTCACCTTTATAGGTCAACTTGATCACAACATATGTATTATACTTTAATGCCCATAATACTTAAAGGTGATGCATATTTCCTAACCCTATATAAGTCCATCTATGTAGGATTAATTTGGTGTGATGCCTTAGTGATTAGTTAGCTTCACCTCATCGTGAGTTAACTAAGACCATTACCACTCACCTGGTAATGATCATGGTCATGCTTAACTCACTACAATGTGCCACCACTATATTACCTTGTTAATGATCTAGTGGATTATTCAATAACAATCCACCATTAATATTCATAAGCCTCACCGATAGGAATGCATCCAAGCCTCATTGCTAGGACTACCCAAGCCTCACCGCTTTGGGCCACCCAAGCCTCACCGCTTAGGGTATATCATTCACAAATACCTAGTTGATTTTATCACCACAACTCAAATAGGATTGGTTACATCTTGAATCTAGATATTACTAATATGGCTCTCATATCATGCCCAAAATAACCCCCTTCCAACCCAAGGGTCCCATTAACATTTATAACCATCTCTCCAAAATAAATAAAGTACTACATTAAATAATAATTAAACATAACACATTGCTAAATACTAATAATTTGAATACATCTTCAACCACAACACTAGAATTTAGTATTTCCTTTATTTACCATGAAAGGATGAAATCAACATCTAAAAGAATCATAACCATATTATCTCAATTATATTCTATCATTCTCTATAATAACACATCCTTTCCATTTTGTAATAACTAACCATTTTTGAAGCTTATCATGAAGAAAAACATTAATCCATTTCCATTATTTGAACAAATATCAAGATAATAATATTTACAAGACATATATTCCTTCATCATAATAATTGCATAGTATAACTTTTACATATGATACTCATAATATTTCTCATCCCATAAACAATATTACATTTCAACATTTAAATACATAAATGGTCTCTAGTCTCATATTTTCCTCAAGTCTTCTACTTGATAAGTCTTCTCCATCAAACTTGGATGCAAGTTTAGGGATCATGACAACTCTTGAATACATATGCAAGCCTAACATGCACTATGCAATAGAACATACAATGCAACATGAAAAGAAATTACCATGCAAGAACATCGAGAGAATCTCATCTCTTGATTATGGATTCCTTAGTTACTCAAGCCTCATCCATTTTTTTTCCATTCCTTCCAATAATAACTTCTTTTTATAGAACTTAAAATATATTCAAAACATTGGAATATTACTTCACTAATAATCCAAATTATAATTCTTAGTTTTCACAAATTAATATTGACTACAAAACAATATATTGTTTAAACAATATTAATAAAATAAAAATATTCAACATTAATTAATAGTTTCAACCCCATAGAAAAAAATATTAATTGGTTACATAATTAATCTATCATATTGATAATTAACAAACACCTTTTTCAAAGAAAACAAATAAGGCAAAGGTTCCCAATATTAATTAATAGTTTCGTACCTATGACTTAATAAAACTATTAATTAACAATACATTATTTAATCAATATAAAAGAAACATAAATCTTCAATATTAATTTGATAGTTTCATTCTAATGACTTAAATAAATTATATTAAAAGAAGACTCACTTCTTAAATACACTTCTTCCAAGTCACACTTGCAAACTATATGAAACCACTATACTTTAGTTAATACAATCCTAATGTTATTAAAATACTATGATATAAATACAACAATCGGTAGGGAAAATATTTTGTGATTCTTTAATTTATAACTATGAAACAATAAAAATTAAAAACTTTGACATTTAAATAAATATTAAAACAAAACCAAAAAGTTTAATAAGATTGTTGTTTGAATATTGGCAACTAGTGTTACACTTAAGATCTCAAACCTCACAAGGCCACTAAAATTATCATTTGCATAACATATGCCCTATATATTACTAATATCCTAGCCTCAAAGAAAACCTTATGCTAAATATGATATTGTAATTTTTCTTAAGCTAAAATAAATATATCCAACCTGACATCTGATCATTATACACTTGAAAGATTCGATATGCTAAAGCTCAACAATCTCAACCAGATTATGATCTCAAAAAACATAGAGATTTAGCTAATGTAAATAATAGAGGCTATAGTTCCAATTTGATTGAATAACAATCCAAGTCTTTATAGAAAAGCTCACATTTAACCATGGATTTTGGGTGTCATCTGGAATTGAAATAAGAGGTGGACTTTGGTATAAGTTGGCATTTTATGTATCTAAAAGCTTTGAAAGGAAATAGTTAAACAATGCAACCAATGAGTACAAACTCAAGAATGTAAAATCACCAACTTAGCAACACATAACATGGGTCGTAAAACCAAATGAAAACTTGGGCTTTTACTGATAAAACAATTAAACACAATTTAATGGTTGCCTACTAAAACTGAAAGGAACATAGACCTACTATTCTACATTTGCCCAAAACATATATGAAAAATAAAAAATCTGGGTGCAAGTGGGTGCACTATGATTTTAAAACTACACAAATCCAAATTATTGTATGAGATATTGGATTACGACATTGAGGAGTGAAGATGAATCTTGCAATTTGCTAGAAAATATTTTGAAAGATTCAAATAAAGGAAAACAAAGGTAGAAGACAACATAGTAAGTTACAACCATTTTTTCATTCAAGATCAACCAAGAATATACATTCTCAAATGTAATTCCAAACCTTCACCTTATCAACACTTCTTCTCTCCAATTAAGGTTTTCTTTCCGATCCTCTTTCCTAGCTCATGGTCCCCTTCCTTTGTTTTTCCAAAAGCATTTTTAAAGGGAAGGAGATGAAAACTCAACCACTATGTAACTCCTCCTTCCTTTCTTACCCATTAGATAAAAGTAACATTTCTAATATTCATGTTAAAATATTTCCAACATTCCAACATTTATTTATAATTATTATTTAAGTCTCTTTTATAAGGTATAACTTATTAAACCTATTAATTCTTTTGAAGTAAAGCATTAATAATTAAATCATTCACTCAGATCATTAATTCCATTGCTTTCTAATTCTAGTGTTAATTACTAACATTAGGATAATAATAATTAAATTAATTACTCACCTAAATAATTTAATTAATTTCATTACTTTCTAATGCTAG
The DNA here is from genome assembly GCA_028583015.1 of Wollemia nobilis. NCBI lineage: Eukaryota > Viridiplantae > Streptophyta > Pinopsida > Araucariales > Araucariaceae > Wollemia > Wollemia nobilis. Next base: position 693,165 of record JAQPPZ010002146.1, on the reverse strand, counting down.
TGTTAATTACTAACATTAGGATAATAATAATTAAATTAATTACTCACCTAATTAATTTAATTAATATTTAATGTTAATATTAACCATTAACATCGATATTTAATATTTTAAGTATTAATAATACTAATATTATTATTAATACCAAACTTGATAAAATCATTAATCAAATAATTTCCATGTTTCAAAACACATGTAGCAACACAAGGGTTCTTGCAAATCAAAATATGTGCAAACAATATTTTTCTTAAGTAGGAGGCTTTACGATAACTACAATGTTATCACCTACCTATGAAGGATCCCCTAAGCATAGGGTAAGGGATATTTTGATTTTATAGCAACCTCCTTGCCCGATGATGCATTTTAATCAAACATATGCAAATGCATCTACATGAGGGTTTTACCCTTGTGGCTATTGATGATAATTCATCATAATTTCCTTTTTTTTCTTTCAACTTTGGTGGTTGTCCTATACTAATCCACCCATGAGAGTACATAGTCACGCAACCACAAATTTCACAAACAATACCATATTCTAAAAATAGCATAATCCAACTTTAGAAAGCATAAAGTACAACTATCAACTCATCTTGATAGAATAAAATAGGATCATGCATTTAATATCAACACACTAGTACATCAATCAAAAAACAAGGGAAAGTCCTACCAATATGGTTCATTACATACTCCCCCCAGGACTAAATACAGTCCCTTGTGTTTTTTGAAAAAAAAATTATTTAAACAAGAATAGAAATTGCTTTATGATTTCCTCAACATCTTCCCAAGTTGCATATTTTTAGAATAATGGTCCCACTGGACCTTACATTGATCTAGGGTAAATTTTCTTAAGTTTTTAAAACAAAACCCTAGAATCTTGACAGGTCACACCTCAATGGTTGTGGGATTTTCCATCTGTAATTTTGATACATTCCAAACATGATCAACAACATAATTTATAAGCAGGAATATGTGGAAAGTATCATGGATATTTGATAGGCTAGGTGGTAGGGAGAGCCTATAGGCTATTAGACTAATCTTATCAATGATTTCAAAAGGCCCAACAAAATGGAAATCCAACTTAGTTGACTTGATGACACTTTTCTTGGGTCTCACCCTCAAGAAGATTGTCTCCCACAAAGAATTATCTTGGTGATCTTTTCATATTAGCATAGCTCATCTAGAAATCAGTCTTGAGCCTTTATTGAATCACCCTTAGGTGCTCCTCCATTTCCTTGATAGTGTTTGATCTGATCATTGCCTGATATTCTAATCCCAAGATAGAGGTGTTCTGCACCTTCTTTCGTACAGGGCCTCAAACAAATCCATTCCCAAGTATGCATGGTATCCATTATTATATGTAAATTCAACCAGATGTAAATAGTATTCCCACTTATACTTTTAATCAATGCAATATGTGCAAAGCATATCTTCAAGAACTTGGTTAACCTCTCTATTTTCCCATCTATTTTTAGATGGTAAGTAGAACCAATATTCAATTCAGTGCCTAATGCATGATGAAGAGCTTACCAGGATTTTAACGTAAATCTAGAGTCTTTATATGATATGATCACCTCAATAAAACCATGTAACATAATTATTTTCTTGGAAAACTTATATTCCACAAATTATGCATCATCCTTGATGTTTTTGGGTATGAAATATGCAACCTTAGTCAACTTGTTTACCACCACAAGTATTGTATCATGTTGGTACTTGGTTTTAGGTAATCCCACAATAAAATCTATGGATATGACCTACCACTTCTGAGTAGGTATATCATGTGGGTATAATTTCCTACTGGATATTGATATTTTGCCTTTACCCTATGCCATTCCAAACATATATCAATAAAACCATTAACATCCTATTTCATTCCAAGCCAATAAAAGGCCTTTTTCATATTGTTCTCTCATATTTGCACCTCTTAAATGAGAAAAATATGGAGAACAACGTGCCTCATGCATAGTAATTCTCCTTAAATCACTAGTATTGGGTATGACGTTCCTATCCTTGAAACATAAAAGCCCATTTTAATGTTAAAATCCCCATTTTCCCTAGGATTTGCCTCAATTTTAGCCTAGATTTCAATGTAATAATGATATTGTAATTGCATTTCCCTAAATTTTTTAATGAATTTAACATGACTCTAGGTTAATGCTTCTATATACCTCCTCCTACTCAAGGCGTCAACAACCTTATTTTTCTTTCCTTTGATATACTCTATACTAAAGTCTTACTTGGATAGGAACTCTATCCACCTTCTTTACCTTGCATTTAGCATTGGTTGGATAAAGATATACCTCAGGATTTGGTGATCTATCCTTAGCTCAAAAGTTTTTCCCAAAAAAAATTGCCTCTAGACCTTAAGATCATGTACAATCGCTACTAACTAACTCTAGGTCATGTGTAGCATAGTTTAGCTCATGGTTCTTGAATTTCCTGGATTCATATGCTATTGTAGCTTCATTTTGGGATAACACTCTTCTCAAATCTTCTAAGGAAGCATATCTACATACTAAAAAATTTTTAAAGGATAAGATTTTAAGAATTGGTGTTGTAGTCAGCTTATTCTTTAGAGTTTCAAAGGTAACCTCACACTTCTTCGTCCATTTGAACTCTTTTCATTTTCTTTGAAGGTTGGTAATAGAGTAGGCAATTATTGAGTAGTATTTCACAAATCGCCTATAATAACTAGTTATTCCCATGAAACTTCTAACTTCAGACACATTAGTAGGTGCATGCCAACTTAATATGGCTTCAATTTTCTTTGGATCAACAACAATCCCTTTTGCAAATATAATATGTCCTAAATACTATACTTGTGAAGCATATAATTGACATTGATTCTTCCTCAACACCTCTAACAAAAACCTCCAATGTTGGTCATGTTCTTCTCTAGTGTGAGAATATATTAAGATATCATCCAAAAATATCAAAACAAAATGATCTAGATATTTTTGAACACATTGTTCATTAGGTTCATGAAGGTTGCTAGTGCATTTGTCAACCCAAATGGTAGAACTATGAATTCATAGTACCCATATCTAGTCTTTAAGTTTGTTTTGTGAGTAACCTCATGAATTATCAAATGATAATATCCCCATCTTAGTTCAATTTTTGATAAAATAGTTGTATCCTTTAGTTGTTAAAATTCATCAATTCTTGGTAAGGGATACCTATTCTTGATGGTCACCTTATTTAGTATCATATAATCAATACATAATCTTAAGGATCCATCCTTCTTCTTAATAAACAACACTAGAGCACCCTAGGATGACACACTAGGTTTAATCAAACCTTTCTCCAATAAATCTTGAAATTGTAACTTTAGCTCTTGCAACTTGATAGGAGTCATTCTATAAGGTGCCCTAGCAATATGCTTAGCTCTAGACATAATTCAATAGTGAAATTGAATTCACACCGAGGTGGAAGTGCTGGTAGATCTCCCAAATACACATCCTTAAATTCATGCAGAACTGGATGTTTTTTTGAAAAGTTCAAAATCTCCTTATCTTCCTTTCTATTTATCTTACCTACATACAACATTCCACCTCTTTTGATTACATTCTTAAGTTGCATAGTTGATAATAAATATGTTCAAAAAGAACCTTGCTTTCTTTAAACCCTTAATATTTGATTATCCTTATTGGTATAATCCATCCATCTCTCTTGGAAATTGATTGGGGATCCATGGATTTTTAGCCAATCCATCCCTAAAATTATATCAAAGGCATGTAACAGTGCCACATATAAATGCCAAATAATTGATCCATCAAGTAAGGAGATCTCAACAATGGGAAAGCATTGATTCATTAAGTAGGTTTGCCTAGAACCATACTCAACTTTCTACCCTTGTGCCAAAAATCTAGGTTTCTTAGCATATCCCCAATAATACTAGTAGAAATGAAACTATTTGTGGCTCCAAAATCAATTAAAACCTTTACATTTCTATTGAAAAACTTACCATTTAATAGCATGGGAGTTGCCTAACCATCTAAATTTTGACTTCCTATTGTTGCATAGATTCGATGAGGTTGCTCCTCTGCTCTACCACTCTGCTCTGGTCATTGGGGACACTTGTTTGCATAATTTGGACCTTTTCAAATGAAAAAACCTATCCTGGGTGCATGAGTATTTTATTGTCTTGTATATCCTATATCCTCCTTCTGAGTTGAATCATTCTGCTTTTGAGGTCAGGGTTTTGGATTGTCCCTTATTTGAAAGTTCTTATAATTTTCCTTATTCCCATTAATCCTATTATAAACTTTAGGTTTCCTTCGCTTTTCTTATTTTACTCTTTGCCCCATATTGTAAACCCAAAACTCTTCATCTTTCTAAGTTCCTATATTTATCCTTCTACAAACACTCCATAGTTGAAGAAGGTTTTCTTGGGGTGCTAATTTATCTCCTCCTTCGAGTCAAATCATATGCCTTATGTAGGTTTTTGGTCTTAAGAAAATTAATCATTGTTTGGATCTTAGGATCCACTCCTAAGATGAAAATTTTCATCTTCAATTGTTCATTGGTCTCATGCTCAAGAAAAAATTTCAAAATCTTGATGAATTTTTGATAACCAGCCTCTACAGTCAAGGTGCCTTGTTGGAGCATAGAGAATTCCTCAAATTTCTCTATGTAAAATTGATCCATTAGGAATATTTTATTAAATGCCATTACAAAATTATCCTAATTTAAGTCCATTGTTTAGATTCCTCTACCTACCTTGAATGTACTCCACTATTCCAAGGTGATATATTGGAGATGAAGGACTACCCACATAGTTTAGGTTTTTGGGAAGTAATTCTTCATGGAAAAATAAGTTTCCAATTCAATCAACTAGAATTCCACTGTATCACCCCCTTCTATTCCATTAAATTTGGGTACCTTGACATTATTTAAGTCCTTGGAAAGCTTAGACTTAATCTGAGCCTTACCCTCATGGAATCCTCTAGCAAGATTTTCTTCCTATCTACCCTCTAAATTCTTGTTATTGGATTCTTGGTTAACAATTGTTTCCAACATTTTTTGTTGTTGCTCCATTTTCTCTTGAAGCAATATAACTATCAAAGTAAGATTTTCCACCCTCTTATTGGAGTCCAATGATATTTCATATTTCTTTTAGGGATGAGTTGCAGCTTCCTCCTGTGTAGCTGACCCGAGCTTCTTGGAAGATCTTCCTCTCAAAATAGGTGCCATCTCCTATCCAAAAAAAGGAGCTAGATAAGTTATGATTTCCCAATAAAGAAGTTGTTAGTTTCATATCTCGATGAACTAAGACTATTATCATTCACCTGATAATGATCACGATCACACTTGCCTACCCGTAAGGTGCCATCCCCAATAAGTACTTTCTAAGATTTTAACACCTTGGTATGATTGGTCAAGATGTGCAATACTTGCCTTGTCCCACATCAACATAATATCTCTAGAAGATTAAACCTTATTAAAATTAGCACATCAAGTCAACGTTCAACCTAGGTTATTTTTATGAAAGCTTTTTGTCCTACGACCTAGGATCTAATACCAACTATAACAACCCATAAAATCAATCCAATGGGGAGATAAATTTTTTTTTACAAGGACTATTTAATTTTTTTTTTACAAGGATTAACTCACAAAGAAGACCCAATATTTTTATTAGTATAAGGCATAACCACTTTTGAGTTTATTATCACTACAGATGACACTCAAGTGAATAGGAGTGGCCAACTTCATATACTTTTGGGGTTCACTTTTTTAAACCTCACAATTTAGAAAATATACCATCAACTGTCCCCCCACTTTTCTTATACATTCACCTATATAGGAGAAGTTGACCATGATGTAGAGATTATCCTTTAAGGCCTATAATACTTAAAGGTGATGCTTATTTCCCAATCCTATATAAGTTTATCTATGTAGGATTAATCTGATATGATGCCTTAGTGATTAGTTAGCTTCACCTCACTATGATCTAACTAAGACCATTACCACTCACTTGATAATGATTGTGGTCATGCTTATCTCACCATAAGATACCACCACTATATTTACTTCTGAAATATCTAGTATATTTTCCCATACCAATCCACCATTAATATTCCTAAGCCTCACCGCTAGGACTACCCCAACCTCACTGATTTGGGCCACCCAAGCCTCACTACTTAGGGTGTACCATTCACAAATACCTAGTTGATTGCCTCACCATAACTCAACTAAGATTGGATACATCTTGGCCCTAGGTATTACTAATATGGCTCTCATATCATGCCCAAAATAATCCCCTTCCAACCCAAGGGTCCCATTAACATTTATAACCATCTTTCCAAAATAAATAGAGTGCTATATTAGATCATAATTAAATATAACACATTGCTAAAAACTAAGAATTTGAATACATCTTCAACCACAACACTAGAATTTAGGATTTCCTTTATTTACCATAAAAGGATGAAATCAACCTAAAATAATCATAACCATATTCCCTCAATTAGATTCTATCATTGTCTACAATAACACATCCTTTCTATTTTTTAATAACTAACTATTTTTGAAACTTATCATGAAGAAAAACATTAATCCATTTCCATTCTTTGAACAAGTATCAAGATAAGAATGTTTACAAAACATCTAATCCTTCATCATAATCATTGCATAGTACAACTTTTACATATGATACTCATAGTATTTCTCATCCCATAAACAATATTACATTTCAATATTTAAATACATAAATGATATCTAGTATAACAAACCAAAACTACCAACCTGTTTTTTAAAATGAATGATTACAAGTAAAGGTTCATAAGGGAGAAACTCTTCTTTTATTTATCTCAGCATACAAGGCTTCACCACATTTGAGTTCCAGGTCACTACAAATGACACTCAGAGGATATGAGTGGTCAAATCCCATATTTTCTAGGGTTCACCTTACTAAACCTACACATTTAGAAGGATGCCAAAAAGTGGTACCCCACCTTTCCCATACCTAAAATTATTACCTAACCATACTCTAAGTCCATATAGGTAGGTTAATCAAGCGTAGAGCCTTGGTGCTTAGTTACCACACCTTCATGGGCTAACTAAGGTCATTGCCACTTCATTGATAACTAACATGATCCTAATCTTAGTTACCACACCTCCATGGGATAACTAAGGGATCACCATTGTTGTCTTGTGAATGGTTCCACTACTCTTAGTTGGAGTACACCCAAGACTTCTTGTTCAAGGTGCAATGATTCACAAGAAGACCTGGCTATTGTATTCACACAAATCCTTCCAAGAGCATGAGTACCTAGCTATTGCATTCTCAAAAATCCTTCTAGGCTCATGGTTACCTGGTTATTGCATTCACACAACTCCTCCTAGTATTGGGCTTAAATTATTGACTTCGGTCCACAAGATATTCTAATTACCCCAAGATAATATTACCATAAATAATTATTACACTTTAAAAAATAATTCTAACTAAAGAAACATACACCACATCATATCAAAATCACTTTTAAATCAAGTCATAATCCATTTAATATAAAATGCTATAATAGATAAACAAGGATGCCTCTTGAATAAAGCTACATTTGACTAACCCAAATGTTGAACATAAGATTTAAAGAACACATTACTATATCATAAACACTATAACATGAAAAACCAAGTATTTAATATAATGATGCACTTATTCAATTGACAAAACTTAATATTAACTAACCAAATAAAATATTGCTAACATTACTTCAATAAACAAAACCCAAGATATCATTAGAGCAACATAATATTTTAGCTTGTACAATAATAAAGTTTACAAAACTTATTGAACAGAACATGCTTTTACATAGCCTTTTTTTCCATCACATCTACATATTCAAAGCACTAAGAATCCATCCACCAAGGATATTTATGCCATCTATGCATATGCAAGCCTCTTTATGATAGGGAAACCACCCATGATTCATGAGGAATATTTAGGGATCAGAACAAATATAGATGCAATGCAATATTTCATGTTATTTACTACTAAGCAAGCAACCATGCATAAAACATAAAACAAGCCAACAAGAAGATAATCTCATATTTCTCTTTTATAATGATCCCCTAACCCACAAAAGTCTCGAGAATCATTATAAAATTCAAATTCAAAACCAAAATGCAGAAATTCCTTTAATCAAAGAGAATCCCATACTTATTTTTTATAATGATACCCTAACCCACAAGAGTCTTAAGAATTATTATAAAATTTAACTTCAAAACCAACATGCAAAAATTCCATTAATCAAAGAGAATCCCATGCTTTTCTTTTATAATGATCCTTTAACTCCCATGGGTCTCAAGGATCATTATAGAGGTTTTCTTTTCCAAAACCACCATACAATAAAACAAAAGAGAATCCTATACTTCTCCTTTTTATAATGGTTCTCTTTACCCACTCAAGTTTCTGGAGACCATTATAATAATCAAGCTCCACTATCTCAAGCATCTAAATTATAATGAGAGAATCCCATAGTTCTCTCTTATAATGGTCCTCTTTACCTAGTCACATCTCAGGAGACCACTATAATCATTCAAACACTTTTCATACAAAATATTCTATCTAAGAATGCACCTATAAACAAGAATTAAGGTAATAACTTCCTTACTAAATCATTTCTTTTTCAAAATAATAATAGAAATAACCCAGGTAAATGAGAGCTCAAACACATCATTAATGAATTTAAAACTAGACATATCTTTTTAACTTTTACATAAAATATGTGCATGCTATCTACTCCATATATTCCCCATGCTTCATTAACCTTAGCATCATTATGATTTTCCAAACATAAGATCTAAAATGCATATTATAAAGAATAATCCAACCTTAAAAATACATCTAAGCTTGCTGATTTTTAATCTTTGCTTAAAAAGGAACTCACAACTTACAACTATAAAAATATATATTTACCTATAACAACCCATCACTAAATATGGATAAGGTAACGAATAACCAACCTACGATAGGGAAAACTTGGATAAATAGATAAAAGAGTTGAACTACATCAAGAAATATGTAGCAACCCGATGACTACAAGCATGGAAAGAGCACAATCTCAAAGCACATAAGAGAAGTGGAAAAAAAAGGCTCATTTCGCACTAACAAAAGCATCAATCCAAACTAAAACCAAAGGACTCCAAGCGCTAGCAATAAATATACCAAAAATAATGCACCAACTCATGATTAAAAGGGGGTACATGACCCAAAACCATACCACACACACACTAAATGCAACCATAAGCAACAAAAAAATGACTCTACAAGGAAGCAAAGTAAAACACTAGTTTTAGGTGTGCAACTGGTGTACTATCACCATGATGCCACAACATAATAAAAGGGACATGATCAGATCATAATGAGACTACCACATGATTGTGATCCATCACATAAATAAACTATACCAACTATAGCCTACAAGGGGTCAAAACAGAGCAAGGGAAGCTCAAAGCCAAACCGAGCAAAGAGTAAAACTTCAAGTGCTCCAAGAGCAAACCATAGTCAAAGAAAACACAACATGGTGTTGTTTGAGTCCACTCACAAGACCAACTACAAGCATTGATCATCAAAAAAAGAGCAAATGAACATCCATGAAAATCATCCAAAATCAAAGATCACATAACTCCTAATATAGATAGACCATAGCAATGAGGTCTTCTACTTCTCTATTGGAATTCCTCAAATCCTCATCTTGGATATCTTCTTCAACATTATTTTATCGAGTATTTCTAGATGTAGGCCTCTCTCTTCCTGGCCTTAGGTGGCACCTTTAACCTGGTTACAACCAATAAAATATTAGGTTACATTTTTGTCTTAACTATTTCACTAATTTAAGCCACAATACAAAGTTCTTTTTCTAAAAGTATCATTAATATAAATAGGGTGGTATTCTAAGGTTATGATGTATCACTAATACCAAATCCCATACTAAGGTATTCTAACATTCATTCACCATTGGGATTAGTTACCATCAGATTCTAGCAAAATAGGGCATTCTAGGTCATCCCAAATTTAACTTATAATTTAACCAAGCCTTCTTTAAAGATATCCAAATCACTTTAGCACACAAGAAGCTCTATACCCTCGTACCTAGAGCTTTGATACCAAATGTAATGATCCAAATTTCAACTATAGGAAAATAAATAGAAAGAAAATATTTTTTTATTTTTTACTAAGGGATTCATAAACCCCTAACCAACTTCTATTGTTTAAATCCCTTAAGTTTTCCCGAAGAGCTACATCTCACCATATACCCTTAACACAACTCCATCTGTGTAGGTGTATCATGTGTTGCTACAAAAAAAATTATTCCTCTCATCATCCTTATTGAGCTAAACTTATCATCTTCAAGTTCAGTCAGTTGAAGGTGTACACCCATCACCATACCATACACAAGTTAGTCTGTGTAGGTATGCTACATGTACTACAAGTTAAGCTATTAACCTCGTCTCCACAATGAGCTATCTTAACTCAGATGTAGTCTTTCCTAAACTTAGTTATCATTCTCCCTAAGGGGTCTTAATCTCTTAGGTATACTATGTTCACCCTAACTTCCCCCTAGAATTTCATTCAATAAGTTTCTAATGTTTAACAAGAAGAACAAGAATAAATTAGATACTAAACCTAACAAAAGTAAATTCATAACATACAAAATATTAAAGAGGGATCAACATTCAAGAGATAACAACATTAAATAGAAAATATGTTTATACAAGACAAAATAATTCAACAATAATTTAAAGGTGCATATTTCATCAATTGATATTTATTACATTTAAACAAGTATGGTAAATATTCCATACTCTCAAAGAATTATATATTACATCAATTTTATGAGGGAAATATCCCCACATAATTAGTCCATTAAATCATAAGTAAATCAATATGAGTAGAATCAAACCTATGAATTAGTTCCAACTACCTCCTTTTTCCTTTTTATCTTCCCTCGATAGTAGGGGATTAGGGCACTCATTTTTCCATGATACACATGCTTCTAAATGCATCTACTCATTTCATTGCCAAATTTCAACTATACAATCAAATTAAGTAATCTAACCATCTATTGCATAGTTTATACCATAAAACTACTATTTTTATTTCCCCTCTCACTATCCCATGAGAGTCTTTCAACAATGCAATTAGATCACAGGTTTTACTTAAAACAATTTACTCAACCCTTATTCAACAATTAAAGTCTCATACCCTTAATCGTAAAACAATCTAGGTTCCTTCAATCAAGAAATAATTATTTGTCCTTTGTTCTATAAATTAATGTCCCATACCCTTAATTTACACAACAAACTAATTTCATATTTATTTATTAAATTAAAGTAAACCACTTTAATCCATAAATAAATACTTTTCCTTCATTCTATAAATTAAAGTCCCATACCCTTAATTTACAAAACGAACTAATTTCATATTTATTTAATTAAATTAAAGTCAACCACTTTAATCCATAAATAAACCTTTTTCCTTCATTCTATAAATTAAAGTCTCATAACCTTAATTTATAAAATGAACTAATTTCATATTTATTAAATTAAATTAAAGTCAACTAATTTAATCCATAGATAAACCCTTTTCCTTCATTCTATAAATTAATATCCCATATCCTTAATTTACAAAATGAACTAATTTCATATTTACTTAATAAAATTAAAGTCAACTACTTTAATCCATAAATAAATCCTTTTCCTTCATTAACTCAAATAACCATAATTTGTTTAATAGACAACCCAAGGGTCCTTTACCTACTTAAATCAAATATCATAGTATTTATTTAATAGATATTCCCCAAATGTCTTATAACCCTATTATTTCCTCAAGAGAAAGGTGGTCAACGGTTACTCTAAAGTTAAGGGACGACCTTCAAACAGGCGGCAGTGAACTTACGACCAACATAGAAGAACAACACTTAGTAGGTAGGGTTAAATGGTGGCCCACAACACCAATGGTATCCACCCATAAATATAAGAGACAACCCACCCTGTCTGCCCAATGGAAAACTCCCACACATAACACAGGTTCCACACAACAACAACACCCATACAAGACATAAATTCTGCCTGATTACGACTCCCATACAAGATACAAACGCTGCCCAACTATGACTCCCATACAAGACACATATGCAACATAGCTAGTGCACCCCATTCAAACATCATTATCAGTTGTATGATATTTGAAATAAATATCACCAACTAACAAGAGTGACGACCAAGGAGGTACCCACCAACCAAGCTACTATAACAAAGCAACTCGATGCAACACTCAAGAATGGTTTCCCTAATGACCTAACAAGTAAACAAGGATTGGTTTAACTTAGTTAAAGAGAATTCTATACTTGAAAGGGTTCTAGGCCTAGTTTGGTGAAATTATAACAACAAATAGACATCATAGAGGTACCCCATCCATAACGTGATAGGAGAAGCATGAGCAACCACATCCACATAGCCATATCTTGACGTAGAGGAAGAGTGACTCAATTTGATAAGGTTTCAATGGATGATTCAATGTTAAGGGTGATCCAATGCAACAATACTAGAAACAAATATAACTAGAATCAATAGACCAAACTCAAAATATAAGAAAAATCAACTCTTGTTGGAAATAGAGTCTATTCCATCATTTGGGTTATGTAAGTGTATCCTCCAAGATACATACTTAGATTAATTTCTATGTTGGTTATCTAGTTACTTCATGCAATGTAATAAATGCACAAGTGTTAATGTAAAATTTGTACATATGCAAGTTGTCCCTTGCACAGCTAGATAGAGTGTTGGTCAAGTACCCTATTTTACCTATATAAGGATGGCCTCTTAGATAGATAGATTTAGAGTCGGGGGACATAGTCAAATAGTGTAGCTTAGTGGATAGTGTAATTCTGTGTGCCTCACCATTCATTGGTGATGGATACAATGTAGATCAATAGCTTTATTAATGGAGTGCTCATTTTCTCCATAGCTACATTGTAATATTTTATATAATTTATATTTACAGCATACTTTAGTCATCTAGCAGATTTACTTTCTTTCATATTATTCTACATCTTGTGATTGTTATCTTCCAAGGCTCATTCATCAAAATCTAAAAGTGGTACCAGATCCATGGTAGATTTAGTCTGTGTAGGTCAATAGGAAAAACACCATTATCATTTAGACTAAGAGTTCAGTCAAACTGATGCACCATTGGACCAACCATTGTCAAAATATATTAGAAGAATTTAGGTGGTAGATTTAGGGAGAGTCACAAAGTTAGGATTGAAAGAAATCTCAATTTAAAAAGATACTAAGATCATTTTTGTCTAGAGTCTTTTCCACAGAGTTAAGAAAAATTGTGAAGACCATGACTCAATATTCAATCTACTAGATTGATAAATCATCTAGTGAAGATCATCCAGGTTATCTAGAATTTACTAACTAGTGCCTAAAGTTTCTTTTGTTGCAAAAAGTTAATTCTCAAAGGATTGGGACTCCTCCTACGACAGAAAGATAGCATAATCTAACTTCATTTCTCGGAGATTGGTGTGCCCTTACAGTGCATAGGTTAGTTCATTATTGAAGAGGAGAATACTATAGAAGAAGACTTCAAGTGAAGGATCATGGTGAAGATAGGAGACTAAATATCTCCATTTTTGGATTACAAAATTCTACAGTTGAAGAAAAGCCATAGGAGCCTTGATACAAAAAGGCCATAGAAGACTTGAAGAAGAAGCCATAGAAGTCTTGATACTGAAAAGGCCATAGAATCCTTGATACTAAAAATTCCATAGAAGCCTTGATACTGAAAAGGCCATAAAATCCTTGAATAGTAGCCTTGATACTAAAAAATGCCACAAAAGCTTTAGTACTGAAAGAGGCCATGAGATTCTTGATATTGAAATAGGCCAAAAAAGCCTTGATTCTAAACAAGAATTCGAGAAGAATATCTGATTCAAAATTAGACTAAATATTTTAGTACTAACATATTTGTTGCAAAATGGAAGATTCAGTGAGTTGGAAAACTTCCTACAAGAAATTTAGGAAGAGTATCTTCTTCAGAATTAACTCAACCTTGAAGAAAAAGTGAAGAGATTAGGAGAATATCTCATTGAATAACTTTTATGTCTTGGAAGAAGAAGAAGGACTAGGAGAGTCATGCTCAAAGCTAGGAGCAACAAAATTAGAATATCCAAGAGAATATCTCACCACCAACACTTCCAAGAGTAGAAGGTTGAAGAAAAGGTCTCAAGGAAGACCATCAAAAGTTGTCAGATCAAAACCTTGTGAAGGTCTCATATAGCATCCAAAAAATGCTAGTAGAGCCTTCCTAAAAATCAAGAGAGTTCTTTGGATAACTCATTGGATAAATCTACTACCAAGGTGAAGTCCTTGATAGTGAAGGACTTGGAACAATTGTCACCATATGACAACAAGCCCAAGAGGAGAATTTGGCAAGGAGTGCCAAATATGTGAAGGATAATTTGGCAAGGAGTACCAAATCCATGAAGAAGAATTTGGCAAGGAGTGCCAAATCCGTGAAGAAGAATTTGGCAAGGAGTGCCAAATCCTAAAAGAAGATCCTGCTTGAAGTCAGAATTTGATAAGAAGACTTGAAGAAAGAAGAAGCTCATCAAATATTGGATATTTGAATATTACCTCTCACAAAAAGAAGAGGCCACTTTAGAGATATAGACTTCTCCAAATATATAGTAGAAGGAGGAGAACATAAGAGGAGAACAAACCACCAAATCCTAGGCTTGTGAAAGAAAGTTCGAGACCATCATTTGGTGAAGGAGTTATTCAGGACATCCTACTTGAAGCAACAACTTGGTGTTTTTAGAAACCAAGGTCTACATCCTCTACAAAGGTAGGAGAAGAGCTATAGAAAAAGGTAAGCAAATTTTAGTGCAAGAAGATTCATTAATTGGATTTCTTATCAGATTTATTAGAGCACCTGAATTTGGATTAAAGTTGCAAGAAGAAAATTAGATTACAATATTCTAAAGTGCAAAAGGAAACAAATTCTTTTTAAGGATTTATTTGCACATTTATTAGGAGTTTATTATATTTCATATTAGATTCTATCAAATACCTATCATCTACTTTGGAAAAAAAAAAAGAAGACTAAGTCCTACAACATTGATTATAGTGAAATTGCATAATAACTCTTAAAGATTCATTTTAGGTTATTCTTGATTAGTTGTAGTAAATTATTAGTGCATGACTTTGAGAGTTGATTGGAGTGATAAGGTGTAATATTAGTGCATTAAAAGTGAAAGACTTGTACTATTATACTACTCTAAAAAATAAATTAGTTTTGTGTTTCTTGAAGGGCACAAAATCTGATTTGTATCAAGTGTCTAAAGACACTATTGAAGCACAAAAATCTGCAACTTGTAGTGGCCAAAAGAAGCCACCAAAAAGGTTAGAATCCTCCAAAATTTGGAGAAGAAATTAACTAACCAAAAATAGAAATAGAAGCTTAAGAGATTGAGACTTGGTGAGTCTCAAATCAAAAAGCATTACAAAGTTGAATGCAAGGAAAGAAAGTGTAGAAATTTACATCAATTGAAAAGCTTCTATCTACTGTTATTGAAGCTTGGATTTGTTATCAAAGTGTCCAAGAAAAAAGGGAAAGGTGTGTCTACTCTTAAAATACAACCTCAAAACCCTTGTATTGCAAAACAAATATGCCACAAAACCAGAATTTCAAATTTGGAAATACAGTGCAAAAGAAGGTCTATTAAAAAAGACTTATTACACAACATTATAATACATTATATGCACTACTCTAATATGGTTTTGACAACAAAAGAGCATATTTGGAAGTGCCACAAAAGGGCACATTTACTACAGGGAAAATCAACCAAGGAAGGCCGAACATCAGCACTCTTCTTCCCAAGCTAGAAGGAGCCACTCAAGGACTCATCTTAGATGTACGTACCTACAAAATCAAATCTTATATCAGATCATTCTAGAGCTAAATTTATGTAGACAAGCGAGTGCACATCTATTTATAAAAGACATCAAAAATCTACAAGGTATTCAACACGATTGGAGGCATAAAAGGAAGAATCAAAGGTGTTACATTCATGGTCTCTAACTTGGAGAATATCATCCACCAAAGGAAGCTCCAAATCATCGTCCAAGCTCCATAGTGCATCGTCAATCCACATATAGAAGAATAGCTTGCTTGCTGCCCAAGCAATGTAGAAAAGCAAAGGAATGGTTATGAAAGGGTTTGAGGAGTTATAATATCCATCTTCGAAGATGTTACAAGAATGGACTCCATGCAAAAATACCACTTGGTATTATAGACATCATTCCTCTCTCAACATTCAAGAAACTCCCATGTAGGAGTTATCATGAAGGGGTGACACTTGGTATTCTCCACCAGCTTCGCATGAGTGCCCATACATTTTAGATTGCTTCAAGAAATATTGAACAAGAGTTTGGAGCATTACTAAAATAAGGGAGTGCTCACTTGTAACGTACATGACACATGTCACAAATCCTATGATTGATTATCCTTAAAAGGTATTCGAAGTCCAATTTCAACATGTGTGAGCGAAGCACAATCAAAGACATCCAAAGTGTGAGTGAAGCACAATCAAAGAAGGAATGAAACACAAAAAAAAACTTTGAAGCACAACGTGGAAGGAAGGAAGAAGGAGCATTAAAGGCTTTTGCATTTTGAAGGTCAAACCTTCAACGCCTATGTACCAGCATTAAAGACCAACTACTCCAAGGAATCTCCCTTGATTCAAGTACCTAAGATACCATTTACATTGGTGTTACACTCAATTGTAGAAAGTGCCAAATAGTGAGGATATTTTGCATCTAGAAAGGTAAGGTTTAATCCCATTTATTATTGCTTTCATAGTTGGAGATATAAGGGTTAAAACTAAGGTCAAAACTTAGATTTTGAAATCAAAAGGGGTAACTTATCTTATTAATTTAATATTTGTAATTTAACTTAGGAGAAATAAGGAATTCAACTTGGATTAAATTATTTTCCAAATATTATTATTATTTTTCTAATTTTCCAAACTTGGGAGCCACAAGGGTTACTCCATAAAATTTATTTTATTAGAATTTAGAAATAATCCAAGGGATATAAAAGAGTTTATTAGGGTTTCATTAAGGTTGGATAAATATATATTTACTTGTATCAAACCTTCAAAAAGGGATAAAATAATTCCAACATCAAAACCTCTTAAAATTTTTGAAAAGTGCTTACGTTCAATGACAAGTAATAAGGTGTTAAAAAGTTGATTTTTTATTCTTACAAAAATTGTACAAAATAAACCAAAATTGAACTATATTTTTACAAAAAGCACTATATCCAGGGTTATGCATAAGGGGTTGGACTCAAAATGTACTTGTAAAAAAATGGTGAATCCTAATCAAAATCAAGGTGAATCATGGAGAATCCTAAGCAAATCAAATCGAGCATCTTCATACCAAAATTTGGGGTATTTGAAGCCCTAAAATGTAAGGTCATATTTGGATCCACTTTTGACCTATTAAATCATCTTATAACTTCATAAAAACACCACCATTATATCAGGCTTGAAAAGAGCTTTCCAATGAGTACAAATATGCCTATGTTTGGATATATATATTATGGCGAATTGACCCTAATAAAAAATTGGTCTTGAAAATTTTAGGCGAATGGGCCGTCGAGGGTCCTCATATTCGCCAATTTTCAATTTTGAAAATCCTAATATTCACCCAATTGGCGATATTCACCACTATGCATAACCCTGACTATATATACTTCAATTAGGAAGCACATATCTTAAGACTTGGGAGCTATAAGAATTCAGGTCATACAAATGTCTACTGGCATACTTGGTAATGCTCTTAGAAGTGGAATGAGAAAAATACCAATATGGATCAAGAACCTGATGGACTACAATGATGAAAAGGGGAAAGAAAAGGAAGAACCTCTACAATATGATATAATTTTTGAAATCAATAGCTATGTAAAGGAAGATTCATCTAATGAATCAAATGAACAAAAATAGGAAAATATTGATCAACAAGACTTTATGCAAAATGGAATAGCTTCAATTGTGCACATATGGTTTGAAGACCTTATTAAGGAGATAGACAAACATGATATTCCTAAAATTGACCACAAAATTGCCATATCATCTCTATTGTGCACTCATTGCAATCAATATGGTCATAAAAAATAAATTTTTGGAGTTTACATCCATGCAAATATTGTGATGGAACAAATCACTCATCCTTTTCTTGTCACTTAAAATATAGATATTATAAAGACTATGAAAGAAGATTACTTCAAAGGTTAAATTGTTATCTTCAAAAATTTATTTCAGATGGATCTACTAACATTGAGCTCAAGGTTGATACTTATGAAGGACAGAGAACCATGTCTTACCAAGGTACAAAAGAAGGAAGAAGGATCAATTCAGATCCACTCAAGACATGCACCATCATGAGAGCAATGAACCACCAAAGACGCTTGACATAAAGGAGCAAAGAATTAAAAAAGATAAGAAGCCTTGACATGAAGACTGTAGCAGCAAAAAAAGAACCAGATCAAGCTGAATATGAAGAAGATCCATATTGAAGACTAAAGTCTTCAATACCCAAATAATGTAATACAAAGGGGTGTTGGAAATAGAGTCTATTCCATCATTTGGGTTATGTAAATGTATCCTCCAAGATACATACTTAGATTACTTTATGTGCAAGTTATCTAGTTACTTCATGCAATGTAATAAATGCACAAGTGTCAATGTGCAAGTTGTCCCTTGCACAACTAGATAGAGTGTTGGCCAAGTATCCTATTTTACCTATATAAGGATGGCCTCTTAGATAAATAGATATAGAGTTGGGGGACATAGTCAGATAGTGTAGCATAGTGGATAGTGCAGTTCTATGTGCCTCACCATTAATTGGTGATGGATACAATGTAGATCAGTAGCTTTATTAATGGAGTGCTCATTTACTCCCTAGCTACATTGTAATATTTTATATGATTTATATTTACAACACACTTCAGTCATTTAGAAGATTTAAATTCTTTCATATTATTTTGCATCTTGTGATTGTTATCTCCCAAGGCTCATTCATCAAAAGCTAACAACTCTTTTCTTTTATTTATTTATTATTTAAGGAAAACAAGGATGATAGTTTTAATTGACCAAACTTAACTTTCCTCCAACGTTGCCTCTCTGAACGCTGAACTACCTGGTTTAATTCTTGCACTATTTTTCCTTCTTCTCTGCCATCCATCATTGTATTTAGTCCCCCCCAATGATAAGGTCTCCTCATGCCCAAGACTACCCTCTTCTATCTTCTTGTTCATCATCCACCATCACATCTCATCACTGCTACATATTTTTCCACATGGCTAGTAGATAGGTTTTTGTTTAAACAAAACATTCTTTCCTTCTTCCCAATGCCTTACCATTAATGACCTTATCCTCTTAGAATCGGCCAAAAGCTTTAACTTGCAACACAATATGATCTCTTGGAGGGGTGGTTCTCTCATAATCAAATATTGCAAGCCTTTTTTTTTTAATTGAAAGAAATTCTATTATCTCTTCTTTTATTCAAAAGCTTTGCTTAACCATTAAACGAGTTTCCATTGCTATAAAATATTTACTTACTCTTTTTTATCTTTAAATGAATCTCAACTATAATTTAAATGACTTTATTAACCTCTTAAATGAATTTCAATTATCATTTCTATAAAAAAATTATTAATTAATTTAGCTGATAGTTTCAATAATTAATTTAAATGAATTTTTCATTTATCATTTAAATAATAATCTTATTATTCATAAAATGAAACTCTACTATCATTTTGAAGTAAAACTTCTTTTATTTATAAAATGAAACTCTTTTATCATTTTAAAATAAAACTTCTATTATTTATAAAATAAAATTTCTATTGTTTATAAAAATGAAACTCTTTTATCATTTCAAAATAAAGCTTCTAATGTTCATACTTAAGAGAGTAAGAGGTTCTTTTGTAAAACAAGGAGTTCTAAAAGGTAACCTAAATGATGCATGCTTTAATTTCTCAACTCATCAGTGCAGATACTGATGAAGTAAAAGATAATCAAACACATGAAAATAGATAAAAGAGGGAATATTTCCATTAACCTAGTCACTTATCTCAGTCTTAATAATTTATGATAGCTACTAGGATATCAATATGGGGGCTCGATATCACTAGCTTTTGGTGATTATACCTAATAGAATGCATGTCTATATGAAGGTATCCATAAATGTTACCCCTGAGTTGCCTTAATCATCATTTCCCAAACCTCAAGTACCCTCGTGTTGTGACTGTCGCACAACTTACCCCAAAATTGGGGACCCACATTTTTGTTTTGAGTTTTGGTGAGTATTGGTCTTCTTTGAGCAATGATTTTGAGGATCTTTTATTTAAGTTTCTAGTAGAATGTTTGTAGTTTCAATTAGAATTGTGAGGTGGGTTGAATTTGTGGTTTGAATTTAATTAAAGCAAGATTTTGAAATTAATTGATTAAAATCCAAACCTTTAAATTTGATCCAATTTAAACTAAAAATAAAAATAAAAATAAAAAACAATATATATATATATACAACTATATATATAAACAAATAAAACATAATATATATATATATAATAAAAATTAAAAAATATTCGAAAAAAAAGAAAATAAAAGGGGAGCTATATGTATATGTGGAGATGCACATATATATAAAGATGCATAGTAGTCACTTTATTAAGAATCAATCAAAAGGGTTAATTTAGGTTCAATTTTATTATGTTAAGACGATTAGCCTATGGTTATTAACAAAGGTTTGTTTATCTGCAGGTTTAGGAAGACACGGTAAACATGAGACCACTTGGCACGAGATTTAGGGCAGTCTCCTAGGTGCAGATTTCAAGGAGTGACCAAAAATTGGCATGGGAAAACATACGCACCGACGCGGATAAAAGTGGGATGTTTGACCTACGTCATCCCACATGGACCACTGAATACTATTTCTTTAGGAAGGTGGTCCATCCTATGCAGATAACACAACGACCATAGACGAGCACGTGGATTGGACAAGACACATGGACGATCAGATGGATCTTCACACCTGGGACACACAGTTGACAGTGACTAGGTTGATGTGGATGTGTCCAGTTGGAGATAATGCTGACATGTTCACAAGAATGACCCTAGGAGTTACGTGAGACCAATTACAGTGTTATGAGGAAGGTCGTTGATACCTATGAGGTGGCCCACATGATTATGTGTACATACCTAGATGGACATAGCTAGATACTAGTAATGCAAAAATGTACACACCCAACGTGAATGACATCAATGTGGTGATTTGGACCTGTGTAGAGGAGTTGGACATCGATTTCATCACTTTGACGGGCAATAATTTTTATGAGAGTAGTCATTAGATGGGTCTCAAACGGATGCAGTGGAAGAAAAATGTTAATGTAAATTGAACGAAGTAAAACAAGATGACTGGTAGATCTTTCGATGTATCCAAAAAGTATTACCTAGGTGATTTTATGGTGCTACTAGGTAAGCATGGATAGTGGGGGTAATCGGTACGAGGAGCATCGAC
Organism: Wollemia nobilis; assembly: GCA_028583015.1. Taxonomy (NCBI): domain Eukaryota; kingdom Viridiplantae; phylum Streptophyta; class Pinopsida; order Araucariales; family Araucariaceae; genus Wollemia; species Wollemia nobilis. Next base: position 671,577 of record JAQPPZ010002146.1, on the reverse strand, counting down.
ATAGGTGACCTTGTTAGAAACCACCTCCTCCAATAGAGAGATGGCCTCGATAATACCAACATCATCATCAAATTGAAGGACTATACAATGAACATAGGTTATTGGTCTTGCACGAACAGTTGAAGAAAGGGAAAATACCACCCAACCAAGTCAAATTGCATATCTGGTACATTGCAGGACATTGTATGACAGAAAAGGCAAATTTGAAAATCACCACCAAAGATACAGATTGAAATCAATGGACACATTTTATTCCTGGTAGTTTCATACCAGATAGCTCATGGTTTACAATAGTGAACATACGAGTAGCTTCATTTGTGATGGACGTGTTTGACTACCATTTTCATGTTCATTGATAATATGGGATATGGTCAACAAGGCATTCATCGGAATAAAGCAAGGGAGTGCAACAGGTATATTAGTCCAATATGTACGCAGGGATTCCAAAGTCGAATTGTGGTTTAGTTCACAGAGATGAAGGCCAACAAATATGAGTGATAAACGTATCAATTAGGGTATAGACGCGACATTGTAGGTGGTAAAATAGTAGGTTTAAGATAATTGATGAAGCACTATGTTAATGTTAGCTTCCTATTATCGTAGGGCATGCTGCTCAACATGCAAGCGACTATGAATGGGACTGTCATGGGCAACGATAATTGAGGCCATACAGAGTGCATTGTAATTTATGTTTAAGCTTAGGTTATCATGGAAGGATGGAGAAAGGATACGATAGACCTGTGTTAAGAGCCCAACATCAAATTTTTTGGGTATCGCATTAACAAAATTATAAGGCCATTGTTACTCATGACAATTTTAAAATGTAATACTCATATGCGCTTGACATAAAGTGTTACCCAAGGAGATTTAAATTTTATCAAACATGGTTACTAACCGAAAGAAAGTAAATGAACAAATCTAGTTGAAAAACATGTCAAAAAATCTAGCGATTACATGTGGACAAAATGGGCTTAGCCGAAATAAGAATTACAAGTGGCTGGAAGTTTGTATTAAAAGAAAGAGCACTATTGTTACAAAAAGAATATGATCAAATATTGAAGAATCTTACAAAGAAAAATATTATTGAAAGCCAAAAGGTGAAACACGAAAGGAGACAAAGAAAAACAGACAAACCATTTTTGAGGGAAGGAAGAGTTTTCTCTACATTTTTAAATACAACAAAATACATAAAAGGGGCTGGAGTTTATCCAAAGACAAGGGCTGGACCTTTTTGGAGGTCAAGGCTGGAAATATGCTGCATATTCCAAAAATTTACATCTTGTTAGCAATATATGAGGAGTTTATTTCTGCATGTTTGATTTAACTGTCTATTTTTCCCCTTTCAAGCTATAGGCTTATAGATGGTGTTAAATGCATTTTAATGGTTGCATCATTGAATGTTTAAAACATAAAATTTATTTTTGTTTTCCTTAGAAGATTGTACCTAGATTATTGCGAGTTGTGCAAATGCAGGTCTGGATAAACTAGATTACATGCAGGAATTTCTCACATATTCAGTTTTGCATAAATAGGCTTCATATTGGCGATAGTCTATTTTTGGTATTTTCAGCATTTTGGTCCATTTCCAAACTTTTATTTTTATTTTTCTAACCCTTCTCTTTTGCAATTTTTTTTAAAACTTCGGTGATTAAAATAAAAATCGAAAAAAATTAAAATTCCAAAAATAGATGCACGGGTGTGAAGAATAAGCTTTAACGTTCCATTTAGAACAATTTCGATTTTATTTTGAAGCCATTTTGAAATTATAAAAATTATTTAAAGTTGTTGTTTTTCAGGCATTTTATAATTTCAAATTTTACATAATTTCTCATTTTGTAGGTAAATCAGATTTTAAGCTTTGCATATTTATTTTGCAAGCAATAAATTAACTTTCCTTCATGAAAATCACAATTTCATTAAAAGAGAGTGATTTATATGGCATTTCAAAAGGCCATTATTTTAAAACAATAAATTGACTTCTCTTTATAAAAATTCTAATTTCATTAAAGAGGGATAATTTATTTATTATATCAAAGGATATCTTTATATTCACGATTGAAGCAACATTGAATGAATCCAATTACCATTTAAGGTTCACATCTAGAGATTTTAATCTTTGTTTCATGCTCAAAGCATGGTTTAATAACGTAAAATAAAACTTATTTAAAATCTGCTTAATCAAAGGAAGATAAAATCGATCTAAATACTTTAAGATAAAAGGAACTAAGGCTTTACATCGTGGTCATATGAGGGCCAATCATATTTTACTTTTATTTTAAGTTTCATGAACAATCACTAGCATAGCATAATAAAATAAATCAACACATGCCCCTTGTTAATAGTTACTTGCAAATCACTAAGGTATTCCTAGCACTTATTTGACACATCTTCACAAGATTACAAGCACACATTAAGTAAAAGGAACCTTGGAGAAATTTATATTTCTTTGCAAGAGAGGGTTTTCTAATCAAAATCTTGATTGTGATGGGGATTTTGTAATTGGATAAAATTTTCACTCAACACCTCATTTCTCATGGATGATTCTACTTCCTCCACCTTCGAGTGTACTTGATCCTGCACACTTGGAAACATATTAGTAGTATCATGCTTTTCTAAATCAACTAAACATCACATAGTTAGTTCAATTGCTTAAACTAGGTATTAAAGTATCATAAATTAATACATTGTTTCTTTGTGCCAAAAAGTCCCTTAGGGAGGGTCATGACAGTAATCACAATGAAATCCACGATGAATTATTGGCTAGCTATTACTACCTTTTGAGTCATCAATACTCCTTTGGTATTAATACCATATTGATCAACACCATACAACTTAAAACTAGATACCTACAAAAATGAAGCTTCGATTTCCTTCCAAGTTATTTCTAGCAATACATTAAAACTCGATCCTCTGTCCACAATTACTTGTGTTAATTTGTGCTCTAATATCTCCATATGAACCAATATTAGTTTTTTTCCAACATCGACCATTAATATTATTGGATCCATAAAGTAATCCTTCTTCTCAACTTCCTTTAATGAGTAGCTCTATACTTCCATTACCTTTTGGGGTTGTAATTCTTCTCCCATTACCTTGTGTAATGCTAGTATGGCTCCTAGAAAACTTGCCACCTTAACCTCCATGGTTGTATTTAATACTTGTGTTTCCAATCTTTGCATTGGTGCTTTATCCTCTAAGCTACTTGACTTCTTTAATTATTTTTGCCTTGCTAACCTTATTTGCTTAGCTTTTTTATGCTTCTTCAATTACCTTTTGAGCCACCTGCCATCTCTCCTTTTCTTTGGCAGGTTCAAGGTAATTATCTTTCTTGGTTTGACTCCATGTCATGACCAATATATATTTATCTTTCTCTTCCTTTCCTTTTGGAGGTATGTCAATGTCAAAAAAATTTACATTCTGTGAGTTACTTGTACTCACGTTATTGGGATAGTTAACCTCCTTGTTGTTACCTGGACCACATCATCGACACATATGTGTTGCATTATTCTACACTATTTCACTTGTTTGAGCAAGATAATTTTTTTAAAATACCCCCTCTTGACAATTTTGACACTATATGATTGGTCTACCTTCCAAATCATATTGCAACCAACTCTGATCTCCTTGTCCATTACCTTGATATGGCTTACCTCCTCTACGATTGTTCCAATATACACCACTAGTTGCACCTTGTCTATTTCCTTGGAAATTTGATTTATCCTCACCTCCTTGGATTATTAAAGTATGGTGTCTTTCCCCTTGTCCCTTTCCTTGGAAATTCAATGGATCCTCAATTCATGTCCCAACACATCACATATATTGCAATATGCATTCCTAGGACAATTCACATTCGTATGCCCTTTGGATTTGCAATCAGTACACCATATATCCTTTTGGCCTTTCTTAGTGACTCCCTTGACTTCCTTTAGCATTTTATCAAATTCCTTGCAGAAGGATTGAATAGCATGATGCACTTTGTCATCTGTATTACTATTAGAATCCTTATCCTCAGAATGTTCCACAATTCATGTTGCCATTTGCTTTGATTTACTTTCATTTTTTTTGGATTTTTCTAAAGCTTCAACATATATTGATGATGAAACCACCTTCATCTTCTTCCTATATTTTGGTAATAATCCATTAATGAACCATATTATAATGAATCCATCTATTACTTCAGTATTCGATTATATGCTTTGACATCCTCGTTTTTTTCTTGTTTTGTGGTATATATTTTGGTAATAATTTATTTGTCATCCCTCAATTGATAAAATTCATTAATTAATTCATCCTTCATTGTGTTCCATACTTGGAAGGTTGGTGTATTTTATTGCTTTAGATACCAATCTATTGTGAGTTCTTGTAATGTTATGGGAAATAGTTACAACTATTTATTTGGTTATCTTACCCCATTTGCTATTGGTGATTACGTAATCAACTATGGTAAAGGTGATTATGTAAATGTTTTTCGACTGCTTCCCGCTAGGCGGGATTTATATTATAATGGTTTTTTGCTGCTTCCTGCTGGGCGGGATTTACACGATGGCGGTTTTCAGCTGCTCCCCGCTGGGCGAGATCTTCAAACTTACCTTCCTTTGAAATTGGTGGTTTCCCACTGGACGGGATTGTTCAAATTTACCTGTTCCTGCTGGGCGGGATTTTTGTTTGTTTTTCATTTTCAGGGTATTGGTGCCTTGGGCCCAGAATTTTGTTGTAATGGCTTATTCTCGGCATGTTATTTCCAACTCTTATGTAATCAGGTTTTGGGATCCTAGTTAAAACTTGCTGTAAATACAATAGCTACTTATCAAAAAAAAAACAATAAGGGATATTGAAGAGGATATATTATGTCTTAGTCATCTCTATGCATATTATTATTTTTATTTTTTTGAATCGGTTACATTTCCAGTCACTTGCTATTATTAAGTAGGGTTCGAATCTCAGACTGCCTCTTATAATCCATGTGGCATCTCGTTTTTTTTAATCCGATGTGAGATGGTGATTGTTGATAGCTCGTCAGTATGGTGCATCACTCAGAAGAGTTAGATCAAACTACTTCCTTTGCCAACAAACACCATCAAAATTTGAATCTAAATCTTTTCTTGATTAATGCCCAAAAGACTAAGATAACTAATCTCTAGGCATATTATTATTATATATGTAGACCACTCTACAAACTTGAAAAAACTTGGTACCTTTTATGACCGAGAGGAGACCTAGGTTCCAATCCCGCAGGCTTGCCCATGCACAGACAGTAGCCCAGATCCGATTCCTCTAAGTGGTGCGCCAGATTGATGACGACGGTGCAACCCCTGTGCGTCCGACGGTCCCCATCTCATGTCGGGTTACCATGTACTAAGACGGTGAAAGTCCTGGGAGCCTTCGTAGATAGTTTGAATCCTACCAGCTATGCTGGTAGTTACTAAAAATCGTGATTGTAACCATTGCTTCTATATATATTAAAAAAAAAAAAAAACCATTATGCACTATTATTGTACTAATATATTTTCTGAACGTTTATTTTTTTTATAGCAATAAATGCTCTTATAGTCCTTGTTAAGTATGTTATTAATGTTTTATTTGGATAACTTTAATTTAGGAATTATTATCATGGACGTGGACCACTCTACAAAGTAAAAACTTTGTACTTTTTAGGACCGAGCCAATAAACATTATGCACTATATTATTGTATTAATATATTTTCTCAACGTTGATTTTTTTATAGTAATAAATGGTTTTATAGTTTTTGTTAAGTATGTTATTAGTGTTTTATTTTGATAACTTTAGTTTAAAAAAATTTGGAGGGTTAATAGATTGGTAAGTATTTATTTTGGCCAAGCATTTATTAAGAAGATACTCAGGTTTAAACTTTGTGGGCAGCTAGTTTGCAAAGGTAGTAATTTGATCTAAAACAGTTTGATCTAAGTCTTTTGATTGCACTTCAGACCAACAATGATGGTACGAATCCTGAACAACAAGTAGTCCCCAATGATGGTATGAATCCCGAATGACAAGTGGTCTCCTTCACGAAGGATCAATAATAACAAAGCGAAATAGGTTTGGTGGAAACAGTCCATGTGGTTTGAATCCTACGCTTGTCAATTACTAAAAATAGTGTGGTTGTGACCAACTCTTCTATGTAAAGAAAAAAAAAAAAATTAGTACAGAGAAGAAGAACCCTTGTTACTATGACTTGGAAAATTGTGTTCCAATTAAATCACCCATTATACTTAACATTACTACATTACTTATAAAACAAATGATCAAAATACATAATTTCTCAATAATTAACATTTTCTAACATCTTATATACAAAAATAAAAATAAAATATTAAAAAACTTAAAATCTTATTTTTAATATCCTCCACAAATCACTTCATCAAAATATTTTAACTTAAATTTTATAGTCACTATCTCACACTACTCTACCCATCACTATGTAAATTTTTATAACTTGCATTCTAAATATTATTGAATGCAAAACCTTATGGCTTTCACATTTTTTTGGGTACATAGGAGAGGTGGCAAAAGCCACTATTTTTTAGTAACTGGTTAGCACAGAGTTCAAACCATAGGGACTGCACCAACAAACCTATTGTCTTGGTTATGGGTAACCTAATGTGAGATGGGGATTGTCAGTCGCTTGAGGTTCGTATCGTTGCCGCCAGTCTAGTGCACACTCAAAAGATTTGGATCAGACTATTACCTTTGCAAAGGGTTGGCTTCCTCCCAAGGTTTGAATCTAGGTCTTTTATTAGTAAGTACCTAGCCACACCTGCACTTACCAATCCACCTAATCCTTAAAAGTAAAATCTTAATTAAGGAAAACCGTTCCCTGTATCTCCTAGGAACCAAGACTTTTTATTCCATAGGAACTGTCCCATCCGGATATACCCGGGAGCTGTTCCATCCGGATATACCCCTTAGACTAGTTAGAGGGTTTTTTAAATCCAATGCAAACTGCCAAACTTAGAACCTGAACCTCCTTTCAAAAATTAAAGGAACTTACAAGTAAAGTGCGTAATATGTATAAGACTTTCAATTTTTTATTAGACTACTCTAATAAATAAGGAATTGTTTTTTTTAGGTATATTGCATCTTTTCAATATCTTACTATTGCTTTAAAAATAATTATTATTCTATGTATATACTATTCCAAATTACTCTATCGTTACCCATTAAGCCCTCGCAAGTAAAGTACGTAATATGTATACGACTTTCACATTTTTTATTAGATTACTCTAATAAATAAGGAATTGTTTTTTAGGTATATTGCATCATTTTCAACATCTTACTATTGCTTTAAGAATAATTATTATTCTATGTATATACTATTCCAAATTACTCTATCGTTACCCATTAAGCCCCTAAACCAAAAAATTTAAGCCATTAGAAAGATTTATTTTTCTTGTAAGAAAATGAGTATAATATAATATATTAAAAAAAAACATGTTTGAAAATAAATATAAAGAAGTAAGATCCAATATGAGTTTAATAATATATTTTAAAAATAATATAAATATTTTATTAAATAATATTAGTTTAATTGAAGAAACTAAGGTTTAAATCTTGTCAAATAATATATGGATAATATCCAAGCTTTGTTATAATAACTTTATGCAATGATGATCTAATACGAGTAAAACCTATTTGAATTCCATACAACAAATTAATTTTTAATACATGATTTTTAAAAATTATTATTTATACATATTTATATATAAATAAATATATATAAATAAACACTTGATTGCTACCATCTAGCCTATCTCTTTCTGAGTATGTAATAGTTTGAACCTTGAACCTCTAGGCCAAAGCCCCAACCATTACACCATCCTTGCAAACTTAAAATTGAACTGGAGTTGAATGGATCTGTGGTACGGATCACAAACCTCAGTTAATTGCCTCACACCAACTCGATTTAGGGTAAAGCATAGGTTTTTATGAGGGGCCCCAATCCCCTCATATTGAGTGGGATTTGAACCTTGAACCTTCCCAAAGAGAGGCCAAAGTCTTTATTTGGAGTAAGCTTACAACTCTAAAACTTGAAATGAAGTTGAATGGACCCACGGTACAGATTGTAGACCTCAATTGGCCACCTCACACCAACTCAATTTAGGGTAAAGCACGAGTTTTTATGAGAGACCCCAATCCCCTCATACTGAGTGGGGTTTGAACCTTGGACCTCCCCAAAGAGAGGCCAAAACCTTTACCACTATAGTAAGCTTGAAGCTTATAAAAAATTGAACCAGAGTTAAATGGACCCACGGTATGGACGGACCTCAATTGGCCATCTCACACCAACTCAGTTTAGGGTAAAACACATGTTCTTATGAGGGGCCTTGGTCCCATCATACTCGGTGGGGTTTGAACCTTGGACCTCTCCAAAGAGAAGCCAAAGCCTTTACCATTGCAATAAGCTTGTAGCTAAAAAATTTCTAATATAATATTGACATAGAGGAGCAATATGATTCTTAGTAATGTTAATAGATCAACATCTTATAATTTATTCTATAATTTGTTTAAAGAGAAAAATACAACTATACCATGACCCCAAAATTCTTAAGCTATCGAGTATATGTGTTAAGACGAGAAATAGCTAAAAAAGTGATGTGAAGTACAACTATGACATAATAAAGGGTCATCCTCTTTGGAGGTATAATGGGGCCATCTTTCCCTTAATTTGATATTGGATGAGATTCAAACAATATACAATATTTTTTAAATAGGTTATATGTGGTTTATATTGGGGGCCACTTCCATCACAATACCAAAATATTACATTTGTCGTAACATACATTTTTAACATGATTTTTTAATTTTTTTCTCTTAAATGTATTTTTCAACTTCCTCGAAGTACTATATTTCCACAATCAACTCCATGATAACATTTTGATTAAGATATAAAATCTCACTTGATCAATTGCCTTTTAAAATTTGAATTTCATCTGAATGAAGGTCAACACCATAATTCCGTAATTTATCTGTTGCTACTCGATTTCCTTTTCTATAGATATGCTCACACTACTAGGAGATTACCTCTAGTAATAGATGATAAACACCAACCATAATATTATTTTATATCCAGTTTCCAATCCACTTTTTTTAATAGCATTGATGATAATTTGTGAGTCCCCCTCAATTGAAATAAATTTCTATCCTTTTTCTGCTATAATTTTAATTCCTATAAGAAGTGCCCTAGCCTCTACATAGTTGTTAGTTAAAGTTCCATATGATTCTGAATAAGTGAGGAGAATTTTATCTTCATTATTTTTAAAAACACCACCTTCACCAACTTTTCCCAATTTTCTTTAGAAGCATCATCAAAATTAATTTTGATAAACCTAATTTTTGGACATTTCTATTTTACCATAGATCAAAGTAGATCCTTTGTTTTAATTTTGTTGTCGCAAATGACTCTTCCATGTATGTTCAAATATTGTAGCCAAGTTATTAGCACCTCTTTTTCTACAATTGAGACTTCCCATGATGAGCACCATATTTGTAGACATTCTCAAGAGAGGCACTCAAAACTTGGGCATGATTTTGATATTTATTTAAAAAAAATCTATTATTCCTTTTTGTAACCACCAAAATGATCTTGCTATCTAATCTATCTATTGCAATTCATGAAATAAGCACAAATGGGAAAACATAAGTTGACAACAAGAAATGAAACAAATATAAAGAATCCCTTTATTAATTTCAATGAAGCCAAGTTATAGATTCTTCCCTCTTAGGGATACCCATTTGATACATCAATTACAATAGAGTTTCAAATCCCTCTCAAGGGTATATGCAATCAAAATGCCTTCCAGGGTGACAAGAACTGCTCTAGGGTGTCGATGACCCTCTTCTCCACGATTAGAGGTATTTTTTGCCTTGCATCCCAAAACCTTGTTAGTCCTATGTGTAATAAACAACAAGAAACATTAAAAATAAAGGAGACCTCTCTTGATGAGGCTTTAAAAGGATATTTGCACAAAATATAACATGATAATCAAGAAATAAATAAAGTGATTTAGTGCATGTAAATTGATCTAAAAAATGATAATCTGCCATTAGAAACATGAAAAAAACTAAGATTTTGGGCTCCTAATTAACAATTGAAGAAGGAAGCGAAAAGATTCGTTATGCCTACACTACAATAATGAAGGAAAATTACAATTAACTCCTAATCTGTCGATCAAATGTCTCTAGAATACTGAATTAAACCTACAAAATGATTAATCTAACCTAATTAAATAGAATGCAAAGCAAAGAATAAGGAGATCAGGGATCACCTGCTGATCGCGGGTTATTCACACAGGGGACACTGTTCACCATGGGTGATAGCCGCGACAGAGACTGAAGTAAGTTTACCCTCCAAATCAAGACCAATTCTCTGATTCTCCTTGTAAAATTGATGGTCAAGGGTTGCCTCTGTGTCCTCTGATATATTTGGCGGTTGAATTGCTCAGTGAGTGCATGGATTTCATAGATTAGCATTTCTTGTCTCTCCTATCCTCCTAGGACCTCCATGGCAATGTGATCTCCAATTGGGTAGCAAAAGTATTCCTCTCAATGCATGTGAGTGGTTATGCAATTCGACAAGGCTTCACTGCTCAATTGATTATGCTTCTCTCTCTCTTTTCCCCAATTCGAAGGGGGATTATATAGCAATTGCCAAGGGCTAGGAGTAGCTTCATGAGGAAGCTAAGATCAATATTGGGTGGTTGAGCTTGTTGGATGGAAGGATCCAAAACCTTCCTCACTCAAACCACTCTAATCCACAACCAATTGGCCATTAAAACTGATTTTGGGTCGGATGAAGGCCAACTGACTCTAAATGTTGACCACGGATGATAGGCGTGGTGAGCACTGCTAACCATGGGTGTCAGCAACGGCTAGCACTGACTAGGCAAAGGTGCCCAAATTGAGTGGTAAAAACCATTGCTATACCTTGGAATCTATCCAAGGTCTTCCATATGGTCTTCTAGCATGTCCCATATGAGTAGTCACCTCGACATGATGTGTTTTAGGTGTCTACAAATACCCCTTTTGAGATGCATTGTGAGATCAAACAACGCTGAGCAAAAATAGACCTCCTAAAATGATATCGTAGGTTACATGATGATCATTAGTCTGATCAACATTAGATGCCCAAGTCCTACAAAGAGGACGCGCATCCTAGAATCATTACTTCCAACTCAGTGAAAGGCTTAATTTGAAAGGGTTTGCACTCATCATCAGACATTCGGGTAGCTTTGGTGCTACAATAGGAGTTAGGCCTATATAACCGAAAGGAGGAGAGCTACAAACAAACTGTCATATATGCTATTTTCCCCAAGAGAAGGGTAAGCTTATGATAGTCTTTGGCAATGATTCATAAGACAAACATAATTTTGACAAGATCTAGGGATCTACAATCAAGGGATCTTTTGTTGACTTTTATTATGATTTGATATTATGACTACCCCCTCAAGCGATGAGTCGATGAGGGTAATGACAATAAATGAAGTGACAAGGTCACTTGACCACTATGAATGATATTGAACAAATTAAGATTTAGCATTTGATTACTTGGCAAGGCCTAATCAACTATGATTGCAACTGTTAATAGTAATTGCCTATTCCACGATGGAGGGGGATTGAAATGAAGCATAGTAATTCCACGATGATGAATTTACCCCAAATGTCCTTATGGTAATTTACTCATCTTGCCGGATTGCATGGATCGCAAGTCGCTACAACCGCAAAGTGTATAGGGTAAATGATTGAATACGAGGCACATTTGACTTTTGATTTATTTGATTTTTTTTGTTAATTTTGAATTGAATTTATTTTATTGGTTGGGAGGTGCGGCGCTCAAAGAAAGGATTTCCATAGCAACGACCTCGGTTGAATGTACTTTGTAATCTCAACCAGTTATTTTGTTTTACCTTATGATGACATTTTCCAATGTCGTTGTGCTTTGTTTGGCTCATTTAGATTATTTTATATTTTTTGATGCAATTCTGGTCTAATGAAAAATTTTATTTTGACCTTTTAAGGCTCTCCAATATGGGATTTGGGAGCATTTATTGTAGCTTGCTGAATGCACCTATCAACTACGGGTAGTGTCCTTGATCGCGACTCAAATCTGCGATCGCAAAACCTTAATTCGGGGACCGCGGTTGTCAGCTGTGGGCCGATCCAAATTCGAAAAGTATATATAAGGTTTTTGCTTTTGAAAAATTTATTATTTACCTGACATTGACAGTAAATTTGAGAGCTCTGAGAGGTAAATATTAAAATTTGACCCGGGATGCTACCAAAAACTTGACCCATTTCACATATTCCACACCGATGGCCGACCAGCCGGAGGCTTTGACCAGTGGAGGAGCCGGTGCCTCCAAGGTAACTCAAAAACCGAGACCACGCTTGTAAATTACTGGATTAAAATTAACCACACTAAGTAAAGGGTAAATGAACCACATTAAATTGTCGATAATGAACCTCACCCTAGCTAGGTTTAGCATAGGTTAGTTTAGGGGGTGGGTTTAATTTTTTTAGGGTTTATTTGGGGAGGACGGGGCCCGAAAAGGGTCTCGCTCCTTAGCCACGGGTGGTAGTCGTGGCTCCCAATTGGAAGATTGGGGGTCACGACTGTCAGCCGCAGTGGGATTTAAATCCCAATGGTCATATTTTTGACCGTTGCATCGACCGTAGTTAGGACCCATGATGCGTAAAATTTAGGAAAATGTTCAAATTTTTTTATTTTTTTTGGATTTTGAGGGCAATTAATGCCATTTAATGCATTTTTGAAGTGCTCTTTTGATTTTTTTTGAAGTTTTTGATCATATTTTTGCATGTTTTTGTGTTTTTATGAGATTTTATGATTTTTTTGTCATTTTTAGGTTGTTTTTAATTGTTTTTCATTTTTACTTTATTTCTGTCACTCAGGCCTTGACTAACAGGGCGAGGGAGAGCGATCTCCTTCGCAACCTGTTCCGCACTCTTACTGGCATGGAGTAGGATTGGTTTGTTGTTGTGGGGTTTGGTTATGTCTTGGACCTCCCCATGATCAGAGTTGACCAATATTACTTGACTACTTTGGCCCGTCATTGGGATGTGCAGACCAACACATTTCACCTACCGACGGGTGAAATGACTATGACTTTGGAGGATGTCTACCGCATCTTCCGCTTGCCTATCGATGGCGAGGCCATCACCTCCTCTCCTACCTCGATGAGGAAGGCTATTTTTGATGCGATCTTTGGCCAGTGGAGCCGTGATGCATAGGGTCGCATCGACCATGGAGGCATCCACGTCTAGGAGTGGTTCTAGGTCGACTTCTTCTCACAGTGGGAGGTTGTGTTTATGCACCTTATCATTTAGATAGTCCTCCCAAACTCTTTAGGTGTGAGGTTCCCCTGAAACCTCTTATCTAGGGCTAGAGAGGTGATGGTAAGTTCAACTAAGTAGCCTCTCATTCTAGCATGGGGGAGTACTCTACTAGCACAAATCTACCATGAGCTATTTCAGATCACGTACCACAATAGTTTGGGCATCGGCTGCAGCATCCTCCTATATATTTGGGGCTGGCAGCACATCTTGATAGAGTGCCCCATCGACTTACCTCTGGAGATCACTATCATTCCTATCGAGTGACAGTGCTACGTAGCCTGCTAGCCCTAGGAGCAGGAGGGATTCAAGAGTAGGTCTCATGTAGGAGACCTAGATCACTACATCGGTTACTTTATGCAGCTTCACCCCGAGCATATACGGTGGTGACCCTACATGGAATGCCCACCCTGGATAGAGGTAGATAGATACCTACGTCGGGCATGCAGAGATAGGTGGATCATCGGTCGAAAGGTCGATATACATGAGTACCAGTTCTACTCTCGCATCTTGAGGTAGTTTGGGATCCATCAGGATGTCCTAGATATGCCTACCATCTATAGATACTTGGTCCTGGAGAGGGACCTAACTTGGCCCCATATTACTCCATTGGGGGATGCTGATGACGACTTTTAAAAGTTAGGCTTGGTAGATGTAGGTACTACTACAAACTACGATGGTTGGTGGTCAGAATTCTAGTGGCATGAAGAGGGTCCACTAGGTCGACCAGCTGATGGGTTCACAATAGAGGGCACATAGGTGGATCCTCATGGGTGCAAGACTCGCCAGTAAATAGAGGGTACATGGGGCACAGGGACTGTAGCAGATGAGGGACCACAAGTAGAGGTAAATGAGGAGGCCTTCAAGGAGGGTGAGGCATCTTTGGACAACAAGGTAGAGTAGCTGAGAGCACAGGTTGCTAACCTCCAGATCTAGGTGGGGAGACTCCGCACCCAACTCCTACATAGGGACACTTCTATTGCCACTATGGAGGTGAAGTTGGCTCATGGGTAAAGGCAGTGGTGCAGATACAAGGAGGAGAGGGCAGCTATCCAAGCATGGGTGACCACAATAAACACTCAGATTATGCATCTCACTAGCAAGCATGATCTATCACAAGCACAACTGAGTGCAGTGACCCTAGAGAAAGATCTACTTAGGGCAGTGAGGGGAGATCCCTCATCCTCATAGGCTATCATGGCACTTCCTACAGCACCATCTACTTCAGTGCTAGTATATTTTGATCCTATGGTCGAGATTAAGAGGCTACACACCCTCGTGGAGGAGGGTAATGATTGGCACATAACAATTGTATCCCGCAATGCCCAGTTGAAGGGCATCATCAGGTTGCTCAGTGGACAGGTGTCGGAGAGGACCACTACCACAGGGTCACACCAGACCAGGACTAGGGAGAAAGGGTATTTGTTCGTTAGCTCTAGTCATAGGATGTGCAATTTTGATAGGACTCATGGTAGCATATCACAAAGGAGCCACAGGGATGGCAGAGGCGATGGCGGTGCCTCATAGACTGGGGGTGCAGGCCCTATCTAGTACAGATCTTTAGAGATGCTATTGTACCATTTTTGAGTGTAAGGTCGAGGACCTACACATATGTAGCCTATGGAAATTTTGATTGTACCCCACTATGATGTACATTTGACACACACACACACACACACACACACACACACACACATATATATATATATGATATGACATTTCATCTCATTACATGTGTACTTTATTTTTGGTATTTTATGTTTTATGTTATGCATATGGATACAATGCGTATATTGATTAGATGCTATATGATGTGATGTATGGATGACATGCACTAGATAGCTATGCTATAGATGCTTAGATGTTTATGAGTTATGTATGCAAATGTACTACTTATGATGGATGCATTATGAATGCCATATTTTGATGTTACATGCATGTATACTTTGCTTTACTTGTATGCATTTAGTTTATACTGCTATGACATAATTTATGCCATGTATGTACTGCATGTATTTCTTTTTGTTTGAATGCTATGTAAATGAACATGTATGCTTTAATCACTTAAAACATAATGTATGCAATATGAGTTTTAAAAATCTAATGGATGACACCACAAAATGTATAACAATCATGGATTGTAGTTGCTTTATATTTATGAATGTTTTGATAAATTGTACACCCGTTTGTGAGATGCAATGATATATGTTTTCTATTCATAAGCTTTTGTAAATTAAAATAATATGTATAATATAATCAATGGTCGTCTAAATATCATTTCTGACATCCATTCGGTATCTAATTATATAGTACAAATAATTCTAATAAATAAACTCTCATGAAAGAAATTGATGTTTTGATGATTGCATTGAAAATTGGTTGTTGCTATTTGGGAATTTTTGAGGTTTACCATGAGACTCAAACACCCTAGTTGACTGATCAAAAGTTGTATACTAACCACACTAGACTTCTGAAACATAAGGCTTTTGCTAGGATAGACCCTAACTGTTCATTACCCCTATGTGTGCACATGAGTATATTAATATAAGGCATAAGCATACCCCCATGTCAGGCATGATTCTTTCAACCCATTGCTAATATTGGGGGTCCACAAATATTTATCCAATCCTAGGTTTAGATTTTAGTTGGACTAGACCACTAGGTGATACAGGACACCTGAGACTAGCTCTTCCACATTCAAACATTGGTCTGCACACAAGCAAAGTGCTAATGTATCAGACATATCGTCATGCGTAAGGTACAGTAGTGCTGACAATTCCATGGATTCAAGTTCACTCCCTTCTTTTCTTCAATTTTTTGGGATACTTGCTCATATAAAGTGATAAAAATCACTGTTTATTTTTGTACTATAGTGACAAGAATCATTGTTTATTTTGTACTTTCCTTTCTTTTTCTTTTTTCTTTTTCTTGAGCAAGGGATTTCATACTGATTTTTATTTTTTTTTACACTTGATCTTCATTTGATCTGACTTT
Organism: Wollemia nobilis; assembly: GCA_028583015.1. Classification (NCBI taxonomy): domain Eukaryota; kingdom Viridiplantae; phylum Streptophyta; class Pinopsida; order Araucariales; family Araucariaceae; genus Wollemia; species Wollemia nobilis. The sequence continues at coordinate 655,217 of JAQPPZ010002146.1, read as the reverse complement.
CTAGGATTTATATTTGATAATTTGCTTCAAAAAATTCCTTTGGGGATTTTGCTTTGGGGAACTATTTCTGGGATATCAATTTAAGATATCGATCTTATGATATCAAAATGGGATATCAATCTGGGATATCGATCTATGATATCGATCTAGGGTATCAATCTGGAGGATTGATCTAGGATATCACTCTGGGATATTTCTCATTTTAACGTAAGCAAGGGATTCTGGGTAGGGAATAAACTTGTCCTTTTGCCAATTGCCAATATTTCTCGTACTGTTTGCATAGAGGGATAAGCAAGAATAAAATTTTTGCCTCAGGATACCTAGTCCTACTTCGTGGCTTTCATATTCCCCTAGTCCTTATTAGGATTGTTTAATTTTTTGATTAGTGATAGGATTCTGATATGCTAAGGGCTATACTAACTAGACCTCAACTACAAAAGCAAAGCAAGCTTTCTATCAACTCTTGAGAAGACCTCTAGGTATGGTTGAATGACCGAAAAACCCTAGTATATTCTTCATAGCAACAATATGGGTTGTGTTGAAAAATACAATAACTCACAAGGGTGATAAATGGATGAAAAATATAGTGCATAGATGCATGATTGAGACACAAACGTGGTGTCATTTGTAAGATTGTAAACACAATTTATTCTAATGCAAGTGCAACGGATGGATATGCCTAATGCAATGCAAAGGTGAAATGCATGGTGAAAATGGGATGCATGATGCAAAATGCAATGCAATGATGAAAATAAAATGCAAATGTTTTTGATTTTTGATATTTTTCCAATTTTTATGGATTTTTAGAAACCCTTGGAGCTTTTGGGATTGACCAAGCGGTTTTGAGAAACCCTTGGAGGCTTTTGAGATTGACCAAGTGGTTTTGAGAAACCCTTGGAGCCTTTTTGGGTTGACCAAGAGGTTTTGAGAAACCCTTGGAGCCTTTTCTAGATGACCAAAGGGCTTACAAATGCCTTTGGAGCATTTTGGGATTGAAAAAGTGGTTTTGAGAAACCCTTGGAGCATTTTGGGATTGACCGAGCGATTTTGAGAAACCCTTAGAGCCTTTTCTGGATGACCAAAGGGCTTACAGATGCCTTTGGAGCCTTTTTAGGATTTAGGCATAAAACACTTTAAGATGAAGGATATTGAGAGGTTCAGGCTCTTCAAATCCTCCAAGTGATGTCAAGTGATATGTCCCAAGTCCAATCTTCTTCGAGATCATATAAGGACCTAACCAGTTAGATGTAAATTTGTCTCGCATTTTTGGTGATAAATTTGAGTTCTGTTGGTTCTCTTTTAGCACAAGATCACCAACCTCAAAGTCTCTTAGATGGACTTTATTATTGTAAGCTCATTTTAAGAGCTCTTGATAAACATGGAGGTGCTCAAGGGCATTCATGTGACGTTCATCAAGTAGCATCAATTGATCTAGGTGAGCTTGTCGCGCAGTGTCATCATCAATGAACTCTTTCAATGCGACGCGCAGCGTTGGAATCTCAAACTCTAAGGGCATAATGGCCTCAGTGCCATATACTAATGAAAATGGAGTTGCCCCAATGGGTGTCCAAATACTAGTCCTGTAAGCCCATAATGCAAGGGGTAGCTGGATGTGCCAATATTTGTGGTGCTCTTGTACCATATTTTTCAATATGGAGACCACTATCTTATTTGAAGCTTCAAATTATCCATTTGCTTACGAATAATATGGAGTCACAAAACTATGTTTGATTCTATACTTAGATATCAAAGCTCTCACAATTTTGTTCTTAAATGACGTTCCATTATCTAAAATTATCTTGGATGGTATCCCAAAATGACTTATGATATTGGTGAGTATAAAATCAACAATATGTGCTCTAGTTGTCGTTGTTAAGGGAATGGCTTCCACCCATTTAGTGAAATACTCAGTAGCCATGATAATAAAAGTATGCCGGCCCGATGATGGAGGAGAGATCTTACCAATGAGATCAAGTCCCCACTGAGCAAATGGTCAAGCCGCTTGAATGGGTTGTAAGGCTTGTGATGGCAGGTGCATAAGATTAGCATGATGCTAAAATTTAACACATTTTCTAAAATACACATTGCAATCCTTCTCCATAGTGGGCCAATAATAACCCATACGAAGGATGCACTTGATGATAGCCATACCGCTAAAATGGCCACCGCACATACCGTCGTGAGCTTACAAAATTGCCCAAGATGACTCTTGGGGCTCAAGACAATGAAGGAGAACTCCATCGTAGCTTCTATGGTACAGGATGTCTACTAACAAGACATACTTTGTCACTTTCTATTTAAATGTGCACTTTGCAACATGCAAAAATCCCTAAGGGATTACACCAAGTCTAAGGAAGTCATGTATTTGTGACGTCCAATTATGATAAGCTTCAGCTTTGATCGACAAGATAACATGTTCCCCCTGTGGTTCTACACTTACAAATGCAGACTGGAAAATAACCTTGTGGTGAATGGTAGTGCCACTCCCCATCGGATCCTATGAGATCAAAGACCCCCAGGATGCTCTCTTGAGAAATTCTCTAGCTCTGTAGAACCACTCATGGTTTGGTTCTACATGAATCATGTTGATTGACTCTTTGTTATCCAATGCTTCATGCTGCATAGCAAAATATGACAATGTTTTACATGGATGGTCATGAAATCGATAGATGGATTCTGAGGGATTAGAGATCCCAAAGATGCCATTGTGTCTGCAAATATATTGGACGAATGAGGGATTGCCTCGATGTCATACCATTCCAATCGAGCTAGATAAATATCAACAAGATCCTTGTAAGCTTTCAATATCGAACATCGACATTGAAATAATCCCTTAACTTGGTTCACAATGAGAAGGGAATCACCAAAGATATTTAGCCTTTTTATCTTCATGGCAACAGCTATTTGGAGACCCAAAATTAGGGCTTCATATTCAGCATTTTTGTTAGTGCAAGGAAAGTCCAACTTGAATGACAAGGGCATTGGAGCTCCTTGTGGCGTGAAAAACACTATTCCTGCACCATCCCCTTGCTCACACTTCGAACCATCAAAGAATAAGGTCATATCAGCTTTGTTGTCTGGTTCTTTGAGTTTGGGTGCTTCTGATAAGGCAAAGACTACATCATCAGGAAGCTCTATGGTGAGGGGTCTACTATTTTTGAGAGGCACCTCAACCAGTTGATCCACTATGACTTGTCCCTTAATGGACTTTTGGCTTATGAATTCCAAATAAAATTTTGTCAGTAGCATGATCCACTTCATAGTACATGTATTATGATATGTCTTGCTCATCATATACTATAAAGGATTTTGTTTGGATATGACATATGTCGTATGACTCAACATATAGTGTCGCAATTTCTTTGTAGCGAACACTACTGCTAAACATAGTTTTTCAACGTATGCATATCCGAGCTCATAACTCACCAAGGTTTGGCTAATATAATATATGGCCTATTCTTTATCTTGCACATTCTTTTGGGCTAACATGGTTCCCAATGCAAAGTTGGTTGCCAATATATATAGAAAAAATGGCACATCTAGCCTTGGTGGAGCTAGCACTGGTGACATCACCAAGTATTGCTTAATCTTAGCAAAGGTTGCTCGACAATCCTCGTCCCAATTGAATGGGACCCCCTTGTGTAGCAATCAATTCATGGGTCGATATTTATCCAATAATTATGTGATAAATCACTTTATGGATGCTACTTTGCCCTGAAGGCTTCTTAATTCTTTGATGTTTGTGCGGGGATGCATTTCTAAAATAGCCTTGGACTTTGCTTGGTCAACTTCGATGTCTCATTTTGAAATGATGAATCCAACAAGCTTTCTTGAATTTATGCCAAATATGCACTTCTTAGGATTCAACCTGACATTATGCTCTATCAGGCAATTGAAGACCTTCTTCAGGACCTTCGCATGCTCAAAACACAATAATGACTTTTCCAATAAGTCATCAATGTAATCTTCTAAGAATTTATGCATATAGTCATGAAAGATATATGTCATAGCCCGTTGATATGTGGCACCAACATTTTTAAGGCCGAATGGCATAACTTTATAGAAAAATATCCCCCATGGTGTTATAAACATAGTTTTATGTTGGTCTTCAAGCTTAATCCGAATTTGATTGTAACCAAAAAAATCATCCATTAAGGAGAGCATCTCATGACCTACAGTGGCATCTACAAGAGCATCGATATTCAAAAACGAAAATGAATCCTTTGGTGTTGCTTTATTTAGGTCTCTAAAATCCGTACAGATACGGATCCTTCCATTAGGTTTTCCTATAGGCACCATATTGGATACCCATTTCGGATAGTCGATGGAGATTACAAACTCTACATCCAATAAATTTTGCAACTCATCCTTAACCATTAAGGCTACTATTGGATGCATCTTCCTGAGTTTTTGCTTGACTAGCTTATTTGATAGATCTAGCAAAATGTTATGAGTAACCAATTTTGGATCTAGACCCGACATGTCTTTGTAATTCCAAGCAAAGAGATCAGGTCTCTCTCTCAATAGAGGGATGAGGTTGGCACGCTCATCAGGAGTCAAAGTCTCCCTAAATTTAACCTTCCTTGGATTGGTGGGATAATTACTAATATCCACTTCAAAGGTTTCCTCTATTGACATATGGGATCCCTCCTCAAGTTGATGAGGCATAGGGATCAAGTGGATGTCATCTGCTAGGTTTATAGGTTCCTCATTGGAAGCATCCTCAATATGATAGACATCATGTGCACAGCCTAGCACAAAATGGAAAGGTTGCAACATTTCTTCATTAGGTAAGAAATCTTCAGACTCTAGAGGTGAATCAACATGATCCCAATCAATAGCATCTACATTTAGATGCAATGGTCTAGAAAGATCGGCTAGATTGTGGAGTGGAGTGGTCAAATAAATTGAGATCATGTTGATGGAATGAATCATGTCTCCAGGACCACGTGCAAGTGACTCAACATTAGAAAAACTACCATCCCTGAGATGTGGTTCTAGGGGTATGGGGGTCTTTGGATCCGATCTATGAATAGATGATTGTATGGGATCACTAGGCTCAAGGAGCTACGTGTACGTTGGTGGATTAGGAAATACTATGTGGTAGATCACATTAATACTCGGTGGTCTCCCTCTAAGGCGAGGATGGAGATTGATCTCTCTGTGCAAATACTTTGTAGTGTAAGGTGCATTACGATGGCATAAGTATGGAGGTCCTAAATAGGATCTCTCCATCTCATCCTTGTCATCACTATCATAATAGAGACCTTCACCACTACCAACTAGAATTAGGATATTAGGAAGATGAGGTCCCATGTATGCCCACACCCGATAATTGATGTCGCTCATGAAGGATTGATCATATTTGATGATTGTTTTCTCTAATAATAGATGACATAAATTACAAGGGCACAGATAGGTTGCCTTAGTATTGTCCTCATATAGCTCCCTATTTGAGGACTCATTGTCATCATCACTCTCATGTATGCAACTTGGTCCACCTATCTCGTAGATAGACTTTGCTGTATCCTCGTCAGAATGATATTCTAACTTGAAGTTTATCACTAAATCATCATTATGAACCTGCATACCTATGTCATCGATTGCATCATGGATTTTTTTACCCAAGTCTTCTCTTGGTATATGATATGGACCGGTCCCCACCAAGATATCCTCATGATATGTCTCGGGTGGTTCTATAGTGACATACGACACTATCCGGTTATCCCTCTGGAACATAGAAGGATTAGGGTGATAAGGATTGAAGTCAAATTCACCCCCTAGACTGAGGTACAGGCGATCCAAATATGCCGTGAGGAGTTCATCCTGTCCTCCACTATAAAATCCCAACCCGAACGTATCATTAGGTAACTGATACTGTAATTCTATAGGCCTCTTATGCCCCTGCTCAAATAATTTGAGATCGTAACCATGCCAATGGTAACACTCTAAGCATCCCATGGCATAGTATCGGTTAGAAAGATAATGAACATTCATAGTGAACGGTTCATCATCATCCTCATCCATGGATATGGAAGATGTAAATTGGTCTAGCCCTCCATAGATGAAGTTGGTTTGGTTAGGTGGTACCCCCAATAGTTCCACCATTCCTATGGGAAGGCGATGGGCTCACGGTCGGCTCATGTACTATGTAGTCTTGATTATAGGCATGAACATCACATTTTGTAAAATATATTCCCCTAATATGAGATTAACCAAATGGACGGTCACCTGCGGTGCAGATGACCCTGCTAAAGATGTAGATGAAGCAAACTAAGGTGCATTTTCGACTCCTTTTTGAACTTCCTCTACTTCCATGGGAGTAGGGGCTTCAACAATAAATGGCTTGGGCATTTGCTTTATCTTCTTTTCACCCACCTTTTATTTCAACTTCCTATCATCCCACTATATCATGGATGTAGTTGGTCTAATAGAAGTAGTCGTCGTGTGCTTCGATCATTGAGATATGGACATTGTAGGCCTAGCACACATTTCTTTGATCTTACCACTTGGATATTTGATTGGCGATGCTGGCTACATATCTATGTGCATTAAAGGGAGCACAAATTCTCCTGATAAATTTGCTAGATCCATGTATTTAAAGGGTTCTTCATCCAAAGGCACCATGTGAACCTGTCTCTCATGAATGCATTTGATACACTAGTGTAGAATAGAAGGGACAAAATGCATTTATCTGATCCAAGGCCTCCCCAAAAGTATATTATCCTGCATAGCACCTTCGATTATATGACACATCACTGGGATGGTCTTTAGTCCTACCTGGATAGGTAAAACTATAGTACTGACCGTTGAGAATAATACATCATTGAAATATCTCAACATGAAGGTAGAAGGGATGATATGCATCTTGGGTAACTTTAGGTGAGTTAACACCTTGGTATTTATGATATTGATCGATGACCTCATGTCAATCAAAACCTACTTGAACAGTTTGTGATTCACACACACAATAATATGTAGCGGCGGGTCTGCTATAACAATGGAAACTATCTTGACTTCGTGGTCATGAAATTGAATGATCGGTTCTTGACACTATTGCACGTGCCCCACAAAGTATGTAAATGCTTTGGGATCCTGATGCTACACTTCTATGGATCTTAAGATGTCCATGAGCATCTCCCTGTGCTTAGGATACTACTGAATTAGCTTATAAATTGATAACTTTTTTGGAGTTGTCTGTAGGTTTTGAATCAACCTACTCATGATGGTCACCACCGGTCTAGTTGGTGGGCTAGGCACATACTAGGCTGGCCTTAGAGGGGGCATAGCTTGGACTCTAATAGGCACTGGAGATTAATTCAATTGTTCATACATCACATTTCTTGTGACAACGTTGACCATCCCGACGAACCCCTAGGTTGGTGGTTCAATGCGTACTTGGTTGACTTGGCCAACATTATTATTTAGCGCCTCATAATTTTGTAGAGGATTTTTGTAAATCCCCATATTTTGATTGTCAGGTGCTTGTGGGTTTTCAAAAAGAAGCGTACCTCTCTAGATCATATTTTGCACAAGATGTTTGAAAGACCAACATACCTCGATGTCATGGGTTAGCCTTTAGGCTTAGGTTGGTTAGGATCCATCATCTTGACTTCGGGTAAGTTTATAGCCTTAGCCTCGTATAACTGATGAAAAATTGAAGCCAACGACTCTAATAACTGAGTGAATATGTGAGTTGGGCATTGTTCCTTATTTGTACCCTTGTAATTGTTGTTGTGCTACTCATACTACATAGGTGGAGGTTGGGCTTGATAATTTTGTTTTTGCTACCCTTTTTCTCCTTTTTAAAGGTTCAACACCACCTGATTAACATGGGCCAATTTGGCTTGATGTCTCTCAGTGCTTTTCTTGTGTCCCTCCTTATTATTCCTGAGCTTCAAGTTACCCTCTTTTAACTTGATGTCCTCAATCGCCTTGGCTTGTTCCAAAGCCTCTTCGAATATCTGGTATTGTTGCAACTGTAGCAATAATGAAATGTGCTTGGCACAAATATTTGTGAATATTCTTGTTAATTTAGAGGATGGGATGGAGAAAAAAATATTTGCCAACCACCAAAAAGGCTCTTTCTATCTAATCTATCTATTGCAATTCACAAAATAAGCACAAATGGGAAAACATAAGTTGACAACAAGAAATGAAACAAATATAAAGAATCCCTTTATTAATTTCAATGAAGCCAAGTTATAGATTTGTCCCTCTTAGGGATACCCATTTGATACATCAATTACAATAGAGTTTCAAATCCCTCTCAAGGGTAGATGCAATCAAAATGTCTTCCAATATGACACGAATTGCTCTAGGGTGTCGATGATCCTCTTCTCCATGATTAGAGGTATTTGTTGTCTTGCATCCCAAAACCCTTTTAGTCCTGTGTGCAATAAACAATAAGAAACATTAAAAATAAAGGAGGCCTCTCTTGATGAGGCTTTAAAAGTATATTTGCACAAAAAATAACATGACAATCAAGAAATCAATAAAGTGATTTAGTGCATGTAAATTGATCTAAAACATGATAATCTACCATTATAAACATGAAAGAAACTAAGATAAATCTATCTAAGCTCCTAATTAACCAATTGAAGACATGAAAGCATGAAAAATATTCGTTATGCCTACACTACTATATTAAATGAAAATTGCAATTAGCTCCTAATCTGTCAGTCAAATGTCTCTAGAATACTAAATTAAACCTACAACATAATTAATCTAACCTAGTTAAACAAAATGTAAAGCAAAGAAAAAGGAAATCAGGGATCACCTGCTGACCGTGGGTCATTCATGCGGGAGGCACTGTTCACCATGACTGATAGCCGTGACAGAGACTGAAGTAAGTTTGCTCTCCAAATCAAGGTCAATTCTCTGATTCTCCTTGTCAAATTGATGGTCAAGGGTCACCTCTGTGTCCTCTAATAGATTTGGTGGTTGAATTGCTTAGTGAATGCATGGATTGCATAGATTATCATTTCTTAGCTCTCCTATCCTCCTAGGACATCCATGGAAATGTGATCTCCAATTAGGTAGAAAAAGCATTCCTCTCAATGCATGTGGGTGGTTATGCAACTCAACAGGGTTTCACTGCTCAATTTATTATGCTTCTCTCTCTTTTTTTCCCAATTTGGAGTGAGATTATATAGCAATTGCCAAGGGCTAGGAGTAGCTTCATGAGGAAGCTAAGATCAAGACTGGGTGGTTGAGATTGTTTTATAGAAGGATCCAGAACCTTCCTCACTCAAACCTCTCTAATCCATAACCAATTTGCCATTGCAACCTATTTTGGGTCGAATGAACGCCAACTGACCTTGAGTGTTGATTGTGGATGATAGGCGCAGTGAGCACTGCTAACCATGGGTGTTAGCAATAAATAGCACTGACTAGGAAAAGGTGCCCAAATTGAGCATCAAAAACCACTGCTATACCTTGGAATCTATACAAGGTCTTCCATATGGTCTTCTAGCATGTCCCATATGAGTAGTCATCTTGGAATGATGCGTTTTAGGTGTCTACACTTTCAAGCCATAGATTACAACAAATAATGACAATGCCAATCCTCCAAAGAATACATAATGCTTTAGCTTTGAAATTATTTATCCAACATTTTATCAACTCTTTCATTGTTGATGGAGCTATCCAATATATTTTCATATTTTAAAAAATAACCCCAAATGGTGTGAGCAAATAGATAATGAAGAAGTAAATGGTCTAACATTTCTAAATCCTTCTCACATAATACATATCCAAAGGGTACATAATATCCTCTTCTTTATAGACTCTTTCCCGTAAGAATCTTACTTTGAACTGCTAATCAAAGAAATGTTGAGGCCTTAGGGAGAGCCTATAATGACTAAACGTTCTTTCAAGGAAAATATTTGGGAGAAGGAAATTTTGTTTGTTTTAAATTCTCATATCCCAACTTGACCGAGTATCCACCATCCTTTGATAAATTCCACACCAACTCATATTTTCATGTAAAAATTAGCAAATAAAACTCTCGAAGCATCTTTTGAAGTTCATTTACAATTTGTTTGAGTTCCTCTCCTTCAACCAGGTTACTAAAAGAAATCCATGATTTGGAGTTTTTGCTCATAATAATATAATATTTGACCTTTGGACCTTTACATGCTAGGCATGCTTGAGCCAATGGTTTCTATTTTGAGTAAGATATTAGAGGATATGGCTTCAACCAAGCATCATACCAAAAATTTGTATAACTCCCCTCATTGGCTGACCATATAATATGTTTCTTTATCAATTGCAAACTCTCTTTTATAAAGTTCCATGTTGACAATCCTTTGGATAGAGTTTTTTTCCTAAACAAATTCATTGCATCAAGATAACCTATATATTTTTGAAGTAATATTTTTAACCAATTCTTTCCTTGATCTCTGAATAATCTACATCCAAGATTTGCTCTTGTTAGGTTGTGGAGTTTGATATTGGCTAAAATTAAGTTTTTTTTAATTGTATAAAGAAAAAGAAAAGCAAAAAGCCCAAAAAGCAAAAATCCAAGAAAGCAAAAAGGATAAAAAAGATAGATTTAAAGATAAAAAAAACATGGTCTATGGTTAAAAAACTATTGTAATAATTCTATATATTTGAGTATCTTGTTTATGGGAAGTGCATAGGATTGTGCATCTCTTGTAGAGAGAGTAGGAAGCTTGGTATAGAGCTTGATGCAAGGGTGTTTGCATGTTAAATTACTGTTAGAGTAATTGTGTGGAGATACTGGTGTTTTGAAGAGGAATTTGCAGCTGGTTGTGTTACAGGATTAATTCCTTCAAAGAATGTATTGGTGTTAATACAAAGGATTGGTGTTGGGTGAACCACATTATATGCTATGTTTTATCTTGTCTTACATATTTATGTTCTTCTATGATGGTTAATAATTTCTACTATTACTAATTAAGTTGCTTGCTTCAAGAATTCATTTTATTTATATAGTGAATCCTAAAAATTGGTATCAAAGCGAGGTAGGGATTCAGGATTGAGTGGGAGATTAAATTGAGTGGGAGCCATGGCAGAAGAAAGGAAGTTCAGAGTGGAAGTATCAGCTATGGAAGATGCAAAAAGAGTGTTGGCATTGCGGTAAGAAGGGGCATCTGAAGAAAGATTATTGGTCTCGGAATGGAGATGGAGGAGAAGCAAACATAGCAGATGAAAAAGAGGATTTGATCCTTTCAACAGTGGGAACTGGGAGACATGTCCAAGAATATGGACATGGCTCAGGATTTATTGTATGATTTTTTAGGATGGAACACATAATATGGTTATAGCTTTGGATCATTGCGACCCCAAGTCCCTAAGTTGGAAGGTAATTCCACAATCGAGGAGTGTGCTTTCAAAGCTAATGGCAAAGCCATATTATGTGTGTGCATGCTATGGGTCATCCATAGTATGTAGATCTTGCCATGGTGGTGATATTTTATTCACCATGATACAAAGTAATTATGAGGATGTTGTTATTATCACTAATTTGTGGTAGAGAGATTGTGTGTTGCTTGTTGATCATAGGATAAAAGTGCATGGATGACACTAGTTCGGTGTGATGGTTTAGAGCATGGTTACAACAATCTGGAGGAGTTGACATTCCTTGTTTGGCTTAAAGATGTTCTTTGGTGGATGCAACAGCGGTAGAGTTGTTGTGGATCAGTCTCCAAGTGGGATATTGTTAGGTTGTGGAGTTCTATCTTTGCTAAAATTAAGTTTTTTCTAATTGTATAAAGAAAAAGAAAAGAAAAAATCCCAAAAAGCAAAAAGGATAAAAAAGATAGAATTAAAAATTAAAAAAACATGGTCTATGGTTAAAAAAAGTATTGTAATAATTCTATATATTTGAGTATCTTGTTTATGGGAAGTACATATGATTGGGCATCTCTTGTAGAGAGAGTAGGAAGCTTGGTATATAGCTTGATGCAAGGGTGTTTGCATGCTAAATTACTTTTAGCGTAATTGTGTGGAGATGCTGGTGTTTTGAAGAGGAATTTGTAGCTAGTTATGTTGCAGGATTACTCCCTTCAGAGAATGTATTGGTATTAATACAAAGGACTGGTGTTGGGTGAACCATGTTATATGATGTGTTTTATCTTGTCTTGCATGTTTATGTTCTTATGTGATGGTTAATAATTTTTGCTATTACTGATTAAGTTGCTTGCTTCAAGAATTTATTTTGTATATATAGTGAATCCTAACAACTCCTAATGCCAAATTCATAAGTTTGCAATTTCGCGAGCCTGCGCCTCCAATTTCCTTTCCTTTACAAACCCTATCCCACTTATAGAGAGGAAACCTAAATTTTCCCTCACAACCTTTCCATAGAAAGTCTCTTTGAATTTTATCAATTTCTAATGCAATACTTGTTGGTAGTCTTGAAAGTGACATCATATAAATAGGAATAGATTTCAAAGTCGTATTTATGAGTTGTAGCCTTCTTGCCATGGTTAAGAACTTACTTTTCCAACCCACCAAACAAGCTTTCATTCTATCCAAAAAAGAGATCCAAAGCTCCTTTTTGTTTCCTTTATCAGACAAAGGAATACACAAGTAGGTTGATGGATATTTTTCAATTTTAAACCCTAAAATATTCATAATAATTTGTTGTAAATCTAGGGCAGTATTAATGAAAAAAATCTTAGATTTTGAAGTATTTACCAATTTTCCAGTAGCCTTCTCATAACATGATAATATTGATTTAAACTCCATGGCCTCACTGACTAAGGAATGGTCCAAAAGAAAAGTATCATCAAAAAATTAGAGATGAGATTTAAAGGGACCATTTTTTGCAACTTGAATACCCTTGATTTTTCCTTCCATTTTTACCTTTGAAAATGCTCTCCCTAATGATTTCGCTAGAATAATGAATATATAAGGAGAAAGAAGATCACCTTGACGAAGTCCACGAGATGACTTGAAGTACCCAAAAAGAGAACCTTTTTTCAAAATAGAAAATTTGCAGTGCTATAACAACATTTAATCCACTCACACCAACTATAATCAAAGACAAAATTTCTAATATTAGCATGTAGAAAATTCTATGAAACCGTATCATATTTCAAAAACATACTTGGTTTTTTCATGAAATATCTAATTTTCAAAAACATACTTGGTTTTTTATGGAATGAAGAGAATGTATTACCTCTTATGCAATCATTATAAGAATTTGTTTATCCTGAATAAAGCCATCTTGTTCCTTTGAGATAAAATATCCTAGAATACCCTTCAACTTGTTTGCCATAATTTTTGAAATGATCTTATAAATCATATTACAAAAGCTTATTGGATGAAAATTATTAAAATATATTATGACACCTTTCTTGGGAACCAAGGTAATAAAAGTAGCATTGATATCACTTATTATAGCCTTCCTTTTTCGGGCCTCTTCAATTGCATCTAACATATCACTCTTCAAAAAATCCTAAATTTTTTGAAAGAAAATTGTAAGAAATCCGTCGGGGCCAGGTGCCTTGTTAGGATGGAAAGAGAAAATTGCTTCATGGAGATCCTCCATAGATATCTTCTTCATCAAGCTTTCATTTTATCCCTGAGTGATAATTGATGGAATATTTTGTAGAAGTTTTCTTGTGCCTTATTATCTTGCCTAGAATTTGACAAAATATTTTTAAAATAATTTATTGCTTTCTTCCTTATATCTTCTTCGTCCTCAATATTTCTTCCATCTGGAGTTATAATATTTTTTATATGATGAATAGAAAATTTTATTTTTGTTGTAACATGATTTTTTTTGTATTTCTATCTCCTTCCTTGATCCATTTCTCTCCATATATTTGGAACCAATTTGACTCCTTTTTCAATGCATCATGATAATCATAAAGTAATTATTTTTATTTCACATAAGAATCTTGGTCCATTCCATTAATTTCTACTATCTCTTGTAGATTTTTAAGCTTGAATTCAATTTATTTAAAAACAATACCAAAATATTTGACATTCCATATCTTCATTTGCTACATACACAATCCTTCAACTTTTGATTCATCCCACCATAACATAACCACCTAGGAAAAATCAAGGTCTTGGAGCCACATAGGATGGAAGCGAAATGGCTTTGGATGACCATTGTTAGGTGACTCACAAGTCAAAAGAATGGGTTTATGATCCGATCTTGCTCACAATAAAATATTTGTAGATATTTTATACTTTGTTTGTAACCATTTATTGGATAACAAGAATCTATCCAATATTTTTGCTATATGATTTTTCCCAATGCATCTATTATCCCATGTGTATTGAAAGCTTGAGGAACTAACATCCCAAAGGTCATTTGAATTGACAAATGTAGAATATTGCATTGATTTAGACTATTCTAGAATGCCACCCTTCTTTTCCAAATGAGATATAACAGTATTAAAATCACCCCAAAAATCCATAGATCATAATGAATCATCATTGTATTTGACAAGGAGTAACTATAGTTGGAGTATATACATTTATAACCCCAAATTTGATGTTTTCCTCTTTCCTACAAAATAATCCAACAACCCAATTACTTTTTTCTTCTAATAGTTGTCCATCCCATTTGTATTTGTCCCATATTATTGCAATACTACCTGAAGCTCCTATAGAAGAAACTCCTAAACAATCACCTGTATTCCAAATCTTCTTAAAAGTATCCTTACATTCCTCACTGCTTAATTTTATTTCTTGTATTAAAATAAACTCAGGGCTATAACAACATATTATTTCCTTAATAGCTTTTTTTTAGGGGTTTTATTCATATCCCTAATATTCCATGATATCATTTTCATCGTCAATACTTTTTATTTTTATTAGTGATCTTAGTCCCACTTCTTGTTAACACCTATGATATTTTTATTTGGCTTCCCAAATCAATATTCTTTTGAGTTTCTTTTTCTCTTAGTTCCTGCTTTGATGGTGTTCCTGTCCTTCTTCCATTCTCTCCAACACTCAAATTTATCAATTTCTTCCATTTTTTATATTGTTCAAAATGAGACTTATCTTCTAAATATTTATGTTTCCCTAAAGACTCTAAAGTGCAAGGAATATCCTCATTAGCATTTTATTCTTTCTGTTGTCCTAAAAACTCTAAACTGCATAGATGATCCTCCATAGTCATCACTTTCTTATGTTGGCATGAAAACCCTAAATTTCCTTGGATATCCTCCATAAGATTTTCTTTACTATACTGCTCTTGAAAACCTAAAGTGCAAGGAATAAACTCTGTACTACTTTAATTTTTATTTTATTGTAAGGAGAAGATTTTAATATACTTGAGGATAATAAAGGCGATTTACCTATATTAAGCTTGATCTCCTTCACCTCATTTACTTTAAAATTCATCTCCCCATCTTCCTTATATTAAAATTTGCCTTTCCCTCTTCCTTTGAACATTTAGATCCTTCTATATTTGAACTTACACATATTATTTCCTCATCCTCCATATCATTTTTTTCTTCTAATGGCTGATTTGAGTGAACTATAATGACCTTTGCCATTTGATGATGTAGAAGGATTTTTCTAGCTACTTTTTTAGGAGTGGAAAATCCTTGATTTGACCTAGCTTCTCCTATGATATGGTCTCCTTGTTTCAAATTGAAACTACCCTCATGCCCAAAAAAATCCATCTCTTCCTCCATTTTCACTTTGGAGTCTCTTGTCATGTGCCTAGTTTCATGACATTTATGACATCTGAATGCAATGTTTTCATAATCCACTTGCTGATCCCATTATCTTGATTCATATTTAATCCTAATCGACTGTGGTAAAGGTTTAGAAATATCCATGGAAACACATATTTGAGTGTATACCACATGCCTTCTCTCCTTAGTAGTTCATTCCTCTCAGATGAATTCACCTAGAGTATTACCAATGTTCTTCAAAAATTTCTTATTGATGAGTTGATGAGTTGATAAGGAAGTCTAAGAAGCCTTTTAATAGTTTTTGTGTCCACAAAAAAATTCTCACTCCAAGGTCTTAAATATAATGTATCTTTACCCCTAAACCACGAGCCTCCATCCATTATTTTATCCTTTATTTTTAAATTGGAGAAAATAATGAGGAAAAATCCTTTTGGAAGAAAATTCATGGAGTAATTTGAATTCAATCCCCACTTCCACTTTATCCAATTTTAAATCTTAGAAAAACCTAGCCAATATCTATGAAACTTACACATTAACCCTATGCTTTAAGAATCATTATATTATGCTCAATCATCTCATCCTTGATAATCACTTCTAGTGTAAAATTTTCTTCCTAGACTGGGTTTTCCATAGATTCTCTCTTCCTCTTATTACTAGCTAGGTCATACAAACTTCCAACTTGGCCATTCATACTTTCAGTAAGGACTTTCATAAATGAATTTCTTTCCATGTTACCTAGATTTTTCAAATGAATCCTTTAAATTATCCTAAGATATAGAACAAGAAGTGGCACTTTTTACTTTATCACACTTTGTTTTCTACTTTTTTCTTTCCTGCTCACACTTCCTCCTCACTCCCAGCTTGCACTTGCACTCGCTTTTGGTTGCACTCACTCTTGGATCACTCACACTCATTTTTGGCTGCACTTACTCTTGAATCACACTTGCACTCGCTATTGGCTACACTCACTCTTGACTTGCACTTGCACTCTTATTTTTGGATGCACTCACTCCTAGCTCATGCTTGCAGTCACTCTTGACACACCCAAATTACCCTCTTACTATTATTTCTAACTGCAATCATTCTCAACTCATGCTCACACTCACTCTGAGTTGCACTTGCTCCCAGCTCATGATCGCACTCACTTTCAACTACATTTACTCTTGATTGCACTCACTTTTTTCTTGTGCTCACACTCGATTCTAGTTGTGTTAACTCTTAGCTGCACTCACTCCTAGCTTACACTCACACTCTTGTTTCTAGCTGCACTCACTCTTGGATTGCACTCACACTCTTATTTTTGGTTGCACTCTTAACTTACACTTACACTCTTATTTATGGTTGCACTTACTCCCAGCTCATGCTTGCACTCACTCTTGGCTACCACGCTTGATTATGGTCATTGTAATTGGTCTTGTGATATTCAAACAATATACAATTAAGATGTTCCAAGAAACACCCGCAAAGGCTAGGTGGATTGGTAAGTGCTAGTATGGATGGGCACTTACCAAGAAGACACCCAGGTTCAAACCTTGGGGGAAGCCTGTTACAAAGGTAGTAGTCTGATCCAAATCCATTGAGTGTGCACTAGACTGATGATGATAATACAAATCTTGAGCACCCAATGGTCCATTTCACATCAGGCTATAAAACAACGAGGTGGAATATCGTTTGAACCCTACAATTTTTAGCTATTAAAAATAGTATGGTTGTAACAAACTCTCCTTTCAAGCCAAATAAAATTATCTTTCAAGAAACAATTATTTTTTATTGTTAATTGGATATGCTTATATAAAAGTTTATTGTAATTTGTAAAATTTATTTATTTAGCTTGATTACTATTGATGAGCACTAGATATGCTCATATTTTTGTATATGTACTAATGGTTTTTGCGTGACAATATATAATGAGTTGTATATTTTTATGAAATTGTAACCACCAAAAAGGCTCACACCCGATCTAACTATTGCAATTGAAGAAAGATACACAAATAGGCATGCATAATTTGATAACAAGAAATAACATGAATACAAGGAATCCTTTATTAATTTCAATGGAGTCAAATTACAGATTCGTCCCTCTTAGGGATACCCATTTGATACATCAATTACAATAGTGTCTAATCCCTATCAAGGGTAGGTGTGATCAAAATGCCCCTCAGGGTGACACGAACTGCTCTAGGGTGTCGATGACCCTCTTCTTCACGTTGAGGAAGGAATTGGATGCTTTATCTCTCCTTCAAATCCTGTTCCCTATGATCAAGAAACAACAAGAAGCAATTAGTAACAAAGGAGGCCTCTCTTGATGAGGCTTTTGGAGGAATCTTGCATAAAGAATAGCATGAAATCAAGAAAGCATTTAAAACTATCAATCTATGCAAGAAATGAGGAGATTGTAATATAGCATGTAAAGAAATCGTTAGACAAATAATGCATGGATCAGATAACAAAATAGAAGCATAGAGGTGCATAAAAGATCCAAAAATCTCCTAATTAATGCAAAACATAAACTATCTATTCTAAGCTAATTCCTACGGTCAAAATTCTTCTAAACTATAATTAAACCTAAGAAATGATTAATCTAACCTATTTAACCGGACATAAATGAAAAGAGTAAGGTGATATGTCACCTGTTGCAAACCGTAGCTCTGGTGAGCGGTCTGCACTATGAACCATGATTGACAGCCATGGTTTGACCTCTGATAAGTTTACCCTCAAAATCAGGGGCAGTGGGCTCAATCTCCTTGTCCAAATTGATGTTCAAGGGTCACCTTCATTGTCCTCAGACTGATTTGGCGGTCAATTCGATGTGAAGGGCCTTCGTTTGCTCGAATTTGCGTTTCTTGATCCTCCTAAGCACCTAGGGCATCCATAATGCAATTCATCATGAATGGTGGCAAAAGGGTCGAGGATTAAGTGCAATAGCTCTATCTCTTAGTATACTCAGTTTGAGTGTACAATTTTCTAGGGCTTCACTGCTCAAATATCCAATGCTTGCTTCTCTTTTTCTCCCCATTTGGAGGGGGTATTTATAGCATGCCCCTAGGGCTAGGGGTGGCTTCATGGAGAAGCCAAGACCAAGAAGGGTGGTTAGGATAGTTGGGATGGAAGCCTCTGGAATATTTCATCCTTCAACTACCTTCTTCTAGATATTTTGGCCATTCCAACCAATTTGGCTCGGATGGAAGGCCTAACTGAACTTCAGTTAAGACCGTAGGTCACAGTTGCGGTCCAGACTACAGACCATAGGTGTCAACCATGGTTTAGACTGGAGACCATAGGTCTGGGCTACGGTTCAGACTGATTAGGCCAAAGTGCCTAAATTGAGTGGTTAGAACCACTGCTCTATCTTGGAGTCTATCCAAGATCCTCCATATGGTCTTGTAGCATGTCCATATGAGTAGTCGCCCTCGACATGACGTGTTTTAGGTGTCTACAGATGCCCCTTTTGAGATGCGTTGTGAGATTGAACAATGCTGAGCAAAAATATACATCCTAAAATGATGTCTAAGGTTCTATGATGATCATTAGTCAGATCAACATTAGATGCCCCAGGTCCAACAAAAGGACGCGCATCTTGGAATCATTACTTCCAACTTGTGAAAGGCTTACATTTTGACAAGTCTGCCCTCGTCATCAGACGTTCGGATAGCATCAATGCCAAGTATGGGTATCTTCTGACCCATAAATTCGAAGGATGAGAGTTACAAACCAATTATCATATTTTTTGTTTGCCCCAAGCAAAGGGGGAAGCTTATGATAGTTGTTGACAATGATTCACAAGAATGAATGCAATTTTGACAAGATCAGGGGATCTACGATCTCAGGGATCTTCTACTGACTTTGATTATGATTATGAAATTATGACTACCCCCTCAAGCGATGAGTCGATGAGGGTAATGACAATGTATGAAGCGATGAAATCGCTTGACCATAATGAATGATCTTAAACAAATTAAGATTCGAGCCTTTTAATGCCTTGGCTAGGCCTAGTTCAGCTTATGATTGCAACTCTTAGTAGTATTGGCACATTTCTATCCCATGGAGCAGTCAGGCTACAATAGCCATCTTAAGGAATCAAAATGATACAAATGCAATTAGACTTGTGTTGAATCATATTTGTCGATGATTTGCTGAAATATGTCATAAAAGAAATGACAATTTTACCCCAAATGTCCTTATGGTGATTTACTCATCTTGTCGGATTGCATGGATCGCAACTCGCTGCAACCGCCAAGTGTATAGGATAAATCATTGAATACGAGGCGCATTTGGTTTTTAATTATTTGATTTTTTTTGTTTTAATTTTGCATGTATTTGATTGGTCCTGGTGCTTTTAACATCACCAAATTTACAATTTTAATCATTGATTTTGAATTTTTATCCGATGGAAGTCATTAATTTGCTCTTTTAGACCTTCCCACGGTGGGTTTTGAGTGCATTTAATGCTAGTTGTGGACCGTAGGTACGGTCTATGGTTTACATTTCCAAATTTTGGGAACCATGGGTCAGACCTACGGGCAAAAAACCCTAGTTCCAGAATCGTAGGTGTCAGCTGCGGTTCACCGAGACTAGGAAAACCTATAAATTGAATTCCCATTTGAATTTTTTCATTATTTTCTGGCAAGCATTAGCAATTTGAGAGCTCTAAGAGTGAGAAAACCTTTCCTGATCCAAAATGCTACCACACTCTACCGTGATTACACTCCTCTACCTCGATGGTGGATCCTGATCAGCCATCTACTAGCCGGGGCTAGGGTGCGGGCAAGGTAACTCGAAATCGAGACCGCACACTCAATACTAGTAAAATGAACCACATTAAGTAATGCGGATAATGAACCTCACTAAACTATTGGTAATGAACCCCACTAGGCTAGGCTAGCTTTAGGAATTTAATTTGATGTCTTAATGGTCTAGGAGGGTACCCAAAATGGGTGCCACTCCTAAATCATAGCTGGTAGCTACGGTTCCCAATTGGAAAATTGGGGACCACAGGTTTTAGCTACGGTTCCCAATTTGCAAATTGGGGACCACAAGTTTTATTGTTGTATTTTTTAGCATTGTTTTTAGCTCTAGTTAGCTAGATTTTGTCTTAAATTATGCTTTTTATTCTAGATATTGACTTCTAGAGCCCGGGATCTAGATATTCTAAAGACTCTCCATGAGGCTTTATCTGATGATGATCGAGATTGGTTTTGAGCTGTCGGGTTCGGATACGTCATGGATCTACCCACTATTAGGGTAGATCAATCCTACCTGACTGCGTTGGCCCAATGCTGGAATGCATGGACCAACACATTTCACCTACCTATAGGTGAAATGACTGTTACTTTAGAGGACATCTACAGGATCTTCAGGATCCCCATTGATGGTGAGGCCATCGTCTCCTCTACCTCTAGGGTAAAGGAGGTTATTTTTGATTCTATCTTCGATGACCAGAGCGAGGATGCTCAGGACGCGATTGACCATGGAGGGGTGCACATTGGTGAGTGGTACCACGAGGATGTCTTCTCTACATGGGAAGCCCTCTTCATGCACCTCATAGTACATATTGTCCTTCCAGACTCCTCGGGTGTGAGGATTCCCTAGAACCTCCTGTCCACCGCCTGGAGGGTGCTGTAGAGCTCTACAGAGGAGCCTTTACTTCTAGCTTGGGGGAGCACCCTACTATGTCAGCTCTATAGGGAGCTATACCAGATTACTGAGCATAGCCGTAAGGGCCTCAGCTATAGTCTTCTATTGCAGATCTAGGGGTGGCAGCACATCCGGATCGAGCATCCTACAGATCTTCCACTATGGATCACTACTATTGTTGATGATCATCAGTGTTATACCACCTGCTAGCCTCATGAGGAGGAGGGTACCCATAGTAGGATCCATGCTGGTGATGTCCAACATTATATCACTCAGTTCATGGCACTTGGCCCGAATGATGTTCAGTGGTGGCCCTATATGGATTGCCCAACGTGGCCAGAGGAGGGCCAGTGGCTGAGATAGGCATGCCATGATAGATGGTTGATCGATCGTAAGGCCAAGATTCGAGAGTACCAGTTCTACTCTCGGGTCCTATGGTAGTTTGGGCTCATGCAGGATATTCCAGATATCCCCCTCAGATATCGATGCTTGGTCATGGAGCATGATCTATAGTGGATCATTCTTGAGCCTTTGGGAGATGTTGTTGATGACTACTAGGAGACTAGAGTCGAGACTACTGGGACCACTCTAGAGTATGATGGGTGGTGGTCCATGTTTATATGGTATGACATAGGGCCTCTAGGTTGAGAGCTAGATCAGGTAGAGGTAGAGGTGGATCTCGATGGGTGTAGGGTGCACCAATGAATAGAGGGTGGATGGGGCACAAGCCGCGAGGAGGCTCTCGAGGTTGACCCAGATGAGGAGGCTCTAGAGGAGGGTGAGGTCCCTTTCGATAGTGTAGAGGGTCAGCTCTTAGCTTAGGTGGCTGACTTGTAGAGTCAGCTAGGATGATTCCACACACAGTAGCTAGAGCGAGATACTATGATCGCCACTCTAGAGGTGAAGGTATCTGATAGGGATAGGCACCTGACTGAGGTATAAGATTAGATATAGGATCTTACTACATGGGCCATAGATGTAGAGGCCTAAGTTTAGAGATTATAGACTACTCTAGAGTTAGCACAGGCATAATGGACTATAGTAGAGGTAGAGAGGGATCTCCTTCGGGTATCGAGGGGGGCTATGCCACCTCCTCAGGCTACTATGGGGCCTTCGATAGCACCAGTGGTAGCACCAATAGTTGTACAGGATCTGATGGCTGAGGTAGAGTGACTGCATAGTATGGTCATGAGGACCAATGAGATGCATGTAGCTCGGCTTGCTCACATTGATCAGCTAGTCGGTTATATTGAGATGCATGGGTTACAGGTTCTTGAGGATCCTTTCTCCTTAGAGTCTCAGTAGACTAGGTCTAGGACCTCAGGATAGTCTATGGTGAGCTCGGGTCATAGGACTCATAGGACTGAGAGGACACATAGGTCCTCTAGCACACATGGTGTGACATCGCGTGCCAGGCCTAGAGATGCAGGGTAGACTTTAGGGGCCACCAATTAGGGGACTAGCCTACTGTAGTTACTAGTTTCTCATGTGTTGGGCACCTTAGGATTTGGAGGTAGGCAGGACCCATAGTAGGACCCACCATGGGTGCTAGAGTAGATAGGAGAGTAGGCTCTAGAGCATAGTGTTGAGGGAGGCGACGAGAGCTCTGGTATAGGGGGAGCAGACTAGACCTGGGCTCTACTAGATGCAGACTATACTTTTGCTATGTTGTATTCATTTTGAGTGTAAGGTCGAGGACCTACACACTTTGTAGCCTATGGGCATTTTGATACTCCTCATATGTACTCTTTTTGCACACACACACACACACACATATATATATATATATGACTTGGTCTTTATGGCTCATTATGTGTATCTGATGTTTAATTTTGATTTTATGTTTATTTGATGCACATGGATGCAATGCTTATATGATGCTATGTTTATATGATGCAATGTATGGATGACATGCACTAGATAGCTATCTTATTTATGATGATGTTGATGAGATGCAGTGATCTAGATGATTAGATGTGCCATATATAATGTATGCATATGGATGCACTATTTATTTTGAACACATATTTATTTTTGCTTTGTGGGCATGCATTTATTTTTATGAAGTTATGGTATGCTATGCAATGTATGGTAATGCATTATGTACATAATCGTAATCTAATGGGAATGAACCTGTATGCTTTAATCACTTAAAACATAAGGAATGAATGTAAACTATGTATATCAATTTTAAAATACGACACCACAGAATGTATAACAATCATGCAAAATAATTGATAATTCTCATTACAAGAACTTAATCAATTAATCACCCATATATGAAATGAAGTAAAATGGATTGGTATAATGCTAATGAATGAGTATGTCATTCTGTATATTTTTCTTTGTTGCACTATATAGTCAGTGGTCGTCTAAACATCATTTCTGATATTCATGCGGTATCTATCCTATATGTTTGATTGTGCTTTGTAAAATGCATTCTGATGAATGAATGACTCATATTTTTGATGTCTAATGATATTTGGTATCTTGTTGCTATTAGAGAACTTTTTGAGGTTTTCCTTGAGACTCAAACACCCTAGTAGACTTCTCCAAAAATCACATACTAATTGTACAAGGCTTTTATTGGACAAGGCTTTTGTCGTGATAGACCCAACTATTCATTATCCCTGTGTGTGCATGTGAGTATTTTTAGATAGACCATAAGCATACCCCGTATGTCAATCGAGACTCTTTCAACCCATATGTGAGATAGGGTTCCTCATACGATCGTACCATCCTTGTTTCAGCTTTGATTAGACTTATACAACTAGACAATCCTAGGTACCTAGAGCTAGCTCATCTTGCAAATTGATCAGGGCTACCCCTCCAAATGTAGGCAGGACTCTTTCAACCCATTGCTACGTTTGGGGATCACCCAATAGAACTACCCCTCCGATTGTAGGTGGGACTCTTCCAACCCATTGCTGCGATCGAGGATCACTCTATGGCTTTCAAAAGGTGGACAATCTAGGGATTCAAGTTCTCACCCTTCTTACTTGCTCATATGTAGTGATAAAAATCATTGTTAGTCCACGTGTTACCATTTTCTTTGAGCAAGGGATTTTTATAGTGCTTTTGATTCACTATGTCACTTTACATTTGATTTGAATTTTGTATTTTGAAATTTGCACTTTGTAACTTGGGATTTAAACTTTGTAACTTTGGGATTTATAGGGGAAATTCTTGTCCTTTTTCCAAAGTTCACCTTTCTAAACCGACTATTTGCAAGATAAGCAGGTCATGAAACCCATCTCTCTAGATACCTAAGACTGCTTTCGTAGCTTTCATCATCTCTTGTCTTAGCAGGATTTTATATTGTTTTGCTTAGTGACGGGATCTTGATATGTTGAAGCACTATCCCAACTAATGACCTCATCTATAATAGCAAAGTAAGCTTTCTACAATATCTGAAGAACCCACTAGGTATGTTTGAATGACTGGAAAACTTAATATACATACATATTTCTCCACAACAGGTATCGTGTATGAATGCAATGAATTATGATAAATGCAAGGGTGCATGATTGAAACACAAACGTGCGACCGTTTGTAAGATTTTGATAGACATATTACACTCTACTATGGAATGCAATGAATGACAAATGCCTAAATGCAATATGATGATGTGAATGCATGTATGAAAATGCAAACTGCAAAAGCAAATGTTTTTGGATTTTATGCTTTACCAATTTTTTTTGGAATTTTATATATTTTCAAATTTTTATGAATTTTTGAGCTTTCATATTTGACCAAACGATGAGTATATATGCCTTTGGAGCTTTTTGGGGTTGACCAAGTGATTTTTAGAAATCCTTGGAGCTTTTTGGATTGACCAAAGGTCTTACAGATGCCTTTGGAACCTTTTAGTTGACCAAACTCTCAACAAGAGGGCATGGAGCCTTTTAGGATGACCAAGAAGCTATAGGAACTCTTAGAGCCTTTGGGTTGACCAAGCAATTTTTAGAAATCCTTGGTGCTTTTTTGGGATGACCTAATTTTTGAGACAGCCTGAGCTTTGGGTTGACCAAGGATTTTTAGAAATCCTTGGTGCCTTTTTGATTAACGACCAAAGGGCTTACAGAATGCCTTTGGAGCTTTTTTTGACACATGACCAAATCACTCGAATGAGAGCTTGGAGCCTTTTGGGATGACCGAGTAGTTATAGGAACTCTTGGAGCCTTTGGGTTGACCAAGCAATTTTTAGAAATCCTTGGTGCCTTTTGATTGACCAAAGGGCTTACAGATGCCTTTGGAGCTTTTTTTGCTACACTCTCTAAGCATAGAACGCCTTAAGATGGATGATGTTGAGAGGTTCAGGCTCTTCAAAACCCCCTAGCGACGTCAAGCGATAGGTACCTGGACCAATATTTTTAGATATGATATAGGGTCCTAGCCAATTAGCCATAAATTTGTCTCGCATATCGGGCAAAAAATTTGAGTTCTGTTGGTTTTATTTTAGCACAAGATCCCCAACTTCAAAGTCTCTCTGGTGGACTTTGATATTGTAAGCTCATTTGAATTGCTCTTGATAGATGCGGAGATGCTCAAGGGCATTCATGCGATGTTCATCGAGTAGCGTCAATTGGTCTATTCGAGCTTGTCATGCGGTGTCATCATCGATGAACTCTTTCAATGTGACGTGCAACGTTGGAATTTCCAACTCTAAGGGCATAATGGCCTTAGTGCCATATACTAGTGAAAATGGAGTTACCCTAGTGGGAGTCTGAATGCTAGTCCTATAAGCCCATAATGCAAGGGGTAGTTGTATATGCCAATCCTTGTGGTGTTCCTGCACTATATTTTTCAATATGGCTACCATAGTCTTGTTTGAGGCCTCAGCTTGCCCATTTTCCTGTGGATAGTATGGAGTTGCAAAACTATGTTTGATGTGGTACTTAGATGTTAAAGCTCACACAGTTTTGTTCTTAAAAGAAGTTCCATTATCCAAAACAATTTTGGATGGTATCCCAAAATGACTTATGATGTGCTCCATTATGAAATCTGCTATGCGAGCTCCAGTGGTCATTGTTAAGGGAATGGCTTCCACCCACTTTGTAAAATACTCAGTAGCTATAATGATGAATGTATGTCAGCTTGATGATGGAGGAGAGATCTTGCCAATTAGATCAAACCCCCACTGAGCAAATGGCCAAGCCGCTTGGATGGGTTGTAAGGCCTGTGATGGTAGGTGCATAAGATTAGCATGATGCTGACATTTGATGCATTTCTTGACATATACATTGCAATCCTTCTCCATAGTGGGCCAATAATAACCCATTCGAAGGATGCACTTGATGATGGCCATGCCGTTAAAATGGCCATCGCACGTACCATCATGAGCTTCTAAAATTGCCCAAGATGACTCTTGGGGCTCAAGACAATGAAGGAGGACTCCATCATAACTTTGGTGGTACAAAATATCTCCTACCAAGACATATTTAGTCACTTTTTGTTTAAATGTGCATCTTGCGGCATGCGATAGTCCCTCCAGGACAAAACCAAGTCTTAGGAAGTCTTGGATCTGTGACATCCAATTCTGATGAGCCTCAACTTCGATTGCTAAGACAACCTGTACCCCCTACGTATTTACTTTTGCAAATGTAGACTGGGAAACAACCTGGTGGTGAATGGTGGTGCCACTCCCCGTAGGACTCTAGGAGGTTAAAGACCCCTAGGGTGCTTTCTTGAGAAAGTCTTCAGCTTTGTAGAACCAATCAGCTTTTGGTTCCACACTAATCATGTTGACTGATTCTTTGTTATCAAAGGTTGCACGCTCTACTGCAGGATGCGAGAGCATCTTGACATGGATGGTAGTGAAGTCGATAGATGGATTTTGAGGGATCAAGGATCCCAAAGATGCCATGGTGTCTACGAACCTATTTGATGATCGAGGGACTGCCTCGATGTCGTACCATTCTAGTTTAGCTAGATATGTGGCAACAAGATCTTTGTAGGCTTTCAATACCGAACATCGACACTAAAATAATCCCTTCACTTGGTTAATTATGAGCAAGGAATCACCAAAGATGTTTAGTCTCTTGATATTCATGGCGATGGTTGTATGGAGGCCCAAAAGTAGGGCTTCATATTCAACATTATTGTTGGTGCATGGGAAGTCTAGTTTGAATGACAAGGGCATTGGAGCTCCTTGCAATGTGAAAAACACTATCCCTATGCCAGCTCCTTGCTCGCACTTTGAACCATCAAAGAATAGAGTCATATCAACATTGTTCTCTGGTCCTTCGGGTTTGGGAGCTTCGGATACTACAAACACTGCATCATCTGAAAGCTCGATTGTTAGAGGCCTACTATTGGATAGTGGCACCTCAGCTAACTGATCTGCTATGACTTGTCCCTTAATGGACTTCTGGCTTATGAATTCTAGATCAAATTCTATCAATAGCATGATCCACTTTGCAGTACGTGTATTATGATATGTCTTGCTCATCATATACTACAAAGGATTTTGTTTTGATATCACATATGTCATGTGACTTAACATGTAATGCCATAATTTCTTGGTAGCGAACACTACTGCTAAACATAGTTTTTCCACATATGCATATCCTAGCTCGTAACTCACCAAGGTTCGACTAATGTAATATATGGCTTGCTCTTTGCCTTGTACATTCTTTTGGGCCAACATGGTCCCTAACGCAAAGTCTATTGCCGATATATATAGCAAAAAAGGCTCTTCTGGCCTTGGTGGAGCTAATACTGGTGGCGTCACTAGGTATTGCTTTATCTCAGTGAAGGCTACCTTGCAGTCCTCATCCCAATTGAATGGGACACCCTTATGTAGCAATCGATTCATGGGTCGACATTTATCCGATAGTTGGGTGATAAATCACTTTATCGAGGCTACCTTGCCTTGAAGGCTCCTTAATTCCTTAATATTGGTGGGAGGACGCATTTCCAAAATGGCCTTGACCTTCGCTGGGTCTACTTCGATGCCTCTCTTGGAGATAATGAACCCTAGCAATTTTCTAGAAGTTATGCCAAATACGCACTTCTTAGGATTCAGCCTGACGTTGTGCTCTATCAGGCAATCGAAGACTTTTCTCAAGACCTCCGCATGCTCTTCTCGTAGCAATGACTTGGCTAGCAAATCATCGATATAATATTCTAGAATTTTGTGCATATAGTCATGAAAAATGTATGTCATGGCCCGCTGGTATGTAGCACCAATATTTTTGAGACCAAATGGCATAACTTTGTAGCAAAATGTTCCCCATGGCGTTATAAACATGGTTTTGTGCTGGTCTTCGGGCTTAATCCAAATTTGATTGTAACCAAAAAAACCATCCATTAAGGAGAGCATTTCGTGACCGGTAGTAGAGTCTACTAGAGCATCGATATTGGGCAATGAAAATGAATCTTTGGGTGTTGCCTTGTTGAGATCTCTAAAATCCATACAAATATGGATCCTTCCATCTGGTTTTCCTACAGGCACCATATTGGATACCCATTCTGGATAGTCGATGGAAATGACAAATTCTACATCCAACAATTTTTGCAATTCATCTTTCACCATTAAGGCTACTGTTGGATGCATCTTTCTGAGCTTCTACTTGATGGGCTTCTTGGATGGGTCTAGCGAAAGGTTATGAGTAACCAACTTCGGGTCTAGACTGGGCATATCTTTGTATGTCCAAGAAAAAAGGTCAGGTCTCTCTTTCAGTAGAGGGATGATGCTAGCACGCTCATCCGGAGTGAGACTCATTCCAAATTTAACCTTCATTGGATTGGTGGGGTCATTACCGATATCCACTTCGAAGGTTTCCTCTACTGACATATGGGATCCCTCCTCAAGCTGATGAGGCGTAGGGATCAAATGGATGTCATCAACTGGATTTATATGTTCTTCATTGGAAGCATGTTCAGCATGATAGACATCATAAGCACAACCTGGTCCAAAATGAAATGGTTGCAACATCTCTTCATTCGAGAAGAAGTCTTCAGGCTCTACTGGTGAATCAACATGATCCCAATCGATAGCATCCATGTTCAGATGCAATGGTTTGGATGGATCTACTGGATTGTAGAGTGGAGTGGTCAAATCAATGGAGACCATGTTGATGGAATGGAATTGATCTCCAGGACCACATGGACTAAACTCTACATCATCTGTGTAGCTTCCGTACCCAAGATCTGGCTCGGATGGTACGGGGACGAATGGGTCCTCCCTATGGGATGCCTGGACAACTGGATCCTCTCTATGCACTGACTACAAAATGGGATCTCTCAGCTCAAGTAGCTCAGCATAAGTAGGCGGATGGGGAAAGAGTCTTTGATATTCCTCTTCCAGATTTATTCTTTCCCTGAGGCGGCATTGGAGATTAATCTCTCGATGCAAACCTACAGCTGTAATAGGTGGTGGACCCTAAGGTGGATTCTGATTACATAGGTGATGAGGCCCTAAATAGGCCATCTCCAATGAATCCTCATCATCACTATACATATATAATCCTTCACTTCCCCCCATATGCAAGGGGTGCTCTACCAGATGTGGTCCCATGTATCTGATTCTATGGTCGCTATCATCACTATCTGGATAAATCGGATAAAATGATCGTATATATGACATCGATACAAAAATTGGCTCTGCTTCCTCTTTAGAGTGATCAGTGTTAAGAGGCACTTCTTCTATAACATACTTCGACTCCGTAGGCAATAGATGTAGCGGATATACTAGCCTCGGATCGGTCATCTCAACCTCATCGCTATGATTGCTACTATGAGCAGGCCACTCTATCGTGTCCATGAATATTGGGAGATTAGCTGGATGAGGCCTTAAGTAGGCCTACTCTATCTCATCTTCATAATCACTATCGACCATGAAATGCTCTTGTATCTCATCTAATTGCTCTCTAGGCAGAAAATGGCATAGAAATATCGAAACCACGAAGGCTCGATCAATTTCCTCTTCGGATTGATCATTATTTGAGGACTCACCATCTACATCATAATTTGGTCCACTTATTTTGGAGGTGGACTCCTCTCCATATTCACTACATAGATCTCCTGACTCGAGATCACCTAGAATGGTGGGGTTGCACCCCTGCATGCCAGTATCATCGGTCATGATACGGTTTTGATGACCCAGGTTGCCTCTGGGGTTCTGCTCTAAGAACTCTTCATGTTCAAGCTCCGGTCTCTCAATGGTGATGACTGACACCATTGGGTTGTTGCCCCAAAGGCTAGACATGTTAGGATGATACGGATTAAAATCCACGTCATCCCCTAGACTCAGGTATAAATGATCCAATGATGCAGTGAGTAAATCATCATGTCCCTGAATCTGCAATCCCAATCCGAACCTATCAGTTGCCAACTGATAACGTGGTTCAAGAGGGGTTCTTCGTCCTTGTTCAAAAATACCAAGGTCGTATCCATGCCAATGATAGAGCTCAAAAATGTGCATGGCATACTCTAGGTTGGACAAGTACCGAACGTTCATCATGAACTGTTCCTCATCATCCACCTCCATGGGTGCCCACATTGGAACTTGATCCAACTCGACATAGATGAAGTTTGTTTGGTTGGGTGGCTCACCCAATGGTACTATGGATCCAACTAGATATCGATGGGCTATCGGTCGACCCATGTCTCGTGCACTCTCTAAAATAGGACCAAAGGTCACATTTTGCACAAGATATTCACCCAGACCTGTACTGGCTAGGTGAACAGTCACCTATGGTGCGGATGATCCTATTGACGATGCTAGAGAAGTAGGCTGAGGTGCCTCCTCGACTTGATCCTAGGCTTCCTCCACCTCCATGGGAGTGGCAGCCTCAATGGTGACTGGTTTGGGCATGTTCTTTGCTTCTTTCCTACCCAATTTTACCTTTAATTTCTTATCATCTTGATGCATTGTTGATGCACTCGGTCTCAGAGAAGTTGTAGTGGTATGTTCAGATCTGTTTGATATAGATACCGATGGTTGAACATGCACCACCTATTTACCTCTTGGAACCCTTATCGATGACGTGGGCCGTATGTCCAAGTGCATTGATGGGAGTATGAAACCCCCTGGAAAATCTGCTAAGTTCACAAACTTGAATGGTTCTTCATCTGATGAAACCATGTGAACTTGTCCCTCATGTATATACTTGACACACTGATGCAATATCGAGGGAACACAATGCATTTCATGAATCCAAGGCCTCCCTAGTAGGATGTTATACTACAAGGCACCCTCTATCATGTGACACATTATGGGAATGGTCTTTAGTCCCACCTGAATAGGTAGGACAATCATGCCAACCATAGAGCATAGTGCATCGTTAAACGCTCTCAATGTAAAGGTGGTTGGTACGATGAGTGATTTAGGCAATTTCAAATGGTGCAGTGCCTTAGTCATGATTATATTGATCGATGAACCAGTGTCAATCAAGACCCTTTTGAATGGCACATGGTTAACACATGCAATGATATGTAGTGGCGGGTCAGCCACGCTTGCAGAAACCATTTTCACTTCATGATCATAGAATTGGATCATTGGTTCCTAGCACTATTGTACGTGCCCCATGAAGTTTGTGAATGCCTGTGCATCTTGGGATTGTACCTCAATGGACCTCAGAATGTCCATAAGAGTCTCCCTATGCCTGGGGGACTATTGTATAAGCTCATATATTGACAACTTCGTAGGAGTCATCTGCAGGTTTTGAACCAGCCTGCTCCTAATGGTCACCACCGGTCTCGTTGGTGGGCCTAGAATATTTTATGCCTATCACTGCTAGGGCATGGCTTGTATTTGAATGGGAGCATGAGGTTGATTCAGCCATTCGTACCTCCCATGTCTGGTAACAACATTGACCATGTCGATGAACCCCTGGGTAGGTGGTTCGACTCGCACTTGATTGACATGGCCAGCGTGGTTATGGGGTGCCTCATGGTTTGGTAATGGATTTTTAAAAATCCCCATGTTTTGGTTGTCTGGTGCCTAGGGATTTCTTGGTACTACAAGCTCTCCCCTTTCTATCATATTTTGCACAATATGTTTGAAAGACCAACATACCTCGATGTCATGGCCTTTCACTCTATGAAATATGCAAAATAGATCTTCCTGATAATCTTTGGGCTTGGGCTGATTAGGATCAACCATATTGACTTCGGGTAATCTTATTGCCTTGGCCTCGCATAGCTGATAAAAAATCGATGTCAATGATTCCGTCAATGGCGTGAATATGCGAGGTGGGCGTTGCTCCTTGTTCTTGCCCTTGTAGTTATTCTTGCGTTGGTCGTATTGCGTAGGAGGAGGATGGGCTTGATAATTCTATTTCTTTTGCCCCTTATCCTCATTTTGGAGATTTAGTACCACCTGATTCACATGGGCCTGCTTGCCCTGTTGCTTTGAGGTACTCTTCTTATATCCCTCTTTCCTAGTTTTTAGCTTCAAGTTGCCTTCCTACAACTTGATGTCCTCAATTACCTTGGCTTGCACCAAAGCTTCTTCGAATGTGGCATACTACTGCAGCTACAATAGTAGCGAGATGTGCTTGGCACAACTCTTTGTAAACATTCAGGTTAATTCTATGGTAGGAATCAGGAATGACAACTTTACCATTAATCTCCTCCACCTCTTCCTGTACTGTTCTATTGGCTCGTCATCGCACTGAGCTAGCGCAGCCAAATCGAAAAGGTTGGCCTATTTCTTGATGTCGAAGGAATAGCATTCAAGAAAGGCATCAGCTAATTGCTCAAAATTTGTTATGTTATGTTTCTTTAGCTGATTAAACCACTCTCGGGCTGGCCTAGAGAGTGTCATGACAAACGTACGCAACAATAATGCATCATTGTTTTCTATCTGAAAGCAAGCATCTAGAAAGCTCGTGACATGTTCTTGCACCTCTTCATCACCCTTGAATTTTTCTAACCTGGGCATCTCAAAATGCTCAGGGTATGGGGGCATAGGCATCGAGGGATCTAAAGGTTCATTGTGAATTTTCCTCAGTGTTGGCTTTTGGACAACCGCACCTTGTTTCTCAATTGCTTTGACCTTCTCAACCAAAGCTTTGTAAGCCTCAGAAGATAGAAAGTCCTCCTCCCTAAGTCAGCATGGAGGTGGTTTAGGAGGTACACTCCTCTTCTATCGAGGTGGAGGGCATTGCTCTTCCTCCTCCTCAGCTCGAGAACTCTCAAGATATTCTTGGTTGCATCTGTTCCCCTCTTGTTCCTCATAATGTTGCTACCTCTGATTGTCGACCGAGGGTGGTCACTCTCTATGATGGGCAGTGATATGAGTGTGAACGCTTATGCGCTCATGGTGCATGTCGGCTTGCAAAAAAGCCTTCCTATGCACCTACTCTCTATGCTCATCCTGAGAATATAGGCCAGCCCTAGCCAACCTATCTTCCTACTCTACACGCTCCTTCTAGATGAGGATGCACTCCTCATGCAAGCGCTGCTCATACAACCTCTGTCTAATGAGCCTCTACGCTTGAAGATCTTCATCTTCAATGCGCTACCTCTCTAGGTGAGCATCCTCCAATTGATCTTGGAGGAGTTGGCATTTCTGTTCAGAGGCTAGTCGATATGATCTTTCGACCTGGTCAACCATCGAAGGCCTTTGATATGCTTGCTCTGTACGAGCGACCTTGTGGGTTCTGTACCCATCGAACTGATGTGTTATGCTTTTGCCTCTGTCTGTGAAGATGACATCGACATCGTGCTGTGTCCTGTGCTGCGTGCCACCATGCATGGATGGTGGATGTGAGACATGAGGGTGCTTAGAAGCCTCTCCATGCTCTCTAGTAGTTCTAATGGTGCTCCCACTATGCTCACTCGAAGCACGAGTGGGCAGAGCCGAAGGCTTGCAGCCTAGCTGCTCTAACACACTACCTAGACCATCTAGCTATCTAGACCTCCACCTCTCATGGGGTGGTGTTCCATTAGCTCCCACCTTCGACATATCGATGGTGATCTTGCATGCTATAGTATGCATGGGAGTATGGGTAGACTTGCGCTCAGCAGGGAGCCCATCTACTTGCCCCTGAATGGGTGGATCTCTATTCCTTCTATACTCAGAAGGTGGGGGTATAGTACACCCTATAGACTTAGTGCGGATGGGTACCAATCTGGTCCCCTGCATGACATACTCTTCGATCGATCCCGTGGATGCGCGTGCACTACGGTCTCGGTAATGGCTTCCGAGTGGAGCACCCTCAGGCTGAGAAGCCCCATGCTCTAATCTATGTCTAATAGAATGCACTGATGCTAGTCTATCAGGGGTATGCTCAATGGGATCCCCTCGTGTCGAGTTGTCTCCTCTAATGCTCATCGAACATCGTTCGGTTTGCTCATGTGGTTGAGGACTAGACACGTGTATTTGTGAATCGGTTGGGGCTTGGTCATTGGCTTCAGGCTTGCACCTTTGCCGACCACCCCGTGTATCCACCATAGTGTACCTAACGTCTAGATGTATCTTTTATTATCAAACAAGGTATACACTGATGCTTATCTTATTTTTAAATTTTGAAATGCGCCCTAAACTATTTGATGTTGTTTCAAAATGTGTTGTATCAGTATGAGAAACTCTCACGTGTTTTGCAAAATCATTGGATTTTATTCTCAGTTTAATTGGCTTTCACCTATATACTCGCACAAGCCAAATATGGGAATGAAGTCCATACTCAATGAGGTAGCATAGGTACTACCAACCCTCACCCAACACACCGTGCGCAGTGATACACTCTTTCGAAGATGAGTGCATGCTATTTTGCATGGATAGGACAGTTCTTGGGTCGGCCTTGGCAATGAGTGGGTCCCGATAATACAATTTCAAATGAGCCAACCAAGTGGTAATGACATCCACTATTGGTCTCAATCAAATGGGTTGGATGTGAGAGCCCAACGCCACTGATGTTTAAAATGAAATGTGGTGTGTGTGGTTCGTTTTACTTTGCATAAAGACAAATGCATAAAAGAGCATTCATATGATCATTCCTACATGATATGCATAAGAAGGAACATTTCAAATTCACAAAGGTATGCATGCTATGCCCTACATGACGTTATGACAATGCAATTACGATGACATGGCCTCTAATTGGGCCTCAAGCATGCAAATGACCACACAATTTTTATCAAGGTCACTGTATTCTAGGGTGGACTACAATCAGAGGTCCATTGTTCCTAGCAACGCCTTTCTAATGTAAAGAATGCGAAAGCAAATTAGGACTATTCATTCATCCTTTTCCTTAATGTACCTAATTTGCCATCGATTTTCCACTTACTATAAAAATATAGAGAAGAAAATGTAGAACAAAGAATGAAAATAGAGCCTACCTCAGCTCTTGATCTGATGCCAAGTGGTTTCTCTATTGTCTATTGCTTCTACTGTAAACCGTAGCTCTGGTCTATGGGCTGTAGTGTGAACCATAGGTGACAGCCATGGGCCAAAAAATAACCATAGTTGTTAGCTACGGTTAGCACTTGAGATAAGAAAACTCAAGAATGTCAGCACTCAGGGGTTACAAATGCGAAGTTCCATCGTGATCGCCTTCTATAACCACCAAAAAGGCTCACACCTGATCTAACTATTGCAATTGAAGAAAGATACACAAATAGGCATGCATAAATTGATAACAAGAAATAACATGAATACAAGGAATCCTTTATTAATTTCAATGGAGTCAAATTACAGATTCGTCCCTCTTAGGGATACCCATTTGATACATCAATTACAATAGTGTCTAATCCCTATCAAGGGTAGGTGTGATCAAAATGCCCCTCAGGGTGACACGAACTGCTCTAGGGTGTCGATGACCCTCTTCTTCGTGTTGAGGAAGGAATTGGATGCTTTATCTCTCCTTCAAATCCTGTTCCCTGCGATCAAGAAACAACAAGAAGCAATTAGTAACAAAGGAGGCCTCTCTTGATGAGGCTTTTGGAGGAATCTTGCATAAAGAATAGCATGAAATCAAGAAAGCATTTAAAACTATCAATCTATGCAAGAAATGAGGAGATTGTAATATAGCATGTAAAGAAATCGTTAGACAAATAATGCATGGATCAGATAACAAAATAGAAGCATAGAGGTGCATAAAAGATCCAAAAATCTCCTAATTAATGCAAAACATAAACTATCTATTCTAAGCTAATTCCTACGGTCAGAATTCTTCTAAACTATAATTAAACCTAAGAAATGATTAATCTAACCTATTTAACCGGACAAAAATGAAAAGAGTAAGGTGATCTGTCACCTGTTGCAAACCGTAGCTCTGGTGAGCGGTCTGCACTGTGAACCACGGCTGATAGCCACGGTTTGACCTCTGATAAGTTTACCCTCAAAATCAGGGGTAGTGGGCTCAATCTCCTTGTCCAAATTGATGTTCAAGGGTCGCCTTCGTTGTCCTCAGACTGATTTGGTGGTCAATTCGATGTGAAGGGCCTTCGTTTGCCCGAATTTGTGTTTCTTGATCCTCCTAAGCACCTAGGGCATCCATAATGCAATTCATCATGAATGGTGGCAAAAGGGTCGGGGATTAAGTGCAATAGCTCTATCTCTTAGTATACTCAGTTTGAGTGTACAATTTTCCAGGGCTTCGCTGCTCAAATATCCAATGCTTGCTTCTCTTTTTCTCCCCATTTGGAGGGGGTATTTATAGCATGCCCCTAGGGCTAGGGGTGGCTTCATGGAGAAGCCAAGACCAAGAAGGGTGGTTAGGACAGTTGGGATGGAAGCCTCTGGAATCTTTCGTCCTTCAACTGCCTTCTTCTAGATATTTTGGTCGTTCCAACCAATTTGGCTCGGATGGAAGGCCTAACTGAACTTCAGTTAAGACCGCAGGTCACAGTTGTGGTCCAGACTATAGACCATAGGTGTCAACCATGGTTTAGACTGGAGACCATAGGTCTGGGCTGTGGTTCAGACTGATTAGGCCAAAGTGCCTAAATTGAGTGGTTAGAACTGTTGACAATTTTGTCACATTCCTTAAGGGGTAGAAAAAGAAAACAAATTTTGTATAGTATTGTGTAAAGTTTTTTTTGCTTTGTTGTTTTTATTTTGAAAGTTGCAGCAATTTTGGCTTCCAATGCCACCCCTTTGTATATAAAAATGCAAGAGAAAGAACTTCGCTGCCAAACAAACTAGAAAAAAAGAGCTTCGCCAAAGAAAAATGAAAAGAGCTTCGCACCCGAAGCATTTCCAGCGCTACTTCGGGTAAAAGTTTTGCGAAGGAGTTTTGCCGAAGGAAAATACAAAGAAAATATAGAGAAACTACTTCGCACCCGAAGCATTTTCAACACCGCTTCGGGTGGAGTTTTTGTGAAGTAGTATCACCGAAGTAGTATACAAGAAGAGCAATGAGAAGAACTTCGGGCCCGAAGCGCTTCAAGCGGCTACTTCGGGCAAGATTCCTGCGAAGCAATGTGCCAAAGAAGAAATACAAGGGAGAAGGCAAGAAAACTACTTCGCATCCGAAGTATTTCCATCAGTCACTTTGGCCAAAAAATCAGCAAACCATTTTTACTTCACGAAAGTCATTGCGAAGCATTTGCTTTGGCTAAGCTTTCGTGTGAAGTACTTCCACCCGAAGTGATGGAGGTCACAAAGAATGAAACATATGCTTCGGCCGAAATCTCCCCGAACCACAGTTTTGAAAAGGGATCGCAGCGAAGCATTTCTCGAAGACATCAGTGAAGTAATTTAATCGACGAAGCGGTAAGGAAGAAGAGACCCATTTTGCGAAGTAGATATGCTTCGGCGCTCCCCGCCCCGAAGCAGTTTTGCGAAGCTCAATCCTGTGAAGTACATATCAAAGAGGAGTTTTTGCTTCGGCCCAGAACCATTGCGAAGCGAAGTGGTGAATGAAGACTTAGCGAAGCGCTTCACGGGCATGCGTTCCAAGCCGGGTATTTTCCCGAGGTGATCAAGTGCCTCATAAATGCTATTTTTCGTGCCCAGCAAGCCCGTTGCTCATTTTTGGCAATCAAAAATGAAGTATCAAGCCATGATGGAGAGCCCGACGAACATGGCGGCCACTCGAGCACCGCACCCGAAGACTAAGGACGTCTAGACGGCTCATCAATGCACCTTTCCATGGTTGACCCGGTTGCAGTTGCCATTTTTGGGTAACAGATTTGAAAGCTCGGTCATGAGAGCCTCGGGGAGCCGATTCTCAAGGCTCGAGGGCGTACTCTTCTTCGCTATGTAATTATGATTCAGAGGCCCGGGTCCTCTATAAAAACCCAAGCATTGTAATGGAAAAAGGGGGGAACTATCTGCTAGAAAGCTGTTGTAACTTGATGTCCTACGATTAATACTAAGAGACTTTGAGCTCAATTCTTCTCTTTTATGCTGCCTTCTGTGCTTGATTCTTCTATCTCTCCTCGTTTGTATGTTGGATGCTGAACTCTGCGTCCGGTGTGCGATCGGGGACAGTGTCCTGAAACTCGTTCGAAAGGATACATAGGAGTAGAAAAGTGTTGTATTGACTTTCTTTTATGCTGCCTACCTTGCTTGATTCTTCTATCTCTCCTCGTTTGTAGACTGAGATGCTGAACTCTGCGTCCGATGTGCGATCGGGGACAGTGTCCTGAAACTCGTTCGGGAGGATACATAGGAAGGTTGATACTACATTTCTTTCATTTTACTCTTGGTGTTCTTTGCTTCTATTCAGGTGTCAGTTAGTGATCGTGCTTCCTGTTCTCTCCCACCTTAAATCATCAATCTCTCTTCCCTTAACCCTTTTTTATTTATTTCTCTAACCCTTATCCCTTTTATCTCTTTCCTGCACTCTTGTCTTCAAACACCCAAGTAGTTTAGCATAGGAGCCGACCTTTCTCCGGAGATTGGCATGAGGGGCATCTCTTCCCTTCGGCCTTTCAATGTTGGTCCAGGTCTAGGGCGCATACATTTACCCAAAACCCTTACCTAGGCGGATCTGATGACCAACAATTTTTGGCACACCCGGTGGGACCGACTGTATCTGTCTTAGAAAGATCCATAACCAGTCAAGGTCCCATATTGCAAATCTCAAACCCATCTTCATCGGGGCCAATAGTTCTAACTAAGTTCCTGGTGTGACCCGG
This sequence comes from Wollemia nobilis, assembly GCA_028583015.1. Taxonomy (NCBI): domain Eukaryota; kingdom Viridiplantae; phylum Streptophyta; class Pinopsida; order Araucariales; family Araucariaceae; genus Wollemia; species Wollemia nobilis. Next base: position 615,912 of record JAQPPZ010002146.1, on the reverse strand, counting down.
TCAGTCTCACCTGATTAGTGGTAGTGAGGACCGATGCCCTCATTACTGAAAGACTTTTAGCATTTGGCGACTCTGTTTACCCGAAAATCTCTAGGTCGAAAAGACCAGTACCAAAAGTCTGTGCCTTCATGCAAACAAGATGGAGAGTTAAGAATAAAGGAGAGGAAATCGAGTTCTTTGAGCTAGATATTGACGCCTTCGGGGAACAATCAAGGTTGATCACCCCCGAATCCCTGCTACAAGGAACATCCTCTGTTGGCAGACAAAGCTCAACTTTTGATAGTACAACATCTAGCTTTCCTCCCAATCCTCCCAACTCTCCAAAGCATCCTAGCCCCTCTATTCCTATTAGTTGTCCTATTAGCAGTCAAAGGGGAGCTTCGAGAATTCCTATTTCTCAAAATCTAGGAGCAAGTATGGCACAACAACAACAACAACAACAACAACAACAAAAATGCAGCAGCCACCACCGCCCAGATTGTCTCCAGCATGGGATTCTTTGTCACCTCTAAATCTAGTGGGACAAGGACAAGTGCCGCCTGCTACCGTAAAGAAAATCCCAACGTTCGATGGAACTGGGAAGACCGCTCTGGAGCACATCCAGAATATAATATCTCTGGCGACGATCCACGACATTACAGAAGAGCCGATTATGGTAAAGCTTCTGGTCCTTTCCCTTAGAGGGAAACTCCTCTACTGGTATAGATCTCTACCACCCGGTAGTATTACGAGATGGGACCAGTTAGCTGATCAACCGATGGGAAACTTCAATGAATCCTGTGATCCTACCTCTCTCGCTGCACCAGTTCACTTCAATCAAGAGACATCCACAAGAGGAGATCATGGATTTCAATGTGAGGTTCGCTCGAACCTGGCAGAGAGTGCCAGTTGGACTTCGGCCAATCGACGAAGCTACAGCGCTCTATTTCCTTCGGGCTTTCAACCCCGATATCAGTCTCATGGTAAGATATTCTAACGTTAATACTTTTCTCGAGTTGTATGAGTTAGCTAAGAGAGCGGAGATGGATTTAATAGCTATGGGCAAGCTCCCCCAAAGGATGCCGACGCCCATACTTCTCGAATTCTTACAACTCCAGTATGCAAGCGCAACCGCTTCACAAATCTCCACCACCCCCGCACTCTCGATTTCATCTTGGAATCCGAATCCTATCGTGTCTCAAATCACTGCTCCACAAATCCATTTCCCTACATTTTCAACTCCACAACCCACTGTCTCTTCAGCATTTCCTGTACTACCAGCACCACCTCAACACCCTGCCCTTCCTCCCATACCGACGATGGCTCCATCACCACTCGCTCCGAAAGTCGATGATATACAAACCAAAATTCTATAGGAAATGCAGTCTCTGAACTCTACGGTTCAGATGTTGTCTAATGACATGACCATTGTAAAAAAGAAGCAAGCACAACAGGAGTTCCTACCGAGGAGATCTTATCCTGCACCTGCACTTACCAAGGACCAAGCAGTCCAGCAAGGGAAGGCTTCGGCGAGAAATGCTGCAATTGATGAGGCTCCAAGCACTTTCGACTATGTGTATTGGTGTTCTACGTGCAATGATCCGCATGAAGAAAATACCTGCACCCTGCACCAGCATTATGTTCAGACACTGGCAAACAGTAGTCACAGCGGTCAAGTAAACGTCATTAGGCAGATGAGTCACAACTTGGCAATTGGCGAGGAGGAGTCGGTTGTAGTACTTACCCGAGGAGGAAGAAAGACAATAGGAGCAGATGCTACTCAGCTGGCTCCTTCAAAAGAGCAAGTTCAACCCGAGAAAGGACAATCATCTACTTCAGCCCCGAGCGAAGCTCCTTCGCCTGCACCAACCAAAGGAAAGGCTCAAAAGGCCTCTGCCGAACCGCCTCAGGTGGAAACTAAGGAACAGGCCAAGGAAAAGCTCAAATTTCCTTCGCTGACTAAGCGACAAAGAGTGGAAGCTACAGAGCAGTATCGCACAAGATATGAGCCCAGAAAAGAGCCCGAAGCACCCAAATCCCTGGCGTACAATATTGTAGAGGAATTGAAGAAGATTCCAGCCAAGATCAGCCTGTATGATGCACTGCAACTTCCTGGACAAGTAGACCTACTGCAGGAATCATTAAAGACAATTAAGGTAAAAAAGGCTGCATTGCTAGCCCTGGTACAGACCCTATCCATTTCAATCACGGGGAAGAACAGACCACCCCCATTCTACCTGTCCCTACAAATGGAAGGGTATATTGTGCATAACTGCATGATCGACTCTGGGGCCGCTACAACAGTAATGCCAAGGGCAATCTACGAAGAAATAGGGATGGAGTATACGCGAAGCAGCCAAGGTGTACTCCAGTTGGATGGTACTCCAGTGAAGACTGTAGGGGTGATCAAGGACATTCCTATCCGGCTACATAAGATGCCTCAGATCACAGTCATACAAGAGGTAGTGGTAGTCGACTTGGAGCCATATTTTAGTATGTGCTTGTCGAGGGAATTCACGACAAAGCTGGGTGGATATCTGTCTATGGATTACTCCCATCTGGAGATTCCATTCAAGGGAAAGAAGGTGAAGATCTACAATGAGAAGCCTTCTTCCTTTCTTGTACAGAAGATGTCCGAGGAAGAAAGCAGCGAACCAGTGAACGCAATGGTGGAGGAAATAGAACAGGTAGATCTGGTTGAGGAGTCTCTTGCACAATTAAGTTGTGAAGATGAGTTTTCATTGGCAGACTTCAACGCCATGGTGGAGACCGAAATAGGATGTTATGCGATCGTCAAGCCAAAAAACCACTCCCACCCCGAGAATAGAACAAGTGCCCAGGAAGAACTATGGAAGTTGTTCTTCGATGGTGCCCGATGTAAAAATGGTGCTAGGGCAGGGATTCTTCTAATTTCACCCTCCGGAGAGCAGAAAGAATATTGCTACCGGTTGATATGGAGCTGCACTAACAATGCAGCAGAATACGAAGCGTTATGCCTAGGACTTAAGAAAGCTGATAAGTTAGGCATAAAGCATCTCCAAATCTTCGGAGATTCTGAACTGGTTTGCAACCAGGTCACAAATAAGTGTACTTCAAAAAAGCACTATCTAAAGTCATACCGCAACAGGGTATGGGACCTGTTCGATCGGTTCGAATCTCTCAATCTGCAGTCAGTCCCACGAGAGAAGAACCGACATGCCGATGTTCTGGCATCCATCGCAGCCAAATACTCTCCAACAGAAGACATGGTGCACAAGCCTAGAGCTGTGAGAATGATCTATAGACCCTCTGTCCCAGACAAGGATCTGCATTGGCAAGTGTTTGATAACGATGAGCAGATTGTAAATTTCTTAATCCAAGAAGCCGCCACAGTTGAAGACCGAAGCTCGATGAAGAAGAGTATGAAGGGTTGATCCAATTGAAGAATAATCATGTTCCCAAGGGACTAATCACCCTTGAAAGCCTCTTTGATCGGAATGACCGAGCTCTCTCTCACATGATCAAAGTCCATGAGAGACAATATCAAGATTTGGAGCTCGAACCTGGGAAAGCAATAAAGGTGGGAACCGACTGCACTGCGAAGGAGATAGAACAGATACAGAATCTGTGCAGAAGGTTTTCCGATATAATCACTTGGTCTTATCAAGATCTCTAGGGATACAATCGGCAGCTGGTTCAACACACAATCGAGTTGCAGGAGGGGGTCAAACCCTTCCGACAAAAGCAAAGGCCGATGAATCCCAAGATCGAGGTCTTAATGAAGGCCGAACTCTTGAAAATGCTTGAGGCAAAGATCATATATCCCATCAAGCACTCTTCATGGGTAGCAAACCTGGTCCCAGTCAGGAAGAAGAATGGAGATATCAGGTTATGCGTGGACTTCCGCAACCTAAATCAGGCGTCCCTCAAGGACCACTATCCTCTCCCATAGATTGATCAAATTTTGCACTCAATAGCTGGAGCTCAACGATTCTCTCTGCTCGATGGTTTTTCTGGATACAATCAGATCTAGGTCAGGGACGAAGACCAACACAAAACAACATTCACCACCAAGTGGGGAACATTTGCCTACCAACGAATGCCATTTGGCCTTTCGAATGCTGGGGCCACTTTCCAGAGAGCAATGGATCTTGCTTTTGGTGAGCTTCTAAATAAGGTCATCGTCATCTATCTGGATGACATGACCATTTTCTCCCGAAGAAGGGAAGATCATCCACTACATATACAACAAGTTTTTGAAAAGTGCCGAGAGTTCGGCATCTCAATTAATCCAAAGAAGTCCATATTCGCTGTCAGCGAAGGAAAGTTGTTGGGACATGCGATATCAGAAAAAGGGCTCGTTGTAGATCCTGATAGAGCCAAAGCTCTAATGAAGCTCCCACTCCCGACAGACAAGAAAGGACTTCAATCCTTCTTCGGTCAAATCAACTTCGTAAGGAAGTTCGTTCCCGACTTCGCCCAAGTCATCAAGCCAATGTCCCAACTCCTGAAGAAGGGCACCAAATTTAACTGGACTGAAGAAAGAAAAAAGGCTTTTGAAGAGATTAAGGCTCGAATCGCTCAGGCACCGGTCTTGATCAATCCAGATTACAGTCGAGATTTCATCCTATATGCTATAGGAGAACCCGAAAGTTATGCTGCTGTCCTGACACAAAAGGGGGAAGATGGCGAGGAGTGCCCCATCGCGTTTTTGAGCCAGGTAATCAACCCTCATGAAGAAAAGTATAATTTCATAGAATGCCAGGTACATGCAGTAATGAAATCCCTTAGAAAATTCAAATAGTTCATCTCTCAAAGTCGGGTCACAGTCTTTGTCATTCACCCCGACGTGCGCAATTTTATCATCCAAGGAGAATTGGGGAGTAAAAGAGCTGGTTGGGTGAACAAGATACAGGAGTTTGACATCGAGATCAAGCCCACCAAATTGGTTCACGGTCACGCACTATGTCAAGAATTAGCAAAGAACGCAGCGGCCGAAGCTGAAGAACCTCAGAAGAATGACTTACCAGCCGATGAATGCTTCACCAACCACGAGGAAGACGAGAGAGACTGGGTCAGTGAAATAGTTGAATATTTCAACATTGGCAGTTGTCCTTCGCATCTAAATGCTTCACAGTGAAGGCATTTTAGGACGCGATCCTCTCGGTACACTCTGCGCCCCGAAGGCCTATTTTTCAAGAATATTGATGGGGTCCTTCTTAAATGCATCAAAGATGATGATAAAAGAAAAGTCCTAGGAGAGTTCCATTCGGGGCTATCTAGAGGCCACTTCGTAGGAAGGACGATGACATTAAAGATTATCAAAGCAGGATACTATTGGCCTACACTCTTCGTCGATGCCTTCGCCGTTTGTCGCAAATGCGAGCAGTGTCAAAAGTTTGTCGACCGAAGCAAAAATGCTTCGATGCCACTTCGCCCGATACAGGTAGAAACTCCCTTTCAGCAATGGGGGTTGGACTTCATAGGGGTCGTGTCACCTAACTCCTCCGTGGGACACAAGTTCATCCTGATCGCAACCGATTACTTTACCAGGTGGGCCGAAGCGATTCCCACCAAGCATGCAGATCAAGAGACTGTAGTCACCTTCCTAGAAGGATTGATCACCAGGTTCGGCATCCCCGAAGCAATCATCACAGATAATGGCCCTGGCTTCACAGGCGCTAAAATCAATGAATTCCTCTACAGATATGGGATATATCATAAAGTATCCTCCAATTATTATCCACAAGGCAACGACTTAGCAGAATCCACCAATAAGACTCTATTGAGAATGCTAAGGAAGCTCATAGAGACAAACAAAAGGACTTGGCATCTCCTTCTAGATCGGGCCTTGTGGGCCGATCGGATTTTTGTCAAAAGGTCAATCAAAACGTCGCCTTACGCACTGGTCTACGACAAGGAGGCTATCTTACCCATTCATATGGAGATCCTTGCGCTACAGCTGTTAGAAGCAGAGGATGAAATTAGTCCGATGGAAAATAGGTTAGCTCAGCTCCTGCGACTAGAGGAAGAACGCGAAGAAGCATACCAGAGCTTCGCCAAGCATATTCAGGTCACCCGAGACTGGTTCAAGAAAAGGTCATCCGATCGCACATTCAATGTAGGAGATTTGGTATTGAAGTGGGACTCTTGGAAGGCCAAGCCTGGGAACCACGACAAGATGGACGCCTTTTGGGATGGGCCGTTCGAAATTATGAAGGTGAACTCGGCCAATTCATTCATCCTCAAAGATGCAGATGGTCAAGTTCTGCCAATCTCTGTCAATGGTCTTCATCTGAAGACCTTTCACTACTAAGTATAATTCGAATTCTTCCTTATTTTCAAAAAAAAAAAAGATGAATGTATGTGTTTTTATTTGTCTCCTCCAAGCCAAGTACAAATTCCAAATCCTCTTCGGGGATTTCTGATGTGAAGTAGCAAGTACAAGAAGGTTCACTGCAAAGAAGGTTACAAAAGGCACCAAAGGAGAACTTCGCACCCGAAGTATTTTCAGCAGCTACTTCGGGCAAAATTTTTGCGAAGCAATTTTCAAAAGGAGAGCTTCGATGACCTTCAAGAGTGGCAACACGACGAAGAAAAAAATACTTCGGCCCCGAAGCATCTAAAAGTAGTCCGAACCAAAGGTTCTCCGCGAAGCATTTCCAGCATTAAATTTCAACTTCGTCGAGCCAAACACGTGCGAAGTGTAAATTCGGATTACGCCTCGAAGAACGCATCAAGAATGGCCTTCAAAGGAGTATGAAGCGGATGAATTTAAGGCAAAAGGGTGATGTAGCACTTCCCGAGGTAACCGAGTCAGAAAAGGGCAAGGAAAAGCTCGCACCAAGGTACGAGGTGGCAGTGGGTGGCATCTCCAGTACAAAATCTAATCATCAAAGCATGCAGCCCTGTGTACCACGTCGCTGCAGAAGCGGTTTGAGAATACGGCAGCCTCCGTCGTCCGAAGTACAAATTTAATTTTAGTAGGTGCCATAAATTTAGGTGGTTGCCTTTTTAGGCTATAAAAGTGAGTTCCTGGCAAGAGGGAAGTTATTTGTCCATCAGTTAAGAGCTAAACTAAGAGCCTTCGGATATTCTGCAACTCTCCCATCCTTTGCATCTAGCCATTTACATTAAAGCTCTTTATCAAGAATCCTGCCGCCATCACTAGCATCATGGGAAAGAAGAACTCTAAGGAAAAGGGGAAAGAGCCCGAGGTTGCAGGCCCTGAAAAGATGAAGAAGGGGAAGGAGGAGAGAAAGCATGCTCCGAAGAAGCTAAATCTTCCCCTTCAAGCTGAAAAATAGCCAATGGAAGAGGGAGACGACTCGGAGGAAGAACAACTTGTGGAGCCACCAATTGATGGGTGGGAAAAGATCCGAGACACGCAGCTCTCAAAGGGTGTATCCGACCTTCGACACACCATAGAATTCATGACAAGCAAGCTCACGCCAGAAAACAAGAGAGCCACTACGTACTACTCCCAAATCTACTGGTTTTTAACCCCACCTGCTCATCATTGTCCCGAGCTGATATACGCCATTGCACAGAATTACCAACCTGCATCCAGGCAGGTGCTAGATGCTTCAGGACACAAACTATTTTCCATCTTGAAGGAAGATGTGCAGGCAGCCTTCATGCCGCAGCAGGGTCCACCCAAGGGCTACTCTATTCGCAATGTCCTCCTGAGCGAACAAATGGAGAGATTTACCTCCAACAGTTATATATTGAAATTCTTGCGAGAGAATCTCAAGAGCGGGCTACCTTCAAACAAACTACCCCAGATGCCCTTACCCTTGGAGGCCTTCAAAAATATAGATATTTTTTCTATCATTGCATGGGTGGCGGGCTTGTCAACGGATACTTCAGTACAGCCCTGGCAGGTGTCTCTAGCCGAATGCATTTCAAGAGGGGAGTTTTATGCCCCTGACGCTTCGAGGCCAAACACCAACCCTATTTTCTTTGACTGGGTAGAATGGGTGGACTAAACCCTGCATACAAGGCTCTCCAGCATGAAGAATGCTGCAACAGGCTAGTACTTCGCACCCTATTCTTTTCTTGTCTAGTTGTACTTCCACCAAGTGCATAAGCGGTTTCCCCATATCGCCATCTCCCCAAGTGGTAAGGATGGAAATCCTCTGCCCGTGTATCAATGGACTTCCCTCCTATTAAAGGAGGAGTCCTATTATTCTTTTAATCAACAATTTTTGGGACCCGCCATACATCTGTTGAAAGGTTCTTCTCCTCGGGTACCACTCAGTTTGAGAGATAGAGTGGTGCTGGGAAAAAGAGGGGATGTCTTCCAATTGACACAGGGATTGGTGATTCGCATGTTCGGCTTCATTGGGAAGCCCTTCCTGTTGCCAGTCTACCCTTCTGAATATCAGTTCGCATTGGAAGTCGCTCGACAGAGTGACTATACCAATGCAATATACGGTCACGATCGAAAGTGGGCACATACTTGCGACTTCCCCTTCAGGATGGGGGTAATTGAAGTCTTTGCCCTAAAATAGGGCACGTTCCTGGAAGAAAGGCTTGCCTACTTCGGCCTACTCCAGATTCCTCAGCAGTGGCTCTATGATCCTTTGGGCGTAATGAGGGATCATTTAAAATTCAAGAACTTCCACATCTGCCCTCACCCCGAAATTGTAGAACAAAGAAACAACCCCAATGGGAAGGATCTGGAGTGGCATTTAGAAAGGATGAGAACATTGCCTCCATGGCATGAGTTCTATCCTATGGAGGTCGAGTTCGACCCTGATCAGTCTCCCCTCCCGACTCCAGGCTCCACATTCTGGAGGAAAGCGAGAGACGATTTGAAGGAGGAGGTAAAAGACTGGAGCGAGGAAAAGCTTTGGGAATGGTGGACAATGAGGGTCCATCATCAAAAAATGAACTCCTACGGACTCTTAGCATCGGATAAAGACTTCGCAATTCTTTATGACTCCAATGTCGAAACCTGGAAGTCGATATCCTTTGCAGATTTTATTCCCCCAGCTACCCCAGGATCAGGCGAAAGCCCAGGTGGGGCTAAGGATGCTTCAGAGGAAGATAAGGAAACAAGTATCGAAGAAGCAGAACAACCATTGGAGAGGAAGAAAAGGAAAAGGCAGGAGCAAGTTCAAGTGCCTCCGACCCATCCGAAGCGTCCTCGCACGAAACTTTCAGGTACTCCTGCTGGATCCCCTACGTCAGGCCCGGTTGAAGCAAGGCCACCAAGTGCCGAGACGATCCCCGAGATAGATATCATCGATGTGGAGGGACTCCTCCAACAAGAGAAGGACCCCGAGGTAGAAGTTGTGGAGGTCGAGAGTGACGAGGCCCAACCGAGCCAAGAACCAATCATGCAGGAAGTTACCACAGCCGCTTTGCCAGGAGGGCACGCAGGTATGCATTCTCTTCCCTTCGCCTTAGTCTCTGACACATCCATGGTAGCCCCGAGTGGAAGCCCTCATCAATCTCCTCATCCCTCACAGAGCCAATCCCCCACTCAAAAAATGCCCAGTCCAATCCTGCATAGCCCCACTCCCCCCGAGTCGTCTGAACAAGATAGGCCCGTTGAGACCCCTTCACCTACCCATGCCCCTGTTTCTTCAATCCCAGGCTTAGGCGAAGGTAGTGTCCCCACACCAAGCCCCATAGCCCACTCTCCCATAGCCCAAAGTATAATCCCATTCGCCAAAGCCCCTGCCACACCAGTCTCCGAGCCGTCAGGGGAACCTGCCTCTGTTAGCTCCCTATATTTGTTTACACCTATGGCTGGAGATTCGGCTTTCTCTGAAACTGACCTATCTTCGATCAAGGAGTGCCCCCTGGCTGAAAAGCTCCTCCTAGCTCGACAGAATACGGAGAAGATGCTAAAGGAGGCGAGAAAGAAAAGAGGGAAATCTCTGGCTCAAGTTGAAAAATGTGCAGTTTTCGACCTAAAGGGTGGAAAGTTGCATAAGGTGAAGAAGGTCCCCAAGGTCCAAAAGCCCCTGGATGAGATGACTCCAACTGACTACGACTACCAGGAGAAGACCAAGGACCTGGAGCATCTGAACATAGATGATGAATCCGCGTCCATGCATGTCAGGGTGGAGACCTTCCGAGCACACGCCAACATTGCCAACCAGCGCAGGTTTGAAGCAGAAAATGCCAACATTAAGTTGGAAGAAGAGCTGGCTAGGATTCGCTCTGAGCTGGAGGATTCTCAGAAGCAGTGCAAATTGCTCAAAAAAGAAATGCATACCCTCAAGCAGAAAATTCTACAACTGCAGACTTCGACCGAACATCAAGCACAAAAACAGGCCGAAAATGAGCTGAAGGCCAAAGAGCTCGAGGGCAAGATCTTGCGGGCCCAATAGCAATTGTATGAAAAGGCAAACCTGGAGCTGTTCGACAAAGGTAGGATAAAGGAGATCCGCTCTCACCTACTTAAAGGTTTCAGATCTCGGGCCTCCAGTGCCCTGTCAATTTTAATTTTTGTCACCGAAGCTCAGGAGGCCATTACTAAAGAAGGACCGATAGTGGATGAGGTAATCCAAAAAATTAGAAGGCGACTCAAGCTTGCCTTTGAGGTCCAAAGCATCAGATATCAAGACCTACAAGTCGCTGCTATGAGTCGAACGACCAGGGATTGGTCTACCGCTCAAGCCACTGTTCACGCTTTCTTCTCCAAGGTGAAGAAAGCACAAAAGGTGAAAGACCTCCTTGATATATTTGAGCAAGAACAACGCACATCAATGAGCTACTTCGAAGATCTCTCTTCTTTGGGTTTCTCGAGTTTCACAGATGATGATGGAAACCTTCTCACCAGGGAGGAACTCAAGCCAGCGTGGCTCCATTTTGAAGGTGATGTCTCCAAAATTGATGAGTGGGAAGAGCCAATCATGGAGGGACAAGTCATTGATTTCATCCTAAGACATTGTAGAATTGCGGCTTGCCTGAATAACCTGGGTGCAAGAATTAAACATGCAGACATAGGGCAAATTGATCGATTCCATGTTCTGGTTAAGGCACTCGAGGATCAAGAAATATTTTAGAAAGGGGTCTGGGCTCATGTTCGCCGAACTATAAAGAAAATCCGTGACCATCTGGTCCCATCGCCACAGCAGGAGGCCACGCCAGCAGATGAAGGAGAAGAGGAGGAAGAAGAAGCAGGAGAAGAAGGAGGAGAAGGATCGGGGAGAGACTCTGGCCCAATGGATCAGAATTGAAGGGTTCTCCCATCGAGACGAGCTCGTTGCCCCACGAGCCGCCAAGAATGTTGACAATTTTGTCACATTCCTTAAGGGGTAGAAAAAGAAAACAAATTTTGTATAGTATTGTGTAAAGTTTTTTTTGCTTTGTTGTTTTTATTTTGAAAGTTGCAGCAATTTTGGCTTCCAATGCCACCCCTTTGTATATAAAAATGCAAGAGAAAGAACTTCACTGCCAAACAAACTAGAAAAAAAGAGCTTCGCCAAAGAAAAATGAAAAGAGCTTCGCACCCGAAGCATTTCCAGCGCTACTTCGGGTAAAAGTTTTGCGAAGGAGTTTCACCGAAGGAAAATACAAGGAAAAGATAGAGAAACTACTTCGCACCCGAAGCATTTTCAACACCACTTCGGGTGGAGTTTTTGCGAAGTAATATCACCGAAGTAGAATACAAGAAGAGCAATGAGAAAAACTTCGGGCCCGAGGCGCTTCAAGCGGCTACTTCGGGCAAGATTCCTGTGAAGCAATGTGCCAAAGAAGAAATACAAGGGAGAAGGCAAGAAAACTACTTCGCATCCGAAGTATTTCCATCAGTCACTTCGGCCAGAAAATCAGCGAACCATTTTTACTTCGGCGAAAGCCATTGCGAAGCATTTGCTGCTAGCTTTCTGCGAATACTTCCACCCAGTGACGGAGTCACAAAGAATGAAACATCTGCTTCGGCCAAAATCTCCCCGAACCACAGTTTTGAAAAGGGATCGCAGCGAAGCACTTCTCGAAGACATCAGCGAAGTAATTTAATTGGCGAAGTGGTAAAGAAGAAGAGACCCATTTTGTGAAGTAGATATGCTTCGGCGCTCCCCGCCCTCGAAGCAGTTTTGCGAAGCTCAATCTCGTGAAGTACATATCAAAGAGGAGTTTTTGCTTCGGCCTAGAACCATTGCGAAGCGAAGTGGTGGATGAAGACTTAGCGAAGCGCTTCACGGGCACGCGTTCCAAGCTAGGTATTTTCTCGAGGTGATCAAGTGCCTCATAAATGCTATTTTTTGTGCCCAGCAAGCCCGCTGCTCATTTTTGGCAATCAAAAATGAAGTATCAAGCCATGATGGAGAGCCCGACGAACATGGCGGCCACTCGAGCACCGCACCCGAAGACCAAGGACGTCTAGACGGCTCATCAATGCACCTTTCCATGGTTGACCCGGTTGCAGTTGCCATTTTTGGGTAACAGATTTGAAAGCTCGGTCACGAGAGCCTCGGGGAGCCGATTCTCAGGGCTCGAGGGCGTACTCTTCTTCGCTATGTAATTATGATTCAGAGGCCCGGGTCCTCTATAAAAACCCAGGCATTGTAATGGAAAAAGGGGGGAACTATCTGCTAGAAAGCTACTGTAACTTGATGTCCTGCGATTAATACTAAGAGACTTTGAGCTCAATTCTTCTCTTTTATGCTGCCTTCTGTGCTTGATTCTTCTATCTCTCCTCGTTTGTATGCTTGGATGCTTGAACTCTACGTCCGGTGTGCGATCGGGGACAGTGTCCTGAAACTCGTTCTGAAGGATACATAGGAGTAGAAAAGTGTCGTATTGGCTTTCTTTTATGCTGCTCGCCTTGCTTGATTCTTCTATCTCTCCTCGTTTGTAGACTGAGATGTTGAACTCTGCGTCCGGTGTGCGATCGGGGACAGTGTCCTGAAACTCGTTCGGGAGGATACATAGGAAGGTTGATACTACGTTTCTTTCATTTTACTCTTGGTGTTCTTTGCTTCTATTCAGGTGTCAGTTAGTGATCGTGCTTCCTGTTCTCTCCCACCTTAAATCAACAATCTCTCTTCCCTTACCCCTTTTTTATTTATTTCTCTAACCCTTATCCCTTTTATCTCTTTCCTGCACTCTTGTCTTCAAACACCCAAGTAGTTTAGCATAGGAGCCGGCCTTTCTTCGGAGATTGGCATGAGGGGCATCTCTTCCCTTCGGCCTTTCAATGTTGGTCCAGGTCTAGGGTGCATACATTTACCCAAAATCCTTACCTAGGCGGATCTGATGACCAACAAGAACCACTGTTCTATCTTGAAGTCTGTCCAAGATCCTCCATATGGTCTTGTGGCATGTCCATATGAGTAGTTGCCCTCGACATGATGTGTTTTAGGTGTCTACAAAAATATTATGTATGTGTTTAATAAAATCATGTGTATTATCTAATCCATGCGTGAAGTGTGTTTTGTGTCGTTTATTTTCCAAATTTTTTCATATTTTGATCAGTCGAGGTCCTACGTGGACCTAGCATGGTTCTACCCAATCAGATGAAGGCATACGGAGGTAGGCACCTTACTGAAGTAGGCACCTTACTCAAGTAGGTACCCTATTGAGGTAGGCACCTTACTGAAGTAGGTGCCTTACTCATGTAGGCACTTTACTGAAGTAGGCACCTTAATAAATAAGGCGCCTTAATGAAGTAGATGCCTTCCTCGAGCGAATGCCTAGATCATGCACGTTGACCAAACTACTAGAGAAGGACCTGTATGACCACCATTCCATGTCATCAAGGAGAAATTGTTGGTGAATGAGTTGTTCCAGCCAGTGTGGATGGATGCACAACCACTCTTGAAGCAAAATCGTAACTTTCCTGATTGCAAGTAAATGATGAAGACGTCGATCATCACGCGTTGACTATAGTAACTGGACTATCCCAGTTTAGACTATAACCAAGATGCCTGTTGTAACAAAACTACAACAGGAAGTCCTATGTGTGGTATATAAAAACACAAACTTCCCTATAGAAGGGGAAATTTTTTTTAAGGGAAAAAATTCTTTTATAATATTATCACATGTAATATTTTCTACACTGTTAATAAAGCTTGAGTGTTTTCTTATTTGTGTGCTGCTTTTGTGATTTGTTGGGCGGAATTTGCTGGAGATCGGGCCCACTCCAAGCTAGTATTCTTCCCCTATTTCTTAGTTAGCATTTTCATATATTTAATTACATGTGGTAGTATGTTTGAGTCCCTAGATTAAATTTAATTATTTTATAGTTGTATTATTTTTATGATAGGCATATTACTGCTTTCAGTGTGGTGTGTTTACTTTTACGCATTTCATTTATGTTTAAGTTTTCTTGGTGTGGATAAATCAACTGATGTTTCATAAACACCCCCAATGGTAGTTAGTGGATTCATCTCTAAGGTGGTAGTGTGGGTAGTTTCAATCGTGGCACTTCTAAAGTCTACGATCTCCCGGGTTGACAATTTAAATGTGTGTTGTGACAAATATAGGACAAAATTAACCAGTGTTTGGCACCGTTTCTAGGGAAGCATAACTAGTAGACTAATTACATTACCCCTATAAACCTTCTGCTTGACCTTGTATGAGTCCCCCAAGAAAAAGAGGACCCATCGGTTATTTTATAATACAAAATGCATCAGAGAAATCTGAGTCAGTCGATGACCTAGACTTTGAATTTGATTCTCCCGACTCATCACCAGTAGTCCACTAGAGTGAGCATCCTTACTTCGTGTAAAGCGCCTCCTCATATCATTGACCTAGGAAGGAATAAATCATTATGAATCCATTATTTAAAAGAAAATCCTTGAAGGAAGCCTTGCTGTGGAAAGCCATAGAGGATCAGACCGTAACACCAACCGACTTGGAGGTGCTAATTAAGAAAACTTTGAATGACCGAAAGGCCATAGGAACTGCATTAGAGACCATATTTCCTAAAAAATGGTTGAAGAAGTATCATCTGAATTTAGCTTCCCGATAGAGGAAGGATCAAGGGAAATCAAAATGAAAAACATATCCTCTGCCCATCTCCCCACCTGACGGGGATATCCAACCAAAGACCTTAATCTATTTTTGTTTAATTTTGATATGCTATGCAGGTCTGTTGACTACAAGTTGGACTTTCAAAAGTTGAAACTCTTCCCGTCAACATTGAAGGACTTAGCTCTATGATGGTCTATCAGGTTGGGGAACAAATAGATCACCACATGGGAAGAGATGAGGAAGCTCTAGGGCAGTACCAAGACTTTAGTAGATCATGAGATTCAAAGTAATAAGTCCTTAGTATGACACAGAAGGAGGATAAGTCCCTAGAAGAATACTGGGAGAGGTTCAATTTCAACCTGCAACGATCTCCTCATGCAAAAATGGGAGATAAATATCTCAAGAGCATCTTCTGAGAGGACTCAACAACCAGTCATTGGAAGCACTAAAAATAATCTTGAGAGGAGACATTTACCAACATGCCATGGAAGATATTCAACAATTATATCAAAATTATTCATGGAGAAGAAGTAAACTGGTTCCTAGGGCCATGAAGGTGACTACATTGGTAACCAAAACTAAGATAGGCAACATGTTGGAGGATTTGAAGAGTGAAATGTTGTCTTCTTTAGCATTGCAATTGGATACGCTCTTGCTGGAGAAGAAGAAACAAGATAATGACATAGCGTTGACCTATTTTTTTCCAAATTGTAGAGGGAAGCACACTAGGAATGCGTTCCTAGAAAACAAGGTCAGAGTATGTGCAGTTTGCCAATAGAACCACAAGACCCGCCTATGCCCATAGCTACCCAATACCGGGAAGGAGGCTGACATAAGGGAAGCCTATTTAGTGGGCAATCGAATAAATTGGTAGCACCCCCTATGGGGAATATGCCCATAGGAATTCCACCCTATGGAGGAGGAATATATATGCCACAAGGGCAGCCACAATCACCCAATATGGGATGGTGGGGACTACCATATTGGATGAATGTACCTTTAGGGGCTGCATTTCCCAACCAGCAAGCATGGATGCCATATTAGCACCCTGGGCAGTAGTGGAGGAACCATGTTCTGTGGAACTTTGCTCCATAAAACATGGTGTAGGTTCAACCCCAACAAGGCTTACCAGCCCTACCTGCGGTAAGACCTACACAGTTACCAGCATAGCCAACGGTGAACCTAAACAACAAGATAAACCATCCAGTATACACAGTGTAAGGAGAGATGTATCCAATGTATCATATTAGTTGTAATCCTATTCAACTTAGATCAGGAAAGTAGCTAGGAGTAGAGGCACCTCCCTTGGTAGAAGAGGAGGAAAATGTAGAAGATTCCCCTTTGATAGAAGAGGTGGAGGAAGAGAAAGTTGTTGAGAAAACATAGGCTCCATTTTCTAAATGATTGCAAGAACAGAGGAAGCCGATTTAGTTGGAATTTGATATCCTCTCAAGCTTGAAAAACTTGACAGTCACTATCCCATTATTTCAAGCCATTCAAGACATGCCCATATATACTAAGGTAATAAAGGAGTTATGTTTGAGAAAATTGGGATGCAAGGTCGCACAAACTATCAACGTTGAAGGGAAATTAGCTAATTTGATTATGGGGAACGCATATCATCCCAAATATGTAGACCCAAGAAGCTCGGTGTTGATGTTAAAAATAGGAGGGCATTCATTGGAAAACACTTTAGTTGACCTAGGTGCAGCCATCAACGTGATGCCATGGGAGACCATGCAAAAGCTAGAGCTTATGAACCTAAAACCCACCAAGATGGTGTTGCAACTAGCCGACCAGTAAACTATAGCACGAGAGGGGATGCTCAAGGATATCATCATACTAGTTGATGAATGGGAATACCTGACTAACTTCTTGGTGCTACAATCAAAAATAGGGTTGGGTGGTTACCCACTCATATTGGGTCGACCATGGTTGGCTACGACTAATGCCTACATCAGCTATCGTGATAGACTTATGATGATTTCAAATGGGCAGATGTCAAGAAATTGATGATAGATCCTCCCACCCAATCTGTGGACATGTTGGGGAGCCCACATCAGATAATATGGATGACGATTCATTGTCTATGCTCCATCCTGTGGTGGCAGTGATAGAGTTGGAGGAGGATGGCAATGAAGATGGCATCATAACATGATACAGGGGAATCCTCCCTCACCATTCCCAAGTTGCCATTGGTTGGTGCTTAGGACCACCATACTAGGAATATCGTTATTGAGCCTGGTAGGATGTTGAACATCAACAATGGGTTGAATCCCACAAAATTGAGCAAGTTAAAAGAGCTCTCGGCCAGACACCAACAAGAATTTTCCTAGGATTATTCATATTTGAAAGGGATCAGCCCAAATATTTGTACTCATTGAATCTACCTCGAAGAGCAGGCGACCCTAGTCAAATAGTCATAGAGGAGTATGAACCCAACCATGAAAGAAATCATAAAAATTGAGCAGAGTTCATCTACCCGATCTTTGATAGTGAATGGATGTCACCACTCATGGTGGTCCCCAAGAAAAATGGAAAATGGTGAATCTGTGTTGATTATAGATCGCTGAATAAGGCAACTAAGAAAGATCACTTCTCCTTCCCTTCGTTTATCAAGTGTTGGAAATGTTGTCCAGGAGGAAATACTTCTCCTTTCTGAATGGATTCAGTGGGTACAACCAAATTCATATCGGGGAGGAGGACCAGGACAATATGACGTTCACCTGCCCATGGGGAACATTCGTATACAGAGTGCTGCCCTTCAGGTTGTGCAACGCACCAGCCACCTTCCAAAGAGTAGTGATAAGCATATTTTTAGATATGATGGGAGAGGCAGTAGATGTATATATGGATGAATTCACCATTTACAAGGAAAAATTCAAAGAAGCAACAACAAACCTAGAATGTGTGCTTTGGTGATGCAAGAAGAACAACTTATCCCTCAACAATGATAAGTGTTTTATGATGATGTGTGAGGGCATAGTGTTGGGACATCATCTCTCGATAGAAGGGATCAAAGTAGATCAAAAGAAAATAGAGGTAATTAAAGATCTACCTAGCCCAAAAATTTAGAGGTAGGGAAGGAGTTTTCTTGGCTCTACCGAGTACTACAGGTGATTCATAACTGATTTCAGTAAGATTTCCAAACCGCTACACAACTTGCTAGTGAAGAAAGTAAAATTCAACTGAATGGAGGACTACAAGCAAGCATTTTAGATGCTAAAAGGGAAGCTGATTTCTGCCCCAGTGTTGTGGGGCCTAAATTGGGTTGTTCCATTTTACATATACTGTGATGCATCCAACAGTGCGATTGGAGTAGTCCTCAAGAAGAAGGATGGCAAAGAGTTCTATACCATTTATTATGTCATTAAAAATTTAGTAGGGGCTGATATCAATTACACAGTAACAGAGAAAGAATTTCTCGCAGTGATACACATCATTAAAAAGTTTTTCCACTACATCACTAGGTATAATGTGTTCGTTCACACAGACCATGCAACCATTAGATACCTAATGAGTAAACCAAAAATTAGTGGTAGGATAATAAGGTGGCTCTTGCTGTTATAGGAATTCAACATCACCATAATCAACAAGCCTAAGAAGGATAACGTAGTTGCAGAATTTATATCTAGACTAATCCCAGTATATCATGCAGTGGTAGAAGACCAGTTCTTGGATGAGCATTTATTCATCATCAGAGAAAATACGTCATGGTATGCGGACATCACCAGTTATCTGGCCACCGATAAAACATCCATTGCCATTTTGTACAAAGAGAAGCAAGGGGTGATTGAAATGAGCACTTCCTTTTAATGGATTGATGACCTCCTATTCAAAATAGGGCTAGACCAAATCATAAGGAGGTACGTAGTGGAGCATGAGTTTCTAGATATACTCAAATCCTGTCACAACGAGCCATGTGGAGGACATTTCTTGGGAAGAAGGACTATGTATAAGGTATTGCAAACCGGGTACTTTTGGACCACTCTGTTTGAATATGTAGCCGCATACACCAGTAAGTGTGACGAATGCCAAAGAATGGGTAGGCCAACCCACAGGGACAAAATTCTTCTTCAACCTCACCTACATATTGAGCCCTTTGAAAAATAGGGCATGGATTTCATGGGACTCATCAACCCACCCTCAATTAGAAGGAGATATATTTTAGTCTACACAGACTACATTACCAAATGGGTCGAAGTCTAGGTGTTGAGATATTCCAAGGAGGGGACGGTAGCCAAATACCTATTCACCCATATTTTCACAAGGTTTGGAGTACCCAAAAATTACAATAGATCAAGGACCCCAATTCACCTCCAGGTTGATCGAGGAATTGATGGAACAGTACATGGTATTACATAATAGAACCACCCCCTACCATCCATAGGTGAATGGGTAGGTGGAGGTAACCAACAGGGAGATAGAAAACATCTTGATTAAAACCGTGTAGCAGCACAAGAAGGATTGGGCTACCAGATTATTGGAGGCAGTATGGGTGTATAATACAATGTGGAAATAAACCATCGACTTCACACCCTTCTAGCTGGTATACAGGATGGGTGTAATGATGCCCATTGAATTTGAGGTGAAGACACTCATAACGATAGTAGAACTGGACCTAAGCTTGGACAAAGCATAGAAGGAATGAATTCGATAGCTGAACCAGCTAGATGAATTTTGAATGGATGCCTTACAGAGAACCAAAATTGTGTAGAAGCAAAGGAAGCAGTGGCATGACCACCACATTAAAATGAAGCAATTCAAAGATGGATACTGGGTACTGTTGTATGATTCCACTTTCAATAACAAAAGGGAAAACTGATGCAAATATGGATGGGATCGTACAAGATGGTGGAAATAATTAATAATGGTGTTGTACGGGTCAAGAAAATTGACGACAACAACACCATTTTGACAACAAATGGCCATCGATTGCGCCCATATCACAGGTTTGAAAGCATGCTGGTGGAGTCCAGAACAGGCATGGGGGAGACCCCATGCAAGTAATTTTTTTTCCAAAATTCTCAACAACAGGGTGGATGTAGAGGTGTCCACCAAGAAAAATAAGTATAGTTTCCTATTTTTTAGCTTACGGTGTGTTTTGTAGGGAAAACACCCGCATGCAAGCTATAGGTATCTTGAGAGCCAGGGCCTAACAGGCACGAATTACGTTTAACAACATTTTTTTTACAGGGGAATGGCTTGATTGCTTGAAAAATAGGCATCTCTGGGAATAAGGTCTAGACCAGCTCAACATCCATAAAACTGTGAAATAGGAAGATAGTACAGATCCAGGCATATGGTGGGCACCGATTACCTGCTAAGGAAAAAATTATGCACCATCGTGCCTAGACTAAGCAGACACCAACATTGTACAAGGAGTATTTTAGGAGGCTTGATCAACCTCACATCAGTAGACATGTCAGCTGCTGACTTTTCAATGATGGAGAGACGAATGACTTTGGAAGGGAGGTACCTTACTCTGGCACCTTACTCCGAAGGAGCGGCACCTTGCTCAGCCAAAGAGGCACCACCCTAAAATATTCATCATGGTCAAATGGTGCCTTACTCAAGTAGGTGCCTTATTGAAGTAGACGCCTTACTAAAGTAGGCACCTTACTCGGGAGGAGTGGTGTTTTACTCCGTCAAAGATGCACCACCCCCTGGAGTGCTTTATCGTTCTTTCAACAAATATATATATATATATATATATATATATATATTTCTAAGGGATGCACATTACTTTGATGCCTTACTCTGGAGGAGCGATGCCTTACTCTGCTAAGGAGGTCCTACCCCAGAATGTTATTCATAGTCATGCATCACCTTACTCAAGTAGGTGCCTTACTAAACTAGGTGCCTTACTTAGGTAGGCACCTTACTAAAGTAGGTGCATTACTGAGAAAGGTGCATTACTCAAGCAGGCGCGTTGATCGACTAAAAAACACATGCACAAAATTAGTAGTACATGGAGCAGCCGAAGCCAACGCCATCATCTCACATAATGGAAATCCGAAAGCACTCAAAAATATTTTGAAATCATTAGATGGGATCACTACACATACCAAGACCAACCATAAAGGAGATATGCATCCCAACCTAAACCAATAGGAGCCACCGTATTTTTAGCGTAGGACCCTGGGTGAACCAGGAATGAAGTACCCAAGGTAACGTAATCAGCACATGGGAAATATATCATCAAGTACCAATTTAGCATACTCCACGCAACACAAAATGACCAATCAAGTATGCACATGATTGAATTTAGATATATATGTAATTTTTCATATAATGTGCTTCTCTAAAAATATTTTCGATGCAAGAATTGAATTCACCCTCATGCCTAATATGTCGTGTCATATGATTAATTCAGGTGGTGTACCCTGCCAACTCCAATGTGGAAACAATTTCTAGAGTCAGGCACCTGAGTTTATAAAAATGTGCCTTACTGAGGGTAGGGAATAAAACCAGTAGAAACCAGTAGAGAATTCACCATGGGTGGACAATCAAAGAATCATGGGCACAAAAATCATAAGCCCATCGACACTGAGAGGATCAGGGGAGACGTTACATGTCAGTTCGAAGCAGCTGGGTGGATGAATTACTATTGCCTGGTCAACCAAGACCAAGATGTAGAGGTAGCAAAAGAGTTTGCTACATCTATAAATAGAGGATTCACTTGGATGTAAGGACTAGAAATTCCATTCACCCCAGAGCACATTTCTCAAGTAATTAGCCTCCCCCTTATAGGGGAATGCACATATAAGGATGACATGGTGAAGAAATGCGCAGAAGGGATCATCTCATGCGACCCACATGGTATTTCAAAGTAGAGGTTTTTGATGCACCTGAGGAAGCTCTTTGAGAAGGTGGCGAGATACTTCACATGCACCAAGAAGTATTTTCACCTAAATGTGAACCACATGCAGTTCTTGAGCCATCTGGTGCATGGACAAAAAATTAACGTCCCATTCTACCTGGTACAGGCCCTGTAGGATGAGGCATCATGATATCAGAGAGGGGCACATTATGCCCTAGCCCACCAAGGGCTAATTATAGCCTTGGTACACCATGTAGAGGAGCATAGGGGAAGTTCATTGGTGGCTAGGGCCGAACACTCTAGTGCACGAGAGCAGGTGGCAGCCGAACTAGAAAAAGAGGCCAAATTAAGAGGGACAGCTAGAGAAGTTAGGGTCGAGCCTTCTGACGTAGAGCTTTTTGATGCATTGGGGTAGGTGGCAATGGAGGTAGAGGATGATGTCAAATTTAGGGGGTGTCTAAAGAGAAACACCCCTAATTCTTACCAAATGTTAAGGAAAGGTAGAGCTCTTTGCCTAATTATACGAAGGAAAGGTCAGGATATTCCAGCCCTAAACCCTCTATATGATGGACAAAGGGTATACAAGGTTGGATATGATTGTGACATGTAATACTCTCAAGTGAGGAAGATGAGGATGATGCAAAACTCAGCTTCGTGGTCCAAATCCTACAAAATTTGGCCACTCAAAGCCTGCAAGACCCGCAACCCTTAACAATCCTGCCACAACAGTCCAACATACCTATGGAAGAGGATCGTGTTGAGCAGAGTGAGAAATCCATGATGTAGGATCTATTCAAAGAATATAAGGACATGAATACATGAAAAATTTAGAGGTAGGAGGCCACCATCATCTAATTCCAGCAATTGATCCAGCAGCTCAAGGCAAAGAACCAACAACTGCAAGTTAGGGCGATCGATAGGCGGGATGCCTATACCCAAATCGATTGGGCAATTGAGATACCCATGAACTCTCCAACCTCACTGGAGAGAGTAGTCTCATCCAAGGTAGTCAAGTCATATGCTTGCAATAAGGAATTATAGGCGGGAGAAGGATCATGCGCCTCTTACAGAGGAATTCCAGAAGAACAGGGGAATTATATTTTTCAAATAGAAACCCCTATTATCAATATTGATGATGATGAGCCTTTTGGGTAAATCCAAGGGCAAAACCTTGAACCTAAGGTCTAGAAGGATTCTCTAGTGCACCAAGAACCCAAAATTGAGGAGTTGCTACATGAAGAACCAGAAGAGAAAGCATCAGGTGACAAAGGGGTAGGAGAAACAACCACAAAAGACCTAAGACCAGAAGGGTAGATCCCTGAATCCTCTAATAGGGAGGAAACCTCTGTAGGAAAAGAAGACCTCTCCATGCAGGCCATCACAATACCAGAGGGGAGAAAAGGGAAGGCACCTCAAATGACATAGAAGAGGGCCAAAAGAAAGTCAAGGGTGACGTTTGTCGAACTAAACCCCCATTCATATGAGGAATGGGAAGAAGATCTACGAGCTTTCACTGTGTAGAAAGAAAAATTTGAATAGCTATGTAAGGAGTTTGAGGCAAAGGCAGCTAGGAAAGATACCAAAAAGGAATAAAGAGGGCCAGACATCTGTGCAAACCCTACTGATGATGATAAATTTTGGGATATCTATGGTTCATCGTGGGATCGACCCTCTAAGATGAATAAATGGCTATTAATATAGGGAGCATATGGATAGAAGGCAGAGGCAACATCGATTGCGAAAGAGAATGTCAGCATCACCCCCAAAGAACTTTCACTGTACAAGGCCAGTGTGGTTGTATGGAAGAGGGATGAATCTGACATCCCATTCAGAGAGCTAGGTCCTCAACATGCTGACTTATGGCAAGAAGTAGAGTTAGCCTTCCAGAAGGGTGCAATGACTGTGATAGCACCCAGTATAGGTGCAGGGCCAAGTATGATTGGAAGGTGAAGCTAACATAATAGGTAGTTGGTGTAGAACATAGGCCAACCCAGCACAATCGGTAGCCAGTGTAGCCAAAGGAAAACACAACCCAAGGATGCCCCACAACAAACCAGGGCCCATCAGAGGAAATAGAAGCCTCAAGATGGAGACAAAGCCAAGGCCACTAGCAAGAAGAGGAAATGAAGTGCAGTGGCCTATAGGGAGGAGGTGATTACCGGTTTCAGGTGCCATGAGGGTATGGCACATATTAGGCATGGGGGGATTATGAGAACCAGATATGCTCATATTTTTGTATATGTACTAATGCTTTTTGTGCGATAATATATAATGAGTTGTATATTTTTATGAAATATTATGTATGTATTTAATAAAATCATGTGTATTATCTAATCCATGTGTGAAGTGTGTTTTGTGTAGTTTATTTTACAAATTTTATCTTTTGATTAGTCGAGGTCCTACGTGGACTTGGCATGGTTCTACCCAATCAGATGAAGGCATACAGAGGTAGGCGCCTTACTGAAGTAGGCAACTTACTAAAGTAGGAACCCTACTAAGGTAGGTGTCTTAATAAAGTAGGTGCATTACTAAAGTAGGTGCCTTACTAAATAAGGTGCCTTAATGAAGTAGGTGCCTTCCTCGAGAGGATACCCAGATCATGGACGTTGACCAAAAAAATTGAGGACTTGTAAGACCACCGTTCCACGTCATAAAGGGGAACCGTTGGTGAATGAGTTGTCCTAGCTAGTGTGGATGGATGCGCAACCACTATTGAAGCAGAATCATAACTTGCCCAATTGCAAGTAAACTATGAAGACACTGATCATCGTGCGTCGACTATAGTAACTGGACTATTCCAGTTTAGACTGTAACCAGGATGCCTGCTGTAACATAACTACAATAGGAAGTCCTGTGTGTGGTATACAAACACACGGACTTACCTGTAGCAGGGGAATCATTCTTTTATAATATTATCACATGTAATATTTTTTGCACTATTAATAAAGCTTGAGCATTTTCTTATCTACGTGTTGTTTTCATGATTTGTTGGGCAGAATCTACTGGAGCTCGGGCCCACTCCAAGCCAGTATTATTCCCCTATTTCTTAGTTAGCCTTTTCATATATTTAATTATGTGGTAGTATGTTTGAGTCCCTATATTAAATTTAATTATTTTATAGTTGTATTCTTTTTACGATAGGCGTATTACTGCTTTTAGTGTGGTGTGTTTACTTTTACGCATTTCATTTATGTTTAAGTTTTCTTGGTGTGGACAAATCAACTGATGTTTCATAAACACCCCCAATGGTAGTTAGTGGATTCATATCTAAGGTGGTAGTGTGGGTAGTTTCAATTGTGGCACTTTTAAAGTCTACGAGCTCCTGGGTTGACAATTTAAATGCGAGTGTTGTGACAAATATAGGACAAAATTAACCAATTTTTGGCACCCGATAACTACTTAAAAGCATAGTAATGTAATATAATGGAAACTTAGAGTCATGTTAGATTTAAAAAAATATTTTATGAATAAATTAAGAAAATATAAATCTTTTTAGGGTTTGAGAGGAGGATATTTTTTGTAGGACTACCCAAATTCTTGAACTTGTTTTGGCCATATTTCACTCATTCGAACTCGGATTGAGCTAAAATTTTGAGGGTAGATGCTTGAAAAACACTATAACATCTCCACCTATTTTAATAATCATTTAGAGGAACAAAAATTCTAGTGCATCCCTATATGTGAATGATATTTTTGGCAAGCGATTGTGTGAGGGTTTCATATGGGTTGATGCAAGCAGCTCCATAGATGGCATCTGGGACTTCGAATTTGATTATAACTATGAAGGGAGGTGGGAAAGTGAATAAGATGAATCAGTATGGAATTACCGCAATGGTCATGGGTGGTATGGTGTCTACTGACACTGAAGGTACTAGATCAAATCTTGACGGTTTTAGGAACACAAAGACCATAGGGGGCAAGGATCCTCCTAATAAGGGACACATGTACAATGGGTTCCTCTCTCAAGACCATGATTTCTCTCCTTGGTATTATGTTGTAAAATTAAAAGGATCCGCAAAAGCTCCTTTAGGTAGTGGAACCCTCTTACTCCCAACGGGTGAATACCTGGTAATTATTGAAACCCTAATGGCATACTACATTTCTATTGAATCCCAAAATATGGTGGGGAAATTTATTGAAGGATGGCCAGATATGGAATCTATTCAGAAGTGGGCCTATACCAAATAGAAAACCCTAGGCAATATGGAGTTGGTTTCCTTTCAAAGGGTTTTTTCATCATTCGACTCAACAATGAAGAAGATGCCTCCTGGATCCTTACCAAGGGTCCTTAGTTCTTCAGTCGAAAGAGTCTCTTTCTTCAAAGGTGGGATGAAGACTTCAACCCCGAGATACAAAGCATAAATTTTGCACCAATTTGGGTGCAGTTTCTATATCTGCCTGCCTATTTTTGGCACAAAGATATTTTAAAGGGTATTGGTAAATATATAGGTGAGTTGGTTGCTATCGACCTAGTGACCAGAGCATGCACTCACATGGTACATGCTAGAATTTGTGTTAATTCTAATCTATATTCCCAGCTTCCCACTCAAATAAATATAGTTTATGGCTCCTATCGTCGATATTAGACCATAGAATATGAGAATAAGCCTGCATTTTGCATTGAATGCAAGGCTTAGGGCCATCTCAAAACCTAATACCCATTGCTAAGAAACTCAAAGAAGATGAAATTCCCCAATACCTCTCAAAGTGGGTTTCAGTCCAGGTGGTAACAAGGTAGACCCTTATAGGGCAAGAAGTAAAGAATCTACCAGAAGAAGGAACAAATTCTAGAAAATTCCAAAGGAAAGTAGATCAAAGTCCAATATTCAAAGAACAATCATCCAAAGATGAGTTCCATTTTTTCATTTCAAAATTGTTTTGATGTTTTAAAAGGACCTAATTTTCATGGGCCTGAACCTAGTGAGGGTTACACTACCTCAAATCCAACTGAAGCCCTAGTTTTTGACCAAGAGGATCCTCAATCCCCATCTAGATCTTAGCCCTCAAATAATTTCTCAAAACCTCCATCCACCCCTAAGGGGCATATAGAAATTGGTAGTCCCATCTCAGACAAAGTGGAGAAAGAAGATAAATATGATTTTAGCCCCATTAACACTAGAAGTCTCAAGAAATATTCTGTTGATATTGGTAGTGAAAATAAAAATAAGGGAAGACCCTCTATAAATGATCAGAAGAAAAATGAAATAAAAAATGATATTGCAAATATACCCAAAAAATCCTATTCCAAGATCTTATCGGATAGAAGAAAGATGAATCAAAAAGACCCAAACCTCCCTTGCAGTAATCTAAGGGAGGCTGAAAACATTCCAAAAATTCTAAATGAGGATCCTCTCATGGAATGTGAGAGGTCTCAATAGTGATTTCAAGCAAAGGCTTGTTTGCACTCTAAGGAAAGAACATAGACCAACTATCATAAGTCTACAAGAACAAAGATTGACCAAAATAAAATCCAGAAAATCACAAATTCTATATACAAAAATGGTGAGTTTGCTTTTTTTCATGCTCAAGGTACATCTAGGGGACTTATTTGTATTTGGGACTCAAACAAGTTAGAATGTAGAATCATTTCCTCTTCTGATAGGGTCCTCAATATGTTGTTTTTCTGTAAAATTAGTAATTTCTCTTGGGTTCTGTACAATGTCTATGCCCTTAACAATACTCTCAGTGGTAGGGGCCTATGAGATACTTTGAATCAAATGAGAAGTGCTTTCTTAAACCTTCCATTTATTATCGCTAGAGATTTCAACTTTCTCATTTTTACTTATGACAAGCAAGGAGGGAAACTAATGCCCTCCAAGAGCATTGAGGATTTTTATAAATTTATCACTGATTGTGAGCTGATGGATGTTCAAACTAAAGGGGAAAAATATACCTCGAGCAATAGGAGAATTGAGGATCAACACATTCAAGTAAAACTTGATAGATTTTTTTTGTCTCAAGAAGCTATACCAATTATGGATGGTGGTACTCTTATCTATATTCCCAGAGTTGGATTTGATCATTATCCTTTATTGTTTGAAAATGATAAATGTCCTTGTTTTAAAATCCCATTTAGATTTAAAGCTAAGTGAAATCAGCACCCAAATTTGTAGATGCAAATTGCTGACTAGTGGTAATTTGACTGTCATGGGTCCTTTACTTTTAGGGTTTCTCAAAAACTTAAGTGTGTCAAAGAAAATCTCTGAGTCTAGAATAGAGAATTTTTTGGTAACATATTTAAAAATAAGGAAAATATTTTGCAAAAGCTTAAAAGTATTGAACTCCAAATTCAGAATGGGTAACTCAATGATCAACTCACAAATCAAGAGAGACAGGTTCTTGTAGAATATCACAATATACTGGCTAAAGAGGAGACTTTTTGGAGGCAAAATTCAAGGGTCCTTTGGCCCAAAGAGGGGGAATCTAACACAAAATTATTTCATGCCACTACTTTGAGGCATCGAAGTTTGAAAAAAATTAAAAAATTAACCAAAAGTGATGACACTATCACCAAGGATATTTTTGAGATCTAAAATGAAGCTTCGTATTTCTTTGAGGGCCTTTTGGGAGAAAACCCCAAAAATATTTCTTAGGATGGTAGAAAATTGCTCCACATATTCCCATTCTGGTCACTTCAGATATGAATTTAGCTCTTATCAAACCCCTCACCCCTGATGAAATTAAAGATGCCTCTTTTTCTATGCACCCTGATAAAACCCTAGGCCTTGATGGGTTCCCCCTTTGTTCTACTAGAATTTTTAGGACATCGTTGGACCTAACATATGTAATGCCATCATTGAACTTCAAAAAACTAAATCTATACCCAAAAGTATCAACTCCACTTTCATTGCCTTGGTTCCCAAAGGGCCTGTTTGCAAATCTATGTCAAATTTCAGACCCATTAGTCTCTGTAATGTTCTTTACAAAACTCTCACTAAATCCATGGCTAAAAGACTCAAGGAGATCCTTCATCAGATCATAGAACCTTGTCAAGGTATGTCTATAAAAGGAAGAAATATTGCTAATGGTGTTATCACGTTACATGAATTCCTTCATTCTACCAGCTTTAACAAAAAAGCTACCATGTTTTTCAAAATTGATATGATTAAGGCATTTGATAGAGTTAACAAATATTTTTTGATTGCTATCCTTCTCAAATTTAGATTTCATAGGGACTGGGTTGATCTTATTTACAATTACATCTCTAATCCTTGGTTGTCAATCCTAGTAAATGGTTATGCAACAGGATTTTTTCCTAGTAAAAGGGGCCTTAGACAGGGAGATCCTCTCTCCCCATAATTTTTATTATTATTGCTAAATCCTTGGGTAGAGCACTCAAAAATACCTGATCCAATGATATAATTTTAGTCATTAAGTATGTATCCAATTTAAGAGCTCTCTCTCACCAACAGTTCGTTGATGATACCATCATTGCTACTCATGTTTCTATGTGGGAAGAAAAAATATTAAGAGTATTATTGATACATATGAGGAGGTTGCAGATCAGAATATAAATTATATTAAAAGAAAAATCTATTTCAATAACACTTCCCAAGAGAGACAAGCAAAGATTGTACGCATTTTTCAATGTGTTATATCTCAATTACCTCCTACATATTTGGGCCTCCATATTTTCACCAATGCTCCAAAGGAATCCATGTGGAGTAATGTTATTGATAGGATTAAAAAAAAATTTACAAGTTGGAAAGGGATCCTCCTCTCTTAAGCACCCAAAGCCCCCCTAACAATTGGCTTATCTCCAAAGTGTTCCTATTTATTTTATGTCTGTATTCAAAGTTCCTACTATTGTTTGCATGAAAATTTAGCAAATCCAAAAAATATTTTTATGGATAGGTACCACAGACAGGAAAATATTTCATCTGGTCAGTTGGGATAAGGTGTGCTCTCCAAAAATTTAGGGGGGATTGGGGCTCCGAAGAGTTTGTAATATAAACACAACCTTGTTATCTAAGCAAGCATGGAAGGTTTTCACCAACAATAACCTTGAATGGGTCTCAATTGTCAATAGAAAATATCTTCAAAACCATTGTTTCCTGAATGATGATATTCCTAGAGATGGGTCCACTTTATAGAAATCAATTACCCAAACCAAATCTCTATTTCAGAAGGGGATAAGGTGGCAACTAGGCATAGGGAGAAAAATTATTTTTTGGATTAACAGGTGGATTTCTAATCAACTACTTTTAGAGAACAATAAAATTTTGTCTTACAGCCTTTCTTGGACACATTAATTGGCAACAAGGGTGAAGATTTCATTGACATTTCATTGGATTCCAAATGTTGGAAAAATTTCCATATTCCATGTGCTAATGGTCAAATCATTGTTATCTTAGAAGTTCTCAAAACCATCCTAATTGCAACAGTCATCCCCATTGGTAATTCCATTGACTCTCCTTTTTGGAAAGAAACTGATTCTGGGTTGTTCACTGTTAAATATACTCATGATATAACTATTGATTATCAAGTGGTCCATATCCCTTATGATTGAGTGTGGATTAAATACCTCATACCAAAATTTTCTTATTTTAGCTGGTTGGCCATTCAAAATAAGATTCTAATGATTGATAACATTATGAAAAGGGGTATGTCTGTCCCCAACAGATGCTATTTGTGCATGAATGCTTGGGAATCTACCAATCACCTCCTTATGGAGTGCATTTTCTCCAAGATAACTTTGGATCACCTTATGTCTACTTTTCATATATCTTGGGTTCCTCCTAATTCTTTGAGTCACCTTTTCACCCAATAACCTGCTCCATTCAAAAATCTCAGATTATTTTCTTTATGGAAAGTGAGCCTTCATCATATCTTATGGCAATTGTGGCTTGAAAGAAACAATGGGGTTTTTCTTCCTCCTCTAAGGATCCCATATTTGTTGCCAACAAAGCTATTGAATTTGTTGTTAAGAATTCCTAGCTCTTCCCTTGTCCCAAACCACCTAATTCTAGATTGAAGTCTATTATATTCTCTTATTTATATATTCCTTGCAACTCCAGTCTCAGTTTACCAGCCCCCCCATCCTAGAGTTGGTGCCCATTGGATTCCTCTCCAAAGTGAGTGGATAAAACTTAACTTTAATGGTGACTCCAAAGGAGACCCAGGGGATGCTAGTGCAAGTGGCCTAGTTAGATATAGCAATGGATAAGTTATTATGGCTTATGATGAGTATATGGGGTGCCAAAATAATAAATTTTCTGAAGATCGTGCGCTATGGAGAGGGCTAGATCTTCTAAAGGATTATAAAGATAACCTTTTATGGAGGGAGGTTATTTGAACATTATAAATACTCTTAAAAAAAACAAGGTGTCCTATTGGAATATTAAAACTATTGTTCAGGAAGCTAAGAAGCTATCCCAAAATTTTAATGATATCTCTATCAACCATGTGTACCATGAAGCTAACAGACATGTAGATATTCTTCCCAATTTGGGATTTATCCATAAATATCTATCCATTTGGAAAGAAATATTTTCCCAAGAAGTTTTAAATTCTACTAATAATGATTTGGTTTGAAATATGTGGTCACAGGTTTTGGCGGGTCAACTTCTCCAATGTTGACTCTACCCTTTTCAGCATGATGTGTTTCTTTGGTTCCAGTTCTTATGGCATAATTTTTTGATTAGCATGACTCTTTATCTTGCTATTAGTGCTAGATTTTGGTTCTCCTATTTCCCTTCCATGAAGTATACAATGTCCCAAGATAGGCCCTATCAGTGGGTTTACCTCGTGGTTGTCTTCTCCAAGCATGTCAAGTCCCTAAGTAGGTCTAGGCTATGCAATTGGATGTTATCTAACAATGTCAATATGTGAAAAGTCTTGAGATGCTTAATTTTATGTCTTGTGAATTTTAAGATTCATTTTTTAGTCATTTGGTACTCCCAATATTTTCCCAGCCCTATCATGTGCAAAGTCTATCCTGTGCCATATCTATTTTTTTGATGTCGGTTACCTAAGGAGAATTATTATGTGGTATGCCAATCACACCAACTTATCTTCTATAAAGGGCGTTTATGGTGCCAAAAATTTATATATTTACATCCCTGGTCTATGTCAGTCTATCACCATCCAGTTTTGTTCACCGTTGTGTGTCCTCGGCAGTAAGAATCTTCTATGGTCTTCCTTTCTCCTTAGTATTTCCAACATGGCCTTGATTGAGCCATTTAATCTTCAACTTGATCCCCTGTCTCACACCTTTATAGAAGCTCATGGTCTCATTCTATTTCTAAGGAAGTTCAAAGGAGATGAGAAATATATCACTAAAGCCTTTGTCCACCTCAATTTAGGAGGTTAGCCTAGCTTAATAAATCAAGGATTGATACTAGTCAGAGCTCCCCTTACCACATTTTAGATGAAGACAATGACGATCCTTGCATTACTACTTGTAACACAATCCATGTTACCATCATTAGCAACATTATCAACACCATGGATAAGATTAGTGCAGGGTTATGCATAAGCACAAAATATCATAAATTGGCTCTATTTAGGTTTTTTAAAAATTTGAAAAGGCTAATTTTGGATCCTTTCACTAGGTCCCATTCACTCGAAATTTACGGGGTGGAAGTTTTTTTGGGTAAATTCGCTCATCGTTGATAATCATGAACGTAAATTTATTTTAATTTATCGACCTCAAATTACATATGATTTTAATTTTCTTGCCCAATTCGCCTTCAAATTATAAACGATTTTATATTTCCCACCCAAATCGCCTTCAAATTATAAATGATTTTTTTTCTGCCCAAATCGCCTCATATACTACCCGTATATATATTGTACTGGGTATTGATAAACATACATAAAAAATACTCTAACTCAAAAATAGCTCTAAAACAATGAAAAACTTGAGAAGGTTGCAGAGGAGTGACTGTCGAAATAAATTGATTGATTACAGAGGAGGGTCAATCGGTGAAAGATGATTGGTTGTAGAGTCGTGTCTATCGGTATAAGACGATCGATTATAGAGCCATGTATGTCGATGTAAGTTGATCGGTTGCAGAGTCATGTCTATCTACATAATTTGATCAATTGTATAGTTGTGTTTGTTAACGTAAGCTGGTCAGTTGCAGAGCCGTGTCTATCGGTATAAGCTAATCGATTGTAGTCATGTTTATCGATATAAGCCGATTGGTTGCAGAGTTGTGTTTGTCGATATGAGTCGATAGGTTGTAGAATCATATCTATCAAAATAAGTCAATTAGTTGTAGAGCTATGTCTATCAGCATAAGCCTATCAGTTGCAAGGATTTTTTATCGTTATTTGTCTATCGATTGCAGAGATGTCGATCGACATTAGTCAGTCGATTGCAAAACTGAGTCGATCGTCATTAGTCGATAAATTGTAGAGATGTTGATCAAAATTCATCTATCAATTTTAGGGATTTTCAGTTGATATTTTCCTATCAGTTGTAGGGATTGTTGATTTGCATTTGTCAATCGATTGCATAAGTGTTGATCGATATTAGTCTATCGGTTGTAGGACTATGTCAATCAACATTAGTTGATCGGTTGCAGTGCTGTCGATCAAAATTTATCGATCGATTGTAGAGTTGTCTATCATTATAAGCCTATTGTTTGTAGGAAAAATTTATCGACATTTATCTATCAATTATAGAGGTATCAATCGGCATCATTCTATCAGTTGTAGGGACGTGTGATCGATATTTGTCTATCGATTTTAGGGACTGTCAATTGGTATAAGTTGATCGGTTGCAAGGAAGTGTCTATCGGTAAAAGCCTATCGATTTTAGAGGATTCATGACTAAAAATCGGTAGAGTATTCTTCTTCCATTTTTCTTTTGTCCAAATCCCTTTTTCTATAGTTTCACAGGCACTGTAGGTGAACTATACACAATTGTGGTAGACAACTATCAATGTCATATGGTTGTGTGTCGAGAGCATTTCTCTTATCAGAGACTGCTTCTTGTCTCTTAGAGTATGTTTCATACATAGTGTAGAAGCACTATCTACAACTATGGTCAATAAGTATTCCTTGTCATGTTGTGTATTAGGAGCATAGATTCGTCTTGAGAAATGTCTGTTATTTTCCTTCAAATTCATATATATTTCCTAACCTCTAAAGATTTTTCTTTACAAATACAATGTCACCTACTAAATATGGAAATAAGGGAGGCCAATCTTCTTGTAAAAAAATAATTCTAAAATATTTTACACAAATATCAAAATGCAATGAGGTATCAATCTCTATAGATTCTACACAACTTGCAGGTACATACATCTTTTACCATCAATTTTTTAAAATTTTTGTTCTTATTAAATGTAAAACCTTTCTCTATTAATAGATAAATGGTTTTTTTCTTATCTACCTATTTTAAAATGCTTTGTAAAACTATATTATGTTAATTCTTTAAAATAGTGCCTTTTTACAAAAAAAATGATAGAGAACACCAAACATTGAATGCAGTAAACATTGTCGACCCTGATGTGCATTCACTCGAAGATATTCTAGCAGATGAGATGGGACCACATGATAATTTTCATAATAACAACATTCAACAATCACTTAAAGAGATTTTAAATTTAGACACATCAACTAAAAAAGAAAAAGAAAGTACAATTAAAATTTAGACCTTTGGGGAATCTTGTAGTCAAAAATGTAAATATCAAAAGATAAGCGAATGGACTATTGGAAGGGATTTTAAAAATGAATGGGTATGGTTATACCCCTTTATTGAGAGAGATGAGAAACTAAATGTGTGTAAATGCATTATTTGCACATGGAAGCTGGGAAAGGATCATTTATTACAAAATAAAAAAGACACAATAGAAAAACACTGTGGGAAATTTTACATCAAAGAAATACGAAGTGATGGAACAATTAACAGATTTCATAGGTGGAAGAATGCAACAAAATGTGTGCATGTGAGATATGCACTTGAATATGAAAAAACAATGAAAAAAACAAACTCTCATTGAGAAGGGTGGAACAATCAAGGCACAATTTCAAAAAATTAATAAGACTGTTTTAGCCTCAAATAAATTGCAATTTGCTATTGTATACAGTATTCTAAAAAAAGGTCGATCCATGTCTGATTTTGATGATTTTAAGGAAATAATTCAACTAGCCAATGTATAAAACCTTACCAGTTCACATTGGTCATATCAAAGTGGCTAGGAAATGGTAAAATGTCTATCACTGGTTAAGAAGGAATACCTGAGAGAGAATGTGAAGCAAGCCAAATTTATTTCATTTTCCATTGATGAGGTAACAGCTATTGACAACACATATTTGATTTCCATACATGTTTACACATTCAAAAATCATTTGAGACAACCTCATTTACTAGCACTACATAAGATGATTGAAAATTGTAATGCGGAAAACATTTATAATGTTGTTGTAACTAGTTTAAAGGATATTGCCAAAATGGATGAAAAGGAAATTGCCACAAAGTTAATTTGTGTTGGAGCTAATGGTGTGGCTACAATGCAAGGACAAAGGAATGGTCTTTGTGTTAGGCTTCAAAATTCCATTGCCCCATATGTGATTCCTATTCATTACATGGTTCATCGAATGAATCTTGCATACAAAATTATGAGCAATTTTGATAATGTAGCCAGAGTGGAAGAACTCATTAGTGATATACACTCATAATTTTCTTGCAATCCAAAAAGGTTTGTAGAGTTTCAATAGTTTTCTCTCAGTGTAACTGAAGGCAGAAAAATGTTAAAATATATGGAAACCAGGTGGATTTCACAGTTTCTTCCTGCAAAAAGGGTATTTTTGTAGTGAGAAGATGCACCAAAATAATAATAATCAAAATATTATCAAATTAACATTAGCTTCAAATTAGGAAATTATAAGCTTAAATATATTTACAAAGTAAACTGATTAGCTATAATCATGCCAACAAAATGGTTGAGAGAAACGTGATGCTAACCACTAACCTAGGTAGATAAGTCTAACTGAACAACTAACCTAAAATATCTGACCTAGGATATTTTAGGATTTACTCTAGGTTAACCAATAGATATTTATAAAAGTAAATATCTCATGGCATGTAGTAAAAAGTAAATGTAATAATCTATGTAGTATAATGCAATATACTACCTATTTTACCCTAACATCCCCCCTTTATTACATTACTTTGATATACAAAGTTTACTTCGAAATAATTCAAATTTGACACATCCAAGTGCCTTTGTGAAGATGTCAGCAACCTGTTCATCGGTGGGAATGTGTTGGAGCTTGATTCTGTGTTTAGGAACTTCATCACGAATGAAATGACAATCTGTGTCAATATGCTTTGTATGTTCATGATGTGCTAGATTCTTGACCAAGTTCAAAACACTTGAGTTGTTGCAAAACATGTGAATAGGAAGTTTCTTTGGTAGGCCCATGGTAGCCAAGATGCGACTTAACCATATCGCTTCACACACAACTCCATGTGCAGCGCGATACTCTGCATCTATTGAAGATAAAGCAACCACCTATTGCTTTTTACTATGCCATGAAACAAGACCAAATCCAAAATGAAATACATATCCTGATGTTGATTTTATATTATATATGGATTCAACATAGTCATAGTCAGTGTAACTTTGTAAGAAGAATGAGTTATTCTTCTTATATTCTAGACCATAATCTACACTACCCTGAATGTAGTGAAGAACATGCTTAGCTGCTTTTTAGTGAGAGACCTTTAGTTCCTGCATGAACCGAGAAAGATAGTTTAAAACATAAGTAATGTCTGGTCTAGTATTGGTCAGATAGATGAGGCTTCTAATCATATGTCGATATAGCATACCATCTACCTATGGTGAGTCATCATACCATGATAACTAAAGCCCTGATTCCATCGGTGTTGCTTTGGGCTTACAATCAATCATACAATATTTTTCTACTAAAGTCTTGGCATAATTTTTATGAGTCACCCTAAGATTATTCTTCTTCTATTCTATCTCAAGGCCAAGACAGTAGTGGAGAAGTCCAAGGTCTATCATATCAAATTAAAGGAGGGAATGGAGGGATAAGGGGAAGAAGAAATTATTCATTTAAAAAATCATGCCGACATTTTCCGACAACTAAACTAACCTAGCCTAACCACTAAGCTGACTATGTGTTCACACTGCTACATTCTCCCCCTTAAATTTGAGAGGACTAACAAGACAGGCTCTCAGCTTTACAAATTGAGCTTTAGCTAGTGCCTTGGTGAAGATGTCTGCAACATTCTCCAACATGGGGCAATAGTGAAGCTCAACAGTTTTAGTTTCCACCATATCTCTGATGAAGTGGTACTTCATATCAAAATGCTTTGATCTACTATGGTGGACAAGATTGTATGCCAACTGAATGGCACTAATTTTGTCACAAAATATCCTTGTTGGACCACTTTTCTGCTCTCCAATTTCTTCTAATACCTTTCGTAGCCACAAAGCTTGAGTACTAGCATGAGTGACTGCTATATACTCA
The DNA here is from genome assembly GCA_028583015.1 of Wollemia nobilis. Lineage (NCBI taxonomy): Eukaryota > Viridiplantae > Streptophyta > Pinopsida > Araucariales > Araucariaceae > Wollemia > Wollemia nobilis. The sequence goes on along the minus strand of JAQPPZ010002146.1, from coordinate 578,744 downwards.
ACTTCTGTTGAAGATAGTGCTACTACTATCTGCTTCTTGGAACTCCAAGTTATTAGTCCCAATCCCAGACTAAAATAGTTCCCTGAGGTTGAATTTCTGTCATAAATGTTGCTACCCCAATCACTATCACTAAAGCCTACAAGCTTGATAGTGTTACATTTTTGGTAATGGATTCCAAAATCCCATGTACCCTTTACATATCTAAGAATTCTCTTAGTTTCCTGCAAATGCAACTCAGAAGGGTAAGAAATAAATTAAGAGACAAGAGAAACAACATACTGAATATCAGGTTTGGTGTTGGCGAGAAACATCAAACTCCCAACCATGCTTCTGAAAGTGGTCACATCAACTTTTGATGCTCCATCATCTTTGCTTAATTGGATCCCATGTCCAACTAGAGTTGCAATTGGTTTGCAATGCTCCATAGCAAACTACTTAAGCATGTCCCGAACATACTTATGTTGACAGATGAAGATCCCTGTATCTGACTGATGAACCTCCATTCCAAGGAAGTAGTGCATTAAGCCAAGATCCTTCATCTCAAACTGCTCCATCATGGAGTGTTTGAACTTCATATTCAGTTTTTCATTACTACCCATGAATATGAGATCATCCACATACAAGCAAACTATGAGGATGTCATTTCCTTGCTATAGGTAGTAAAGGGTGGGTTCATTTTTGCTTCTGGTGAATCCAAATTCTTTGAAGTACCCATCAATGCATGAGTACCAAGCTCGTGGTGCCTGCTTGAGGCCATAAAGTGCCTTCTTTAGTTTGTAAACAAGATGTTCCTTGTATTTTTCCTCAAATCCTTGTGGTTGCTCAACATACACTTCTTCTATCAAGTAACCATTTAGAAATGCACTTTTCACATCCATGTGTTGGACTTTCCATCCCTTATTTGTAGCTAAGGCAAGAACTGTTCTAATAGTCTCCTATCTGGCTACAGGAGCAAAAGTCTCTTCATAATCAACTCCATATTTCTAAGTGAATCCCTTTGCAACTAGTCTCGCCTTGTGCCTTTCAATGCTACCATCAACATTAAACTTGGTCTTGTAGACCCACTTACATCCAACACATTTCTTGCCTTTAGGAAGCTTAACCAACTCCCAAGTGTTGTTTTTTATAGAGGTTATCTCCTCTTTCATGGCATCTTGCAAAATTTTTTGAGTACATGCCTTCTCATAACTAGAAGGTTCAAGTTGTGCACTAGTTAACAAAGCATAGTTAAGCCATCCTTCACGGTGTTAATCAATTTCTCTAAATTATTGGTAATGATCAGATCATATACATATAATACAAGAATCACTATTTTAGAACCTATGTTCTTGATATAGATATTTGCATCAGATGGACTTCTCTTGAAATCGTGCTACAGGAGATGACTATCCATTTTGATGTACCATGCTCTTGGGGCTTGTTTTAGCCCATATAATTATTTTACCAACTTGCAAACCTGTTGCTCATGGCCTTCATAAAAAAATCCTAGAGGTTGAGTCATGTATACCTCTTCTTTTAAGTCACCATTTATAAAGGCACTTTTTACATCCATATAATGTCATTTCCATAGCACAAAGAACTTGAATGGTGGTCATCCTTGCAGTGGGTGCAAAGGTTTCCTCATAATCAAGGCCTTCCTTTTGAGCATAGACCTTTTCCACAATATGGACCTTATGCTTGTCTATGGTACCATATGCCTTATATTTGACTTTGTAAACACATTTGCAACCTATGATGGGTTTCTTTCCTTTAGGAAAATCGACCAACTTCCATGTTTTGTTTTTAATGAGGGATTTATGTTCAGTATCCATAGCTACCTTCCACTGAGGCTAACTAAATGACTCATAAATTGTAGAAGGTTAATTTTCATCATATGAAGATATGTAAACCCTCTCCTCATCAATTTCCATATCATTTCCACTTTCTAAATCTCTATAAACATAAAGTTCTTGAAAATCTGCACAAAGATCATCAACTGAAGTAGATGTTGCTGTCGTTCTATATCGAGATATGCTTCATGTTTTTGGATGATTGAGAGTGAGATCTAGAGGTGAAGTGATTTTGGAATCTCTCATAGTACTTGTATACCATTTTGGAGGCTTTTTCTATTATGGAGGAGTCTGTGGCTGTTGCTTCTCATCTTCCAAGTATATTGATGTAGTGTTAGATGTGAAAGCTTCATCAAATACTACATCTATACTAACATGTATTTTATTGGTGAATGGATCTATCAACCGATAGCCTTTTGAGAATTCATCATATTCACTAAAAATAGACTGCAGGGTTTTCTCATTTAACTTCTTTATTTTCTTCTTAGGTATATGCATAAAAGACTTACACCCAAATACTCGTAGATGAGATATGGAGGGTTTCCTTCCACTCCATGCTTCCTAAGGAGTCATACCTTCAAGATCCCATGTGGGAGCCCTATTTAGAAGATATACTACAGTTGTTACAGCTTCAACCTAGTAAATTTTCTCAATATTGGCTCCCTTAAGCATACATCGAACCATTTCCATAATGGAATGATTTCTTCTCTCAACAACTCCATTTGACTGAGGAGAATATGTTGTTGTTAACTATATTTTTATCCCATGTTTCTACAAAAATAAGGACAATTATTTTGATGTGTATTCCCCCCTCGATCTGAACAAAGGGTCTTTATGAAACATCCTGATTCTTTCTCAACAAGTTTCTTGAACTACTAAAAATAGTCAAATGCTTCAGAATTCAACTGCAAGGAGAAGACCCACATTTTTCGTGAGTGATCGTCTACAAACAATTGAAAATACCTTTTTCCTCCACAACTAGTAGAAATAGGACCACACAAATCTGTGTGAACTAACTCCAAAGGTACTTTAGCTTGAAAAGAGCTAGGTTCAAAAGGTACTCTATGTTGCTTTCCTGACAAGCAATCTGAGCACACTGGCAAAGTAGATGAAAGAGTAGGCAATCCTTTCACCATTTGATATTTACTAAGTTCTAGTAAATACCCCGAGCTTAGATGCCCAAATCTCTTATGCCATAGAGAAGTGGCCTCTTTTGTGGTTACTGCCATTGCAGTATGTGTAGATGTAATTGCATCTAAGATAAACAAACCATGTTTTTATGAACCTGTTGCTATCTGTTTTCCTTTCTGAGTGATAAAGCAACGTTTCTTTTTTTTTTCCACTTTGAAATTGACATTCATGTTATTGTCCAAGATTTGTGGAACTGACAAGAGATTATTTTTCAATCCTGGTACATAAAGAACTTTTTGAATCTTACATTCTCCATCTGGAAGGGGGATAAAAACATTTAATTCTCCTTGAACTCTATAGGTCTGATCATCAGCAATGGTTACTGGTATACCTTCTCGAGCCTCAAATGTTTCAAACCAGGACTTATCGCCAGTCATATGTTTACTAGCGCCTGAATCTATGTACCAAAAAATATCCTTTTAAGGGGAATCTGTATGTGTCATGAGCACTTTGTGTGCTCGTTCAAAGTCTAAACTAGAATATTCAACGACAACAACATGTCTTTGTTGTTGTTTTTTCTATTTCTTTGGTTTACCTTTGACCTTCTTTTGTCCTTGTTCATTAGGCGGTTTGTTCTTAAACCAACATCTTTTGGTTTCATGAGTGTCTTTATCACAAATTTTACAATACTACTTCTTCTTCTGAATCTCTTTGCCTTTACCCTTGTATTTGTTAGAAGAATATCCTTTTTGTTGATTCCACTTTTTCTTTCCACCTTGTCTCTTTGAGAAAAGTGCATTGTTGGATGTCTCATCTCTTTGGAGTTGATTAGCTTCTTCAGTTTGAAGCAAATTTACCAACTCTACAAAAGTCACTATCCTTCCAGAGACTTGTAGTGAAGTGATCAACATTCTATAGGAGTCTGGTAGAGCCCTCAAAATGATTGAAATCAGGAATTTGCCTTCCACTTTTTCTCCTAAGACTTGCAGTTTTATTTTTATATCTGCCACTCTGCAGAGGAATAGCTCTACTGTCTCTCCAGATTTCATATGAAGAGTATGGAGTTGTGTTTGAAGGATAAGAATTATTGATTTATTATTTCCTTCAAAATTGTTTCTAAGGCATCCCATGCCTCCTTACCATTTTTAGCTTCACTTATATGATGTTGTATGTCATCAATAATAGCTAGTAAGATCAATAAGGAAAGTCTTTTATCCTTTTTATCATATGTTGTCTGATTTGCTCCTGGTGATGTGGGTCTAGAATCAATGCCATACACTATTCCCCAAATCTCCTCTATAGTTAAAATAGCTTTCATCTTAGTTTCCCAGGAAGAATAATTTGAACCTTTTAGTAGTTGGCTTTCATTGAGATACTTGTTGATCATGGCCATGGTGAAGGTTTCAAATTTGATGTGACTAAGATGACTTTATATTGTAATATATCCTCAAAAGAGATTTTAATTTACTCTTTAAGATATTTAATGGCACTTGCCTTAACACCCTTAGCAAGGGATGAAAATTTTGAGGAAATTAAGCCAAACAAATAGAGCAAATTAAAGGGGTAGGTTTTGGAAAACTTTTGATTTTGCTCTCTAGGATATTTAATGGCACTTGCCTTAACACCCTTCAAGAAGGATGGAAAGTTTGAGGAAATTAAGCCAAAAAAAGAGAGTGAATCAAGGTATTTGGATTTTGACCTTTGATGGGGAGTAAAAATTGACTTGTGAAACCTGTGCAATGTGTAGCACGATTTTACTAAAATTTGGATTTCTGAAATGCTCTTCAATGTTCTTATGATTGTTTAATTGCACACAAAAAACATGATGGTTAGTGCAATAATAAAAAAATGAGAGCAACCCAAATTATTATCACTATAGGTGTCAGATGCAATCGAAAATGTACCTAGTATAGTCAATTTTTAAGAAAAGGTGTCGAGTACAATCGAGAATGCACCTTTCTTACTTTGAAATATCCCCCATTTCTCTTTACAATTTTGCAAAAAAATAGAATCACAAAATATGACTTCTATCCCCCCCTTAATTTTTAAAAAATTGAAAAATTCGAGCACTCCTTTCAATACAAGTCGACACACGACCCGCGTTAGAAAGGTTTCCAGACCATTCGACACACGACTTGGTTTATGTCTTCAACACTCGAGCATTAGGATAAAAAAATAGGTTCAATTTATTCTCAAGTTTACAACAAAAGTTTTGCAATTTTAAGTCAAACAAAAGCAATTTTGTGATTTTGTTGCAAAAATAAAAATGACCTTTGTCCTTGCCCAATATTTTCAAGCTCTTTCTTTTGCAATAGAAGTTTGAGTTTCTATGTCTTTTTATCTCCAAAAAAAATGTGTGAAGAAAACTATAGAACTTTGTTAAGGTATTACAAAAAAAATGTTGAAGAAATCCTTGGTTTTGCCAACAAAAAATTATTTTGCTCTTTGTCTCTTTTATCTCCAAATTTGGAAGAAAAAACTAAACAACTTTTCTATGGCTTGATTTTGCAAAGGATTTTTTTTAAAGATAACAATTTGTAAGGTCTAATATTTTAAAAAATTTAATGATAAAAAATATATAACAAATATTTTTGAGGAAAAGAAATCTCAGATTTACTTAAATTAATCAATTTCCTTCAAAAAATTCTAAGTTATATAATAATATATATATATATATATATATATATATATATATATATATATATATATATATTTATCTAAATTAAAACCTTAGAACAAAAAATTGTACCTTTTTTTTTTAATTTTTGAAATCAAATGTCGCATGGTTGAAAAAATGGTGTAGGTGAGATTCAAGCGCTATATCTAGCACCGTCAAGGCGAAAGCCTTGACCACTGCATTGCTGGGGCAGCTTTGAAAGCCATATCATAGTCCTAGTTTATGAAGAGAGGTGCGGGCGGGTTAATATTTTTGTGGGAATAATCCCACATGCATCCCATGAAGGGATGCAAGGGTGTTTAAAACCCTCGTCGTGCCACTAACCTCTCTATTACCTTCGAGCAATCACCTACCAAACAACGATGCCCCTCTACCACTTGTAACTCACCGACCAATGTCTCCTCAACACGTGGCAACTCGATGCCTAAGCAAAAAATTTTATCCACCACTATGTCACCCAAATGGCCCTACCCGATCTGCTTCTATCACCACGTGTCAAAATGCAGTTGGCTCTCCGTCCAAGCATGATAAGTCTAGCTTTGCCATGTTTCACCTTGAGGAGTGTGCCACATGTCGAGTTGAATATGTCCTAGGGTCCAACAACAATAGCCTAGGTGGTCAGACGTGGCACCATGCCACGTGTTCAAGTATGGTTGTTCTCTGTCCAAGTGTTAGTTGTAAGCTTTTGAGTGGATCATCGATCTCGTTCGATGAGCCTAGAGGGTGCTCCTACCCTTCGAACTTAGCTTGTGGACCAAAGCCATGTGGGATCGAGAGGAAGCTCCTGCCCTCTTGATGATCATGCTGGATGGTCTACTAGGGGGTCGATCTCAATTTTTTAGTGATGGCCACAGGATTGTGGGGCTAGCAGGCTTCGATCGTGAAGGTTAAAAGCACTACGGGTGATCGGTCGACACCGATCGCCGTGGTGATCAGTTGTGACTGATTGACCCCACTGTAGGCTAGGCCTTGGCAGGTCGATTTGACCTGGCTAGAAATGGGCTTACGGTCACTCTAGCCATCTAGCTCGCCTATCAAGGTGGGTTTGGTGGTGATCAAATATCACCAGCTCGTCCTCTGGGTGAGCCAAAAAAAATGGCTCTGATGCCAATGTAGTAAGAATATGCACCAAAATAATAATAATCAAAATATTATCAAATTAACATTAGCTTCAACTTAGGAAATTATAAGATTAAATAGATTTATAAAGTAAACTGATTAGCTATAATCATGCCAACCAAATGGTTGAGAGAAACGTGATGCTAACCACTAACCTAGGTAGAGAAGTATAACTAAACAACTAACCTAAAATATTTGACCTAGGATATTTTAGGATTTAATATAGGTTAACCAATAGATATTTATAACAATAAATATCTCATGGTATGCAGTAAAAAGTAAATGTAATAATCTATGTATTATAATGCAATATACTACCTATTTTACCCTAACAATTTTCAGAATATCAATCCTTGGTTGGGTTTATGTATGCACATTGTAGAGATGTTGACAAGGCAAAATATTTGTTTTTTCAAATGACTGACTTGGAAACTCTTCTCACATTATGTGGTATTCTACCAATGTTACAAGAAATGAATACTATGATTAAACTTACACAGGAAAGGGTAACTTATATTTTTGATTTCATGAGGATGAGAAAATAAATATGGATGATTATTGACAGGATTTATTTATCCAATAAAATTTTTTAGGATCCCAAGTTTGATAGTTGGAATACGTTAATTAATGTCAATGAATCAAACAAATTTTTAAAGTTCAACATCAATGATAATCTTTGTATTGCTATCCATGGAAAGTTGATTTCTATATATTATTTTGAAAAGCGATTAGATACTAGCAAAAAGAAGAAGTCTCTCTAATATGGTTGATAATGATGAAAATGATTTAGCTAGGAGTGATGATGAGATTATGGAAACGTAGAATTCACAAATGATTATCGACTCTTTTGGAGAAGTCGATAAAGCTTTGTATCAACTTTCAGAAATTTAAAAATTGTAATGATTGTATGACAAATTCATATAATATAAGATTTTTGGGATTAGAAATCATTTTGTAAAATTTTAGTGATTTGAATAAATTCATATTATTAGTGATTTTCCATATTTGATATCATTTATATATGTCAATGATTTGAAAATTTTCATATTATCAAAGATTTTTCGTATTTGATTTGTTGTAAAATTTTAATGATTTGAAAAAATTATATAATCATTCAATTTTCAATTATTATGCATGTTTGCTTTTTAATGATATGGACAGGTCTATGTTTTCAATATTTATAATTTAAGTTATAACTTTGAGTAAGTTGAAAATGTGAAAACCATGTATACGTAATGATGCTATGTTATTGAACTATTTGAATATGTTGACAAAACATAGTTATTTTTCCTTTGACTTTAAATTTATGTTTGTATGTATCATTAGTATCATAAGTTGTATGATGTGACAAAATATAGTGATTTTTTATGGTTTATGCTTTATCATTGAGTAAACCTTGTATACATACATAACTAATAAAAATTTCTCTACATAAGTATGAAAAATGCATGCAGTATATTACTCTAGACATGGTAAATGAAAATTTAAACTCATTCATAGATATATCCATTGTAAACTCACTTTGAAAAATAAAAACAATATAGCATTATATACGTTACCATATTCATTTTTATACAACTATAATGACTAACTATGAATTCACTAAAAATTGAAACCCATGCTTAGATATATCCTTTGTAAACTCACTTTGAAATGTAAAACAATATAGCATAATCCAAATGACCATATTCATTTTTATACAACTATAATGACTATGAATGCACTGAAAATTGGAACCCATGCATAGATATATCCTTTGTAAACTCACTTTGAAATAAAAAAACAATAGAGCATAATACAAATGACCATACACATTTTTATACAACAACTAGAATGACTCTGAATGCACTGAAAATTGAAACCCATGCATAGATATATCCTTTGTAAACTCACTTGAAATATAAAAACAATATAGCATAATAGAAATGAAAATACTCACTTTTATACTACAACAAGAATGGATATGAATAAACATAAATTTAAACACATGCATAGATATATCATTTGTAAACTCAATTGAAAATTGAAATATAAAACAACATAGCATAATATATGGAAATTTAAATTTAACCCTTTCATTAATATCTCCATCGTAAACTAACATTGAATGTGAAAATAATATAGCATAATAAAAAAGACAACACATTTTTCTATACAACAACAAGAATGACTTTGAATAAAATAAAAATTTAAACCCATGCACATATATATCCTTCGTAAACTCATTTGAAAATTGAAATATAAAACCAACATAGCAGAATCCACAAGACAATACTCATTTTTATATCACAACATGAATAACTTTGAATAACATGTAAATCTATACCTATGCATATATTAACAATATAGCATAATACAAATGACTATACACATTTTTATACAACAACTAGAATAACTATGAATGCACTAAAAATTGAAACCCATGCATAGATATATCCTTTGTAAAATCACTTGAAATATAAAAACAATATAACATAATAGAAATGAAAATACTCACTTTTATACTACAACAAGAATGAATATAAGTAAACTAAAATTTAAACACATGCATAGATATATCATTCGTAAACTCATTTGAAAATTGAAATATAAAACAACATAGCATAATATATAGAAATTGAAATTTAACCCTTTCATTAATATATCCATCATAAACTAACATTGAATATGAAAACAATATAGCATAATAAAAAAGACAAAATGAAAATAACACACAATTATAATTGTGAATAGTGTAATAGTAAAATAATAAAAGCAAGTATCTTGTTTTCAAATGAAAACATATGAAATGTCTTAAAATTGTCTTTCGAAATATCAAGTTTTAAAATTCAATTTATCACTTCAAAATATTTTCCCCCTTTCTCCACTCATTTTGCCTTCTCAATGGCTTCTACAGTCTCCATAGCAACGACTCCTCCCTCTTCTTTTCCATGTTCAACTCCTTTTTCCTCATCCACTACTTCCACAATTAACACATTCTACATTCCAACGACTCTTTTCTCGGGATGGGTAATAGTACTATCAATTGCTCCAGAATTGATAAGGATCTTATCAACATTTTGCATTCCATCAAGAAGGGTGCTTTCTTATTTGCCAACATCTTTAGATGTTGGCCATTGAACTTCTTTACCCTTCTCCTTTAGCAGAACATCAGGATCCAATCCATTGCGTATAATGATTTTCCGTAAAATGTTGCTTTGTCAAACTGATTCATGTGCTCTTTTTCATTGCCACGGAAGCGTTTAAGAACTCCTTTGCCATCCTAAGATAGTCATGCAGGTTTTGAACCTGCTTCTTGAGATTTTCATACTTTACCTACAAAAAGGAAAAATAGTTAATCAACATGAAAAGATAATTATATTTTAAAAAAGAAAACAAAAAATCTTTGAACACAAAAGTGATTAAGTCAAACCTCAACAACATTCTTTGCAGCTACAACAACAACCTTTTTCTTATCACTTGCCCATTCATTGTAATAAGCTTGGGCCTCACCATTTATGTTCTCCAATAAGTTTATCATAAAATTTAAAATTTCATCTGTGTATGATGTATTCACATTCAAAATACTAAATTTTACTTGCTGTAGCAAAGCCTCCATATTTTCAGGTTCATTTTCATCAAAAGAATTGTTTTTTATCTTTTTGAAATATTATTGTATTGGGCATTAATTTCTTTTATCAACACCTTTGCCCGATACTCCCATTTTTTCATTTTTTTTATATCTGGAAGTAGTAAATCCTTAATTGCAGATTTAACATTATCAGAAACCAAATATTTTTTTGAAATGTTTAATATTTCATCCTCTTGTCGAGGAGGAGCCTGACGGGTGCTTGTTTCCCTTGGAGGAGATTTGCTTGAACATTTTGCACCTTCATTTCCTTTGTATTGAAACAATTATGATAGTTGAAAAGTAGTGGGTGTGTTATCTTGTAAAAAGAAATCTTTATAAAGTGGAACTTCATCCAAACCAGCATCAGAAGCTTCCGGTATATCCTTAAAAGTAAAATTAGCAATAGAAATACTACTGAATCTTGAAAAAGTCTTTGATGCTTCTTTATCTGATAATTGTTGTGTTGCTTCTCTCTGTGGCCGAGATGGAAGAAAGTGTTTTCCAACTGGGAAACATTGACCTCGCATTTGAGTTTGACATTGTGGAGGAGGAGGTGACATTTGTTGATTTTGTTGACGAAATTGTTGTAAGGGACCTTGGAACATAAAAATAAAAAATTAGTTATTAAATTTGTGAAGGTAGAAAATAAAAACTAGTTATAAAAATAAATTATGAAAATTGGTTACAAACTTTGTTATAAAACTTATCGGTAGAAGAAAAACATATTGCGTAGGCTGCTACAAATGGAATGTGGACATGTTGTACATCTGAAAAAATAACAATATTAATTAAAAACAGTAAAAAATTTGTGAAAAATTTGTTTTGGTAGTAATTAAAACTTACTCCCCAAAGATGAAACCTCTTGCACAACTACGCCTGTTGGCATAGGACGTGCAACCATAGGTTGTCGACGATTAGGATAACTAGATCTTTTATGTTTCCTTGTTGATCTTCTCCTTAGCGATGGTGTTGTTTCTTACGTAGGTGTTTCAGAGTCTACTGATTCCTCTAGATTATAACCTCTGACAGCAGCATCCCACTTTGAAGAGGAAGAGGATACCCTTTTTTGTGTTTGGTATAAAATGTCAAAATTACAAAAATACAAATAATGGAAAAATAAATTTTTTTACTTAAATATTAACAAAAAAATTACCTGAAACTGTTATTCTGTCATGGCTAAATTGACTAGGGTTGAGTGCCAAGATGTTGGTACAGGAGTGTTCTGCAAATTATAAAAATATTCATAAAAAAAAGCAATAATATAATTGCATGTGCTAACTGTCGACGAGGGTGAAGCATGGGTTTTCACGTTCTCAATTTCCAATCTGATCCGATGTGAGACATAGGTGGACCAGTCAAATTTTTGGTGTGCAAAAATACGCTAAGGCCCACATCAAAATTTTTGTTAGCATTCCTTACAAAAAGAGTCTGGAAAGGAAGAATTCGCAACATGTTCGAAGAAATTTATTTTCAATCATCGGTATAGTCAAACCCCTTATGGACTTGGTAGACGTAACTACAAAAATACAAAATCAGTAATTGTACACCAGTGACAAGAATTTAAATTCAATTAAATAAAAAATAGTTATAACTTGAAAATATTCCAACTACACTTTGAATTTGGTCTCCAAGTAGAGTTTGTCCTTCATCAGTTAATTGGTATTTGGAAGTGATAGGCCCAACACCAGTGTGGGGCAATGCTATCAATCTGGCGATATCTATGGCTGTGAAAGAAAGAACAAAGTTTTTATTGTTGACAATAATATTTGCCTTACTTGAATCCATATTATAAGCTGTAATGATCCTCTCCACCAGTTTAATGTCCGTGTTGAAATGCGACATTGAAACTAGACCTCGAAGACCATAGTTTGTGACCCAAGACATGTAACTCGATGTTGATAAATTTTTTGAAATTAGGGGGTAAACCAGGTTTTTATAATTAACTTTAAACATTTCAGGGGTTGTAGGGGATGCCATAGGGTGCACGGGGTTTGGATAAGAAGATATAATGGAAAAGGGTTCAAACAGGAGAAAAAGGGTTAAAAATCACTTAAAAATTAAGGGAAAATGATAAAAATAAGATAAAAGTGGAGGAAGAGGGTTAAGATTGCATTAAAACGAGAGTAAAATGGGTGAAAATGCATTCAAATGGGAGGAAAATGGTTAAAACTATGATAGAAAAGATGAAAAAATTACTGTTAATCCTTTTATATAGACTTTTATACATGCAATAAGCTCTTGGATGGGTGACACGTGTTCTCTGCATACAATCGTTCAATGGATGGATGATACATGGCACAGATGTACTGATCCTACCTACTAGAAACTCGATACTATTGCAGCACATCGACATACTTGCAACTAATCTGCATGCAATTGATCATCATGCCTACAACTAATCAGTATTCCTACAATCGATTGTCATATCTATAGCCTATCATCATTCTTGTAGTCACTCGTTATGCTTGTAGCTGATTGGCATACCTGCAGTCGATCGACATACCTGCAACCACTCATCATGCCTGTAGTTGCTCATCATGCTTGCAACTAATCATCATGCCTACAACCAATCAACATTCCTGTAGTCGATCGTCATACCTGTAGTCGCTCGTCACACCTGTAGTCAATTGATATTCTTGTAGCCAATCGATATGCTTGCAGATGATCTTCATGCCTGAAGTCACTGATCATGTTTCTAGTTGATCAGTATTCCTACAGCCAATCATCATACCTATAGCCAATCATCATGACTCCAGTCGATCGACATGCCTGTAATAGATCGACATTCCTGTAGCTTATCGATATTCTTGCAACTTATCATCATGCCTGTAGTCGAATGTCATGCCTACAATCGATCATCATGTTGTCCTAAATTCTTTCATATCGGCCTAAAGCTTTTAATAATGCCATACAATTTTTAGATTTTGTAAACCGATATTCATAGCCCCCAACATAGAAAAATTTGCCACGGTTTGAAAATTTTTGGAGACAAATTAATGAAATTCACCATGGTTTGAAAATTTTTGGAAACAAATAAATGCAATTCGCCATGTATACTTCTACAAATATCATCGAGATTCCAAGACAATTCGCCTTGATTTTATAAATATATTTTGGGGCCGACCCCTTATGCATAACCCTGGATCAGTGAGACTCTTAAGGTGCTACTCCCAAACCATCCTATAGATGCTCCTGCAAATGAAGATGTTATAGGGGTCTAGGTCTGGGTCTATTGAGTAATCTGTTTGTTCTCATGCTACGTCTCTCTATTTTTGGTATTTTGATCCCCTACGTGTGATTTTAATTATAGTGTATAATGCCCCTACGTGGACATTTTTGAGCACTATGTTTATTTTTGTACAGGTTTCTATTATAGTTTTTATGGATATTTTGTGAGCTTCCCTTGTGCGGGTTTTTATCATAGCTCATTTACAGGTTATTTTGGTAGTTACTTCTCTTAAAAAACCTTTGTGTGGGTATTGCTCGGACTGTATTTTTGTTTATCTGACGTCAGTGTTCCATCCAACATTCTTTGCTATTGTTTGGACCTTTTTGTTTAGGTTGTTGCTGGCCAATATGTAGGCATGTGTTATCTTATGCTATTGGTTTAGCTACCAATTTATGTACTTGGGTTTGGGGCCCATTTAAAACCCACACATAATCATTTTTACCTAAAAAAAACACATTTTATGAAAGGTAAATGAACATTATGGTTCTTGGATATTATTTATTTTTAATGTGGAAAATTAGTTAGATAAAAATAAATATTACAAATTTTGAATATTGCTTTATTTGAATATTATGAAATAAATATATTATATTTTAGGACATTTTTTTCTAGGAAAAAAGAGTTGTACTTGGGTCTTTTACCTTTGAAAAAACACAATTCTCTCCTTTAGAGCTTGAAATTTTATAGACAAATTTAATTCTCATCTCAATTGAGTTGCTATGGCTAGATACCTACAACTTTTTCATAAAAAGTTTACAAAAAAATTCAATTCTCATCTCAATTGAGTTGCTATAGCTATATACCTATATATTTTTCATAAAAAGTATGAATTATTAGATATTATTTTCTAGATCTTCAATTTTATTTATAAATACAAATGTTCTAAAATTCAAAATTATTTTTCTTGACATTTTTCTGCAACAACCTTCACAATACCAAAACTCCACCTCGGTTGTCTATGCACTACATCTTAGTATAGTAATATTTCTAAAACTGCACATTATCATAGTTTGCTATACCAGATCTAGACTTTTTGTTTATTCTTGAAGCATAAGTGTAACCACTAGAACTATAATAAATACTTTACGTGAAAAACACTTTAATATTATAAAATACAACAAATATTACCAATGGAAAACATTAAAGTAAATCTTAATCATTATTTTATTCAGATGGTCAACATTTTCTTATCAGCTTCAGCTAAACTTACTACTTATTCTAACCATGAAAAAGAGAATATATTTCAAAATTCTCTATTAAAACCCCTCTATTGGTTATCCTATCTGCATATTTGTTCCCTTTCCTTAATGTATTTCTAAACCTAAATTTTTCAAACTTTGTAGCAAGGTCTTGTATTTTCATAGTGATATCTTGTATGTTCCATGGAGCCTTTTCTTTCCTCAAATTTACATCTATTACTATTAAAAAATCACCTTCCATCCATACTATATTCCATTTCATTTTTTTGCATAATTTTAACCCTTCCAAAGCTATCCAAGCTTCAACTTTATTATTTATCTTAGATCCACTATTGAATTTGTATCGTGACAAAATATCACCCCTATTATTTCTAATAAATCCTCCTCCTACTAGCCCTAGATTTCCTTTATATGCTCCATCAAAATTCAACTTGACCAACTCCACTTCTAGTGGTTTCCACTTTATATTCTTTCCCTTCCTTATAATTCTCTTATACCCAAAATCATAATTCCATTTGATGACTTGACTCCATCTATCAAGGATCTCTACTTCAACATTAAGTATTGGGTGAGTTGATAGAGTTGGTTTAGACTCGTCTATAGCTGAACAAATATTTATTTTCATTACCTCTAAATTGCTTCCTTTTAAATATTATTTACTCCTTTCTAGCTATATAATCCAAAGTGTTGTATCTTTCAATGTATCTCAGATTTTTTATAACAAATCACTTTTAAAAGTGCTTTGTCACTGCTTTAACCATTCTTCAATTTCTTCATTCATCACCATGCATTTACCAAACATATTAAGAATCCATTGCCATAGTTTCCAGACTATTGAATAGTGTCCCAAGAGATGATCTATATTATCCTTATTTTTACATAGAACACATTGTGAGGGGCCATGAAAACCCTTTTCAATTAGGTTATCATAGGATAAAAGTTTTCTATGACCTACTAGCCAGACAAAGATTTTGATTTTTGGAATACTTAGGCTATCCCAAATATCTCTACATATTCTTGTGGTATTCCTATTTTGTTGGTGCTTTACATTATATTTGTTTCTTGATGTGTATTCTCCAAGGTTATTCAACTCCAAAATGAGCTTATCATTGGCTTCCCTTGGAATAATTATTATTGTTATATTTTCATTCAATTGCCTCCTAGCAAAAATATCTAGTATACTTGTAAAAAAATCTTCTTTCTATTTGTATCTTCCTTCCTGATCTATGTACATAAAATTTGAAACCCTATCACGATATTTATCTTGAAGTAATCTCATCCATGGTTTCAAAATTGTATCTATACTGAGTGGTCTTTTATCACACCAAGTATCCATCCAAATAGAATTTTTTCTCCAATTCCTACCACCCATCTTAGACCTTTAATCACTAGGTCAATTGAGTTTTTTAAAATCCTTCCATAGTGCAAAACCATCTAGTAGTGAGAATGCAGTAAAGTTTAAGCTTGGGTCATTAGGCTCAATGTACTTAGAATAATTCTTTCATGTTTCCTTTGACTCTCATTATACAATCTCAAATAATTTCCCCCTTAGAGCTAAGTTTGCATTTGTAAGATCCATTAAATTGAGACCTCCCCTAGTTTTATCATTACACACATTGCTCCATTTCAACAAAGGAATTTTCCTTTTATTATGTAATCCTAACCATAAAAATGACCATATGATATAGATTAAACTTGTTTTCTATAAATTTTAGTGTAATATACAAGGACATATAATATGTTGGAATGACCTATAAGACTAATTTCTTTAGTTGTGCTCTTATTTCTAATGACAACCATCTACATTTACATGTTGATCGTTTATTCTAAACTTTACTTATAATGGATTTCACAACTCCATCCTCATTATCCCCTCAAATAAGGGCATCCCTAGATATGTTGTTGGAAAATTTGCCACCTCCATTTGAAGTAACCTTCATATCCATACATTTTTTTTCTATATGGAGTGTTTAGGAAGTAAATTTTGGGTTTTGTCCTATTAGTTTTTTTTCCTAACACTCTTTCATATTCCTTTAATAAGTCATTCAAAAATTTGGTCTCCTTTTTACTTACCCTCCCAATAAGGGTTGTATCATCTAAAAACTATTTATGGATGATGTTTTTGATGTTATTACTAGCCTTAAGTTTGCTTACTAGCTCATCTTTGTATGTATTCTTCAAGTTACTTCCCAATACCTATGCCATACTAATGAATAGATATGGTGATAGTGGATCTTCTATCTAAGATCCCTCTTCGATTTAAATGATTTTGTTACTAACTCATTAACTAGCATTGAATATGATATTGTAGAGACACAAGCTTTAATCCATCCGAATCATTTATTCCCATATTCGAAACATTTCTAATACTATAAAAAGAAAACCCATTTAAGCCTATCATAGGCTTTATTCATATCAAGTTTTAATATCATTGCTCTATATTTTCTAGAAGTTGTTCAATGCATTACTTTATGATCCCATCTAGATTTTGTATCCCTTTCACAAATCTTGCTTGCTATTTTGAAATAATTTTATCTAATAGTTGTCTTAATCAAATTTTCATCACTTTGGATATTATCTTATATGTCATATTACATAGGCTTATAGTACTAAATGAATCAAACAATTATGCATCCTTCTTTTTTGGAATCAGGGTAAGATATGTTGCATTTTTTATATGGTATGTAATGTTTTACCCTAGACTGTTCCACTACCACCAATAAAAAATCCTTCATTATTTCCTCATTATGCTAATAGAATATTGTAGACAATCCATCTAGATATAGATATTTATCCTTATCAAAATAGAAAAGATTTGAATGAACTTCTTCCAAAGTAATAGGCTCCACAATTTTCAACTTTCTTCATCTATTATAATTGAAGGTATTTCTTACAATAATTTATCATTAACAACTTCAGTTTCCTTTGATACTAGAATAATATGGTAGAGAGCCTTGTCTCCTTTTTTATTTTGCTTTGGTTTTCAATCCAAACTCCTTCTACTGGTTTAATTCTACTAATTTTAGATGTTGATCTCTATACTATTGCCATTCTATGAAAAATGTGTTTTTATCTCCTTTTAACCAAGTTTGTCTTGATTTTAATCTATAAAATTTCTCTTGCTTAAATATTATGATATTCACTAAGCAACTCCATTTATTTTGAGCTTGGATTATTGTGCTCACATTTTTTAAAATTTGAAAATTTCTCTTTTAGTTCTTCTCAAAAATATTTTCAAAAGTGTCCTTGTTCCATTCTTTTAATCTAGATGTCATTGATTTTTTTTTTTTTTGGAAGTGTAGACAATCCATTGATTCTTGAAGAATTCTATGCTTGTGCTATCATATTAAAAAATTGAGGATGGTCTTCCCACATCTACTAATATTTAAATATAATATTTTTTAATTCACTTACCACCAATTTATTTCTTATTAGCTAGTGATTTGAACCAATCCTTGTCAAGGTATAAATTTTAGTGCAAGTCCTTTAATCTAGCTAATGATCTGAGTTTTAATCTATCTAATTTTTTTGCTATCAAGTTTTGGTCTATCTTGTTATTGGTCCATGTATAGTTTTCCTCTTCAAATTCAACTTCCCATAGAGTATTGTTTTGAATAAAAGCTAATAAATCTCTCATACTTGGGGTTGTTTTTCTAATTCTCCCATATATTTTATTCAACTTAGTTATGGAAATAAAATCTCCAATAATCATGAATTGGGTTTCTCGGTCTTTACTTCTCATAATGGCTTCAATATCACTTCATACTTCTTATCTACATAATTAATTTTTGATCCATAGACATTGATAAGGATGAAATGAATTATAAAATAGCATGTGGCTAATGAGGCTATACAATGTCTAGTTTTATGAATGGCTTGTTAGGATATTCTCACTAGATTCCAACATGTTAGAATTCCCCTTATCACTCCTTTTGAATCCACAACATCCCATTCACATATTATCCATACTTTATAGTTTTAGAAACTTCTTCCCTCATCATTCTAGTTTCTTAGATATAGAGAATATCATACATATTACTTAAATAGAGGTTCATAATACACCTCTAATTTGAAGGGGAATTAGTACCCCTTATATTCCATTATATAGTAATCATGTCTCATTAGGGGCTATTGGTCCCTCCTACAAATTACCAATATAATTATGTTGTTTGGTAAAGATAAGTTCGACCAACTTAGATTATGTTCCTTTCTTTATGTTTGCTCTTTCTTCCCTAGCTCTCATTTGATAATTTGATGGATTTTATCTTTTTTCCTTGAAAATATTAGGAGTAGATATTATTATTCTATTCCTCAATATTCTTTCAAAACTTTATTTTTTATTAGATTTATCATCTCGTCTCTGCTAAGGAAGCTTTTGACTTATCCAACTCATTTTTTGGTATAACCTTGTTAATGGTAGATGTATTGACATCTAAAACTGTATTTTATCTACCATTTTCCTTCTCCTAAATGGTGTATGGTATTTCAAGAGTGTCTTCAAAATTTGATGAGGCACATTCCTTAGGTACAATAAGAATGTTCATCTCTAAATTGGGATAATATTGAGTAGACAATTCCTTGTTAATATTCTAATCCTACTGTACCATGTTCTCTAAGCTTTGATATGCTTTCTCTTCATAGTATAAATCCTAAAAATAATTGGTATTTCTTCCAATATCATTACTAGTCTCCACTATTTACTTACTTTCATCTATTTGGATATATATTTTTAATTAAAAACCATCCTCATCCATATCCATTGATAAGTTTATCTTACAATTTTCTACATATGTTTTTATTGGACTCTTCTTAGGGCATGATCTCTCAATATGTACCACCTCATGACATCTTATAAATATGAAAGATATGTTTTCATAATACATGGTTTGGATCTACAATGCACCCCTAAACTTAAGAATTATTGATTTTGGTAAAGGTTTACTAATATCAATCATGACCAATATTTGGGCATAAATATCCAATACTTTGTCTTTTATAGTTTCTAAAATCTCAAGGATTTATCTTAGAGTGTTTCCTATTGCTTTGAAGGTATCCATTTCCCATAATTCAATGGGTAACCCATACATCCTAACTCAAATTGATACTAGGGATATATTTACGTTTTTAGGTGCAAAGCCTTCTTACAAGTGGGTAAGTAAGAGTCCTCTTCTCATAAACTGAGGATCCAATTTCAAGATTCCATATATTTTCCGTCTAGAAAAAATGGCTAGAAATAAACCTTTGGGAATAAAGGATAAAATCACTCCTAAATCCTTTCATCTCCTATCTATGCATTTACTTAGAGCTAAATCCCTTGGTGAAGACCCATTAAATTTACCAATGATTACCTTTATTTTGAGCAACAAGGATTGCTATTGTAGGAGGTCCTCCCTACCCTCTACTACTTGGGATGATTATAAGGATTTAGCTATTAATTAGTTAATGGGAAGAAAATTATAACTCAATATCTATTGAACTTTACTAGTATATCCTATAACTATTATATTATTTGAAAATAGGCCTACAATAATATATATACAAAATTTTAATATAATGAAGGGAAAATGATACTTAGATAAATAATTCTATGTCTAGATAGAATATCTCATCTCATTGATGCCTTAGCCCTTCTCTGCTCCACCTATCATCCGAACCATGACTAACAGATATCTATTGCGACTTGAAATTTTTTTACTACCCTTTTTTTGAATTACTATTTTCATTGGTTTGTATCTCCTTCAATATTAATTTCATAATATGACCACTTATTTTAAATCTCTTAGAATTCCACACAATTCCATCTAATAATCATCGAAAGCGAACAACCCTTCACAAAGATATGGCTCTTGAAAGATGAGATATTTTTTGGAAAATTTTCCCCTAATATTGCCCTTGTTTCAGATGTTTCTCTTCACATGATTGTATCTACCTTAATAATACTTGTATTATTTCATATGACTACTAAATTCAAATATCTTCAAACTCCACATAAAATGGTGCAAAAATCGCCTAAATTAGACAATTGTATGCAAAGATATGGCTCCTAAAAGATGAGCCATTTTCAAGAAAAAATTATGCTAGCTCTACTGATTCACAATTGCTTATTTAATAAAGGATAGTTATGTTATATTTTGATTTTATCTTTAAAATTATTGATAGCATTCATTAAGAGAAAAAGTAGTTATCATTATTAAATCTTTGTAAGTTGAAACAAGTTGTCTTTGTTGTTATTTTGATTGGTTTTCCTTAAAATTTATCACAATTTATAAACTTTATTTGTTTGATTTTATTTTCTATTTAATGTCTAATGATTGAATCTTAAACTCACACTAATTCCCTTACAAATCTTATAACTAGGCATGTGACCATTTTAGGGTATGACTTTATGTCAGAAGATGCCTAAAACCTATTTTTTAATCCTAACCACACTCTTAAGGTATACTTTTATGCTCTAGAATCCATTTTGAACTATTCACAAAGCATTAGAAAACTTATAGGAAGAATAAATTTTTTAGTAAAAAACCCTATTTTAGATAAGGTTGTTAGCAATGGCATAAAGAAACATTCCAGAGGACCTAAAAAATGCAACAAAATATTTACTAAAAATATTAATTTTAGATTTTGGTAGCCAAAATGAATCTTTAGCCATGTTTACATGTCAATAGAAGACAACAAAAAAATAAAAGTCAAATATATGTAATTTTTATTTAATATGGACTTTGTAACTTATGGAAGGTAAATGCCCAATTTTCCATATGGGCCACCTTCGTTATTTAATATGTATTTCCAACACACCAAACATATTGTATAAAGAGAGATGCACCCTTGACTATAAAAACATGAGTAATGGATGCAATGTTATAGCCTCACATCTCTTCTCATAGATTGTTTACATTGTACTCTATTTTCTATGCAATAAAATTTTTCTATTATTTTTATTATATATATATATATATATATGTTTTCATTTATTATTCTTTGTTATTTATGAATTGCACTCTTTCTTTATCTTCCCAACTTAAAATTCTAAGTTTTAGATCAATGTTATCATAGCAGACTATATTTCGAGTGTATGTCAGTAAACATGAGATTAGGATATCAAGACTCTAGGTATCATCTATGAGATCCCTTTGACTACCTCCCTTGTCATTACAAACAATATCATATGGAAACTAGAATGGACAACACTGATACACTCAATAATTTTAAGGAGATGTTGAACCAAACACTTGTGAAACAAAGGAATGAGATGATGAATCGATTTGTCCAAATTCTTCACGATTTCATTACTATAAATTTTACAACCTCCTTCACACAACATCTCAATGCCCTAGCACCATTCAGTTTTCCCATACTTTTTAAGATATAAGTGAAATTTGATATTCCTACTTTTAAAGAAAAAATGAATGTTGATGCCTTAGAAAATTGGTTGGATCAATTATCTTCTTACTTATCTATAAATAAAGTTATTGACGATGAGAAAATCACTTTTGCACTTTTGAAAGATTCATTACCTATTTGAAATTGGTGGAGAGTATATTGTAAAAGGGTCAAGAAGGATAATGTATTAACAAATGGGTGAGATTCAACAATAAAATTCTTAATATATCAACCAATAAATTATTCTCCAGGATTACAGATAATATATCAGAATAGAACTCACACATATATTATTATCATGATTCAAATTATAAAAAAATACACAATATATTCAAGTGGATGATAAATGCATTACACTATAAAAATAATGCATTGTAATATGATACAAATAATTTCCTTTACAATCCCTATATATCCTTTTACAAAGAGTCTCTTGATATTGTATCTGCAACTATCTATTCTTCTCCTCAAAATCACGAGAGATATGACTCTTCATATTTCACATAGAGAAATACTTTAAAAACCTTCTAATAAAGACAAAACCTAATGATTACATGAAACCATATATTTATAAAATATTTACCAAGTATTTACAAAGGTATTTACAATGTATGATGAAGTAGTGTTCACATGGGTTTATTTCATGGAAGTCATTAAGGAAGAATATTATTTTTGTGAGCCTATGAAGACCAATTCTCACAAAAAAAATTATGGTAAGGTAATTATTAGTCTATTCAATATTATAATGATGTTTTCATTTCATGGCAATAAAACTAGATATTCAAGATACCGAAAAGCATTGAATAATCAAGTATTATAGTGAGATGTAATGGTACATTTGAGAGGACATGGACCTATTTAAATTCAAGACATTGGAAGAGACATAGAAAATTCTTGTCAAATTAGAGCATAAGAAAATAAAAAGAACCAAAAAAATAACTGCCAACCAAAGAAAGGCAAGAGTGACACTCTAAATAATAAAAAAAAAAGTGGTCATCCCCAAAATTAGAACTGAAAGTAGAAAAAAGACTCCCAAGTAAAGAATCCCTCAAAGGCCACCATTGACAAATGATGTGATTGTTAGATAATTATTCTATTATTTGTGTAATATTTACATAATATGTGAAGAGGTAGAATACAAAGAGACATGTTGGTCTCCGAAGTACCAAGAGTCTCTTGAAAAAAACATATACATGTGAATATATATGTATACATATATACTTATATATATATGTATATGTATACATACATATTTATATGTATGTATATACATATACATACATAATCATACATATATATGTATATACATACATATATATATGTATACATATATATATATACATATACATATAGATATGTATATGTATATGTATATATATATATATACATATACATATGTATATGTATATGTATATATATATATATACATATACATATACATATCTATATGTATATGTATATATATATATGTATACATATATATATGTATGTATATACATATATATGTATGTATGTGTATATATGTATATACATACATATAAATATGTATGTATACATATACATATATATATAAGTATATATGTATACATATATATTCACATGTATATGTTTTTTTCAAGAGACTCTTGGTGTTCGGAGATCAAAATGTATATATATATATGTATATACATATATATACATATGTATATACGTATATATACATATGTATATATGTATATATCTAAGCTAGATGCTTTGATTGAATGAATAATCTCTTTTTCATTGCTCAATCCATCATTGCTACTGGAACAAGATAATTTTTTGATGTAT
Source organism: Wollemia nobilis (assembly GCA_028583015.1). Taxonomy (NCBI): domain Eukaryota; kingdom Viridiplantae; phylum Streptophyta; class Pinopsida; order Araucariales; family Araucariaceae; genus Wollemia; species Wollemia nobilis. Next base: position 554,761 of record JAQPPZ010002146.1, on the reverse strand, counting down.
TTTTCCTTCCAAATTTAATTCCCTTTCCTAGCACCAGATAATGAAGTAGGATGCACTGATACTTCAAGGAAAGGATGAAATAAATTTACAAGGGATTGGAAAAACAAATTCTTGTCTGGAGGTAGAGGTGAGAGTAGAAAACTTAGAATTTAGGCAAGGGAGGATAAAATGAGAGCTTCTAGAGGCTTTTTTGCACATTGAATGTGAATGCAATAGCTATTGCCTCTTGCTTCTAGGTAGGTAAGGGTCCAAATATTTGCAAGCTTCTCTTCTTGAAGAATGATGAGTTTTCTTTTTAGCAGGGAATTTTCCTTGATCTCTCCTTGAACCATTGCTTCTTCTAATGCTTCTCACCAAGCTACCTATATTGTTTCACCCTTTTTCCATCCTCCCTCTGGGAATAGAAGACTAGGTCCACTTTGTGAAGTAATCATAAGAAATTCAATCATCTACTCCCAATTACCATTGCAATATTCATCAATATCTATATATATATGTGGCAACAATTTGATAGTCACTTTTCATAATGATATTGATATCCACCTGTCTAGGCCACCTATTCATTTTTTTTACTATCACAAACTTTGTTGATTCATAGATTTAGTGGTAATTTTCTAGTAATCTAGATATATTCATGAAGTGTGCAACAATCAACGTTGATTTAGTTTATACCGCATAGTCAACATTTTTAGAAAGTTTGAACAACTTTAACCTAAATCTCATCTATTGCTTTACCTTGTTAAAATTTTTATTTCTTTTTGACAAATATTATTTTCTTATAAATCGACATGTTTGCTTTCATTTCCTCTTAGATTCTATGCTTTTGAGTCTTTTAAGAACTTAGATTCCTATGGCTTTCCCCAATTTACTTCCACTATAACTATGTAGGAAATTGTTGCATTATTTATAAAATAAATTTAAAAAAGAAGAGAGAAAGAGAAAAGAAAAGGAAAAGCAAAAATAAAAGAGTAAAATTTATTAAAATGTTACTATAGTTCCTTTATTTTTGCAAATTCCTATAGTTATCATTGTGTACAAAATTTTTAAATTAATAACTATAGTGAATATTTTTCAAAATTAAAAGGGGGGAAGTAAATTCTTTTGTAAAAAGGTATATTTTGGTGGTGACCAACATCTTCAATTTTTTAGAAAAAGCATTTTGCTTTAAAATTTGTATACTTTGTATATTAATTAAACACATTCTTAAGCACACTCACAATGTTTGATATAAATGACACCTCAAGCTTACATTTATAGGTAAAGTTATCACATTAAGCTACTATGTATATACCCTAACAAAATTGCCATAATGAAATTTGGGCATTGAACCTATAAATCATCGAGGAGAAATAAGGACATCAATTTTTCTTGAGTCTTTTACTCCATTTTCTATCCCATTTGTCACTATCATTATATTTAAATCTTAAAAATATAAAAAATCCAAGTATATAGAGAAGTTATGCCCATGTACAAGGAATTATCTTTAAGTAGGTGTCATTGATAGGGTGAATCTCTTTCTCTACTACCATGGTACCTCGTATCATTCTCTTTCATTTACCTTAAGGTCTCTCTCATGTACAACTATGTATATTGAGAGGACTAGCTTCTTATATGTATTGATGGGTATATATGAAGGTAAGGCATATAAAAAGGTTCAATGTATTAGAGTAGCAATATATGAAAGGGGGACCATTAGGGAGAAATAAGGAACCCTCACCATGGCAACATCAAAAAAAATATTATAGAATCAAAGTTACTCAAAGGCCCAAAATTTGCTCATAAGGTTAATTGGAGAATAAAAAGAATTATTGAGAAGATTCAGTTAATCCAGATGGGATTTTTAAAATTTAATTACAATCATGTGGTCAGATATTAGAACAAGAGTGTTGATGCTTTAGCTAATTGGGCTTTGGACAAAGGTGATATTACTTGCTACGACCACCCTCCTAGATGGTGGGCTTTGCAAATAAGGGAAGCTCTTCTTTCTATCATTTCTTTGGATGGCTCTAATTCTGGAGGTACCTAATTTCTTCTTGCTTTATTTTTGCTTCTTTTTGGTTTGGTTTGGGTATTTTAGTTCCCTATCTCAAACTAATATTTATTTTGTTTCCTTTTTTGTTTCTTGCATTAAAAATATTTTGGTCTAGAAAGGTCATTGTTGTGTTCAATTTTTTTCTTTTTTCTTTTTTTTGTTTAGTTTTTTGAGGTGTGTGTGTGTGTGTGTGTGTTTATTTTGTTTTGTTTTTGTGTTTTTTGTGTTGTTTTTTGTTCTTGTGTTTTTATTGTTTTGAATTTTTTGTTATTGTTCTCGTGTTTTTGTTGTTCTTGTTCTTGTGTTTCTGTATGTTTGTGTTAATTGGTGTTTTTGTGTATTGGTGTGTGAGTGTTTTCTATGTTTTTTTTTTTAATTATTGTCTATTGTTGTTTTTTTTTTTGTTTTTTCTTATTATTATTTTTTTTAGGTTTTTTTTGTTTTTGTTTTTCATGTTTTTGTTGGTTGTCTTTGTAGCATTCTGTTATTTTTGTCTTGCTTGTGTTTTGTTATGTTGTTCTTGTGTTTTTCTATGTGGTTCGTGTTGTGTTTTTTTATCTTATTATGTGTGTGTTTGGTTGTGGTTTATCTTTTTGAAACACTCAAGGAGCATGTTTTTTTTAATCTTATTGTGTGTTTGTGTTTTCTTGATTTTTGTTGTTTCAGGTTTACTCCTTGAGTATGTCAAAGGTGGTAGAATTTTTGTGAAAGAGATAACCTTGCTTCCTTGGTTCTTACCCGAAAGTGGCATCCCTTCTGAGATATTTTCCACAAAAAAAGTCCCAAATTTTGCACCTTGTAAGACCAAGATGATGACCATCCTAATGATTGAGAAACTTTGGGACATTATCACTAGGAAATTCACTCAACCTGAAGAGGATAAAGAGGCTAAAAAAAATTTTGATGAGGAAAATACCAAGGCACTAATGGTCATCATCCTTGCCATAATAGATGTCATTTGGCCACACATTTATAAAGCATAGACATCTATAGAGACATAGGATACACTTTCTACCATATTTGAAGGGAAGAATAAATAAATAATTATTCACATTTAGTTATAACTCCACACACTAAGAGTTCAAGATATAGAAATCATTGAGGATTTTTTTCATTAAAGTATAGAATTGAATGCCATGGGAGAAATAATAGAAGATAGACTCTTAGTACCCATCAGACTTAGAGCCCCACTATTATTTTTAGTGTTGATTAATATTTTGCAAGTATCAAATAGGAAGATGTATTTTGATGAGTTGGTGCACATACTTCAATAAGAAGAAGCAACCAATTGGTTGAGGGACCAATTGATGAACAATGAACTCATTTCCCCAAAGAAGCCATATAAGGGCCAATCATCTTCTTCATCATCATAACAAAAACAACCTCAAAGATAAAGAAGGTACTATCATATATGTGAAAGGGGACATGATACAAATTATTATCAATATAACTCCATTACTCAAGGAGGTCAAGTCCATATAATTTCTCAAAAAATAATTAGCAACAAAAATGGCATGTTGTACATGAAGAATTAGAATATGATTTTAAATAGGACTCTAAGTTGGCACACAAGGTACTAATATCCAAGGTATGACAAAACCAAAGGATGAGATTTGGTATATTGATTTAGGTGCTAGAAAATACATGACTATAAATGTGTGGTTTGACTCTTTACAAGCCAAATATGGAAAAACCAATTACCATTTTTGATGATAAAATATATCATGTTAAATGAATAGGAAATTTTCCTCTCAATCTAACCAATGGTAAGTACACGATTAAAAATATACTATATATAGTAGGTTTAGAAAATAACTTGTTATTTGTATCACAAATTCTAGATCTAGACATGGAAATTAAATTTTTTGTTGTTGATGGCAAAAATAGGTGTTCCGTCACAAAACATAGCAATTTTGTAGCAACTAGTTCCTATAAGAATGGCTTGTTTACCCTTGATGTCATATCATCTCCTAATGTTGCATTGTTCACTACTATTATAGATGCTACCTCTCTTTGACATAAGATATATGGGCTTTTGAGTTATGGATACTTTTGGGGGGTTGGGAGTGACCCCCTTGTGCTCCCCAAGCATTGTGACCCCCCTGATTACAACCTCAATGCCTATCACCACCTCAGTGGAGTGGTTGCATCGGATGCCCTATGTCTTGTGTGGGCGTGCCAGTCCTAGGAAGTTAGAGGAAGTGTAGGAAATGACTCCCATGGAATGACCTATAAGATTTTTTACCCAAGGTCAATTCCTTATTTTTGGGTATCTTCTTTGGTGCTTGTCATTTTTCTCCTACTATGCTACTCTAATCCTAGCCTAGGCTACCTCAAAAATGAGAAAAGAGGAAAGAGAATGTAAAACAAATTATAAAAAATGGTAAAATGTAGGAAAGTAAAGGAAAGAAAGAAAATTGCAAGAAATGTAAAAGTACCTATCCTAGCCTAAGGGGTGGTGATGTGCAAAAAAAAAGAATAATACCCCTATAGCATCCCAATGGGTTTGAATGAACACATGCATGACAAATAAAAACACATAAGGAAAACATGATCATTTTGAGAATATGCAGTGGAAAAGAGCACCCACACCAAAACTATGACAAAAATAAGTAAAGAGTCAGATTCTTTTTTAATACAAAGACTGAGTTACATACATGCAAAGGAAAGAGGTTTAAAAATTCTTGATAAGTTTGGCAAGGCTTGAGTGAGGTTGAGACACAAAGAATAATGAAGAAAAGCACCTCTCATAAGTAAGGAGGATTTTTATGGTTTACAATACGAAGAATGATACATATTTATAGATTACATTTAGAGCCTTTGCCCCTTCTGAATTTCAAAATTCTCACTCTAAAAGTTCTTGCCTAAGGTACTCTGTAATGATGATTTACAATCTTGAGGCTACTCAAATCTAGAGTTGTTGGAGGTGAGGTCATGTCACCCATGCTAGATATTTTCTACAAAGTTCTGCTATTGTTAATACTCTTAGATCCGTGATCACTCCTTTGGAGGTCTAATGATGGTGTCTTAAATGTGATACATCCATTTAGAAAAAGACTATACATCCAAGGAGACTACATTTTTAATAACATTTGGGATCCAAGGCATCAATAGTAGTCATAGATAGGGGTATGGGGGGCCAATGATCCTCCATGTAGGGGTTTTAGAGTGGGATCCCCCAAAGCAAAATCTACCCTCCCAAAGTTTGGAAAAACTAAAGGTAGTCTAGTTGGAATATGGTTGTATCTTCTAATCCAGTTGAATTCCATCATGACAACCTATTCCTTTTTCTTTTTCCTATTATTCTAGTTACTACAACTAGATGGATATATCTGGTTTCTTGATTTGGTTAGGCATACTTAGGTAAAACTTATATTTTGGTCCTAATGCACTACAAAGATCTGTGGTTTTTATCAAAATTTTGGTTACACTTTTTTCTATGAGATTCTACCATGTGGGTTCAGTTACCAAGCCCTTTGTATTTGCCTCTTGCCTTTAAGGGTCCAGTCCATCTAATTTTTAAACAATCTAATATTCTATGGGACCCATATTTCAACAATGGTTAAAAGGCTTCAATCTACCCACGTGTAGTGATAATTCACTACAAATACTTACTTCAACTAAGTAAGCATCACATGGTAATTGGTTTACATAACCTTTCACCTATTTTTCCAATATGCTCATGTTGTTTAGTACAAATGCAACATTGAGTACATTTTGAGCTCAACACTCATAGAAAAAGAGGACCATTGAATGTCATACACATCTATTTATGTTGATCCATGCTAGCTAGTTATGATGGACACATGTATTTAACCTATTTGATGATGACTACTCATAAAATATATGGGTTTATTTCTTGCCACTCAAGTTAGATGCCCTCATAAATTTGCAACACTTCAAGAATCTTGTTGAAATAGAAACTAGGTGTCATATTTAAGACCACTCAAATGGATGGGGACTATACATCCAATAATTTTGTAAGGTTTCTCATAGAAAATATGATTGAGTGATAGATTAATACCACCTAAAATCCACAACAAAATGTTGTTGTTGAGAGAAGAAATTGTTCCATCATAGAAATGGTTCATTGCATGCTCAAAGGAACTAGTCTAGAGCAACAATATTGGGCTAAATTTATCTCTACTATGGTGTATCTCAAAAATAGAGAACTAATAAAGGAAATAAAAAGGATAACACCTAAATAAGCTTTTTCTAGGAGAAATCCATCAATTGCACATCTTAGATTCTTTCAAAATAAGGCATACATACATGTGCCAAGACAAAAGAGGACCAAGGTGGATGCAAGAACTCTGCCTTGCATATTTCTTGTGTATGATGAGGCATAAAAATATTATTGACTAATTTATTTGATCACCAAGAATACACATACACAGAGGTAGATATGTGGTATTTGATGAAGTATTCACAAAAAAAATTAAATATTATAAGGACTTTGATGATGCCACATCTTTTATTGTAAGTATTGAGTCAAATGAGGAAGTTCATGAAGACATTCCAGAATATGATTCAAATATAAAAGTGATTGATGAACCGATAGTATAAATGATAGTTGTTACTCCACCATAATAAATAAAGTCTCCAAAATGGCTCATAAATACTCTCAAAGATTCTAAGCTTGATGCACCATCGGATCTCATTTACACATGGCCATGTACTTGTAGGCCCAAAATGGCCACATCCTTAGAAAAATTTTGAAAATATTTTCTAAGGGATGAAGATGTTACCAGTCACTCAATACTTGGTGTATTTTGTAGTGGTACAACGTAACATGTTCTACACTACTGGCAAAACAACCAAACTTGCATTACGATCACTTCGATAGAGTGGAATACGATATGTCCTAAGGCAAGAATACATGTTCTTAGCTACTCAATACTTAGTGTATTTTACAGTGACATAGCACAACATGTTCCATGTTACTATCAACTCGGATCAAAGTTGACGTCATCATTATCCGATCAGTGGCCCAATGCACATTGCCCTAGCCTACGCAATAAAATGACTAACTTTTTGATGTGTTCTATGCTGTTGAGGTTCATGTTCATTTTAGAGTGGATCAAAACACATGTTCCACACCACTGGTCAAAGAGGTCAAGATGCCTGACATGAAGCACAAGGCAATAGCACAGTGCAAAATCTCATGAAACATTATAATACATTATTTCCTAGAGTGGCACAAAATAAGGTACTATTATGTAGTCAGCTTTGATCAAAACTCAAAGGAGAATATTTCAAGGAGCGAGTTATAAAAAAAATGTTCTACGTCATGGATGTGAACGTAAATTAAACAAATTTTAATAATAAAAGGGAGTGACCTGGAAACATGCTCTATTCCACTCAGATTATAGTGTATTTTTTTGATATGCTCCACGCCACTGGTTAAAATAGTTAATTCAAGCGATAAGCCTTTTTGAAGAGTGGCCTAGCGACATGTTATACACCTCTCATATACAAGCATTGATGAGGTTTAATCCTAGCCATTTAGGAGTGAATCAATGGTCAAGCTTATACTAACACTTTCTCAGGTATACAAAATCAAAGTCTTTGCAAATGAGAACCAATCGATTCGTGCAGGTAGGTGAAGTGTCCATGGAGCAAATAATTGAGAACTCAAAAAGTTAGAGATATACGACTAGATGAAGTTACTAAGAAAGATAGACAACTTAGATCTAGAATCTAACAGATTGGAGCCTAATTGCCATTGTAGAGTAAGCAAGTTGTAGAGTTGAGTTGCTATGGTGTGTGACATCATACAAATTCTTTGGGATTCAAATATGAGTGAAATGATGCCACCTATTCTGTTGATCTGGCATGGTTTTCTCCTTATAATGTCTCATCTTCTTATTTCACTGTAAAACTATTAATATAGGTCAAACCCTCAATTTTTAGGATCATCTCTAGAGTGTTTGCTTGTCCTACTGTGTAACATATTTTGTAAATTAATAGAAGGAGCATGTCTTGGATGTTTGACTCAGAAATTGCTGTCTTCAATATTTATTTTGAGAGATTCAAGTTGTGAATTGCTTTTCTGCTAATGCTGCTATGGTTAGTTTACTCTACCGATATTGAATTACTAGCTTTAGATCAATTGAAACCTTTTCATAATTGAATCTATGCTCGTAAGAAGTTCATTTTTGTTAAATATAGATACTAATATTATTCTACTAAATTGGATTATTAGTATTATGGATTTTGAAATAGCTTCTTGGAGTATGTCTCTATTTTGTGTTTCTTGATAAAAATTATTCTATTTTTTGGGTGTTGTTAATCTTGAGTGCGGGATACTAGAAATGATTTGTTGAAAGGTTTTTCTTATGGATGTCTATGTTATTAGATCTGTCCAACCACTATTTTAGTTATAATTCCTTAACCCTAAAACCTATTCTATCTCAATATCTTAAAAAATTATTGAGCTTAATTGAGTCAACACCCTGTTAGTTGACAAGGAACCAACCTACTTTGGAGGTTGGATTAGAGCGGTATTTAGTCCAACCAATGTTGAGTTTCGAGATGTGACTAGTGAGTGCAAGAATAATTAGAAAGCTAGAATATAGACAATCATAGTATCAAGTTTTGCTTGATGTCAATTTGGATCCCAATAGTTTTGGCATGCCCGGTGGGACCTATTTACTAGAAACCATAGTTAACCCACCCTTGCTTTATTTTGTATATTTTTCCTGAAGGAATCAAGATTTGGTGAATTATCTTGACCTTGTTAAGCGATGAGTAGTAAATTCACCCGATGACTCCCTAGATGTAGAAACCAGAAAGCTATCCCTATAGCTTATAGTTTTTCATGAATACTAGGTCATCTACAAAGGTTAATCCAAGTTATTTCATCTAATACGAGCTCCCTTTTAGAGGATCTACCATCATAATATATTTGAACCAAGATTTTTATTTATATGAAACTCCTCTTGAGCTACCTCATGTAGGGCCCCCAATGCCACCTCCAGCAAGAAGCACACCAGTAAATATAGCTTAAAATATACCCCCTAATCAGCCCTTACAGAAATATCCTAGCTGAAATACAGTTGGTCCCCTAAGACTAGCCCATATGCATGATATCCCTTGGGCTATAACTAAAGCTATTCCTACATACGATGGATCAGAAAAGACCACATATGAAAATTTCCAAGATATTCTAAATCTACCAGCCATCCATAACATAAAGAATGAAAATATCATCGTCAGAATCCTAACCTTGTCCTTTAGATTAAAAATCCTGCATTGATTTAGGACTTTAGAGGACAATACCATTACATCATGGGCAGCATTAGAAGAACCCTTTGTAGAAGAGTTCAATGAGTCTATTGATCCCTTCTCCCTCCTTAATCAATTGATGTCTATGCAAAAGAATTAGTAGGAGTTCATTTCAAACTTCAACCTGATATTTAGTAGGTCTTGGAAAATAATTCCACCTGAAGCTAGGCCAGCTGCAACCCTTACTTTCATGTAATACAATAGAGCTCTTGGATCTAAATTGGATTTAAAAACTCAATAGTCAGGAATATGTACTTCCCCCAAGTCTAAAATATAGTTGTTCAAGATGAAAATACTCTTATTAATGTGGGAATATTACCTCCTAAATCTATCATGTCCTATTGTTCAAAAATTCCTAATGCTCAAAACTAGGTAGCTATATATTCTTATATAGATCCTCCTTATTTATCACCCCCGTCTCCTCAGATGACACCCATTCCTCACCCCAAAGTATTATTTTCTCAAGTCCCTTTCACACCACTTCCTGCTCAAACATCATAGCAATCCACGGTGCTTCTTAATTTATAGAATATTCTTAAAATGCTCACTAACAAGATGAGCTCAATGGGAAAAATAGAGATAGAGATATCTCAACAAATAATATTTTTCTATGTCAATAGGGACCAAAAACTTGGTACCAGCAATAGCATAGGAATCAAAGTAAATACCATGCAAGAAGATCCAGGATGTTCCTCTAAAACAAGCCTAGTAAATGTGTGGTACCTAGTAATGATCCCCATGATTCATAATCATATGTTATGTACCAACATCATGTTTAATAGGCTATGGAAAACGTAAAAAGAAATCATACGGGTAGTATTAATATGTTATGGCAACCATGAAAAATCATGGTTGGATAGGACCCATATGAAGAGGGGCTGATTTCAGTTATGACAAGATTAGGAAAGAAAACCTTGTAGGTTGATCCACAAAAAATGGGTCAGTTTTAAGTTCCTTCCCAAAAAAAGAAATATGGTGTCCCTCAAAGTAATGATATTTTTCCTATTCCTCAAGCAAAAAAAAAAGAGCGATATGGTCGCAAAGGGCCAAGAAAAGAGGTCAAATTCCCTAGAAGATATGATAAAGAAAATGATAAATAAGGGATGAGATCCAATAGTGAAGCTCAAGAAAATCTTAGATTCCCTTCCATAACCAAGAGATAAAGGATTGAGGCCACACAACAATACAACAAAAGTATGGTGAGCCAGAGAGAAGGCCTGAGAATTCCTCTTCAATGAAATTAGAATATAACATTATAGAGGAGATGAAAATAATACCCTCAATGTCTAGCCTTTATGATACTCTCTTTATCCCTGGTCAAATAGACCTACTGAAGGCCTCTTTAAGAAAATATCCATAGGAAAAGCAGGCTATTAAAATCCTTAGCATGCCCTCTAGAAAAGACAAGATGTCCACTACTACCCTGAAGAACAAACCCCATCCCTTTTATATTTCTCTAAATATGGAGGGATGGATAGTCCGCAACTGCATGATTGAATCAGGGGCTTCCACTACAATTATGCCCAAGGTAGTCTACGAAGATATGGAAATGGAGTATACGAGGTCCTATCCTAGATTTAATGGAATTATTTTATGCACTAGATGTTAAATATATTCCCAAAATATAGAACACCTTGGCTGATTCCTTGGTAGTGAGGGGAGCTAATTTCAACCCTTCTATAGATATAGGAGTCACAAAAGATAAAGGGATCAAAATTATTTTTAGGCCTACAGTACTAGACAAGTAGATATTTTGGTAGGTTTTTGAAAGCGATGAACAGATCATTGATTTCCTAGTAAGGGAAGCCTATCTATCAACCATTCAAGAGGAAATTCTAGATGAGATAGACCAACAAGATGTCATCCAACTAAAAAATAATCATATCCCTAGGGGGTTGGTCACTTTGGAGAGCCTGTTTGACAATGAAGATAGGAAGAAGATCAAATCTATGGAGATCAATGAAAATATCTACAAGGAAATTGAGATCAAAAAAGAAAATAAGCTCAAGTTTGGAGTCCGATGTTCTCCAGAAGAAGAGGAGGATATCAAAGTTCTATGCCTAAAATACCAAGACATCATGGCTTGGTCATATGAATATCTTAAAGTATATGATAAGAAGGTGATCCAACATACAATTGAGCTAGAACCAAACACAAAAACCTTCAGGAAAAAACTGAGGCCTAGGAACCCCAAAATTGAAGCCATAATGAGGGAAGAACTATTAAATTTTCTGAAAGCTAAAATCATATATCCAATTAAGCATTCGACCTGGGTAGCTAACTTGGTCCTAGTAAGGAAAAATAATGGTGACATCTGCTTGTGTGTAGATTTTAGGAATCTCAATCAAGCATCATTAAAAGACCACTATCCACTCCCATAGATTGATTAGTTTTTGTAGATTATTGTAGGAGCATAGAGGTTCTCACTGTTATATGGCTTCTCTAGTTACAACTATATTTGGGTGAAATATGAGGATCAATTCAAAACAACATTCACCACCAAATGGGGTACTTTTACCTATCAAAGAATACCTTTCAGTTTGTCCAATGCAGGAGCCACATTCCAAAGAGCAATGGATTATGCATTTGGAGAATTGATCAACAAAGTCATTCTAATCTACTTTTGGATGACATGATTGTATTATCGCATGAGAAGTAAGATCACCTGGCACATTTAGAGCAAGTGTTTAAAAAGTGCAAGGAATTTGGCATCTCTCTTAATCTGAAGAAGTTATTTTTTGTATTCCATGAGGGAAATTTGTTAGGCCATGTGGTCTCTAAATAAGGGATGGCTATTGATCTAGATAGAGTCAAATTGATTCTTTCTCTTCCATTGCCTATGAATAAGAAAGCTTTGTAGTCTTTCTTTAGCTAGATCAATTTTGTCAAAAAATTCATCTTTGATTTTTCTCAAAAGGTGAAACCTATCTCAGAATTACTGAAGAAAAATATGGATTTCAAATGGACTGAAGTGAGAAAATAAGCTTTTGAGATCATAAAATAATCCATTTCCACTGATCTAGTTCTAGTGAACCCTGACTTCAGCAAATATTTCATTATGTATGCTTATGGAGCTAAAGAGAGCTATGCATCTGTGCTCACTCAAAAAAATGATGAGGGAGAAGAACACCCCATATTATTTTGGAGTCAGACTCTCCATGAATATCAGGTCAAGTATAATTTTATTGAGAAACAAGTATTTGCAGTGATGAAGTCATTGAAGAAATTTAGGCAATACTTGGTTCAGAGTAAAACACTGGTATACGTAGTTCATCCAGATGTCAGAAGTTTCATTCTACAAGGTGAACTAGGAGACAAAAGAGTTGGTTGGATTACCAAGATCCAGGAATATGATGTGGAAATTCATCCTACTAAGTTGGTCAGAGGTAAAGCATTATGCCAAGTTTTGATAGAAGCAACAGTTATAGCAGAAGTGACAGCTTGTCAGTCAACAGTAGAAGATCAGACTGAAGAACTGTAGTCAGGAGAATCATACTAGGTTGAACAGATGACCCAATACTTTTAGATAGGAGTCTATCCCCATAACCTCAATCCATAACAAAGGAGAAGATATAGGCTTTAGGCCTTGAAATATGTCTTACTACTAGAGGGACTATACAAGAAAAATCTTGATGGAGTCCTCTTAAAATATTTGAAAGAAGATCAGAAGCAAAAGGTCATTGAAGAGTTCCATGGAGGATTATCTGGAGGACACTTTTTAGGAAGGGTCATGACTTTGAATATCATTAGGGAAGGTTATTACTAGCCTACTATTTTTGTTGATACCTTCAAAGTTACAAGATCCTGTGATGAATGCTAGTGGTATGTGGGGAGAACTAGGAATGCATCATTCCCCCTCAAGCCAATTCAGGTTGAAGAGCCTTTTCAACAATGGGGGCTAGACTTCATTGGGGTGATTAATACAAATTCCTCAGCAGGACATAAATACATTTTGACTGCCATAGACTACCTCACCAGATGGGTAGAGGCCATTCCCACAAAGAAATCAGATCAAGAAGTGGTTATTGACTTCATGGAAAGCTTAATCATGAGGTTTGGTGTCCCAGAAGCTATAGTAAGTGACAATGGCCCAGATTTTATAGGAGCTAAATACATTGATTTTTCTAGCAAGTATGGCATCACTATAAAAAATACCTCCAACTACTATCCCCAGGGGAATGGATTAGCAGAATCAACTAACAAAAATCTGCTAAGAATCTTGAGGAGATCATTAGAAGGTAACAAGAGAAGCTGGCACCTACTATTAGAACAAGCTTTGTGGGCAGATAGGATCACCATAAAAAAATCCATTAAGACCTCTCCTTATGCTTTGGTGTATGGCAAAGAAGTAGTATTACCTATTCACTTGGAAATTCCAGCTCTCAAGTTGATAGATACAGAGGAAGAGCCTGAGCAGAATCCAGTTGAAACCAGGTTGACACATTTGCTGCAGCTAGAAGAGAAAAGGACTCAAGCATATGAGGACTTCCAAAAGCACTCATTTGATATCAAGGGATGGTTTGACAAGAAAGCCAGGTTTAGAGAGTTCAAAGTTGGAGATTTTGTCCTAAGGTGGAATGTGGAAAGAGCCAAGCTAGGGTACCATCAAAAGTTTTATTATTTCTAGGATGGTCCTTTCAAAGTAGCAGAGGTTAAAGAAAGCAATGTTTTTCAGCTTGAATATCTAGAAGGAAACATGCAACCGATCCCGATCAATGGTTTTCATCTAAAACTCTATTTCGATTAGTCATACCATTGTTGTAACATATGTACATATATTGTATTATATTGTTCTTCTTTTACTAAAAGTTTTTCATTTTGTAAAGTAAAAAAAAGAGAAAATTTTGCTTCAAAAAACAAGTTCAAAGTTGAAAAATAAGCTAAGTATGGTAGCGGGATACAACATGTGCTCCACACTGGTCTCTAGTAAGCAAAGGTGGCAGTGGAATGCAACATGTGTTCTATTCCGCTCTTCAATAAATAAAAAGATCCTTGGACTACCATGATCGATCTCCACCACTCTAAGAAAATAAAAGTGATGAAAAGCATCGTGAGTTCAGTGAGTGCTTCATGCCACAACCAATCAAAAATGGACATGATGATTCCTACCACCAAGATGCATACCTTTGAATTAAAAAGTGTGCAATGGATAGTTTCTCATGTCGGTTGCATTAATGGTGGAAGGTATACATGTGGGAACATTTAAAAAGCTCAAAATGCAAAGCCCATTCATTTTGTGAAGTGAAACTCACCTAGAAAAAAGAGAAAAGGAATAGAGAGCACTCTAAGAATTTTCACAGAAAATGGCTCCCAAAGTTTCAAAAGAAGCAATACTATCGAAAAATGATGAGTTGGGCAACTACATTGATAAAGTAGAAGTAGTGGCTGACACCAGACTGGTTCTCACAGAGAGAACTAAGCTCAGAAATAACATCAATGATAAATATCAAAGAGGCAAAACCATGATAGTCCAAGGTAATTATGTTGTCCGCTCCTTCTTGTCTTTTTATATCTGTGATTCGGTTCATCCCTGTCCAGAATTAATAGCAACCATTGTCAAGTTTTATGATCCTAGGGAAAAAGCAGTAAAAATAGCTGATGGTAAAACCCTATTTAGCATCACAGCCAAATCTTGTCATGACCTTTTCGCTATAGGAGTAGAACCACTTGTAAGGCCTAAACTTTTTGATGTAGCCAAAAAATTGGATATTATTCCCTACAAAGGCATGCTCATGAAGGAGAACCTTTTAGGAAGTGGGTTTATGGTCAATTCAAAACTATTAAGCTTAGGAGTGGGATTTCCCAAAACCCCAATCCCTATTGAGCAATTCACTAACCCAGAGCTCTTCTCCATGTTGGCCTATTTAGAAGGTTTAGACTCTGACCAATATGTGAGAGATTGGTAGATAGCTATTGTATATTGTATTTCAAATGAGAGAATGTACAAACCTAAAGTAGAGGAAGAGGGTGTCAAGGTGATTTATTTTGACTGGCCAACCTTTCTCGCTAAGCGAATGCATGAGTAGTTAGTGAGGATGAAGAAAGATTTAGAAGCTCCTTCTTTCTAGCACTATTCAAATTTGGTTTGGATGTTCTATGCCATTGTAAGGCACATGATGCCCTGGATTCCGGTAAAAGAAAAGAATGAAAAAGGAGACCCTATCCTTGTGTATTATTGGACCACTCATTTGAGGAGCACAAAGTCATTTTACAGGTTCAATTTGGAATTTCTAGGGCCAGCATTGAAAATCATGTATGGGAAATGCCCTAGATTACCATCTTTGGCTAGAGAATTGCTAAGAGTAATAGATGCCAAAGAAGGAGATTGGTATATCCTCATAGAGGGCACTATCATCAGGCTTTATGGTTTCACTGGAAAGCCTTTTCTATTGCCTCATCTTGTGACTAATATATTGTTGGACTTGGAGTACTTGAGGAAAGAAGATTTTATCAACATGAATTACGACTCTGGCAAAGGGAGGAAATGTTTGTTGACTTACTTCCATAACGTCCATGATATAACAATAGTCATAAGGTGTTAGGGTGAACAAATCACCCAATATTTGGATAGGTTGGGCCTATTTTACATCCCATAGAGGTGGAGGTATGACCCCGATGACAAATTCCTAAAGAGGAATATTATCCTTAATGGAGAAAAAGCCCTCAAGTTTGAGAAGACTTCGAGGCCTCATTTTAAAAAGGGGAGGAATAACAAATAAAGTGCTCCATTGGATTGGAATGTTGCTAAAATGGAACAACTACCCCCATGGTTAGACTTCTATGAGCAGATAGTTGATTTTGATTCTACTAACAATGAAGGCCATCGTTTGAAGGAGTCCAAAATTAAAGATATTGAAAAGAAAAAGAAATGGGATGAAGGTAAAATTGTAGATTGGTGGAAGATGAGAGTAGAAACTGGTACATAAAAGGCCATATTCGGTCGAACAATAGATGATGAGTTTTCTGATCGATATGACAAGCATATTAAGACTTGGAAAGCTAAAGATCCTAAGAATCTGGTATTGATTTATAAGAAGACTCAAGCAGGGATAAATTCTCCTTCCCCACCTTCACAAGAGGAAATGCAAGAAGTAGAGACTAACACCCCACCAATTACTAAAGAGGTGGCTAAAACATTTGAGCCCTCAGAGGAACAACTGAAGAAATATTCTAAAGGGGCCCAGATTATGAGTAAAATGCATTACTCTGATGGCAGGGTAGTAAATACAAAAGTCATTCAAATAGCAAATAGGCCCAAACATCTAGCCTTAGGTGGAGAGCCTCCTATGACTGAAGTAAATTGGAAGAAAAGGGATGATGATTTTGTGTTTACACCTGTGATTTTCACCACTGCGGTCACAACTAGGTCGAATCCTACCACTGAAAATGTAGTGTAGGGAGAACAATATGAGGGAGATACAAAGAGTGACAAGCCTACAGTGTTTAAAGTTTCTAAGAGAAAGGCTAAATATGCAGTGGAGAAAACTCATAAAGAGGTCTGTAAGAAGATGAAAGTGGAAGAGAGGAAGAGTGTTGAGAAGACCCCTGTTTCAGTTGTAGAGAAGTCGATACAACAAGTGCAACACCAAAGTGTAGAGGTGATTCCAGAACATCCTACATCTATAGGTGAAGGTATTATTACTATCTCTTTTTCTCCTTCTCCTCCTCTTCCCCTATATAAATCTCCTTCCTCTTCTCAAGAAAAGGTCAAACTAAAGGTGCCCTCTCCCCCTCATAACTCACCACCTATTTCATCAGCTAATATAGAGGGTCAAACCAATCCAACCCCTCCATATTCATCTAAAATCCCAGTCACATCATCCCCTATCATTCCATATCTACCTTCACAACCCCCAGTATCATTATAAGGACAAGTTGTTTCATCCCCACCAGCTCATTCCATGAATTTTGCTTCCATTCCCATGTCTTTCCCAATTGCAACTCCAACAATAAACACAGATTCAATTGTTGTCACTACTACTCCGCTACCATCAGCTTATGAGTCCATCCTTCCATATCTCATAGCTTCCCCTCCTCCTACAAGTCATCCCACATTGGCTTCCTTGCAAAAGGGAAAATATGTTTCTCAGAAGATTCAAGATTTTTGGGCAGAGAAGTTGTCCAAACCTTCAAATAAAATGGCTATGAAGAGGAAGACAATGACTATTGATCCAGTCACAAGGCAAAGAACATCTAGGTCTATCACTCCTCTAGTAAACAAACCTGAAGAAGAGATGACTGTTCAATATTACCAGCTCGAGGAGTATATAGAAGACATTGAGCAGTTGCCTAAAGAGGATGAATTGGTCATAGCAAAATCTCATCTGGAGACTTTCTATGTCAAAATTGATATCTATAGGGATAAAGTTGGAAAGTTAGAGGAGAAAATAGAGAAGCTAGAGAAGACAGTCAACAATCAAAAGTAGGTAGAAAAGGCTATCAGAAATGAAGTTAAGAACTGGTAAAACAAATATCAAGAGGCCATCAAGCTTAAAGACCAAGTTGAGGAGTAGAAAAAGAAGAATGAAGATCAGGCCAAGGAAATACAAGATTTGAAGCATCAACTTCAGATTGAGAAAGCCAAGTCCTCAGGCTTTTCAAAAGGAGTGAAGAGGGTAAGAAAAGAGCTTTGGTCCGAAGTCTTGGAGAAATGCTCTGAAATACAGCCTATAATAGATTATATGGATGATGCTAGCCATCTACTCCAAAACATCAAAGAAGACCTGGATAAGTTCACTCAGGAGTTGCAACCTATGGTGATTCCAGCAGAAAAAATTTATAAGTTGTCTGATAGTAGGTTCAATGAGGCTGCTAAGCCGATCCCCAACAAGGCATGGAATATTTCTAGATTGGTTGCTAGAGTTGTAGTAAAGAAGAATAGATTGTTACAAAAGGGTTGGTTGTTATATGATAAAGTGGAAGACATGATCCAAGATGTAGTTGATATCAACCAAGAGATGACTCAATATGGTTTTGAAGGACTCTGGGTCAAAAAAAACACTTTATTGTCTAAGAAAGAGATAAAAAAGAATGTAGCTTCAATCATCCAGGATGAATCTAAGGTAGATGCCTAGGAGGAGCCAATTGATCAAGAACAGGTCTCTCAAATGATAAAATATTTAACTAGGCTCAAGGATTTTATGGAGGACCTAGTGAACAAAGGAAGCTCTACAACTTATGAGGAGACCTCTAAGTTGGAGTTCATTCATAAATAGCTTAAGGAGACTTCCAACCCTTCTGAGGTAGTTTGGAGTCAAGCTTTGCAGACTCTAAAACTAATGATTCAACTATTTGGGACCGATGCAGAGCCTAATGATCGGCAAGAAGTTTCACCAGAAGAAGATGTCGACCATGAGCAAGAAGGCAACGATGAAGAAGAAACTAGGCAGGAGGAGGAACAATTAGAAAAGGTTGCCAAAAACCTAAGGAGACATAGAAGAAGGAGCTCAATGGTCAAGATTCAATGAAAGAATAAGCAAGAGCTTAGTTCCTGTAACTTGTTCATTTTTGTGTTCATGTAAAAAGTGTTATATATTGTTTTTGGTTCTGACATTGTCAGAAAACAATTGAAAAAGCATGAAGCAAAAGAGCAGAAAATGAAAATTCCATGAAGATATTTTGATCATGTCGGTTGGGCTTATAAGGGAGAGCATAGCTCTGTTTTGCTTGACATGGAGCAGTTTTTAGTCGAAAGGAGTGGTGAATATCATTGTTTCCAGTATGATCTCCATATGAGTCGTTACCCTCTGAATGTCTTCACAAATGTTCTAGAGGGTAATGATCATATAGAAATTATTCTATGAAGCATTGCTCATGGACTTGATTTTTTGACTCATGATGCCCAATGGATAAGATTCTGAGTTCATTGGCTTTGCAAGAAAATCCACCCAGGAGGCGCCAGAATGTAGGCCCAAAATGGCCACATCCTTAGAAAAATTTTGAAAATATTTTCTAAGGCATGAAGATGTTCCTAGCCGCTCAACACATAGTGTATTTTGCAGTGACACAACGCAACATGTTCCACGCCATTGGTAGAGCAACCAAACTTGCATTGCGATCACTTCGATAGAGTGGAATATGACATATTTTCTAAGGCAAGAAGACATGTTCTCAGCCACTCAACACTTAGTGTATTTTGTAGTGGTACAATGCAGCATGTTCCATGCCACTATCAACTCGGGTCAAAGCTAACGTCATCATTCTCCGATCAGTGGCCCAGCGCACATTGCCCTAGCCTACATAAAATGACTAACTTTTTGATGTGTTCTACGCCATTAAGGTTCACGTTCATTTTAGAGCATATCAGAACACATGTTCCACACCATTGGTCAAAGAGGTCAAGATGCCCAAAATGAAGCACAAGGTAGTGACACAATGCAAAATCTCATGAAATATTATAATACACTGTTTCCTGAGTGGCACAGAACAAGGCTCTATTCCACGGTCAACTTTGGTCAAAACTCAAAGGAGCAGATTTCAAGGAGTGGGCTACGAATAAAGTGTTCTACATTGTAAACATGAAAGTGAATTAAATAGTTTTAAGAATAAAAGGGAGTGGCCTAGCGACATGCTCTATTCCACTCAGATTGTAGTGTTTTTTTGATATGCTCCACACCATTGGTCAAAATGGTCAATTCAAGTGACAAGCCTTTCTGAAGAGTGGCCTAGCGACATGTTCTATGCCGCTCATCTCCAAGCATTGTTGAGGTTTAATCATAGCCATTCATGAGTGAATCAATGGTCAAGCTTATGCTGACACTTTCTCAGGCATACAAAAGTGAAGTCTTTGCAAATGAGAACCAGTCAATTCATGCGCAGGTAGACGAAGCGTCCATGGAGCCAAGAACCAAGAACTCAGGTAGTTACAGATCTATGGCTAGATGAAGTCCCCAAGAAATATAGATGACTTAGATCTGGAATCTAACAGCTTGGAGCCTAACCACCATTGCAAAGTGCAAGTTGCAGAGCCGAGCTGCTATGGTGTGCGACATCACACGGATTTTTTGGGCTTCAAAGGTGAATGAAATGATGCCACCTCAGCATTCTACCGATATGGCATGGTTTTCTCCTTGTAATGTTCCATCTTCTTCTTTCATTGTAAAACTATTAATAGAGGTTGAACCCTCAATTTTTAGGGTCGACTCTAGAGTGTTTGCTTGCCCTACTATGTAACATCTTTTGCAAATTAATAGAAGGAGCATTACTTGGATGTTTGACTCAAAAATTGGTGTCTTCAATATTTATTTTGAGAGATTCAAGTTGTGAATTGCTTTTCTGCTAATGCTGCTATGGTTAGTTTACTCTACTGATATTGAATTACTAGCTTTAGAGCAATTGAAACCTTTTCATAATTGAATCTATGCTCACAAGAAGTTCATTTCTATTAAATCTAGATACTGATCTTATTCTACTAAATTGGATTATTAGTATTGTGGATGTTGAAATAGCTTCTTGGAGTATGTCTCTGTTTTGTGTTTCTTGATGAAGATTATTCTATTTTCTAGGTGTTGTTAATCTTGAGTGTGGGACACTGGAAATTATTTGTTGAAAGGTTTTCCCTATGGATGCCTATGCTATTAGCTCTATCCGACCACTATTTCAGTTATAATTCCTTAACCCTAAACCCTTTTCTATCCCTATCTCTTAAACAATTATTGAGCTTAATTGAGTCAACACCCTATCAGTTGACAAGGAACCAGCCTACTCTGGAGGTTGGATTAGAGCAATATTTAGTCCATCCAATGTTGAGTTATGAGCTATGACTAGCGGGTGCAAGCCTAATAAGAAATTTGGAAGATAGACAGTCACAATATCAAGTTTTTCTTGATGTCAATTTGGATCCCAACAAGTACTTATAGTAGAACATGATAGGAAGTAAATCTAGGATTGATGACTTCAGTAATAAAAGGTTTAAAATTAACATCAATGACTGATGGTAGGTGGGCTAAGTTCAATATCACATCATTGGGTGCTATCCACACCTTATATTTTGATTATTTTATGGGTTATCGAGGTGAAGTACCTATTTATAATTATGATTTAGAATTTTTACAACCTAGACCTCATCCATATTAGTAGGTCTATCCCTATCCTCTATTTGGATGTGTCTTAAGGTATCCATCAATTGCTAAATTTCAATTTTATCCAAGGATTTACAATCCATATGCAACACTTGAGTTTTTACAAATTAATACTAGACCAACAACACAAATGTATCCCCATGCACAAGTAACACAAAGTGTAGCTAGCTACCCTACCTAACCTGGATATGGTATGTAGAGACCACATAGTATTTGGTATAATAGTACTAGATTGAGTATGGCCATAATAGCTACATCACCATAGTATGGAAATGGATAATTGTTTTTAAATGTTGCTCAAACTTTAGGAGTAGCACAGAATATCCAAAGCTAAGATCTAGATTCAATCCGATGGACACATGGCTGATAGGCATTCCTAGAAATCAAATAATGTAATAAGAGGGGATGTTAAATAATTAAGACATTATTTGTGTAATATTTATATAATATGTGAAGGGGTAGAATACAGAGAGACAAGTTGGTCTCCAAAGCACCAAGAGTCTCTTGAGAAACCAAGAGACACCTAAATGCATATTTATGTAAATATGGATGCTCTAATTGAATAAACCATAACATATAAATAAGGATATAAAATATGATATTATAATATGTGCCCTTTTTGTTACAATAAGACCCTCTTGGGGTTTTACAGTGTTACCTCCAAAAGGAGGGATTTTTCTTTTACAACTGAGTTCAATGATGCAGCATAGTATTTCCTTTGTCACACTCATGAGCCTTATATGGGTTTTTATTACTTGATTGCATCACCACCCTAAGGTTCTTGTTGTCCCTAATTCTTGCACACAATCCCACTAAAAAATATCAATAGCACCTGTAGAAAAAAACATATACATAATAAAAATTGAAATTTAAAAATATATTAAAGCATACACTCACAAGTCCTCGGTAATATCAAAAACACTTTGCCATTATTTTTTGGGATGCTCAAATGGAAAGAAAAGGGGAATATTTATAGATTTTTTGGAGGGAGAAGGGAGGGTGCCCAAGATTTGGAGTGTCTATTTCTAGCCAATGTGAAAGAGGTTGAGGCATTTAATGTGCATGACTTAGACCTCCATTTTGAATTTTAAATTTAAATAAACTCAAATTTAAACCTCATGGTGTGAAAGGAGATTTTTGGGTGTTAAATGGAAGATTAGATGAAAATATGGGTTTAATTAGGATTAAGTGTGATTATGAAAAATTTGAGAAAGATTAGGAAAATAAAAGAGGATTTTATGGCAAATTAGAAATTTTGGTGAATTGGTAACGATTTGAAGGGTGTTTTGATGGATTTTTTATGCAAATGGATAAAATTTAGTATCTATAGATACCCCTTTTTGTATCATGTTACGTGAAAATATAATGTGGTGCAACAACAAGAGATACATGGTTGGTTGGTTTGATGACACATGATAATGAATAGATGATTATGACTAGCTAGTGCATGATGAAAGCGGCTTTTGTACTTAAGGAGGGTGATGTAAGATTACACCAAATCAAGAGCAATGTAGGATGCCCTAATCATGGAATGGATAAATTTCTATGAATCTTTACCTTTGATAGATTGATGAGATCACTGGAGGAAATAAACGATCCAACCATATGATAGGTGTCCTCACAATGCTATAATCAATTATAGATGGTTTATTAGTTTTTCCACCTTGATGGAGCATAAGTCATGTAGACCCATACATAGACATGGTACGTAGTGAATAAAATTTGATTAGAGTTTGATTGAGAGGAGAACATTTGTATTTAGACCCATCAAAGTAGGATTTATGATAGCCTTAGACAAATATTCTTGAACACATGCCACTCTAGGATTGGGTGTTTGGTTATTGAGCTTGTTTGAGATCATATTTTATGGATATTTTCTACCTTCTCAAGATACGAGTGGGTGGAAGATATAATGGATGACAATGATGAGCTCATTGAAAAAAGGTGGAATGGGAAAAGAGTGAAATGTGGTATGTAGGGGAGGAAAAATTATGGTGTGTTGTGTTTATTTTTTTAAACTACGAGTATCCTTATGGTAATATACTCATCCTACCAGATTGCATGGATAACCAGTTGTTGTAACAACCAGATAACTAGAGTAGAGCACTAGATATGATGTTCACTCAAGGATCTAGGCTAGCTGATCTATGATAGGAAAGTGAATCCAAAGCTATTTTAGGAAAGAAAAAAACTATTCTATATGTTGACCAAATGGGTTTGGTGACTTTAGAGCCTTTTAAATAAAATAGAAAATTTTGACCAAAGGTTTGGTGCATTTAGGGCTTTTGAACTGAAATGTGATTGTTGAGATGGAGAGGCAAAGGGCATAACCTTTTGAACCTGGTATTTTATTTATTGTGAGATGTTGATGCAAGGCAAAGGACGTAATATTTTGAACCGAGTAGTTGATTTATTGTGAGACGTCAATGCAAGGAAAAGGGTGCAACATTTGATAAAATAAAAAAACCTTTGAACTTGGCAGTTGATGTGTTGTGAGATGTGAATGCGAGGCAAAGGACACAACCTTTGACAAAAGGACACAAATTTTTTAAACTTGGAAATTGAAGTGTAGGGATAATTATGTGATTATTTATGAATGAGGAAAATGTTATTATGGATGAATGATGAATGTGTGAGAGGATTCAAGTATGAATGGATAGAAATATATGATAATGAATAAGATAAATAGAATAGAATAAATAGATTCATGTACATTGGATTTTTTATTCAAAATATGCTTAGACATGTATCACTACTGATGATTTTAATGTATTAATCAAGGGTGTTAATATAGTGGTAATGGCATGACTATAGAATGGATAACATGAAGAGAGATATAAAATATGCATGGGATAAGAAAAATGGAAAAGTGAAGGTGATGCAACTTGTCATTGCATGTGTCCTAGGGATAAAGAATCTCAAAGTGCTTTCAAGAAGCTCAAAAAACCTAGTGACATTGATCAAAATCATCTACTAATCAAATAAATACTTGAATATACTGATACCAATCTAGATTTTCAAGGTTCTTAGGGATCAAAGTGTGTGCAATGAAGTTCATTTTCCATTTTGAGAGAGGTAGGACTAACTATTTTTAACTCAAACCATTATAAACTAGCTCATCCGCAAGTGATCAGAGGTATGTACAAAAGGTCGCTAATATGATAGACATATTGCCATGTAGATGGTATAATCCATTGCAAATCAGGTATCTATAGCCTCAATGAAGATAGCCCCACAATATGTTGACATTGGTCCACTGCCATCCAGGCATCTATAGCCTCGATGGAGATGACTAAAATACCTAAGGATCTATGAAAATATATATCATTATTGATTTTGATTTTGATTTTTTTATGCTTGATTTTTTAACATATATGTCAGTTGGATCTTTAGGTTTGGATTATATGCATGATAGGATGAGTAGGGGAAATTATTCGCTTTATGGCTAGAGAAACATATGGTGTCGTCTTTCCTAAACTCAAAATTTTATTAATATGTGATATGTGCATGGTCCAAGAGAACACCCGAGGTAACTAGAAAAGGCCTATAGCACTCAAAGACTAGAAGACATTCAATGGAGATTTGATTGAGACACTAGGTATGCCTAAGCAACTGAAATAACCTAGAGATTCTTTGAACCAAAGATTAAAAAAGAGACAAGGTGGCATATGGGTAGTGTTAAGAAATACAAAGGTTATTATAGAATACTTGTTGCATAGTGCTCGAACATTCTTTGAACCAAAGATTAA
Source organism: Wollemia nobilis (assembly GCA_028583015.1). Taxonomy (NCBI): domain Eukaryota; kingdom Viridiplantae; phylum Streptophyta; class Pinopsida; order Araucariales; family Araucariaceae; genus Wollemia; species Wollemia nobilis. The sequence goes on along the minus strand of JAQPPZ010002146.1, from coordinate 529,613 downwards.
AAAAGAGACAAGGTGGCATATGGGTAGTGTTAAGAAATAAAAGCTTCCCAAAAGTGATGCCAAATATGTACTTTTTAGGATTGAGTCTCACATTATGCTCGAGTAATTTCTTGAAAACTTTTCACAAAATATCGATGTGCTTATGATGAATTTTTAATTTGGTCAAAATATCAGCCACGTAATATTCAATAATTTTATGTATATAATCATAGAATATATGATTCATGGCACATTGATAAGTGGCTCTAACATTATTAAGACTGAACGACATGACTTTATAGCAAAATTTCCCCCAAAGTATCATGAAAGATATCTTGTGTTTGTCATTTGACATCAGGATTGACACAGATTTGGTTGTATCCTGACAAACCATCCATTAAGGAGAGCATTTCATGGTGAATGATGGAATCAATGAGTGTATCGATGTTAGGAAGAGGAAAATTAATCCTTGGAATATTCTTTGTTTAAATCACAAAAATCATTGCATGTGTATCCCCCCAATGGGCTTGCTAACGGGTACCATGTTTGAAATCCATTTAGGATAATCGATTGGTTGAATAAAGTCCTGTAGACCGAAAAGGGGACATACTTAGAAGAATTATGAAGTTCTAGCTAGAAAAGGAAAGTATTATTCATGACAGATTAGATCTCTCCAAAAAGTATAAATTTTGTATTTGTTGTCTAACAGAACCTAAAGGAGCTAAAATATTATTTCAGGGTGAACCAATCCTTGACTATATAATTTATGAGTTTTTATACCTATAACACTGAAAAATTTGAGATAATAGAGCTTGGAAAGGAGATGATACTCTAGTGGTCGACCAAGTTAAGCTCTGTGTTATTTTTCGCTAGTCGACAATGCAAGAAAATTTTTGTGGTTAGCGCAATTAAATTTGGTCGAGTGGAATTCTGGGTTGTGGAATACAATGGAACATGATGATACACGGAAATTTTCCATTGTAGAGGTTCGTGAACATACAAGTTTTGTACAAAGAAGTGAGAATTTAAAATTTGCTAAAAGAAAAATTCCACAGTCAGCGTGGTCAAATGATGCAAGGCAGAATACATAGTTGCAAATTTTAGAAAGTAGTGATAACATCTTCCAAAATCCAAAGCAGAATCTAGTTTCATTAAACTTGTCAAACCCAACCTAGAAAAAAACAAAGTAGTGGAGTTTGTAAAAAGCTGTTGGCAACCTCAGAAACTAATTTCGTAGTCAGCACAATCAAAACTTACTCGGTGGAATACAAAGTTGTGGATTCTTTGGAAGGTTGCAAGATTTAAGAACCCATATTCCATAGTCAACGTGGTCAAACTAGGACTAGAAAAAATGAACCAATAGATTCTGAACCTGACAAAGGTAGTGACCCAAACAAAGGAAATGAAAAAGGTGTGGGAAGACCAAAAATCATCAGAATCAAGATCCAGCTACATTTTCAATTGTAAATTAATGGTGGAGGATTCTTGCAAGAATGAAGAGCGGTCTAGAATGATCTGTAACCTCTCTAGTCATGGAAGTCAGTTGAGGAGTTGATCATTTGTAGAGTGCAGTTGCAACGTTAATGGAGGATAGCTCAGTTTCCTTCTTCAATATTCATGAGAAGCCACCACCTCAACACTTTTCTATTTTGACAGAGATATTCCTTGTAATGTTCCATCATGTTAATCATTGTAAAATCTATATAAAGAGATTGAAACCCCATTATTAAGGGTCGACTCTGGAGTGTTTACCTGATATATTATTGTAATTATTGAAAGATAAATAGGAGCATTAATTGGATGTTTACCTCTAATTATTCATATTTACCAACTGTAGATTTATTCTGTGAATGCATTTTTGTTATTGTTTTATGATTAGTCAATTTTGCTGATATTGGATTGCTAATTTAGAACACCTTGGAATGGTTTATAACTAAATAAATGCTGCAAAAAAAATATATTTCTATTAGCCTGAGTGTTGATCTAATTTTTCTATTTGTATTATTAGCATTTAGGTGTTTGAAATAGTTTTTTGAGCATTTCCTTATTCTAATGGTGAAGATGTTGAGTTTTTATTGTTGTTAGTCTCAAGTGTGGCATTATAGAAATATTATTGATCATCAGATTCTTGCTATTTTTCAATTCTATTAGCTTTATCCGATCACCTATATTATCAATTGTTTTCTTAACCTTACTCTATTTCTATCCCTAAACTCACAATTTCTAATTGAGCTTAATTGAGTCAACATTTGAAATAGTTGACAAGGAACCAACCTACTCTGGAGTTTGGATTGAAGTATATCTCTAATCCATCCAATATAAGGGTTTGAGTTGTGATTAGCAGGTATACACCTACCATAAGTCATAGATTCAAAGTTGTAGTTCAATGTTTCCTTGATGTAAATTCAGACCCCAACAAGCCCATGTTTAAGAGCTTTTGCAATTCTTCATTGACCATGAGCACAATGGTAGGATAATTTTTTCTCAACTTTTGTTTGACAAGTTTGGCATTAGTATTTAATGTGATATTATGGACAATGAGGTTTGGATTGACGCTAGGCATGACTTTGTAGGACCATGTGAAGAATTTTTTGTATTCGGTCAAGATGGTGACAAAATGTTGCTCTTCGAGTGAGAGAATAAATTCAAGTTTAATGGTTTTGGGGTTGTCAGGGTCATCACTAAGGTTTATGTCAATGTTTTTATCAACGAGCATGTGGGAACCCTCCTCAAGCTGATGATGGGTGGGGATAATATGGATGTCATTGATGATATTTTTAGGTAGGAGTTATTCAACATCACTAACTTTGGCATGATAAACAAAAGAAGGAGAAAGAAGAGGTGAAGGAGGAAAGTAAATACTGGATTCTATGAGTAATTGGGCATAGGGAATAAAATCAATGATGGATGAAGGATATGAGATCCACTCAAGGTCAGTGACATTGGTATTGATGGATTTGGGGTGTTCAGGATCATATGGATTATGCAGGGGAGTGAATAAGTCAATGGAGATCATGTTGACCTAGGGGAATGAAGGGACTTTGTATTAGATGATGGGTTCTCCTATACATGCTCACAAGGGAGAAGTTGTTTGAGAATGGGTGGGCAAGGATTAGGTTGGATGGAAAATAGTGGAGGTGAGAGGTGTATGCATGTTTTGGGGCTCTCCAATAGAAGGAGCATAGGAAATATGTGAAGTAGAATGAGGAATAGGCATAGGTAAAAATTACCATTATCTAAGAAATTAGTGATGGGAATAATTTAGGATGATTCTTCTATACAACTATCAAAGGTGATCAAAAGTACCTCAAATTGCTCGTCAAATTCATATCTTGAGGTATCATATAGAATGATGTGAATGGTGGAAACTTGAAAAGAGTCATTGGATGATAGGTGAGCACACTCATGATTAATGTACTCATTAGCTTTATCCTCCTTGAGACCAAGAGTGATACATCATAGATCATGTTCGAGGAGGTCGATCAAGGAATGCAAATTGTACCATAGACTAGATTTATCTATAGGAGACTACCAATGATGCTACAAAGGATGGAGAATTCCTTTTTCATATCAACCGATATTGCACCCTTACCAATTGAAATATTGAAAATACCTCATGACAAAGGAGAGGTTAGACAAGAAACTAGTATTTCTAAAAAATGGTATTTTGAGCGCTCTGTTAGGTGGTTTGTCAAAAGAGGAATCAACTTACTCATACACAAAATTTGTATAGTTGAAGGGACCCATGGGGACAATAGCATAAATGGTTAATGGAGGATGGCTAGGGTGACCAAAATCTCTAACTGACTCTATAGGAGTCATAAATGCTATACTATGTACAATATATTTACCTATATTATGGTTGGTCATATGTACAATAATATTGACAGGTTGGTATGAAGGTGTTTGAGAGATGGATGGAGATGGAGATTCAAAAGTATCCATTGAATGAGATAGGGGGTGGATGAGGATATTTGTATCCCATGAATGATGTCAAGGATGGAGGGATGCACATTTTATAGGTCTAGAGGTATGGATGCTTCATATGCCATGGAAGGATATGTGGACTGAAATATTAAGTGGATGAAGGGACATCAATGATGGTAGAAATGGTAGGGATGGTAGGAATGATAGGGGTGATAATACATCTAGGGGTAGAGGGAATGAGAGTTGAAATAGGGGTCATTTTCTAAGTGTTAAGATTATGGGAAGGAGTGGAATAAAATTTGTGGGAAGTAGTTGGCCTAGGGTGATGGATAATGGAGGTTGAAGATGGATGAATGGGCGGATAAGGTGGTGTGGGTAGAAGAGGAGGTATTGAAGAGGAATATCAGGTGGCTATGGATGAAAATAAGTGATGAGGAGGTAGATAATGGAGTGGTTTGGGAAGAGGGAAAACAAATTTAGGGTTAGAATAAAGGTGGGGATGTTGGGTGTTGGGAGAAGGATAAAATATTTGAGCACTATGAGAAGGATGAAATTCATGGGCATGATGAAATAAAGGTGGAGGATGATTTATGTGAACATGTTGTATGTATGAAGAATGGTGATAGTGGTGGAGAGATGGATACAATGAATATGAAGGGGATGTGTGAGTATGATGGAGAGTATGGGTAGTCTTGGGAAGAATCAGATTTGGTGGTGTGGGCGATGTAGATGAGATAGGATAAGATATGGTTGATTAGTAAGATGAGGTGGGTGGAAGATGTGTGAGGGATAAATGTGTGGAAGGTAATGAAGACTCATGTGGGTGAGTGACCATGTGATAATATTTGAAAAGTTCTTCATCTACTGAATTATATTTTATGCGACCCTCATGGGTATATTTGAGGCAGTGATGTAAGTTGAGGGTATGAAATTCATATCTTGTATCCATGGTTTTCCAAGAAGCATATTATATTGTATTTCACCATCCAAGACATGATACATGGTGTGAATGGTACTAATCCCTACTTGAATAGGGAGAGTGACTATTTTAAGAGTTGATCATAGGGTATTATTGAAGTCCTATGGAGTGATAAAAGTGGGTGGAATATTAAGGTGTTTAGTGTAGTGAATGTGATGATGTTTATTGATGAGCTTGCATCAATCATAAAATATTTTAAAGTTGTTCCATATATGTAAGCCATGATATGTAAGGGTCGATATAGTCCTTCCATCAAAATAGTTTTGATTTTATGATCATAAAAAGTAATGGCTGATGACATGTAGGTTTGAACATTATCCAAAAAATGACCAAAGGTGTTGGGGTCATGGGTTCGTATCTCTATGGACTTAAGTATATCCATTAGTGCTTCTCAGTGCGGAGGTGATTCATAAATTAATTTATAAATCAAAAGCTTTGTCGATGTCATTTTTAGGCTATGAGTGAGTTTGATCTTAAGATGGAGGATTGGATGAGGTTGAGATATCATAGCTTGCACTGGTGGATATGGCAAAGGGGATGAAGAAGGTGGATGAGAAGAGCCAATTGGTGGTTGTGGTTGATCAAGATATCAATAATTTTTGATAACAACATGGATCATGCTAAAAAAACTATGGTAGTATAGGATATTGTTGATGTGATTAACTTGGTTTGGTTGATTTGTGGGAGTTGATACCTCATTGTTTGGTGGTATAGTCCTATTTTGCGGTAATGAATTTTGATAAATACCAAGGTTTTGGTTAGGTGGGGTAAGAGGATTGTCAACAACAATATATATGTTTTTTATTAGATATTATATTATATTTTTGAATTGAATGCAACCATTGACATCATGACACTTATATCGATGATAAATACAACAATGATCTTCTCTATACCCTCAAGTTTTGGGTTTGTGGGGATCTTGGGCCTTATTTTGGGTAAGTATATTATCTGTGTTTCAATATGTTTGTGAAGAACGGTTGGCAAGGACTCTGATATAGGCATTAAAGTACATGGTGGATGTTGTGGAAATCTAGAATAATATGCAGGTTGGTTGGGATTATGAAGTTGAATGAGTAGTGGTACATCATTGTATGTTGGCTATGGCAGTGGATAATGAGGTTGTTGGGGTGCATATTGGGGTTTTTGAGGTTGAGCAGTTGGGCTACTCAACAAAACCTGATTGACTTGTGCAGGCCTAGATGGATTATGGTTGTTGTTACCCTTAATATTATTGTTTGGCCATTCTTTCTTTCTTAGCTTGATCTCTCTCTTGAATTTTGATGTCTTCAATTATTTTGACTTGGGTCAAAGCTTCCTTGAGAGTGTGATATTATTGGAGTTGAAAGAGTAATGATATGGGTTTTGAAATTTTTTGAGTGAACATTCAAGTTAGCTCTATGATGGAGAGATAGAATGGTAATTTAGTTAATATATCTTACCATTGATTGCCAAACTCTAGAATAGGTTCACCCTAAAATTATCACAGATTGGTGAGATTCGTCAAGGAGGTTTTATTTTTGATATGGAGAGGGAAGCGCTCTAGGAAGAGATTAGCCAATTATTCAGATGTGTAAAGGCTATGATTGGGAAAATGGTTGAACCACTCCAAGGCTCCTCCTATAAGGGTTTGGGGAAAGGTTCAGAGCATGAGGAGGTCAATTTCATTAATGAGAAAGTAAGCATTGATAAAAGTTCTTACGTGTTCCTAAGGATCATCTTTTCCCTTGAATTTCTCAAGCTTAGGCACTTCAAAACTAGGAGGGTATGGTGGGGAGGGTACAAAAGGATGGATAGGATGATTAATGAGTTGGTGAAGGGTTGGTTTTTGGTATCCAATGCTAGTAGCTTGTAGTTATAAACTATTGACCCAATTAACCAATAGTTGAAATGCATCTAGAGCAGTCTGGGATGCTAAATAAGGTGTAATGTAGGGTACCAGGAGAGATGGTTGGAAATAGGAATATGAATAATGTGGATGTGGTTGAGAAGAATGATACTGGTTTGGGTTAGGATATGGTTCTTGGGGAACATGAGAAGTTAGAGGTAGGGAATAGTGTATTTTATACAATTGGTGTTATGAATTTGTAGAGTTTTGTGGTGGCGGTTGAGTTGGATGTCGATGCTATGTCATGGGTGGTTGGGGTGGATTATATGGTAGTTGATATTGGATAAGCGAGGGTTGATGACCATAAGGGGAGGGATGATGGTGAGTTTTAGAGTGTAGATAATGTTGATTGGGTGGAAATTGAGGTTGTATTTTAACATCGAGAGGTGGTAAAGTAGGGGTTGGAGGTGGGTTGTATGGGTTTGGATAGGATTGGTGTTGGTGTGGGTGAGACTAGTATTATTTTAGAGAAAAATGATGTTGATTTGAGGGTGGTGGTTATTGTTTATGAGTGGGAAGATACTAGCATTTATCAAGGGTGGATTGGTAGTGGTGATATGATGGTTGATGTGGGTGTGGGTTTTGTGAATGTGTTAATGGCCACAACTAAGAATTTTGAGGATGGGGGTGTAACGTGTGGATTGTGGGTGGACAAGAGGACCATGAGGAGGATTGGGAAAAGAAGGATCTTTGTATAGTTTTAGGAGGTAATGGATATAATATTTTGGGTGGTTTTTAAGGAATGTGAGAATTGTGTGAAGAATGGGTGTGATGTTGGAAATCGTTGGTGGACAATTTTTGCAAGGAATAAGAATTAGAAGGAATAAGAGGATCATGAGGATAAGAAGAATAGGAGATATATGGATGTGCTACATATGCATCATTGATATAAATGGTGGTAGATGATGGGTACTTTGTAAAATGAGTGTCATTGAGAGGATTGAAGGGTTGAGGTGGGATATAAAATTAAAACAAAGAGGGAGGAATGGATGTATGCAGATGGGAAGCAGGGTATATGTGGGCTTGGTAATGTTGGAAAATATTGAGAGTGATAGATGAGGATGGTGTAGAAGCAAGGTGAATGTGTGATGAGGAAGCATGGTTAGAAGAGGATGGGTGGTTTGGATCAATGACCATCAAAATTAGGCATATTTTTGGTTGAAGAGGTGTGAGATTAGTTCTCAAAAAGGAAAAGAATTCAGGTGGTATTTTAGGAACTACCATACTCAAGGTAGGTTTAAGATAAATAGAAAATGTATAGCATACGGGTGTAGTATTCCCAATGGGGAGGTGGTTTCTAAGGCTTAGGATGATCAATTTGCTATTCCTAATAGATGGACCAAATTGTACAACTATACAATCGTTGCAACTAGTAATATGCAACAACTAATTAGCTTGTACAAAACCCAAATCATAGCACTGTACGATTCCAAATCATATAGTGATGGATATTGTATGATTTCACACTTAGAAAATCCTTCAGATTTTATTTTTCAAGCTTTCGTACACAATTTGTAACTAAACAAGTCGATTTTCCAATGCTGACAAATTGGGTAAATTCTCTTCGATCGCATAAACTTTTGAATTAGGTAAATATCCTCTGTACAATTTGTATGAACCTTGGTGTATGATTTGTATGAAATGAAGGTACAAATAAGTGATAAATGGGATATTCTTCTAGGAAAATCTCTCTCAGATAATTTTTGTAAGGATTTAATATGGCAATTAATCCTAATTCTACCAACATGCAAAGTAATTTATTAGGGTTGAGAGAGTTCTATATCCAATGGAAACATCAAAAAATCATAAAAAAATGTTTAATACATATCCCTAGATATCATCATCCTCATAGATCATTCCTCAAAGCCAGACCAATAATGGTTTAATCCAAATGCTCCATAGCAATGCATAAAATAACCATAACAATAAAAAAGTACATGCAATAGAAATAAGTTATCAATTGCAATTCATCCATTCCAGGATCATACACTACATGAGAGAAACCATGAAATGTGTCAAAACTTTATTATTATTCAACAATGCCAATCAAAAATCAGAGATATACAATAACACTTCACAACCAAACTTATAGCGTTTCCTACTAACCAGAATATCATCAAATCATATCTAGAATGTAACCAGACTATCAAAATTGAAAATGGGACCTTATATAATATTGTCTAGGCTATTCCAAAGTGGTTCTTGAGGCAATTCAATATTCAAAACTACCTGATGCGTAGTCGTTATACCATCATTAATTCTCAATGAATCTGTCAATCTAGGGCAGTGTACAAGGCTATCTGCGGAAGAAGTGAAACAACTATAACTTAGGTCAATCTAGAGCAACAGGTCTTATTGGTGGAACCGGTTGTGTGGGGGGTTTTGGAACATTTCTATCTCTAAATTGCAGGAATTAAATCTTAATCCAAGTTGCAGAATTGGAAACTAATCATTAACTATAGAAATAGAAATGAAGTCCTAATTACAATTACAGAATGAGACCTAATTATATTGCAGAAATAACAGTTGTAGAATTGAAAGTCTGATCCTAATTGCAGAAAGGAAATCTAATTACTTTTGCGGTAATGAAAGTATAATCTTAACATGGAAATGAAAACTATCAAGGTTCTATAACAGAAGGTTGTCAATCTTCTGTGCAGGATTTGACAGCAAAACATAAAATGCAAGAAATTATAGAAAAACAACAAATTTTGGAAATAACAGTCTGAAATAAAATGGAAGCTTTGCTGAAAGTAAATATTATAGCTAAAACACTAAGTACAATATTAATCTAAGCATAAATAAATTAATACTGCAAATATTGTTAGCTGTTTACAAGCAATTGAAATAACAAGTTCTACAACTCATTCTACTGCAGCAAAATCAAAATAAAACCTGCTGTTAGTCCTCCTCCTAGGTTTGGAAGTGGCCAGCCTCCTTGTCCAAAAGAAGGTATAAGTCTCTCTATTTCTCTAAATCTTAGTCACACTCATTTACAAGCAATATGAAATAGAACTGGTGCACTTTATTGATTAAAAGACATGATTACAATAATTCTGCTAAAAAACTATTACAAGACTGTAACAGTCAATTTCTATCTATTTTCTGCTTCTTCCTTACTTTCTACTTCCTGTTGCTACTACTTCTACCTCTCTCTACTACTACTAGGCTCAACCTAAATGGAAACAATATTTATAGATGTCCTAAGTTCTGATTACAAACAAAGAATATCTCAAAAGATCTAATCCTACAATGCTACAACAAATTTTGGTTTTATCCTAGAAGAAGATTAAAACTTGATCTTTCCCTTAATGATGGCTTTGGTTGGCAATGACGGCAAAGACAGATGGAATATCTTTTCATTTACTTTTTCCAACCTTTATTTCCCTTTTTTCGGCTTCAAAAATCGGTCAAAAAGTCAAAAAAACACACTTTGTTTTCATTCCAAAGATAAGTGGCTTTATTTCGAAGACAATGTGTTCTCTCATTCCGAAGATATCTGTTCATTCCGAAGATACTTCGTAATGAAAAAATGTATGCTTTTCCAGTGATTTCTTCTACATATCTCAGGTGGGTTATCTCCTAAGATCAAATTCCAATGGTCTTCATCTCTTTCCTCATGTGAATTCCATGCCTTGCTATTTATGGACAGTTGGCTAGAATTTACATGGGAAAGACTAGTTTTTGCTACACAACAACAGTTTGCTTGCATTGTTGCCAAATTTAGGTGAAATAAATGCTTGAGACAAATCAAAACATGATTAGTGAAATGCTGCTATTATTCTAAGCATATCCCATTTTAGCAAATCATAGCAAAAAGAACACAAAACTATGCAAAAAGCTGTAAAATTAGCATATAATATTTCAAATACATTGATCATGCAAAATGGTTAATATACAGCATATTGAATCAAATTAACTAACATATTAGATAAAACATAAGAGTTTATAGGCAATTTTAGTGTTCAAAACATGTTATGATTGAGGCATTTCTAGGCCTCATCATTTTCCCCCTAACTTATATTAATGCATGCCCTCATGCATTCTGTTGGGCTATGGAATCACATATGTCCATGTTTAGATTACATGACCTATAGAATAATTTCTTGCCTATGTAATACCCCCTATTTTCCTGAATGTTTCTGAGCCAATCTTCAAATTGTTCATCAGGCTAGGCATCTTCCTCAAAGTAGAATGGAACAGGAGTAATTATGGTGGAGGCCTGAACCTGAGACCTATCTAGTTATGTTGCATGATCTGAATCAGTTGGATTACACCTTCTACTCTTCTTCTAGACCATTCTAAGTTGATGGGGGAGATAGGTTCTCTTTTCCTCAAAGACATGGAAAGTTCAGCCCATCTGTCTCTGCATACCGATAATGCTGGGAAGAAATTGTGATCACAAAAATTGTTAAATCTGACCACACAGTCCCTTAAGTTGTTCAAGTACATTATCTTTATATCATCCCTGTTCATCATTGAGAAGTGTTGCCTGGTGATAACTAGGTGATTTGGCTGGATTGCTCTGACTAACAACTCAGCCCTTGTTTCAATCACTTTATTCTGCTTTTTCTCTTGATCCCAGTAAAGCTGATTCTGCAAAGTAGACATAAATGCTCTCAATTGAACATCTCCAATGTAGATTTGAGGATGAGAGTCAACTTCCTCTGGAATGAAGAAACTGTGTAAAAATAGTTCACACAGGAGATTTTTCTACTCAAAAGGACTATCAAAATATGCCTCCAAAAAATATGTAATAGTGTCCAATTTATATGGGAGGTTTGAAGTAATCCTCATGACCTGCCATCTGAGGTATTTTTCCTTCAAAATAAGGCTATAAAATCTGGCTGGTCGTCTAAATTGGACTAAAAATTTAGTAATTTGGCATAAGTCAGACACATTTTATTTTAATGCCTGAATTTCTGTGTTCTTGGCTTCTAGTTGTTTTGCTTCCAATTTGAACTTTTTAGTTTTAGTGGCAAGCTGCTCATATCTAATCATCCAGCTAGCTATGTCTGCATTGTACTGCTCTAGAGACACAGTATTAGGTGGTCTTACTACAAGGGGGATCCTAGTTAGCAAATTTATCTGAACTCCTTTTTTTGCCACTTCTACTGGCTGTTCATCTATTAATAACTCTACTTGCACCCCTTTATTTGCTATTTCTATGGGGTTGTCATCAGATAGTATTTCTACTTCTACCCCCTTATCTGCTGTTTCTACTAAAAGTGTAACAAGTTGAATTGCAAGGACCTCAATAGGAGTACTTAAAAATTTTCTTGCTGCTGGGACTGTTCCTATGTTGGCGGCTCATCTTCAACATCCTCTACTATGCTCTTTATCATTTTTGAAGCATCTTCAGAACAAGAAGGCAATGCTTCAGAATAAGATGGTGCTGCTTCAGAATGAACAGGCACTTCTTTAGAATGAAGGAGTGCTGTTTCAGGATGAACTCCTATGTCTGCCTCAATAGATTCATCTACCCTTGATAGACCCAGAAGCAATTGAGCCAAATTGTCTTCATAATTGGATATAGTTGGCTGTTTTTTAGATTATGACAATAGTTTTCTCAATTCTGCCACTTCCTACTGAAGCTCTGCAATTTTTCTTTCTTGCATCTCAATGATGCTTTCTTTCTCTAAAATCCATCTGGTCTGTGTTTTGACAACACTCCTTGCTACCCTCAGCTACTCTGTGATGTCTTCCACTTCTGTTTCTACTTCAGAAGCTGATGTAGACAAATCAACTGCAGTTGGCTACTCAACTAATAATTCCTCTTCTACAACAATTTGTTCTTGTTTAGGAGGCTCTATAAAACTGTCTATGAGGGTATCTACCATATCTATAGCTTGTTGAACTGTAGCTTCCTCCAAACCATCCTACTTAGTTTCTGCCTTAGCTATCTGTTCAGGGAATTCTAGAAAGTTTTCAGAGGCTGGTTGTATCTCTATGACATCTGGGCTACTTGGTCTATCTTCTTCCTCCATAACCTGTTCTACTATTTCTTTCAAATGGATTCTTGTAGACCTCCTAGTTCCAGATGCAAACTTCTTCTTTTTGCTCTATTTTCTAGTGACAGCAGGGGTCATGGGGTCAGTTTTAGATGCCTCTGTTTCTCTTGTTGTTTCTGCCTCTGTTTGGTTAAGTGCTTCACTTCTCTGTTCTATCAAATTAGTGGTCACTCCAAAAAAATGAACTTTCTTTTGTTTCTCTGCTCTGCTGCTAGTTCCAGATCCTCTTCTCTTTTGTTTCTTGGCTCATGAAGTTGAGGGTTCAGGAGCAAGGTTTTCTGTTGCTGCTGTGGGGTGTAGTTCTATAATAGCTTTAGGGGCACCTTCTACAGTTTCTTCTACAACATCTTTTGCAACATTTTTTGCAGCAGTTATTTCCTCTTCTGCAGCAACATCAGCAGCATTTGGTTCTTCTTCTTCCTCACTTTCATCCCAAAAAATGACATCATTTAGGGTAGATTAAAACCTATCAAAACTCCTAGGGTTTCCTCTAAAATGGTGTTGGCAAACTAGTTTGATAAGACCATGGTGGCGAAGACTTCCTTTACCCTCCTGATATCTCTTTGCCATGTTCTTTAATTCTTGATACAGATATAAGGGAAAATTTACCCTAACTTCTGGTTGTTGCCCACCATGTCTGAGATGGTTCAAAATTTGTAGATGATGCCTTGACAACAACACATACTACCATTCATAGGTTAGGAATTTAATTACCCAGGTGGCTACTTCATCCCAGGGTTCCTACAGGCTGGCCCTTTTTAACCCTTTGCATGTGTTGTTATGGGTTAAATACTTTGGTTCTCTATCATTTTCTTCTACAAACTGATTAACTACATTTGCCAATGTGTTCTTGCCAGATCTAGAAATTGAAATCCCTTCTAATGGTAGCTTAGTAATTTGACTTAAAATTTTAGGGCTTACCTCAATAGTCATGCCATTAACATGTGCTCGGTTGTTTCTAAATGTATGGGCGAACATGCCAACCAAATCTTCAGAAGACCCATTAAATTTATCCAGAAATGGCATAAACCCTCCGTCTTCAAAAATCTGCACAACTACCGGGTTTTCTCGGAGGTAGGTGGTATCTGCAGGTTCCGTTCTGATCTTTCGCCCCATATTTTTTGTTTAAAAAAATGTACACTGTGGCTACTATTCTTCTGTTGGATATCTGGCTATTTTATGTTGCAAATTTGCAGAGTTTTAGTTTGAAACCTTTGTTGCCTTGTTTCTCATCTTCTTCTTCGAAATGAACCGTAACCTGTGCACTGTACTTCACAAACATGTCTTCAAAAAGAAAGGTGGCACACATTTCTACTTTTGCATTGTACACCTGTTCATTGATGATTGCATGGATGTCCTTACCGTTGGATCCACCTTATTAGTTTTGCAGATTCTCACATGCACATTTATTGGCATTAAAAATTGGTGGCATATGGTTGGTCACATCCTCCGTATTTCCAATGGGTGCAAAAACAAACCATGTGCTGACTGACACGTGTTCCTTCCTCGCATGCAACTAAAAGAGTTTGATTTTGTCGTACCTTGTCTTCTTGGATGCCACGTGGAAATGCTCTTTTCGAAGATTATAACTTATTGTGCAGACAAAATTTCATTCCGAAGATTATGACTTCATTTCGAAGACGAGTCTTCATTCCGAAGACAAATCCTCATTCCAAAGATTATGAATTCATTTCGAAGATAGGTCTTCATTTCGAAGACAAATCTTCTTTGCAAAATTTTTATTTCGAAGATTAATCCTCATTCCAAAGATCAATCCTCATTCCAAAGATCAGATTGTATTGTGAAGGTAAATCGTCATTCTGAAGACAGACCCTCATTTCAAAGACAAATTCTCATTTCGAAGATAGATCTTCATTCTGAAGACAGATCCTCATTTCAAAGACAGATCTTCATTTCAAAGACAGATCTTCATTTCGAAGACAAATCCTCATTCCGAAGACAGATCTTCATTTTGAAGATGATGCAACAAGTCGTCATTTCGAAGACCAAGTTTCATTCTGAAGACAAATTGTCATTCTAAAGACAAAGTTTCTTTCTGAAGACAAAGTGCAACATTCATTTTGTTGTCATTCGAAGACAATTTCAATCCAAAGATAATACAGCAGGCACTATTTTTGGCATTCTTGTTTCAAATATTAGGCAGAAATCAATATTTTCATTTTCAAAACATGTTTTAAGTATGCCAACTCTTATGAATACCTTTTATGCTAATGGTTAATTTTCATATACTATACCTCAATCATTTTATAATGAAGAAATGTAAGAAATATATACTTGATAAAAATAGTTAATGCCAGTTTTGAAGAATGATTGCCTTTGTTGATATTCTGCTAAGATTTTTTGCAACATTTCAAAACAAGTGCACTTGGTGAATTTGTACAATGATGGTTTAGAAATTTCTCAAGGTTATGCGTGCCAAAAAATTGGTTTTCATGCACACCAACTTAGTAGTGCCTTAAGAAAAGGTTTTCACTGCTGAGTTATTCATTTTTCTTTCTTTTGATCCTGACTATGCCCATGAAGGAATTTCATGATTTCCCCTGAAACCATGCCCATGAAGGAATTCATACTCAGAATTTATTCATCTTTTTGTTTTCTATTTTTTTCTGATTTTTTTTGTATTTTCTACTTTTTCTTGAAATCCACTGATCATGTTGATTGTTTTGAAGTGGAAGAGGGAATATCTTCCACCTGTTGTGTATCCAAACTATCAAGTTGCTGCAAGAATTCATATTTAGTCAGAGGTGTATGGTACACCCTGAGGCGATGTCCATTCACTACCAACTTTCATTGTGACCCATCAATAGGGGATAGATGAGCTGCTCCATTGACAAATACCTCCTCAATCCAGTAAGGTCCCAACCATCTAGTTCTCAGTTTCCCAGGGAAGTCTTCATATTGAGAATCAAACAGTAAAGCCCAATCTCCTTGTTGAAGTTTCCTCTACTGAATGTGACTGTCATGCCACGACTTCCTCTACTCCTAAATTACCTCAGTCCGGTGCAGAGCATCCAATCTAAGTTCATCCAATGCATTCAACTGCCAGAATCCTGTCTGTTTGTGCCTGCGATAATTCAATTCCAATTTCCAGTGCTGTGCGCAATGTTAGTAGCTCAAATTCAATAGGTAAGAGAGGCTTTTTACCAAAGACTAGTTCATAAGGTGTGAATCCAGTAGTGGAATTCCAAGTAGTATTGTAGGCCCAAACTGCTTTAGATAATTTATCTAGCCAATTTCTCCTATGAAAATCTACTATTTTTGTCAAGATGCGTTCTAGTTCCCTGTTTGTTACTTCAACCTGGCCATTTGCTTGTGGGTGGTAAGGTGATGATTTCCTATGTTTGATTTCACACAATTCTGTAAATTCTTTTATGACTTTGGATGCAAATTGGGGTCCTTGGTCTGTGGTGATAGACTGTGGAGCTCCAAATCTCTAAAAAATTTGAGTATACAAGAAATCAGTGACCTTATATTCATGAGCATTTTTTAAAGCACACACCTCTACCCACTTTGTCAGGTAGTCAGTGCATACTAGAATATGCACCTTTCCTTGAGAAGTCCTACAAAATCAAGCCCCCACCTCTCAAATGGTTCTAAAAACATTTGAGGCTGCAGTGGCATCTCATTTGTATGAGTGGGTTTCCCCATTCTTTGGCATGCATCACAATGCCTGATGTACTTTTTCACATCCTTGTGAAGAGATGGCCAATAATATCCTGTCCCTAAGATTTTCCTAACTATGCTTTTTACAGAATAGTGTCCACCTGAGGGTTCATCATGACAAGCTCTAAGGATATCATACACTTCATCCTTTCGGATGCACCTACATAACACATGGTCAATACTGCACTTAAAAAGCATACCCTTAATCCATTCAAAAGAAGAACTTTGTTTGATCAATTGTTTTTTCTGTTTTGAAGTGAAATGTGGAGGAACTTTCCCTGTGACCAAATAATTGGCTATATCTACAAACCAAGGTGATTGGACTGATATAGCAAATAGTTTTTCATCAAGAAAAGTGTCATCAACTAATTTCCCTTCATCTGTGTTCTGCAACCTAGACAAGAAATCTGCCACAACATTAGCTTTTCCTAGTTTGTTGATTATAGTGATATCAAATTCTTGCAGCAACAACAACCAAAGAATAATTCTTGCACTTACCATAGGTTTATTCATCAAATACTTAATGGCTATATGATCTGTGTGAATAAATATTTGATAACTCTGTGATATAATGCCTGAATTTGTTGATGGCATAAATTACTGCTAGGAATTCTTTCTCAGTTTTTGTATAATTTTTCTTGGCTCCTGTCAAGTTCTTGCTAATGTTGTAGATGGTATAATGTTCACCATTATCAATTTGTCCTAATGCTGCTCCAATTGCTATATTGGAGGCATCAATTTGTATGTGAAATGGTAATGTCCAATTAGGTCCTCTGAGCACAGGTGGAGTTATCAATTTCTCTTTTAGAGCTTCAAATGCTTCCTGACACTTTGTAGTCCAGGAGAATTCAGAATCTTTAGTCAATAGGGCAAACATAGGATTGGCTATTGTGCTAAAGTTGGGAATAAACTTGCGGTAAAAACCAATGTGTCCTAGGAAGCTTCTGACATTAGTCTAAGTTTTAGGAGGAAGGAGATTCTTGATAATTTCCACCTTCTTTGGATCAACTTGGATCCCTTCAGGAGAGATGTGATGACCAAGAACTATCCCTTCCTTCATCATCATGAAGCATTTTTCTGGATTCAAGGATAAGTGGTATGTTTCACAGCGAGTTAAGACTTTGTCAAGATTTTCCAATGTAAAATCAAAAGTTTGTCCACATACTGTGAAATCATCCATGTATATTTCAACACTTTTGGTGGTTAGATCAACAAAAATTTCTAGGACTGCTCGTTGAAAAGTTGCTAGGGCATTACACAAACCAAAAGGTAAAACCCTATAGGCAAATGTTCCCCATGGACATGTAAAAGTTGTCTTCTCTTGATCTTCAGGTGCAATCTGAATTTGATTATATCCACTAAATCCATCAAGAAAACAAAAGTATATTTTTCTAGCAAGAGTATCTAACACCTGATCTATGAAAGGTAATGGAAAATGGTCTTTGTATGTCACCTTATTCAACTCTCTATAGTCTACACATACTCTCATTTTTCCATTTTTCTTCGGAACTATTACCAATGGAGAAACCCATTGGCTATCAAAAATTGGGTAAATGAATCCTACTTCCAAGAGTTTTTCAATTTCTTCTTTCATAATATCTCTTAAGGTAGGATTCAATCTTCTTTGGGGTTGTCTAACTGGCTTGAATTCTTTAGTATAGATTATGTGGGTACATATATCAGGATGAACTCCTGACATATCTTTGTAGTTCCAAACAAAAGAATGAACATGCTTCTGTAAGATAACTATCAATTTTTCTTCCTCTTCCCTAGTAAGCTAGCTGTAGATGTTCAAAAATTTGCCTAGCTGGACTTCTATTTGTTTTGTATTTAGAAGGACTGAATTCACTCCTTCATACCTGGTGATTAAGGGATTAAGAGGACATTGCTGAGAGGGGAGAAAAGAAGCAGTTTTTGTTTTATTGTTGCTTGAGGATAACATATCTTGTATGGAACAGTGAGAAGGAAAAATCAGATGATGGTGCCATCCATGTGGTAGTGAAACAGAGTTTCCCTGTGATAGCACAGATGGTGCATCTTCAGATTTTTGATTCTCCTCATTACTTAACTATTGGATATTTGTTGCTTCCCCTTCTAAACCTTGTTCATGCAGAACATTCATCAGGATTGTTTCATTTTCTAAATTTTCTATGTCACTGAGGTCTTCTGTGTGTTCTCTTACTACTAAGGTAGCTAGTGTAGAAATGACCTCTTCTGGTTCTTCCTCTGAGTTAGAAAATCATAACTGACCTAAAAATTTGTTGGATGGTTTTGCAGGAGGATATAAAGAAATCTGTTTTAGATCAATACCATTTGAAATAGTCATATTTCCAAATTTGCAGTCTATGAAGGCTACTGCAGTTGCAAGCCAAGGTCTTCCCAAAATAATAGGATATCCATGTGCTAAATTTCTTGGCTGTAAAACCAAAAAATCTATAGGGAATTCCCAAGAAGAAACTTCTACAGGGACATCTTCAATTATTCCTTCAGGTTTTGCAACTGACCTATCAGCCATTTCTAAAACTGTAAATGTGGGGCTGAGATGTTTGAGCTGTAATTGTTCCATTGTATCCTTGGTCATGAAATTTATTGCAGCTCCTAGATATACTAAGACATTTGATATTGGTACTAAACCTATGGTGACTGTGATAACTGGGCTTCCTGGATCACTATACTTTGGAGGTACTAGTTTTCCAGATAAGAGATCAGCTATCTTCCCTTCAACCTGCACAGTTTTGGAAAATGCCTTCTTTTTTCTTCTTGCTCTTTTAATGCACAAATTTTGGATAGTACTATTAATCTCTGGTATTTCCTTAATAGCTTGCAATAAGGGCAATGATATAGTCAACTTTTTGAGTTCTTTGACCAATTCAGACTCAAAATTTTTTGGTATTGCATTGAATCTTTCAAGATATGGAATTATCCTTGGTAATTATTCTGCCTATGATTTTGTCTCTTTCTATATTGTTGGTTGGATTTGTTGGCAATTTTGGGTACCTTGGGTACATTGCCCTTGCTCAAGTGTTGATGTTGTCATTGATGTCAAAGAGCGGAAGGGTTTTTGTGAAAACCAAGGCGGACTAAATTATAGGTTTTGTTTAAATCCATGGTCAGTAGTTTTGAAATGGGTTTTTCTTAAAACCCAAGTTAGCTCTTCGTTTTGTTGAAAAAGGTGCTCCGATGATGAAGATATTTAATTTTAAATATCCAGTTTAAATTTTATTTATTTATTTAAAATTTAAATTAATATTTTAAAATTAAATTAAAGTCGTTCACCGGCTTGTTTTCAAAGCCGACGTTGCTAGGGTTTTGCAACGGATCAATTAGGGTTTCCTGCTGACAAAGCAAGGTTAAGCAACCGAAAAATTCTAGGGTTTCATGTTGACCTAATTAGGGTTGCAGCAGACGTGTTTGAGAATGTTTTGATGGGATATTCTCTTCTATAAAAAGGCGGGACTGTTGCAAGGTTGAAGAGTGGGCATGATGCGATATATGCGAATGAAGTTCGTGTGTAGCAGAGTGTAAGTCGGTGATAGTTCTTTGGAGTTAAAGAAAAGAGATCGCAACGATGAGATAGTGAGTGAGTGCGTATCGACTGATCGAGAACAAAGAGAGCGATATGCAAACGACGTGTTTAAAGTCCAAGGCAAAAATACGTAGATGGTAGAAGTGATATTTCATGGAAGGTGCAGCAGAGTGAGTGGTGCAAAGAGAAGATAAGAACACGGTATGCAGAAGTCGTGTTCCGAGTGTGAAATGACAGTGTGTTGGCTGTAGAAGTAATATTTTTGTGAAGTTGTAGCAGAGAACGTGGAGAGATATAGAGGGGTGTAAAGATAAAGTGCGAATGCGAGCATAGTGTTTATGAAATTGAAGTTCATGTTGAGGAGAGAGTAGAATGTGAAATGACACAGAGTGTGCGAAGCGTGTGCGCAGAGAAAGCAGAGTGTGCAGAGAAGCGCGAAGGGCAAAGTTGATTGCAAAGTATGGCTGTAGCAGTGTAGCAAACTGTGTGAAGTGATTGTGCAAGAGAGAGCAGAGTGCACAGAGATTGCAAAGGTGATGTAGACCAGTTAGAGTCTTACAATAACAAAGTGTCATTGTGATTACAACAATTGGTATCAGAGCAAGGTTCCCAATTTTGGCTAAATCAGTTAGGGTTGATCTTGGATTAGTACACAATGGCTAAGAAGAATAGATCCTCATCCAAAAAGGCATCCCAACCAGTTTCAGTTCCTATGGTTGAGAAAATTGAACCAGAAATGGCAGAAGGAATGAACTCTGAAGTTGAAGAAGTTGAGGCTGAAGTTGATTTAGAGGGTGAGCTAGTGTCTACCCTTACGGAATGGGAATCGAAGAAAAAGAAGAATGAAAAATTATCAAGGAAACTTAAGGATGCAAACAAAATTATTGCCAGTTTAAAAATACAGACTGAAGAATACAAGAAAATGTCTGAAGATCTGGAAATATAGGTATCCATGAAGATAGACCACTGCAGCAAATTGGAAGAAGAAAATGTGAGTCTTCGAATACAGATACAAGAGCTGGATCAAAAAATAAACTGTCATGTAAAACGTGAAGAAAGCTCGATGAAATTGGACAAAATTCTGAGCAATCAAAGATCCACAGGTATCAAATTTGGTCTCGGCTTTTCTGAAGGAGAATCATCAACTGGACCAAAAGCAAGCAATGTTGAAAGTGAAAAGAACAAAGACAAGAATCGGGCAAAAGAAAGATATAATGCCGGACACTGAAATAGCAGTGACAATGATGGCTTTACTAAGGTCACACATCAAAATAATAGAAGATCCAAGGCTCCAGCAACAACCTGGACAAGACCATCTTTCAGGTTTAATCATTATTTCTATGGTTTTTGTTTCAAGTGTAATGTTTATGGGCATAAAATTGTTGACTGCAAATACAACGTAGGTCCAAGAAGTTTCACTAGTAGAAATGCGTTTGCTCCTTTAATGAGTTATGCAGTAGAGTGTTTTAAGTGTCACAACTTTGGTCATATTGCCAGAAATTGTCGTAGTATGTCTATTTCATATCAACCTCATGAAAGAAGATTTCAACCGTATAGAGCAAAACAAAATAGAATTTATACTGAAAGATATGTGCAAAATTCTAAAAAGGGGAAGTCACAGCTAGAACCCAATACCATAGTTAAAATAGAATGGAAACAAAAAGAATCACTTCGGGAAAGAACATGATTCTTTAATGGTGCAGACAACTTTTAGAGCTCAGAATAAACATGTTCCTTGGATTCTTGATAGTGGTTGCTCAAGTCATATGACAGGTGACAAACAAAAATTCAAAAATCTACAAAAGTATGAGGGTGGTTCTATAAAATTCGGCAACAATGACGGAGCCAAAATAATAGGTAAAGGAACAGTCAAAATTAGTGAAGGAAATATCAAGTCAGAGGAAGTTTTATATGTGGATGGTTTGAAACATAATCTATTGAGTGTGAGTCAAATATGTGACAAAGGACATGAAGTAGTTTTCAAGAAGCATGGTTGTGAAGTCAAAAAAATAAATAGCAGGAAATTAATAGCAACCGGCTCAAGGACGTATGGCAATCTGTACACACTCTCAGAGTTTTCAGAAGGTATGTGCTTCATGGGACAAGAAGAAAAGAACTGGTTGTGGCATAAGAGGCTTGGACACATAAGTTTTGATAATCTGATAAGAATTAGCGCTAAACAAGCAGCGAGAGATATTCCAATCATTAAAAAACCTGCAAATAGTATGT
This sequence comes from Wollemia nobilis, assembly GCA_028583015.1. Taxonomy (NCBI): domain Eukaryota; kingdom Viridiplantae; phylum Streptophyta; class Pinopsida; order Araucariales; family Araucariaceae; genus Wollemia; species Wollemia nobilis. The sequence goes on along the minus strand of JAQPPZ010002146.1, from coordinate 507,390 downwards.
GTGCTTCATGTCAAAAGGGTAAACAGACTAGAGTTTCGTTTAAAACAAAAGAACATCACACTAACAGGCTTGGTCAAAATAGGTTTAGTCAGAACTGGCTTAGTCAGAACATGTGGATTCAAAGAATAGGTATGCCTAAAAGAAACAACACTATTACTTGTTATAAGTGCAATAATAAAAGTCACACTGTCAGATAGTGCAGAGTTGAAATTCCAGGATATAGGAACAGGAACAGTGGCATGATCAGGTCCAAGGATCAGAACAATGATATGAACAAGAATATGGTCAAAGAGTTCAAGAGAAGACCCGATAAGGAAGTTATAGACGTTGATGTTGATCAGTGCCTAATGGGAGTTTTACTCCCACCCTAGAATTAATCACCTCATTAGGAGGTGGGGGAGGGACTAAGCTAAGAGGCTCATTCTTAGTTCCAAGCCCCAAAGGTGGCCCTTTGCCATTGATGACAAAGGGGGAGAGATATGAGTAAGGGGGAGAGCTTCAAGTGAAGAGGAAAGCTTCAAGTCAGGGGGAGCAAAACTTCAAAGAGATTGATTTCAGTTTTGGCTCTTGAAGATGTGTTTTTAGTAAAGGGTTGCCATCAATGAAAAAGGGGGAGATTGTTGGCAATTTTGGGTACCTTGGGTACATTGCCCTTGCTCAAGTGTTGATGTTGTCATTGATGTCAAAGAGCGGAAGGGTTTTTGTGAAAACCAAGGCAGACTAAATTATAGGTTTTGTTTAAATCCATGGTCAGTAGTTTTGAAATGGGTTTTTCTTAAAACCCAAGTTAGCTCTTCGTTTTGTTGAAAAAGGTGCTCCGATGATGAAGATATTTAATTTTAAATATCCAGTTTAAATTTTATTTATTTATTTAAAATTTAAATTAATATTTTAAAATTAAATTAAAGTCGTTCACCGGCTTGTTTTCAAAGCCGACGTTGCTAGGGTTTTGCAACGGATCAATTAGGGTTTCCTGTTGACAAAGCAAGGTTAAGCAACCAAAAAATTCTAGGGTTTCATGTTGACCTAATTAGGGTTGCAGCCGACATGTTTGAGAATGTTTTGATGGGATATTCTCTTCTATAAAAATGTGGGACTGTTGCAAGGTTGAAGAGTGGGCATGATGTGATATATGCGAATGAAGTTCGTGTGCAGCAGAGTGTAAGTCGGTGATAGTTCTTTGGAGTTAAAGAAAAGAGATCGCAGCGATGAGATAGTGAGTGAGTGCGTATCGACTGATCGAGAACAAAGAGAGCGATATGCAGACGGCGTGTTTAAAGTCCGAGGCAAAAATACGCAGATGGTAGAAGTGAGATTTCATGGAAGGTGCAGCAGAGTGAGTGGTGCAAAGAGAAGATAAGAACGCGGTATGCAGAAGTCGTGTTTCGAGTGTGAAATGACAGTGTGCTAGCTATAGAAGTAATATTTCTGTGAAGTTGCAGCAGAGAACGTGGAGAGATATAGAGGGGTGTAAAGATAAAGTGCGAATGCGAGCATAGTGTTTGTGAAAGTGAAGTTCGTGTTGAGGAGAGAGCAGAATGTGAAACGACACAGAGTGTGCGAAGCATGTGCGCAAAGAAAGCAGAGTGTGCAGAGAAGCGTGAAGGGCAAAGTTGATTGCAAAGTCTGGCTGTAGCAGTGCAGCAAACTGTGTGAAGTGATTGTGCAAGAGAGAGCAGAGTGCACAGAGATTGCAAAGGTGATGTAGACCAGTTAGAGTCTTGCAATAACAAAGTGTCATTGTGATTATAACAAGATTTTTTCTGGTTCCAATGATTCTTATGTCTCCATTGTTGGTTGGAATTTCTTTGGTTCTGATGATTCTTGCTCTTCATTTTCTTTGATTTTAATTGAAACTGGTTTAGGTACAATTTTCCCTGAACGAAGTTGGATGTTACTACAATCAAGAACATTAATTTCAACATTTTCTTCGACTTGACCACATAGACAGGAGGTGTCTGTCTCACACTTGTTTGGATTAGTGACTCGGTTGAGTCGGCAATTGAGGTTGTTTCACTTGTTGTGTTTGTTGTTGTTTTTCTTGAAAATTTTGATTAGGTGCAGGCAACAAATGCTGAGTTTGACCTTGATTCCTTTGCTGCCTTGGATAGGATTGGTATTGCTAATTCCATTTTGGTTGGTTTTACATCCAATGTGGATTAGTCTAATTTTGATTCCAAGATGGATTGTTTTGATTCCAATATGGGTTGTTTTGATTCCATGAGGGGTTGTTTTGATTCTGATTCCAGGCTAGGTTACTCTAATTTGCTTGTGCCATTCTTGGGAATTTGTCCATTGAGGATAATTCCAAGGATGTTGGGGTGGTTATGATTGTCCCCAAGGCATAGTACTAGGATTATGCCCCCAATTTGTAGGAAAACAAGGAGGATTTTGGTATTGAGAGAAATTTCCCCCTTGTTTTGGTCCAATATAGTTGAGTTCCTCAGTCTAATTTTCTAACACAATTTTGAGTTGTGGTAGCAGGTGGCATTGATCAGTTGAATGCCTTTTTGAATAGATACTACAAATGGCTGAGATAGATGTTTTATTCAAAGTACATTCCTGCAAAGCATGTTTATTTCTACATCTTGGGCAATAAATTGCCAAAGGTTCTATGTTTTTTGCTTTTGCAGACATTTCCCCCAAAGTAGTGTTTAGGTGCACTAGAATATCAGTTTTGAAATTTGCAAGTTCCTCTATTAGGTCCTTTACATTAGTGCCATTTGTGCAAATTTTTCTTCTTCTCTACTTAGTGTGAGAGTAATTCCTGTAGAGATCCATAATTTCCTCATTACTGAGAGTGGTTACATCCCCTTTTCCCATCAAATCCAAAACTTCTCTGGATTCATCTTGCAGGAAGATGGTTTTACATAATTTTGGTTCTACAAGTCCACATCTCCTTTGAACAAAGGAGAACCTATCAAGATAATCTTCCAATGTCTCATCATCTTCCTGCTTGATTCTGAATAACTCATCTTTTCTATTCCTTACATGATAATATTCCTGATATTTGTCTAAAAAGACAGTCTCCATTTGATCCCAGGTTCTTATGGAATTAGGCTCTAAGCTCATGAACTAGCGCAATGCTGAATCCTTGAGTGTTGAGGGAAAAACCTTAAGTTTTTTATTGTCATTTATATAATCATAGGTCTAAAACACTACCTTGAATTCAAACAAAAACTGATCAGGATCTTCAGATACAACACCTTGAAAGGTTGGAAGTACTAAAGGTGAAATGGTCTTCATTGGGAGAGTTTTGTGTTGGATTCAGACGAATAGGATATTCAAATGTTCTGGAAGGTTGGAGTATATCATGATCATCTCCTTCATTATGAACATAACCATGTTGGGCATCTGCATTGCCTCCTTCTGCCATAGTTTCTTGTTTGTTGGGAGAAGTTAAAGCTTCCCAAATTGTTCTCTCAAGAGGTCCAAGCCTCTTTGTTGATGATGAGTCTGATGAATTGTCTTTCTTAGGATATTTTGATGATGATAAAATTGGTGATTTTCCTATCTCAAAATGTTCTAGTGATGGTGAGACTGGTGATTTTTCTATCAATCTTTCTGGTAGTTCAAACACAGGTGATTCACCCCTTAGGCGTGAAGATCTCCTTAATGGAACAAGCCAAGGATCCTTTGGGGTAGTTCTACCTTTTTCATCCCTTGACTTATTCATTCATGTTTCCTCCTAAATGACATAAATTAAGTCAATAGTTGTTATCTTCCTCAACTGTTGTATTCAGATTTTAACCTGAATTTTCATAGTTTAGTCTGATTACAGCTATTGGACTGTTTGTTTTTTTTTGACAACACTATTCCCTGACAATGGCATAAAAATTATGCGTAGTCGTTATACCATCATTAATTCTTAATGAATCTGTCAATCCAGGGTAGTGTACAAGGCTATCTGCGAAAGAAGAAGTGAAATAGCTATAACTTAGGTCAATCTAGAGCAACAAGTCTTATTGGTGGAACCAGTTGTGTGGGGGTTTTGGAACATTCCTATCTCTAAATTACATGAATTAAATCTTAATCTAAGTTGCAAAATTGAAAACTAATAATTAACTATAGAAATGAAGTCCTAATTACAATTGCAGAATGAGACCTAATTATATTGCAAAAATAATAGTTGTAGAATTGAAAGTCTGATCCTAATTGCAGAAAGGAAATCTAATTACTTTTGCAACAATGAAAGTCTAATATTAACATGGAAATGAAAACTGTCAAGGTTCTGTAACAGAAGGTTGTCAATCTTCTGTGTAGGATTTGACAGCAAAACATAAAATGTAGAAAATTACAAAAAAATAGCAAATTTGGAAATAACAGTCTGAAATAAAATGGAAGCTTTGCTAAAAGTAAAGATTACAGCTAAAACACTAAGCACAAGATTAATCTAAGCATAAATAAACTAAGACTACAAATATTGTTAGCTATTTACAAGCAATTGAAATAACAAGTTCTACAACTCATTCTGCTACAACAAAATTAGAATAAAACCTGCTGTTAGTCCTCCTCCTAGGTCTAGAAGTGGCCATCCTCCTTGTCCAGAAGAAGGTATAAGTCTCTCTATTTCTCTAAATCTTAGTCACACTCATTTACAAGCAATATGAAATAGAACTGGTGCACTTTATTGATTAAAAGACATGATTACAATAATTTTGTTGAAAAACTGTTACAAGACTGTAACAGTCAATTTCTATCTATTTTCTGCTTCTTCCTTACTTTCTACTTCCTGCTGCTACTACTTCTACCTCTCTCTACTACTACTAGGCTCAACCTGAATGGGAGAAATATTTATAGATGTCCTAAGGTCTGATTACAAACAAATAATATCTCAAAAGATCTAATCCTACAATGCTACAACAAATTCTGGTTTTATCCTAGAAGAAGATTAAAACTTGATCTTTCCCTTAATGATGGCTTTGGTCGGCAATGATGGCAAAGACAGATGGAAGATATTTTCCTTTAATTTTTCCAACCTTTATTTCCCTTTTTTTGGCTTCAGAAATCAGTCAACAAGTCAAAAAAGCACACTTTGTTTTCATTTCGAAGATAAGTGGCTTCATTCCAAAGACAACGTGTTCTCTCATTCTGAAGATATCTGTTCATTCCGAAGATACTTCGTAATGAACAAATGCATGCTTTTCCAATGATTTCTTTTGTATCTCTCAGGTGGGTTATCTCCTAAGATCAAATTCCAATGGTCTTCATCCCTTTCCTCATGTGAATTCCATGCCTTGCTATTTATGGATAGCTGGCTAGAATTTACATGGAAAAGACCAGTTTTTGCTGCACAGCAACAGTTTGCTTGCACTATTGCCAGATTTAGGTGAAATAAATGCTTGAGACAAATAAAAACATGATTAGTGAAATGCTGCTATTATTCTAAGAATATCTCATTTTAGCAAATCATAGCAAAAAGAACACAAAACTATGCAAAAAGCTATAAAATCGGCATATAATATTTCAAATACATTGATCATGCAAAATGGTTAATATACAACATATTGAATCAACTTAACTAACATATCAGATAAAACATAAGAGTTTGTAGGCAATTTTAGTGTTCAAAACATGTTATGATTGAGGCATTTCCAGGCCTCATCACTGCCCATGCATAATGGAATACATTAATTAAGACTTTTACTAAGTCTAACACCTTAATTATCAAAATCATGTGCAATTATAACTTAAAATTACATTTCCCATGCATTTCATGTCATTTCATTGCACATTGTATGGTTTACCTTCACCCTGTATGGTTTTCCATTTCATTTGTATGATTTACTCCTACCTGTATGATTTACAAAACTTGTCAAAACTGTCAAACTTGGGCAAATCCATTTATCAAATTTTCTTCTTTTGGAAGGTGGATTTTCTGCCTACATCTGCTCTCCCATTTACTTTGGTTGGTAACCTCACTGACTCATATTTTTGTTTCCACTACACCTCGTAATCCGTGACTACAAATTTCAAGTTGTCCATTTGGGTTTAAAGAATTATGCATTGGTTATTCAACTTGGCTACGTAGTTACCCATTTCTTGCTTTCAACCCATGGTGATTGGATTTATCTTTGGTAGTCTTCAAGAGTTCCCTCAATTGCTTTTCATGATCAGTGGCACTCTTCTTTAGCTTCTCCTATAAATGTGCTTCTGTTTGAGCTGCTACTTCCAATTATTCATTCTTATCTGTAATGGTCTACAGATGGTGATGAATATCTACCTCCAAAGCATGAACAATATCTTCTTTAGCACTCAATTGCACTTGCTTCTCCAGGACCATATCATTATATCTTTTGTTATCCTATGTGAGCTCTTCTATATTCTTAGCCTGTGTTGCCATTTGCTCATCTGTCTTGACCAACTACATTTTTAGTTGCTCATCCTTTGCTCTGAGTTGAGCCTCCAACTCCTTGATCTTGTATTATGTTGTTTGCAAGACTTTTCGATTCTCCTCTTCAAGAGAATTAATTTTAGCCTCAAAATCAGACCTGGTACTCAGCAGTTCTTCCAATTTCTTAAAGTTCTCTTCTACTATAGCTTTACTCTTCTATAATTCTTCCTCCATTTCAATCATTTCTTTTTGAGTGGCTTCAGTCTCTTATTTTTTATATTTCTTGAGTTGATAGATCTGCTCCAATCCTATGCTCAACCACTCTATCCAATATGTTAGGAAGTTCAACTTCCTCAGAGTTATAGCCAATCCCGTAGTAACCCTATTGTGTTCCAACTCCATTGTATTCATAGGACAAGTCAGATAATTGGCTCTATCTAGGTACACCCTCTGATGCTTCCTGTAATTGGTTCTCACCATGTCTAGCAAGTTGTATCTTCCCAATTTCATGGTTACCTCTTCCCTGGGTAACTTCCATGGGTGTTGTACATGAATATCCACAATTATTCTTGTATGTTCCTCATTGCTCATCGATTATGTTATCTTCTCCAAATAGAGAAACACTTGTTCCTCCCATGGCTTCAACTCTCCTACATATCCAATGCAAAATTGTAATTTTGTGCTAGCTATGGCATTACCTATCTGATAGAAGAAATGTTCCACCTTGTCTTCTACTCCTTGTGCATACTCTTGAGTTTCAATATTTACAAACTACGATACCTCCAGGAGATAACTTGTTTGCAACCTCCATAATTCCTCCTATTAAGGAGTTTATTCTTCCTCCTCTTCCCTGTGGTGGCTAGAGCTTCCCCCAAGCTCTAGTAGTGCTTTCTCTGTATTTATCTTTACTCAAGGTGGAGTCTGTTCTATAGTCCTATCTACCTCCACATAATTTTATATATTCACAATCTCCTATTGATATTGCTATTTTTCTATTGACTCATGGGCTTCCTTCTATTTAGTGAATCCCATCTATTGCTCTTCGATCACCTGCTTGTCCTCTTGATTCTGCTGAGTTTCCATTGCTGTGACTTTTTTACCAACAGGTTCTTCTTGTTCCTATGATGCCTTATTTCTTCCTATATATCACTCTGATTCAAATTTTCTCCCATAACAAATTTACAACGAGGCTTCTTATTTTCTTTAGACTCTTCATTTGAGCTTCCACTCTCACCTCGGTTTTCTCTTTTTCCTCCTGAGCTATGGCTGCTACTTCATGTGCTATCTGCCTTACTTCTGTGTCATCCAATATTTTTGAAGAGTCTAAAATTTCAAGTTCATCATGCTAGAAAATATATGGGGATTCCAACTTCTATTCTACTTCTGTCCAATTCTAGTCCTGCAAATTCGATTCTAACTATTCCTCTTCTTGTTGGTTCTTTTGTGCAGTCTCAACTTGTTTTTATGGAATACGATTATTTGTCATTCTTTCCTGTTGTCTCCTTGTTCTTATTTACACTAGGTTGGATTTCCTCTCTTTCTTGAACTGATGGCTACTCTTGCTGTCATTGATGAAGTGCTTTTTATTCCAATTTAGGTTCCAATTTCCTAGGACTTTTCCTTTGATGGTATACATATTCATCATCTACGAAAGTATCCTCCTATACTAAGTGTCCTGCTTCTATTTATTTGTTTGAGACTTCTTTGGAGTCTTCTTTTGAATCAGTACTAACCTTACCCACCTCAAAATGGTTGGCTATCCTGCCTTAACATCCCTAGGTTCCATAAAACCTAGAAAGTGGATTCCCTTCTCTATAACAACATTTAACAACAATCCAATGCATGGAAAGTCATCCCAAAATTCTTCGGTCTCCTTGTTAGTACCTCATACATATTTTTCTCTAAATAGGTACCCTAATCATACTTGATTCCTTTGGTGATACTTATACATACTGAGCCATCCATATTGGCATCTTCGTAGCTCATGTATCTCTTGACAGTTGAGCCATCATAGTATCCATAGCACATGGTCAATATTTCCCTTTCAACTAGCTCTAATTAATTCCTTGAGTCCATGCACCCGAGATGTTTGCATCAGTTGGTGATTTCACATTGGTAAAAAAAGTGATGATACTATGTGTCTCAATTATATCAACCAACTTCTTCACTATCTCTATGCCATATGCTGGTAATCCAAATATTTTTCTAAATGCCTCTATCATGATTTCTACTTTCACTGACCTCTTATCCACATTGACATAGATAATTTTTGTTGTAGGATTATATGCCTAAACCATCTACAATATATATTTTTAGAAGAAGGTCTTCTGGTGTGGTGGCACTTTTGCTATTACATATACCAGCCTCCTAAAATTGTTTTCTCTAGGGATGGTTCTTGTTTTCATTGCTACTCCACCACTTCTTGCATGTCTCTCCTCCATGTTGCATGAAGGATATATTTGTTATCTCGACATGAAATTCCTTAGTTCTGCAACTTAGATCCTCATTCCACTCTAGAAAATGTACTTTGCTACTCAAATCTCTCCTTAGGATCCTCTCTTGTACCATTTCCTCCTCTCGGTATATTGGTGGTGTCCTCCTAAGATCAGCCCTCCAGTACCTATACCCTCTCCATGACTTGTATCCTCCTCCCCTCCAAGGATGATGTTGGCAATTTTGGGCACTTTGGGTACATTGCCTTTGCTCAAATGTATAAGTTGTCATTGATGTCAAAAGGCATTTTTGTTGATATCAAAAGAGTGTGATGTCAAGAATATCTTGAGAAGCTTCTTTATGTTAAAGGGTTTTTATTAAAACCATGGTGACAAGGCTAAAGGTTTTTCTTAAAACCATTTGGACTCATTAAGGGTTTTTATTAAAACCAAGCTTAACTTAATGCAAAGGTCCATGTTTATTATTAATAATTAAATTAACTCAAACCTTTGTCAAAGGTCCAAGTTTAATTTATTATTAATAAAATAATAATAATTATTTTAATTATTATTAAAGGGTCTTTCAACCCTTAAGCGACGGAAGAAAAAAGAATTCTTTCGTCGATATGTTGCCATCGTTGGAGGAGCGCCGACGTCAAACAGTTAAGGAAGAATGGCTATATAAGTGGGGATGATTTTCTAAAGTGAGCACCTCCGATTATTATTGATATCTACGATTTGTGGTTACTCTGTATTTTTTGATTTGCGCTTGGCATCTACGATTTGCACTTGCTCTGTTTCGTTTGATTTGCGCTTGGCGTCTGCGATTTGCACTTGCTCTGTTTCGTTCGATTTGCGCTTGGCGTCTGCAATTTGCACTTGCTCTGTTTCGTTCGATTTGCGCTTGGCATCTGCGATTTGCATTTGCTCCTTACCTTTCGAACAACGCTTGGTGTCTTCGAGTTGAGCTTGCTCTGTGTCTTCGAATCTCCGATTGACGTCTTTACCGTGCTTGGCATACTCGGATTTGAGCTTGGGCTGCATCCTTACTTTTTGTGTGACGGCAGTGGATTGGCAATTGCTCCTGAACTGCGTTTTTTAGACTGTGCTGTGAGATGACTAATGCAAGCATTCAGTGACTTACGTCTTGGACAGCGCTCACCAGTTTGCATGTGGTTTGTGGAAGACGTTTACGTTTTCCAGATTCTTGGCATCAAAGGAAGATAAAAGAGAGGGCAGCGCTGTAGTATTTCATTGGGCACTTGTGACCCAACGACGGTGGCGTTTAAGCGAAAGCGCTAGAAGGCAGAGGTGCCGAGTTCGATTCTCTTCGTTGGATTTTTTCTTTTGGTCGCGGTGTGCAAAGGATAGTGGCTGTGAATGCGCGGGAGGTATAAGGTTAAGGTATCATATTTGTTTTGATATTGTTTTATTGATGTTTAATGTTTATATGGAGTAATAAGGTGTAAAGAGGTTTTACTTTGTATATATATTGTACTTTGGTGGTTTTTACTAAGTTGGAGAAATAAGGTGTTATTTTGGATCTTTATTATTGTGTATTATTGTATAGTTGCTAACTCTAATTAGTGGCAAATTGAGAGTTAGTGTTGTGACAGATTTTGAGTTCTCCTTCTTCATCAAAGTAAAGGTATGGGCAACATCTTCCATGTATGTTGTTTATGGTATATTTTCTGAAATTGAGTTTGGAGTGAAAAGGTTGTCTACTAGGTATTCTTTGGTGTGAATCTTATTTTCTGGATATTGAAGATTGTTTATGCATTAAAGTTATTGTTGAATTTTTGGGTGAATGCATAATTCTGGTTGAGGAAGAGGAAGCATTTTTGCAATAGGGTTTATGTTAGTAAGTCTTGCTACTTGCTTTGAGATGATGAAACCCTAGTTGTTGGTGAAAAGAATATAAGTATCATTGTTATATGAGATATTGCATGGTTGGCAATTGTTGGGTTGTGTTTCATAATCTTGAGAAAAGCATACTACATCTATCTTATTCTTTTGAGTTTGAGATTGAGTTGAGATTGAGATTGGGAGTTAAGTATAGAACATATTGAGTCTCTAACAATTCTCTTTATGCTTCTATGAGGTTTATGAATCACATTGGGTCTCTAACAATTCTCTTTGTGGGTTCATGCTAAGCAAGTTTTTCTTGGTGAGCTTGTTGAGGTTTTGGACAGGTTCCAGTGGGGACTTGTGAGCAGATTTGGACAGGTCCTAGCAGAGGACTTGTGAGCTGAGTTTTTGAGAGTTCTATCAGAGAACTTGAGGATAGAGGTGCATTGGTTCTTTGAGAAGAACCTGAGGATAGATTTGGCAAGTCTTTGAGAAGGCTTGTGTGCAGAGGATTGATTTGTTCAAAGAGTTGGACAGATCTGATAGATAGAGGAAGACTTGTACTAGACCGATTGACTGTGTTTGGTACAGGTAGCTGAGCTGCTGTGGACGTGATCATAGAAGGCAGAGGTCTCTTAGGCTAAGCATTGAGGATAGGAGGTCTTCGGTGGAAAGGAGTTCCACGTGCTTGGCAAGAGGTAGAGGCAGTTGATCTTCTGAGGGATCATTTCCAGAGCAGAGGGGAAGGTATCTCCTTTGAGCAGAGGCTCATAAATTCAGATTGGGGGAAGGTGTCTCCTTTGGGCCGAGGCTCATAAACATTGTAATTGGGAAGGTTTCCCAAAGAACTTTGAGATAACTTTTAGAGAAAAGTTTTGTGGACGTAGCCCGGGCCTTCGGGTGAACCACGTTAAAAATGGGCTTCCAATGTGTGATGCTTTCTGTCTTGATTAATGTTGTGTTGATGCTATTGCTATCTAAAGTTAAAAATATTAAATGGTTAAGTCTTATACTGTTCACCCCCCCTCTCAGTATAAGTCCATGTTCTTCAATTGGTATCAGAGCGGGTCTCTCCAGAAAGAGCCTAACATCTTGGAGAAGGATCTATCAGAGGATCATATAGATTCAGAAAGAGATGAAGAGGTTGAGTTCGATCTCAAATGTGAATTCTTCTTGGCTTTGAGAAAGCTTGAGAAATTCAGGGAAGAGAATTTTGTTCTCAAGCATCAATATCAGGAAGAAAAGATAGCAAGATCAGAATTGGTTCAAAGTGTTATAGACTTCAAAATTCTAGTTGAAGAAGGGAAGAAGGTTGAACAGGTTCTAACAGAGGTTCTCAAAGGAAAGGAAGATGATTGCAAGAAACTAGAAGAAGAAGTTATGTCTCTTAGAGTGAAGTTGGATCAGTTGGCTCTCAGACAGAATACTCCGTGTGAAAAGCAAAAGAAGGATGGTATCACCATTCAAGAAATAGGGTCTTCGAGCAAGATCAATCTTCCTCCTGAAGAGCGGTGGATTCCAGTTGGTCACAAGAAGAACAATCATCCAAGGCATCAAAACAGGTTACATAATACTTTCCATGGCTATTGTTTTTCCTGCAAGAAATTTGGTCACAAAGCTATGCATTGCAATAAGTCCATGAATAGACATAGTAAAGAAAATGGTAACTCTTTTGCACCTCTTATGAATAAAGATGTCATGTGTTACAAGTGCAATAATTTTGGGCATATTGCTAGGATGTGCAGTTTGGATAGATCTAGCCTTGAGTTCACTAAAAAGAAAAATGAGATCAAATCTAAGTCAATGATAGCTCAAACTGCTTTTCATGCTCTAGACAAAGTAGAAAAATGGTATCTTGATAGTGGTTGTTCAAAACATATGACTGGTGAAAAAGAAAAGTTTTTGGTCTTAAAAGAAACAAACAGAGGAACAGTCAGTTTTGGAGATAACAGGTCAGCTAAAATCTATGGTAAAGGGACTCTTAGTTTGGATGGGAAATCCAAAATAGAAAATGTGCTTTATGTAGAAGGCCTAAGACATAATCTTCTAAGTGTGAGTCAACTTTGTGATCAAGGGCACATAGTATCTTTCTTTTCGGATAGATGTGAGATAAGTAAAGAAAAAAATGGAAAACTCATTGCTAGTGCTACAAGGACTCCAAACAATCTTTACATGCTAAGTGAGATAAAAAAGGAAAAATGTTTTCTAACTCAAGAAGATGAGAGTTGGTTATGGCATAAAATATTGGGGCATTTGAGCTTTGATAATCTTGTCAATATTAGTAACAAGGAAGCGGTTAGAGACTTGCCCAAAATAAAAAGGCCCCATAACATCATTTGCGGTCCTTGTCAACATGGAAAACAGAACAGAACCAGTTTCAAATCAAAAGGGTATACTTCTTCAAAACCTTTGGATCTTATTCATACTGATTTATGTGGCCCTACCAAACTCAGAGCATTCAGGGAGAAAGCTACTTCATGCTTTTTATAGATGATTATTCTAGAATGACTTGGGTTACTTTTCTCAAAGAAAAATCTGAAGCTTTTGAAAAATTTAAAGCTTTCAAAGAAATGGTTGAAAATGAGACTGATAAGAGAATCAAATGTTTAAGATCAGATAGAGGAGGAGAGTTCACTTCAAATGAATTTGTGGAATACTGTGAGCAGCAAGGAATCAAAAGAGAATATTCAGCAGCAAGAACTCCTCAACAAAATGGAGTAGTTGAAAGGAAAAACAGAACTATTGAAAATATGGCTAGAGCTATGTTGAATGAGTCAAAACTTTTAGATGGTTTTTGGAAAGAGGCAGTCAGTACAACAGTCTACATTATCACCAGGGCCCAACTTAGAGTCAATCATCATAAAACTCCTTATGAGTTGTGGAAAGGAAGACCAGCTACAGTAAAATACTTCAAAGTGTTTGGGAGTAAGTGCTTCATCAGAAGGGAAGATCAGAATTTGGGTAAGTTTGATCCTAGATGTGATGAGGGAATCTTTCTTGGGTATTCCAACAGAAGCAAGGCCTACAGATGCTTCAACAAAAGAACTCATACAGTTGTAGAGAGCATAAATGTAACTGTTGATGAAAAGACAGGGATAAGAGAACCAATCCAGGAACTCAGTGATGAAATTTGTCAAGAAGAATTCAGAGAGGTTTCAGATGAAGAAGAGGAAAGACAACAACTGCTTCCCAAAACTCCTTCACGATATGTTCAAAAACATCATCCCAAAGATTTGATCATTGGTGATCCAAATAGGAGGCAAACAAGAAGAAGAGTCATTCCCTCACATGATTCTACAAATGTTTCATTATTATCTCAAATTGAGCCAAAATATTTCAGTGAAGCATGTGCAGATAAGTTTTGGGTAAAAGCAATGGATGAAGAGCTAAATCAAATAGAGAAAAGTGAAACTTGGGAATTGGTTCCAAGACCTAAGGACAAGAATGTCATTGGCACTAAATGGATATTCAGAAATAAACTCAATGAGGATGGAAAGATTGTCAAAAACAAAGCTAGGCTAGTTTGCAAAGGTTATGCTCAAGTAGAAGGTGTTGATTTCGAAGAGACGTTTGCTCCTGTTGCTCGTCTTGAAGCTATCAGAATGTTTTTGGCCCTTTCAAGCTTCAAATATTTCAAAGTGTATCAAATGGATGTAAAGTCAGCTTTTCTAAATGGGGTGTTGGAAGAAGAAGTCTACATAGAACAGCCAGAAGGAGTGTCTCTCTCAAATCAATCAGACTATGTGTGTAAACTGAAAAAGGCCTTGTATGGGTTAAAGCAAGCACCTAGGGCTTGGTACTCAAGACTTGACAGGTATCTTCATGAGCAAGGCTTCAGGAAAGGTGTGGCAGATAGCAATTTGTATATTAAGGATGAAGGTGATAATATGCTGATTATGGTTGTCTATGTTGATGATATTATTTTTGGGGGAAATAATACTCAGATGTGTAAAGATTTTGCTAACACCATGCAAAAGGAATTTGAGATGTCTATGATTGGAGAGCTGTCATTCTTTTTAGGTCTTCAGATTTCTCAATCAAAAGATGGTGTATTTCTCTCTCAAGGAAAGTATATCAAAGAAATGTTGAAGAAATTTGGGATGATAGACAACAAACCAGTATGTACTCCAATGATTACAGGATGCAAGATGAGTAAAGATGATGAATCTCCAGCAGTAGATCAGAGGTTGTACAGATCAATGATTGGTAGTTTATTATATGTTACAGCTACCAGACCAGATATCATGCAGGCAGTTGGGTTAGTAGCAAGATTTCAGGCAGCTCCTAAAGATTCTCATGTTATGGCAGTTAAGAGGATTTTCAGATATCTGAAGGGCACTATGGACTTTGGGCTTTGGTATCCCAAAGGTGATGATTTCACCCTCACAGCTTATACAGATGCAGATTGGGCAGGCGGTATTGATGACAGGAAAAGCACTAGTGGTGGAGCATTCTTTTTGGGAAAGAGTTTGGTTTCTTGGCTAAGTAAGAAACAACCTTCAGTTTCCTTATCTACAATAGAGGCTGAATACATAGCAAGTAGTGGCTGGGTGTACACGAGTTTTATGGATGAAAACCACCTTGGAGGATTTCAAAGTCAAGCATGAACAACCCATCTCCATACTTTGTGATAATACAAGTGCCATAAGTATTTCCAAAAATCCGGTAATGCACTCAAGGACAAAGCATATTTCCATCAAGTATCATTTTTTAAGGGAAAAAGTGCAAGAGAAACAGGTCAAGGTAGAGTATGTGTCTACTAAAGAGCAGATTGCAGATATCTTCACCAAACCTCTTCCAAGAGATACGTTTGAGTATCTAAGGGAGAAATTGGGAGTTGTACTCCCACCCCAGAATTAATCACCTCATCAGGAGGTGGGGGAGGGACTAAGCTAAGAGGCTAATTCTTAGTCCCGAGCCCCAAAAGGTGGCCCTTTGCCATTGATGACAAAGGGGGAGAGATATGAGTAAGGGGGAGAGCTTCAAAGTGAAGAGGAAAGCTTCAAGTCAGGGGGAGCAAAACTTCAAAGGAAGATTCTCAGTTGTTAGCACAGTTGGTTTCAATTGGTTTCAGTTTTGGCTCTTGAGAAGTGTTTTCAGTAAAGGTTTGCCATCAATGACAAAGGGGGAGATTGTTGGCAATTTTGGGCACTTTGGGTACATTGCCTTTGCTCAAATGTATAAGTTGTCATTGATGTCAAAAGGCATTTTTGTTGATATCAAAAGAGTGTGATGTCAAGAATATCTTGAGAAGCTTCTTTATGTTAAAGGGTTTTTATTAAAACCATGGTGACAAGGCTAAAGGTTTTTCTTAAAACCATTTGGACTCATTAAGGGTTTTTATTAAAACCAAGCTTAACTTAATGCAAAGGTCCATGTTTATTATTAATAATTAAATTAACTCAAACCTTTGTCAAAGGGTCCAAGTTTAATTTATTATTAATAAAATAATAATAATTATTTTAATTATTATTAAAGGGTCTTTCAACCCTTAAGCGACGGAAGAAAAAAGAATTCTTTCGCCGATATGTTGCCATCGTTGGAGGAGCGCCGACGTCAAACAGTTAAGGAAGAATGGCTATATAAGTGGGGATGATTTTCTAAAGTGAGCACCTCCGATTATTATTGATATCTACGATTTGTGGTTACTCTATATTTTTTGATTTGCGCTTGGCATCTACGATTTGCACTTGCTCTGTTTCGTTTGATTTGCGCTTGGCATCTGTGATTTGCACTTGCTCTGTTTCGTTCGATTTGCGCTTGGCATCTGCAATTTGCACTTGCTCTATTTCGTTCGATTTGCGCTTGGCGTCTACGATTTGCATTTGCTCCTTACCTTTCGAACAACGCTTGGTGTCTTCGAGTTGAGCTTGCTCTGTGTCTTCGAATCTCCGATTGACGTCTTTACCGTGCTTGGCATACTCGGATTTGAGCTTGGGCTGCATCCTTACTTTTTGTGTGACGGCAGTGGATTGGCAATTACTCTTGAACTACGTTTTTTAGACTGTGCTGTGAGATGACTAATGCAAGCATTCAGTGACTTACGTCTTGGACAGCGCTCACCAGTTTGCATGTGGTTTGTGGAAGACGTTTACGTTTTCCAGATTCTTGGCGTCAAAGGAAGATAAAAGAGAGGGCAGCACTATAGTATTTCGTTGGGCACTTGTGACCCAACGACGGTGGCATTTAAGCGAAAGCGCTAGAAGGCAGAGGTGCCGAGTTCGATTCTCTTCGTTGGATTTTTCTTTTGGTCACGGTGTGCAAAGGATAGTGGTTGTGAATGCGCGGGAGGTATAAGGTTAAGGTATCATATTTGTTTTGATATTGTTTTATTGATGTTTAATGTTTATATGGAGTAATAAGGTGTAAAGAGGTTTTACTTTGTATATATATTGTACTTTGGTGGTTTTTACTAAGTTGGAGAAATAAGGTGTTATTTTGGATCTTTATTATTGTGTATTATTGTATAGTTGCTAACTCTAATTAGTGGCAAATTGAGAGTTAGTGTTGTGACAGATTTTGAGTTCTCCTTCTTCATCAAAGTAAAGGTATGGGCAACATCTTCCATGTATGTTGTTTATGGTATATTTTCTGAAATTGAGTTTGGAGTGAAAAGGTTGTCTACTAGGTATTCTTTGGTGTGAATCTTATTTTCTGGATATTGAAGATTGTTTATGCATTAAAGTTATTGTTGAATTTTTGGGTGAATGCATAATTCTGGTTGAGGAAGAGGAAGCATTTTTGCAATAGGGTTTATGTTAGTAAGTCTTGCTACTTGCTTTGAGATGATGAAACCCTAGTTGTTGGTGAAAAGAATATAAGTATCATTGTTATATGAGATATTGCATGGTTGGCAATTGTTGGGTTGTGTTTCATAATCTTGAGAAAAGCATACTACATCTATCTTATTCTTTTGAGTTTGAGATTGAGTTGAGATTGAGATTGGGAGTTAAGTATAGAACATATTGAGTCTCTAACAATTCTCTTTATGCTTCTATGAGGTTTATGAATCACATTGGGTCTCTAACAATTCTCTTTGTGGGTTCATGCTAAGCAAGTTTTTCTTGGTGAGCTTGCTGAGGTTTTGGACGAGAGTTCCGGTGGGGACTTGTGAGCGAGATTTGGACGAGGTCCTAGCGAGAGGACTTGTGAGCTGAGTTTTTGAGAGTTCTATCGGAGAACTTAAGGACAGAGGTGCATTGGTTCTTTGAGAAGAACTTGAGGACAGATTTGGCAAGTCTTTGAGAAGGCTTGTGTGCGAGAGGATTGATTTGTTCAAAGAGTTGGACAGATCTGACAGACAGAGGAAGACTTGTACTAGACCGACTGACTGTGTTTGGTACAGGTAGCTGAGCTGCTGTGGACGTGATCATAGAAGGCAGAGGTCTCTTAGGCTAAGCATTGAGGACAGGAGGTCTTCGGTGGAAAGGAGTTCCACGTGCTGGCAAGAGGTAGAGGCAGTTGATCTTCTGAGGGATCATTTCCAGAGCAGAGGGGAAGGTATCTCCTTTGAGCAGAGGCTCATAAATTTAGATTGGGGGAAGGTGTCTCCTTTGGGCCGAGGCTCATAAACATTGTAATTGGGAAGGTTTCCCAAAGAACTTTGAGATAACTTTTAGAGAAAAGTTTTGTGGACGTAGCCCAGGCCTTCTAGGTGAACCACGTTAAAAATGGGCTTCCAATGTGTGATGCTTTCTGTCTTGATTAATGTTGTGTTGATGCTACTGCTATCTAAAGTTAAAAATATTAAATGGTTAAGTCTTATACTGTTCACCCCCCTCTCAGTATAAGTCCATGTTCTTCAGATGAGTTCCATTCCAACTGTAGGAATAAAACTATCACCCTTGGTATTGCCATAGATGTGACTCTCTCTCATGTAGGGGTGCTAGTGACTGTTCCACCCTATTAGTTGCAATTCTTTTTAACCGATATCCAAACTCTTCGACTAAAATCATTTTCTCACCATACCTCTAGTTATATTGCTACTTGAACATCACCAATTCCACAACTAGAAGTGTTCTAAAAATTGTACAATCTACTAAAAAATATACAGTATGCTTTCCCACTTGCTCCTATATAGTTTCCCAATCAAATACCTCCAGATCGTACAATTTTTCAATCTCAACTATTCAATATTCAAAAAATCGTACAACTATAGAATAAAAAATTACAGGGTCATACCACTCCATAAAATATGCCTGTATAACTTTTCCCCTTCTTCGAATATATACACTTCCATATGATTTTGTACGATTTGCTCAAAATGGCTTAAAACAACCCAAAAATTGCTTGAAATCACACAATCTTTTTTCTAAGATCGTACAATCTACCTCCAAATTGTATAGTACATCCCTTGAAACCCTTGTTCACCTAAAAATCATGTCTTCCACTTTTCTTCCATGATTTCTCTTCGATCTAGTTGCCAAAATGTCCCGATCTATCTTTTCAATGCCTTTCGAGAGCAATTTTTTTATTTTTCCACACTTGGCACAATTTATCCCTAAAAATGAAATTTCTTGGTTGTTCAACAGAGTTGTACAGTATTCTCCTCCCTTCCCTCTATCTTCTCCAGTTCATTTTTTGGTTTCTTTCACCAGACTAGGGTTTGTAATCTTCTTTTACCCGTAATTCTCTATTTTAGCTCCAATCCACAACTTTCTCAAACCTTGATGCACATTTTTCAACAATATGGTTTGTATTTGAATGCCTTCTACTGAAAACCCTCGTTTCCATTTGGCTAAACCCAAAATTTACTTTCAATGGAGTCAAATCCATTGCTATTCTTCCTCGGTTCGATTTTATTGAATGCACAAAGTCTCCCTGGTGCAAATTTAAAAATGGGTCATAAATTATTATAGCTTACTAATGAATTTTAATGCCCATATAGTTGTCTCCATTTAGTTGCATGCTTTTCACCTTCGTCCTCCTAAAAATTTTGAATTCCTCCTTGTACGGTTTTAAAAATTGCTAAGGTGAGCCTTGTATTTAAACTATCTTCAAACCCTAATCACTCCAAATTTGAAATTGTTCCACTTTGCATGTATTTTCATCTTCCTTTTCTAGATGATTGACAACTCATCACTTTTTCATGCAATTTTTAACTTTTTCCTGTGCTTTTTCGACAACACATCGTTCCATACATACGAACATTAAATGTGATGGTTTAGAATCATACAATTGCGCTCATAACCATACATTGTATGATACATATCATACAACATAAATTATTGTATGATTTTGCATGTACTTTTATCAAATTTTCTTGTATGATCTCTCACTTGTGCTTTTTCAACTTTAAATTTGATTTATACGATCTATCACTTGGAGAATTTTTCTATTTTTTTCTCTTTCTTTGAAGAAGTCATCATTTCTGGTTTTCAACCCACTTCCTTAATAATTTCATCTTGAGGGATTTTCACAACTAAGGAATTTTATTTTATTTTATTATTTATTTATTTATTTTTCATTTCCTAACCTATTTACATTTACTGTTGTGGAAATCGCACAAGGACATTCACTTGTACGATCTCATTTGATTCTTCTCTTGGAGGTTTGACTGTGACATTATTAGTAATTGGGCCACTTGGTGCCACTTGTTCTCTAGGATTATTCATCTCCACTTGTGATGTTACCGAGTTTCCTATCCTTCCAGTACCATCTGTACAATTTGGGATTGTACAATTGCAAGCTAGAGTATCTTCACCTGGTGTCCCTTCTTATCATATAGGTGATTGATCCCTTAGTTGCAGTGTCCTTACTACTATACTATCATTTGAGTGACTTCTCTGTCTATCCCATCAAATCAATTCTTGCTCCAAACTTGGTGATCGAATCCTTTGTTATCATTAGTTTATTTCATCTATAAAATGCACTCTTTCTCTACCAACAAGGCCTATACCACATGAGTGTCTCCCCCATCCCATTCCTCTTGATATTGGTATTTTTTATGCCAGTGGTGATTCATCCATTTGGATTAATCCTCTACCATATACCACTCTTTGAGGTCCTCATCAGATTAGCGATGGTCATCATAATGGATACTACCTTGTGGAGCTAGGTAAGATCCCTCTCATCCATGGTAAACCATGCAAATTCCTTGTTCAGTTCAAACAAGATAAAGGTGTATCTCTTGGTCATATAGGATTAGGTGATCGAAATATTCCTCGTCCTCTTCCTCCTCTAATTGTAACATCACATTGTCCTTTATAATTTCATGGTTGAATACCTCCTCCCCTTGGTTAAAGCCTAAGGGTTTGTTGTCTATTCCATCCTCTCATTGCTTAGTTATCAGGAGTTATCTCTACCAATTCAATATTGGCTAGTGGACTTATACTTCATCTTGTACTTGGTGATAATTATCATAGTGCTCTGGTTCTATTATCTACACATGCTAAGAGACATCTCCATATTATTTCCTCGAAGCATCTTTGTGGAGATGAAGTCACCAAGACCTATCTATATGCATCGAATAAATCTATCTCAAAAATTGAGTCATTTTGATTATCTTTTCTATGTTCTACCCAATATGTTGGTAAGTTTATTAGTCTCTCTAATATTCTTACTTCTCTCCTTTGCCTTCTAAACTATCTATGAGCTATTATATATGCTTGCGGATCAAGGTTGGTTTGATCCACTTGGGATCTCCCTAGTTGTTGATGTGTTGTTGTACATGCTAGGGAATCAGATTATCTTGAGGATTCTTGGGATTCCTTGGGCAGTCATCATAATTACTATTTTTTGTGCTAGGTTCCCTTACTAGCCAAGTCATTCCTTCATTTTTGGAGTCACTCAATTCTATCCGTGCATTACCCTATGATTCAGGTGATGTGGTTGCTTCCTCAATGTCTTGCTCAATCATCTTTGCATCTCCATTCATAATTGGTGGATCACTTGGTGGTACTTGTGAACTTGTGCTTGCACCATCATTTCTTATACCAATCCTTGAAGTTATCCCCTCATTATCCTCTTCCTCCCCTTCTAGTTCCTATATCATAGCTATTATTTGTTCATCCAACCTTCGTATTGTACTATACAATTCCTGGATGGTTTATTCTCTCAACCTTACATTATGACCTCACAACATCTGATACTATTCCATGCAGTTGCTAATTTTGTAGTCACATTCTCTGCTGTAGTAGCTCTACATAAGCTAATGGAGTAAGTCTAGCCAATTATTCATGTATGGTCTTATTCCTATTCTCCTTTAGAACTTCCATTTCAAAAGTGTCCACTCTATCCTCATATCATATTGTTAACTATATCTGTCGGATATTTTGAGTCCATGAAGTTGTCATTGATGTCAAGGAATGAAGTTGTCATTGATGTCAAGGAATGAGCTATTGTTGATGTCAAAAGGTCAAAAGGAGCAATGCAAGAGATTGATGATAGATGAGCTCCATAATGTTTATTTTTAAATATTATGTGGAGCATGATTTTAAAAGGTTTTTCTTTAAAACCAATGGTGGGCAAGTTATAAGGTTTTTCTAAAAACCAAGGAGGCTTTTAGTTTGGTTTAAAAGGCCCAAAGTTTATTTAATTATTAAATTATAATATTTAAATTCTAAAAGAATTTTAATTGTTATATTTAATAATTATAAGGCCAAAGTCTAAGTTTGGCATCGACATTTTTGCATGTGAAGACGACGTACTCCCTTCACTAACGTAGGAGATTATTGGAAGGTGTATGGTATTTAAACCATAGCATTTCCAAAGGCTAAATCATCCATCCTCATTCGCTAATGTTAACACCTAAGACTCATGTGAATATTTTGCAACGACAATTTATGCAATGCATAGTTTTCGAAAAATGAGGGTGAAGGAGCCTTTTGGCTCGTGGGTACTAAGGAGGTCAAAGAGCGGTAGGCCCTTGGTGGCTCCAAGAGGAGTACATGGCTCACACAACATGGAAGCCGTTACCAAGGTGCTCGTTGGAGAGAAGTTACAAGTTTGACTCCTGTGCATGCTAAAGTGGTAACATTTTGGTTTATGATTTAATTTTTGCATGGGCTAAAGTTAAAGTTAGGATAAATAAGGTGATAGTTTTATTTTGGAGGATTAGCCAAAATTCATAAGGGAAATATTATTAATTTTTGAAAGGTTATTTTTTTGAGATAGATTTGAGGGTAATTATCTTTTTATCTTAGAAAAAGGGAAAAATATTTTTTGCATTGTTTCACAAGTGAGTTATTTAATAAATACAATATTAAAGTAAGGAGTCATAAGTAGAGATTGGTTTATTCTTTGAAGATAATTTTTTGAAGCGAGTTATGTTAAATCTGAATGGTTGAGATAATCTTGTGATGAGTTAGGATTTTGAAGAAGTGATTAATTAAATATTGTGGTGTTGGATATTATTTTAAGAATAGAATAATAAGGTGTATTTGAGATTTAATTTATCTTTGTGATTAAGGTAAATTGTGAAAAGTGTTAGAGTGATAATTCTTGTCATCTAACTCTTTGTACTTGGAAAAGAAGTATTTATGATTGTGGTAGATTTGTATGGTCTACTTCTCATAAATCAAAAAGGTATGGGCACATTCTTCCTTGATTGAGTTGATTGGTTGGTTTTATAGAAAACAAATTTGGAGTGAAAAGGACTTGATTAGGTTTCCTTATTGAGTTGTTGAGCTATTATGAATATTGTTTTATAAGCATTGTTGTTGAAGTGATTGGTTGAGTGAAGAAATTGAACTAGGTTTTTCAAAGAACATGAGTATCATTGTTATGTGAGATTGGTTGATAAGTATTTTTGGAAATATTTGAGTGAGTGTTCATATGCTTGGACTAGGATTTTTGAGCAAGGATTATTTCATTGAGTGATTGGTTGAGTAGAGTTGGTTGAGCCTAGTCAAGTGGATATGTGAAGTGATAGTTCAAGTTCTATGAAACAAATTGTTCTATATTCTAAAATATATTGGGTCTCTAATAATTATCTATATGTTTCTATGAAAAAAGAGAGATTGAAAGTGATTGAGAGTTTGTGAGTGTGAAGCATATTGAGTCTCTAAAATTATCTATATGTTTATGTGATAAATGAGAGATTTAAAGTGATTGAAAGTTTGTGAGTGTGAAGTATATTGAGTCTTTAACAATTATTTGTATGTTTCTAAAAGAGTAATTTAAAGTGATTGAGCATTGAGGTGAATGTGAAGCATATTGACTCTTTAACAATTCTCTGTATGTTTCTAAAAGAGTGATTGAAAGTAATTGAGCATTGTGATGAATGTGAAGCATATTGAGTCTCTAAAAATTCTCTTTATGTTTCTATGAGACTGGACAAGTTCTAGTGTGGACTTGTTGAGTAGATTTGAGGCAAGTCTTTGTGAAGACTTGTGGACTGATTTATGTAAGCTTTTGTGGAAGCTTACAATACAGATTGAGTGCATTTTTTGAAAAATTCTAGTGAGGACTTGTTGAGTAGATTTGGAAAAGTTCTAAAGAGGACTTGTGTATAGATTAGTGTGATATTTTATGGAAGCTTACAAGGTAGATTTGAGATAAGTCTTAGAGAATACTTGAGAGCATATTTGATTTATTTGTTCAAACCTTGAGTTAAGGTTTGGGGTAGATCTAGCAGAGTTGATTTGTGATTGAGTCAAGCTTTGTGTAAGGCTTGAGGATAGATATTGAGGATATATTTTTGCTATATCGAAGGACTATGTTTAGTGAAAATCAACGAATAGATATTGATGACATATTTGTGCTAGACCGAAGGACTGTGTTTAGTATAGATTCAAGGACAAATTTTTGTGTAGATTTGAGGACAGGTTTGTGCCAGACCAGAGACAAATATTGAGCATATTGTGCTATATTGAAGGACCATTTTTAGTGTATATTTGAGACAAATATTTGAAGGTGACAAAGTATAGAGGACACCAGTATCTAGTGGATAGATATCCATTAGCCAGGGTAATGAGGATAGGTGTCTTCAGTGGATAGAGATCCATTAGCCAAAGTAGTGGGAGCAACAATTTTTCTAGAAGATAACCAGTCAGAGCTAAGGAGAAAGGAGTTCTCCTATGGATAGAGATCCATGAAATTGATTAGGGGATTGGTGTCTCCTTTAGATAGAGGTCCATAAACATTGTAATAGGGAAAATATTCCTAAGATATTGATTGAGAAAATTTTAGTGAAATATTTTCTCTATGGAGTAGCCCACATTGGGTGAACCATATTAGTATGATGTCTCTATTGTGTGTGATTATTTGTGCATTGCTTTGATTACTACTATTGATATTACTATATATATATTGCATAATATTGATTGGGAAAGAAAAAGTAAAAAGTGATCTTATTTTTTTTGCCTCCCTCTCTCAGTATAAACTTGTGTTATTCAATTGGTATCATAACGAGTTCCTTCAGAAGAGTTTAACAGCTTGAATAAAAATATTTCAAGAACACAATAGATTCCAAGAATGTGTCCTCAAATAATTCAACATCATTATTTTATGGAAATGATTATATATATTAAAAACTATATACAATAGAGACACCACAATTTACATGGTTCACCTAATGTGGGCTACTCCACGGAGAAAATATTTTACTAAAACTTTCTCAATCAATCTCTTTATGAATCACTCCCAATTATAATGTTTATGGATTTCTATCCAAAGGAGATGTTGATCCCCTAATCTCAAGTTCATGGATCTCTTCCATAGTAGAAATATTTCCACTTCTGCTCTAGCTATGTGATCTTCTAGAAGACTCTGTCTCTCTACTACACTAACTGGTGGAACTCTCTCCACTTGAAGACTCCTCACTCAAATCTATCTTCAAATATGCTATTGCTGGATCTCTATCCACTGAGACTTTTTCCTCTATACTTTATCACCTCCAAAGCTCTATCAACATGCTCACTAAGAACCTGCTCAATAGGTTCACACAGAACCTACTTAACAAGCTTACGTAGAACTTGTCTAATGCTGAATAACAAGCTCACACAGAACTTGTCCAAATTTGCTCTAGCAAGCTCACCAAGAACTTATCAAAATATGCTCTAGTAAGCTCACCAAGAACTTGCCCAAATATACTCTAGCAAGATCACCAATAACTTGCCCAAATATGCTCTAGCAAGATCACCAAGAACTTACCCAAAACTATCCATAATTTTTTCCCAACACTGTCCTCAAATCTGTCCCAACACTATCCTCAAATCTATCCCAAAGGCCTTCTCAAAGGCTCAATCAATCATGCTCAAGTAGTACTCACTCAAAATGAATGGCAATCTCAACTCAAATTAACTTCATAGAAGCATAAAGAGAATTGTTAGAGATTCAATATGTTCTAATCTCACTCTCAACCCAAATCAATCTCAACTCAACTCAACTCATAGAAGCATAAAGAGAATTGTTAGAGACTCAATATGTTATAATCTCAATCTCAACTCAAATCAACTCATAGAAGCATAAATAGAATTGTTAGAGACTCAATATGTTCTAATTTCAATCTCAAATCAACTCAACTCAATCTCATAGAAGCATAAAGATAATTTTTAGAGACTCAATATGTTATAATATTACTCTTAAATCAAATCAGAATAATGGAATAGTTTGTTTCATAGGACTTGAACAATCACTTCACACATCACTTGAATAGGCTTAATCAACTCAACTCAACCAATCACCACAAGGAACAACTCTCTCTCACACAACCCTAGTCCAAGTATGTATCAACAAACTCAAGTGTTTCCAACAATGCTCAACCACATATCTCACATAACAATGATACTCATGTTCTTTCCTAGGTCAAGTTCTTTCACAACCAATGGGCTTCAACAACTATGCTTATAAAACAATGTTTAAACTCAACTCTCAAATCAGAAAAAACTTGAAGCATTCAACCAACCACTTTCGAAAAGGAAACCACAAACAATCATTTTCCCTCCAATGATATTTCAGAAATCAACCACCATAAACAATCAATAGGAGAATATTCCCATACATTTTATGAAGATGAAAAACCTCTTTGTAAATATTCCACAATCACAAAATTATTTTTCCAATCTTCACAAGGGTTAGTGGATCATAAAATAATCAACATTACTCCAATTTTAAATAATCATCACCAAGGCCTTTAATTGCATAACTTCCTTATCTCTCCTAAAACCACTTGTACCATATAATAAAATAAATTAAAACATTGCATAACCTTTTCACTCCCAAAACCACTTATACCATAAAATAAAATAAATCACAATATTGCATACCTTGTAACCTCATGAAAGAATTAATCCTATTGAAAAAGAACTGTTAGAAAATGCAGAACTTATATTTTATTGAGCAGCAATGTTTAAATACATTCTACAATGTCGTGAATAGCACATCGGCTGAACGACATAAACAGAGAACTGTTACATGGTTGTAACAATAACCTAAATAATGAAATAGACAAAGTACGCTAACATCCCCATTTATTACATTATTTGGGTAATGTAATAACTAATAGCTATACTAACATCCCCTTACATCATTTTGCAATACAAAGTGAGCTACGAAACAATTCAAATTTGACACGTCCAAGTGCCTTAGTGAAAATGTCTGCAACTTGAGCATCGGTGGGAATGTCTTGAAGCTGAATTCGGTGCTTTGGAACTTCATCTCGAATGAAATGACATTGTGTGTCAATGTTCTTTGTTCTTTCATGATGGACTGGATTCTTGACGAGGTTCAGAACACCCTGATTATCGCAAAACAACTGTATTGGAGATTTTTATGGATGGCCCATACTTGTCAGAATGCGACGCAACCATATCACTTCGCACACAACTTCACGTGCGGTGCGATACTCTGCCTCTGTTGATGAAATAGCAACCACCTATTGCTTCTTGCTGTGCCAAGAGACAGGATCGGATCCCATATGAAAAATGTATCCAGAAGTTGACTTGCGATCATCAAATGATCCGGCATAGTCGAAGTTCGTGTATCCTTGCAAGAAGAATTTGTTGTTCCTCTTGTATTCTAGGCCATGTTCCATAGTACCATGGACATAGTGAAGAACACGTTTTGCTGCTTTCCAATGAGTGGTCTTAGGCTCCTGCATGAACCTCGAAAGATAGTTGACAACAAATACGATATCCGGCCTAGTATTGGTCGGATATATGAGACTCCCAATCAACCGTCGATAGAGAGTACCATCTACTCGAGGTGAATCATCATATCACGATAACTGAAGTCCATTCTCCATCGGAGTTGCCATTGGCTTGCAGTCAGTCATGCGATATTTTTCCAACAATGTCTTGGCATATTTTTTATGAGAAACTTTGATGGAGTGCTCCTTCTGGCTGAATTCCAGACCAAGACAATAATGGAGAAGTCCGAGATCTATCATCTCAAAAGATTTGCACAAGTTTATTTTGATAGTAGAGATCATAGTTTATGAACTCCCTGTAATGAGCAGATCATCCACATAGAGTACAAGCAACACTATCTCAGAACCCTGTTTCTTGAAATAGAGGTTTGCATCTGACGGACATCTCTTAAATCCATGCTGCATAAGGTGATTTTCCATTTTTATAGACCAAGCTCGAGGAGCTTGTTTCAGACCATACAATGATTTGACCAATTTGCAAACCTTCTGCTCTTGGCCTTCTACTTCAAATCCTTCTAGCTGTGTCATGTAGAATTCTTCTTAGAGATCACCATTTAGAAAGGCACTTTTGAAATCCATCTAGTGAACTTTCCACCCATATTGTGCTGCCATAGCACACATAACCCGAATTGTGGTCATCCGAGTAGTAGGTGCAAAAGTTTCCTCGTAGTCAATGCCTTCTTTTTGAGCATAGCCCTTTGCAACAAGATGGGCCTTATGCTTATCAATTGTTCCATCTACCTTGTACTTGACTTTGTATACCCATTTGCAGCCAGTGGGCTTTTTTCCATGCAGCAAATCAACAAGCTTCCAAGTTTTATTTCTTATCAAAGACTCATACTCTGTATCCATAGCGGCATTCCACTGAGGCTCACTGAGAGCATCTTGCACTGATGCAGGTTCAAGATCATCTATGGTAGACATGAATGCCCTGTCATCATCAATATCCATATCCTCTATTTCTGTACTTGGAGTCACAGAAATTTCCTCAAAATATTGACAAAGATCATCAACCTCACCAGTTTCTTTGGCTTATTTTTCCTTTTGAGCCATACTGCATGTACGAGGTCTATCCAAATTCAAATTGGGAGGAGTGGATAAATTTGCATCTCTGATTGTATTTGTACACCATTTAGGATTATTCTTCGGTGGAGTTGAAGAAGATGTAGAAGGACCTCCTATCTGTGTTGACAAAGGAATCTTCTCTTCCTTAGATTCCACAATATCTTGGTGTACTTTAGATGTGCTCTGTGATGTGAAAGCTTCATCAAAGACAACATCTCTACTGATATGAATTTTCTTGGTCAAAGGATCTATCAAACGATATCCTTTAGAGTGCTCAGAATAACCAAGAAAAATACATCTCAGTGTTTTCTCATCTAGCTTCTTCCTTTTCTCTTTCGGTATGTGCATGAAAGCGTGACATCCAAAAATACGAAGATGAGATATGGAGGGTTTTTGACCACTCCATGCTTCCTATGGAGTCATTCATTTTAGGGCCTTTGTGGGTGCCCTATTCAACGAGATATCTTGTAGTGGTGACGGCTTCTGCCCAATATTGTTGCCCAAGAGTAGCTCCTGTGAGCATACAATGAACCATTTCCATGATAGAACGGTTCCTTCTCTCAGAAACTCCATTTTGCTGAGGAGTATAGGCAGTTGTTAACTGTCTCTTGATTCCATGCTTATCTAGGAATGCAAAAAATTCATTAGAGGTAAACTCTCCCCCTCGATCTGAGTAGAGGGTTTTAATAGAAGCTCCCGACTCCTTCTCAATGGATTTCTTGAACTGCTGGAAGAATGCGAAAGCTTCAGATTTCGATTGGAGAAAGAAAACCCACATCTTTCGTGAGTAGTCATCTACGAATAATTGAAAGTACCTCTTCCCTCCACAACTGTTGGGTGTGAAAGGACCGCACAGATCGATGTGAATTAACTCGAGAGGTTTTTGTGCTCTTGTAGAGCTCTTCTCAAATGGTACTCTATGCTGCTTTCCTGCCAAGCAGTCAGAGCACACTGGCAATGTGGCAGAAAGGGAAGGAAGACCTTTTACCATCTCATACTTACTGAGATCAAGTTAGTAGCCAGAACTAAGATGCCCATATCTTTTGTGCCATAGGGAAGTTGCCTCCTTGGTAGAGACAGTCATGGCAACATGTGGAGTAGAGATAGCATCTAGTGCAAATAAGTCGTGCTTATATGAAGCTGTTGCAATCTGCTTACCCTTCCTGGTAATAGTACAACACTTCTTTCCATTCTCAACACAAAAGTTGACAACCATATTTCTATCCAGGATTTGTGTCACTAACAACAAATTGTTGGCCAATCCCGAAACATAGAGGACTTTGTCAATATGACACTTGCCATCAGGAAGAGTGACTGAAACTGTACCCTCTCCCTGAACCCTGTAGGTTTTATCATCAGCAATGGTGATAGGTTTGCCCTCTTTGGCCACAAATGATTCAAACCACGATCTGTCGCCAGTCATATGTTTGCTAGCTCCAGAATCGACATACCAAATAGGATCCCTCCGTGTGGAATCCGTGGTAGTCATGAGCACCTTGTGTGCCCATTCGGAATCCGAGTCGGATTCTTCAAAAACAACATTCACTCGGGGTTGCTTGTTTTTATTTTGTGGTTTGTTTTGGCCTTTTTGCTTGTTCTTATGCCAACACTCGTTGGTGTCATGGTTGTCTTTCTCACGGATCTTGCACCACCTCTTCTTCTATTGAGGTTGTTTGCCTTTTCCTTTCGTATCTTGTTGAGAATTTCCTCCTTTCCGAAAGTTGCCTCCTTTTTGCCCATTACCTTTCTTCCTAGAACCCTGTCTGTTGGTGTATAGGGCTGTATTGGAAGAATCATCCTTGTGAAGTTGGCGTGCCTCCTGTTGTTGAAGCAGATTGACCAACTCGATGTCGGTAATTTGTCGTTGAGACACCTGGATGGAGGTTATCAACATATCAAATGAAGAAGGTAAAGCTCTCATCACAAGTGAAATGAGAATCTTTTCGTCCATAGTATCTCCCAAAGAATTCAATTTCTCTTTCAATTCAGACACTCTGCACAGAAAGAGTTCAACTGTTTCACCCTGTCTCAAACTCAGGTTATGAAGTTGTTGTTGAAGATGAAGAATGGTGGAATCATTCTTTCCATCATAGATGGTTTGAAGGGCATCCCATGCCTCTTTACCACTTGCTTTGTCAGCTATATGAGGTTGCACTTTATCTGAAATAGCAAACAAAATAAGCACCTTTGCTCGACTGTCTTTCTTGTCAAAAGCTATCTGATCTACGGAAGGACATGTGGATCCTGCTGTTGGTGAAGGCCTAGTTGCTACTCCAGTAACAATATACCACAAATCTTCCATTTGGAGAACTGCCTTCATCTTATGTTTCCATGGTGTATAATTTGGACCTTTCAATAACTGATCCGGATCAGTCATCAACTTTGCAACAACGGCCATAGTGAAGGTTCCTTATATCACCAATTGGTCCCCCTTTCGATATACCTTTTGCTAGGCCAATATACCGTATAAAATACCCGCCCTTACATGAGGGAAACTATAGGTATTTAGAAAGATCAACAAAAATCACTCGCCCTTACGTGAGGGAGACTATAGGTGAGTTTTAGAGATCATACGATACGTGGAACATAAGCAGTACTGAAAGGGAATCGCCTTGTTGATGACACCTACCATAGAAGATTCTTCTCATGCGTGGGGCGTAAATTCACCTAAACACTATGAAGAATACTTCGTCAGGATTTACGCCTAAACACAAGTGCGATAAAGGGTAGTGGATGGAGTAAAAAATGCAAAAATGGCTAACTTATCTCTCCCCGATGATTTATAGAGAACAAGCTTAGACGTCGTTGTAGCAACTATATTAGGCGGCGGATACAGTAGCCAAATCACGACAACTTTACCTGTAAGTGCTGGCCAGAGGTATCACAAATACCAATCGTTGCAGTGCAATAAATTGCACGGATGGGTTTTAATTATTCCGGGGACTTAGGGAGTGTTTTGATTTTAATTTTTAATGTTATAGTGCAAAAATGAAATATGCAACATACAACAAAAAAAAATGCCCACAAGAATAACCCACAAGGTGTCGATCACAGTCGAAAATGCACCTTTTACAATTCGCCAAATTGCTATTTTTCAGAAAATTACTCACAATCCCCCTTTGATTTTTTGAAAAAATATCCCCCCTTAAAAAATTCTCTTTTAACAAAGCATTTTAATAATTACTATATTTTTAAAATTAAAATAAATAATTTTAATTTATATAGTTTTAAAACTTATAAAAAAATAAATTAAAATTAAATTTTAATTTATAAAGTTTAAAAACTATAAAAAATAAATTAAAATTAAAAAATTTTAATTAAAAAATAATAATTAAAAAAAAACTTTGCAAAAAAAAATTATACCTTAGGGGGAGTCGACGGGATTTGAACCCCCGACCTGCAGGCTCCCTGAGCCTTACCGCACAGCTCACTGCCAAGTGAGCTAGCGGGCTGATCCGGAAGGATCTGTGGAGCCCCTCGAATTTGAGCTGCTGCCCGACCACAGGTTCCTCCGATCGTGCTTTCCCGTCCTCCTCTCTGCGGCTGCCTCCGCAGCAAATTGCCGTCTTCCCCAGACGCGGCTTCCTCCGCAGACGTTCCTCTGCTATTGCGTTTTTTTTTTTTTTTTAAAAACGCTGTCTGCGTGCTCCCAGTCCGCGTCGCGGTCCACTGCTGCGTTCGACCGGGGGGAGGGCGTCTCTGGTTTTTTCTTTTTTTTCAATTTAAAAAAAAATGGGGGGAGAGCGTCGCGCGATTTGCGCAAGGGGGGGGTTTATACTCCGCGCGCGGGCGAAATTCTAGATTCCCGCGGGGCGCGGGGCTCTGATACCATGTTAGAAAATGCGGAACTTATATTTTATTGAGTGACAATGTTTAAATACATTCTACAATGCCGTGAATAGCACATCGGCTGAACGGCGTAAACAGAGAACTGTTACATGGTTGTAACAGTAACCTAAATAATGAAATAGACAAAGTACGCTAACAAGAACAAGGTAAACTTCACTTTTGGAACCCCTTTGCAAAATCAAAAATATCTCTTTACACACACCTTATTTCTTCTTCTAAATAAGTTATTCAAATAGGCCTCAAAATAAGCTTTATGACGATATATAATATGCCCCCTTTCCGAAATAAATTGAAGCCTTTACATATATATATGCCAACCTCCATTAATTGCACATAGGTCGACCCTCCATTAATTTAAACTTAAAATTTAAACTTTAATATCTTCATCATCGGAGGTCATTTTTCGATGAAAAAAAATTCCACCTTGGATTTTAAGAAAAGCCCTTTCCATATAAGCCCACCATGGTTTTAAATAAAACCTTTTATTTTGCCTGCCTTGGTTTTCATAAAAACCCTGTATATATCCATGCTCTCAAAAATATCATAGATGATTATCTATTAAGTGCTTTTGGCACCAAAACTCAATGTGACATCAATGATCCATGTGACATCAATGACAACATAAAATAACTCAAATTTCCAACAAATTTCTGTCAATAGGTTCACTCAAAACCTTCTTAAATATGCTCAATAGGTTCACTTAGAACCTGCTCAAATCTTCTCAATAGGTCCACACAAAACCTGCTCAAATTTGCTCAACAAGTCCACTCAGAACCTACTCAAATCTGCTCAATAGGTCCTGTTGCAAATGTGAACAAGGATACTTTTAAGTAGCCTTACAAAAATCTAGTTTTTGAGGCTCAGTGTGAACATGTTTCAAATTGTCGGGAAAAATTTTGATTGTCGACATGATTTTTCTTGTAACCTCCCCTATATTCCCTCATCTCCCTATTCTTCTGCTTCCTCCTATTTCTCTACTACATTTTTCCCCTTATCTCTCCAATATTCTCTCCATGTCACCTCCCTTCTAACCTCCTTCCTCCCACCTTCCTATAAATACCATGTATTATTCAGGCATAAGATATTGAAGGGTGTTTTAATTATTTTTAGGCTCTACAAATTATATTGTTGGCTCTGCAAAATTTGGTAATTATATTTTAAATTTTTTTATTTATGCCCACCGCATAATCTGCTTGACACTGGTATTAGAGCAACCAGGTGAGGGCACAGAAATTGAGGGCCGAGGATGTCGGTCAGCAAGATACGAAATATGGGAACATAGAGTGCAATGGAGGAGCACATGGAGAGGTCACGCCTACACTTTGATGAGGACAGCAGAGCTCAGAACTAGATAGAACCAAACTTTAGGAGTTTAATTTCCAAGAAGAGCACGTAGACCGAGGTGGAAAGTTGACATGTGGCACTGACTGAGCACAGACTGGCGAGGAGCTGGAAGGCTGACGTGGCACGGTGATGTGGCAAGGAGATGGCAAGGGTTACAATATGGCAAAACCTAGTTGGCAAACATTTGAAAAAATTTTATTGGTCGACAAAGGGTAAAACAATGGTTGGCGATTGCCCGAAGGCAATTGAACTAACTCTTGTTTGAAAGCATATAAAAATAATTTCATTGCCCCCATCCTGCTAAATGTGGGATAAAGTTTTTATTTTTTTTTAACTTTAGCCAGCGTATTATTTTAAATTTCATTTGCCCTCTCCTTGTTCTCACCCGAGCGCCTGGTGCGATCGGTAAAGATGCTTGGCCTGTAGACGAGAAGATCCGATAAAGTTGTCGATTGGGGAGGTTTAAATATTTTGTGGGCCACCTTTGTTTCCAAGAGATCTGCGTGGCACAACGGTTTGGGCGGTCGTTGTTGAGCGAGTGGTCAAAGGTTCAATTCGCTCTGAAACCAAAGTTTTTTATTTATTTAAAAGTTTTATAAGGTTTTTAATTTTTATTTTTTTATTAAAGTATTTTTTAATTTAATTTAATAATTTTAAAATTATATGTTTTAATTATTTTTTAAACATTATTGTTTAAAAACAATAATTAAAAGGTATATACAAATTATTAATTATTTTAAAATACTTTATTAAAAATTTGAAAACATTTTTTAAACTTTGTGAAATTGGAAAACTGTTTTTTCCTCGGAGATAAATTTTTTGAGCATCAAAAATTGATAATGCGATTCAGCTAACCTTTTTGCCATGGTGAGTAGATGATCTGGTCAACCAAATGCTATCACACCCTATGCTCTCTACTGACGATAGAATCAGCTGAGTCGTTTTATGAGCGGGTTCAACGAGATGGAATACATACTGTATTCATTCAATTGTAGAATTCAGTTATAGCCCACCAGAGGAAGCCTGATTTAAGATACGAGGCTGACTTAGAGGATAAAATTTTTAGACAACGAGTGGAAGATTTCGATACAATTAAAATCACACCTGAAGATCAATCCAGTGATAGCTACTCCCTAGTTGAGCTAGAGGAACAATCTAGTGAGAGCTATATCCCACGCTCTCCTAAACCAGAGCCTGAGCTTGAGCCTGAGGTAGAGCCAGAGTCGATGGATCCTAAGCCAGCAGAGCCCAAGCCAACAATAGTTCCTAAAATCATCGTCATCAGTGATGATGAGGATTCCATTGCAGAAAACTTTGGACCTCCAGCA
The DNA here is from genome assembly GCA_028583015.1 of Wollemia nobilis. NCBI lineage: Eukaryota > Viridiplantae > Streptophyta > Pinopsida > Araucariales > Araucariaceae > Wollemia > Wollemia nobilis. The sequence continues at coordinate 472,101 of JAQPPZ010002146.1, read as the reverse complement.
CTAGGCAATCCACAACAAGAGGAGCATGAAATCAGTGAGAGAATTAAGAAATCTAGATTTGATTTGAATCTGTAATTACTTTGTACTTCCCATTTTTAGTTAAAAGTTTGCTTTCAAGCAATAGAAAATGGCCTCAAATACAAGTCTCCTAATTCCTAAGTTTAATGGTAGTGATTATGAATACTGGTCAATAAATATGAAAACATAATTGATAGGCAAAGGTCTATGGGATATTGTAGAAGAAGGGTATACAGAACCCACTGCTACTGAATGGGCAACTTTGAGTTCTGCTGACAAAAAGGCCAAAAAGGAAGCCCAAAAAAATAATTCTTCTGCCCTATACCATATACAAGCAGCCCTAGATAGGAGTATCTTCCCTAGGATAACATCCTATGTAACTGCAGAAGATGCTTGGAAATCTTTGAAGGAAAGCTTTTGGGGTAGTGACCAAATAAAATAGGTTAGACTACAAATGCTAAATAGAGATTTTAAAAATCTCAGAAAGCAAGAGAATGAGAAAGTAGGAGACTATTGCGTGTGAGTTAAAATCATGGTAGATAAAATGGTCACTCTATGTGAAGATGTTAAGCCCAAGATTATGGTGAAGAAAGTGTTACGAACACTTATTCCTAAGTGGAATTCTGTTGCAATAATTATTAAAGAGTCAAAATATTTGACCACTCTTTCTTTCGAAGCACTAATTGGTTCTCTTCTTTCACACGAAGAGAGATTACATGACTCTCCTTCCACTAGTCATGGAGGAGATGATAAAGCCTTCACTTCACATGAAGGAAGAGGTAGAGGTTATGGCAGAGGTCAACACAGAGGAAGAGGCAGGAACAGTCCATGAGGTGGAACTCCTAACAGAGGAGGATATTCAAATAGAGATGGAGATAAGAATAGAGGTGGACAGTAGAACAAAGGAAAGCATCCAAGCCGAGGAAAAGGAAGTGATAAGTCAAAGCAAGTTTGCTACAATTATGGCAAACCTGGCCACTATGCTTGTGACTGCTAGTCAAAACCCTCACAAGGGAGAAACAACAACCAAAGTAGTTAGTATGGTAATTTTAGATAAGAGGAAGGGACCACAAATCTCTTTATCTCATATGGCCAGTCAGAACAGAACATGAATGACACTTGGATTTTGGACACTGGGTGTTCAAATCATATGAGTGGTAAAGAAGAATTCTTTGCTACCCTAGATCCTTCCTATAAATCCAGCATCAAGTTGGGGGACGACAAGTCATTGGAGATTGAAGGCATTGGAGCCATGGAGGTTCCAACAAAAGAGGGTGTTAAACAGGTAAATGACATATATTTCACACCTCATATCCAACACAATCTTTTGAGTGTTGGTCAAATTTTGGAGAAAAACTATAAGTTGATGTTTGATGAGGGTAAATGTACCATTTTTTATAAATGTTATAGTGATAGAATTATTACTCAAGTTCCAATGACAAACAATATATTATTCCCTTTAGGGTTTGGCCATCCAAGGGGAGATAAATTAGCAAATTTTGCTATTTCAAATACAAGTGTGTTGTGGCACTTGAGATATGGTCATCTGAATTCATCCAGTTCGAAGATGCTAACCTCACAAGCGATGGTGACTGGATTTCCTAAAGTCAATGACAATAAGGAAGTCTATGAAGGTTGTGCCTTGGGCAAGCATGCTAGGTCCAAATTTCCTCATGGGTAAGCATGGTAGGCTAGTTATCCACTCCAGCTAGTGCATTTGGACATCTGTGGTCCAATGCAGACCAAGAGCATTGTTAACAACTCTTACTTTCTTCTTTTCATTGATGATTTTACAAGAATGTGCTGGATATATTTTTTGAAGCATAAGGATGAAGCATTTGACTGCTTCATAGATTTTAAAACAATAGTTGAAAATGATAGTGAATATTCTGTTAAGTGTCTCAGATCAGATAAGGGAGGAGAATACTCCTCTAATGAATTTTTGAATTTTTGTAAAGAACATGGAATAAAGAAGTAGTTCATTGTTGCCTACACTCCACAATATAATGGTGTGCCTGAGAGAAAGAAACGCACCATTGTGGATATGGAAATATCTATGCTTCAGATGAAGCATTTGAGTAATATGTATTGGGCATATGTAGCTAGGACCAGTGTGTATATTTTTAATGGGATCCTTCAATTTTAAAAGGGAAAACTCCTTACCAAGCATGGTATGGTAAGAAACCAAATGTGAAATATTTTAGAGTGTTTGGTTCACTGGCTTACTCACACATTCCTGATGAGCAGAGGAAGAAGCTTGATCCTAAGAGTCAAGCATGCATATGTGTAGGGTACTGTGAGACCATAAAAGCTTACAGACTCTACAATCCCAGGACTTGAAATATTGTACTTTCTAGGGATGTAATTTTTGATGAAAGGGGAGAGTGGGGTCATCCCAAAATATTTAGTGATGTTGAATCTCATGATGTAGGTTATACACAGGTACAACAAATAGCACCAAATAAAAGCAAGGATACTCTTCCTCCAAGCCCAAGCAGACATTCAACTTCCAGTTCATCTTCTTCACCAAGTCCTTCTCCACAAAGGTCAGTCAGTTCCTCATCAATGGATATTGATTCTCCATCCATAGGTAAGAGAACTCTCTAGCATCATCCATATTATCATATTTTGGATAGATTGTTTTCAAGAAGATATACTAGAAGTCAACCTAGTGAGATGAGTTCTGTTTTTGCAAAGACTTGAAAATATGCATTTTTATGGTGATGATGACTCCCAGCTTGAACCTCAATGAGATGTAGTTAACTATGCCTTGTTAACTAGTGCACAACTTGAACCTTCTAGTTATGAGAAGGCATGTACTCAAAAAATTTGGCAAGAAGCCATGAAAGAGGAGATAACCTCTATATAAAAAATGACACTTGGGAGCTGGTAAAGCTTCCTAAAGGCAAGAAATGTGTTGGATGCAAATGGATATTCAATACCAAGTTCAATGCTTATGGTAGCATTGAAAGGCACAATGCAATATTGGTTGCAAAATGATTTACATAGAAGTATGTTATTGACTATGAGGAGACATTTTCTCTTGTAGCCAGACAAGAGACAATCAGAATAGTTCTTGATTTGGTTGCTCACAAGGGATGGAAAATCCAACACATGTATGTGAAGAGTGCCTTTCTCAATGGGTACTTTATAGAGGAAATGTATGTTGAGAAACCTCAAGGATTTCAAGAGCAATATAAGTAGCACCTTGTTTATAGACTAAAAAAGGTACTCTATGGCCTCAAGAAGGCATCGCGAGTTTGGTACTCACGCATGGATGGGTACTTCAAAGATTTTGGGTTCACCAAAAGCAAAAATTAACCCAAAATTTAGTACCTGAAGCAAGGCAATGACATCCTCATAGTCTGCTTGTATGTGGATGATCTCATTTTCATGGGTAGTAATGAAAAAGTGAATATGGAGTTCAAGCGCTCCATGATAAAGCATTTTGAGATGAAGGATCTCAGATTAATGCACTACTTTATTAGAATGGAGGTTCATCAGTCAGATTTAGGTATCTTCATCTGTCAACATAAGTATACTAGGGATATGATTAAGAAGTTTGCTATGGAGCAATGCAAACCAGTTGCAACTCTAGTTGGACATGGGATCCAATTAAGCAAATATGATAGAGCACGACAAGTTGATGTGACCACTTTCAGGAGTATGGTTGGGAGTTTGATGTTTTTCACCAACACCAAACCTGATATTTAGTATGTTGTTTCTCTTATCTCTCGATTCATGGCTAGCCCATCTGAGCTGCATTTATAGGCAGGTAAGAGAATTCTCAAATATGTGAAGGGTACATTGGATTTTGGAATCTAGTACCATAAATGTAACACTATCAATCTTGTAGGCTTCAGTGATAGTGATTGGGGCAGCAATATTGATGAAAAATTAGCTTCAGGGAACTATTTTAGTTTGGGATCAGGACTAATAACATGGAGTTACAAAAAATAAACTATGGTAGCTTTGTATTCTACAAAAGCTGAGTATATAACAGTCACCTATGCTAGTACTTGTTGAGAAGCAACACACCCCCACTGAAAAATGAATTTCATCCTTTGAAAACATTGAGCTTTCATTTTTGCAGTAAGGACCCTCTTGATATTTTTCAGGTTTTAAGTCCAAGATTTTTACTTGCCTCTTTCTTCTTCATGTTTTGCCTGTATCAAAGTATCCAAGTATTCTTGCATTCTGGCTTTGTTATCTCAGACTTCACTTTTTACATGCTAGAATCATTCATGGATAAATAAAATCCTACATCGGTACGAAGAAAATACAGAAAACAGATAGATAAATTCATTAAAAATCAAAACTTTCGATTTTTGGAAGTGTCGCGATATCGCGACGGGTTTTTGAAAAATTGGCTAAGTCAAAAATGCGTAGCGAAATCATGACACTTTCCAAAAATGAAAAGGTCGCGATATCGCGACATTTCCATTTTTGAAAATGTCGCGATATCGCTACCGTTTAGGAGAGAGAAAGCCCAGTCGTACGGAACGTCGCGATTTTGCGACATGTCGTGAAATCGCGACAAGTTTTATTTTAAATGTTGGTCCGACTTTCATACACACCCTGTGAAGAGTGAGCAGGAAACTCTAATAACACTTATACGGGATAAATCCCACTCACTTTAGGATCTAACTGGTTATCCAAGGTGCGAGTTACAAAGTCGGGTCGAATGTCAATTCACTCTTCCACTTCTGGAATAGTTTTCAATATGGACTGTTTCTTACCTTACAACGGGCTCAATGAACTTGTTCAGTAATGTTCAGAAGTTGTCACTTGTTGACAATCAGATTTAAAATTGATTCTTTGATCTAGCTCTCATGGGTCAGTAGATTTAAATAAAAGACAAAATTAAAAGAAAATAAAAATGGATCATTTCACGGTAAAACAAAGAGAGGGTAGGGTAAGGCAGAAAGAGAAGTTTATCAAACTTTAACTGTAAGGCCAAAACTACCAATTTTATCTATACTATCGACTTCACAACAGAACAAATCAAAGAAGAAAGTGTCCAGTTTTCTAAGATCACTTTCAACTAAGAGCACAAGGCAAAGGTGGAACAGTGCGGAAGAAAATCATAAACGAAGGGAAGTCCGTTAAAATTGGTATTTCTCACCGACAGCATAGCTCACACAGTGAGGACAGAGCAATTAGAACAAACTTGAACCTTAAATCGGTGATTTTCCCTAGCATATAATAGAACAAATGAAGCCCAATAACATATTTAATCTTGGTAACACAGATTTACAGCATATATTTAATAAACTTTAATGAAACGGATAACAAAAGAAAATGAACTTATCACAATCTGCAAAAGATTAGGCTCCTGGCCATGCTATCACAAAAAACAAAAGCACATCAACTCCAAGTCCAGAAATAAAATATTTCACAGAATTTGCAAGAAATTTCTTCAATAGCCTTTTATTTCTAAGTCTCCACCTCCTGCGATTACATTTAGAAGCTGTATTTATAGACTCAGGAGAAATCTTGATCTTTTCAAAATATATTCTTCTCAAACCCTAAATCTTATCACCTTAAACCCTAGGACCCGGGTTTTACAATATAAAGCCATTTAAAACAAAACTCGGACAAAACTTAACCATTCTGCAACTCAGTGCAGTCACTTGCCATAAATGGAGAAGATAGAATTCGAATGCCACTTGCATTCACCCGCAACTGTAAATAAATGCCCTCATTAATTCCTTCGGGTAAGCTGGATGAGTCACCACTTTTTCGACATTTCATCTCCGCAGAGCCATCCGTGAGCTGAAAATCTCTGCAAACCATTAATTCTGCCATAAATTTTCATTAAATGCCTTCACCGGCAAAACCCGGTAACTGTGTGTAGATATTTCCATTTTTCGGCCAATTCTCGATATATTCCACTATGGGTAGCAGCTTAGTCACCGTAAAATCTCTTTGCGGACAGATCTGTAAAATTTGGATGAGACAGCAATTCCCGACATCTTTTCTTTCTATATGGCCGTTTTTGATTAATTTGCACTAAGCTTTACCTTTATGGCCATTTCTCCGCTGTCATGTAAGTGCCAGATGGCCTCCTGCAAAAGGGACAAAAGATGGATTAATACTTTAAAAATATTAAATCAAAACTTTAATTATTAAACCAGGCTAAAAAAACCCTAAAGTTCATTTGCATGTCGGCCTGCTTCGTGTTTTGACACGTGTCACAAAAAAAACTGCGACACGTGCCCTTGCTTCTAGCTGTCTTTTTCATTCAGGCTTATTTATCTCTCCTGGCGTGAAACTGCGACATGTCGCGATTTCGCAACATGTCGCGAAATTGTTGAGAAGCAACACACCCCCACTGAAAAATGAATTTCATCCTTTGAAAACATTGAGCTTTCATTTTTGTAGTAAGGACCCTCTTGATATTTTTCAGGTTCTAAGTCCAAGATTTTTACTTGCCTCTTTCTTCTTCATGTTTTGCCTGTATCAAAGTATCCAAGTATTCTTGCATTCTGGATTTGTTATCTCAGACTTCACTTTTTACATGCTAGAATCATTTATGGATAAAGAAAATCCTACACCGGTATGAAGAAAATACAGAAAACAGATAGATAAATTCATTAAAAATCAAAACTTTCGATTTTTGGAAGTGTCACGATATCGCGACAGGTTTTTGAAAAATCGGCTAAGTCAAAAATGCATAGCGAAATCGTGACACTTTCCAAAAATGAAAATGTCGTGATATCGTGACATTTCCATTTTTGGAAATGTTGCGATATCGCTACCGTTTAGGAGAGAGAAAGCCCAGTCGTACGGAACGTCACGATTTTGCGACATGTCCCGAAATCGTGACAAGTTTTGGAGAGAGAAGAAAAGTCGTACGGAACGTCATGATTTCGCGACATGTCACGAAATCGTGACATGTCACATTTTCGTGGCTGCTGGAGTGAAAAGGATGCCAAGTGTGAAAAGCATCGTGATTTCGTGACATGTCGCGAAATCGTGACATGTCACGTTTTCGCGGCTGGAAGGACAGAAAGGGCCCGAGGCGTACGGACTGTCGCGATTTCACGACATGTCGTGAAATCGTGACGAGTCAGGGCAAAGAGGGAAACGAAGAGAAATGGAAGTGCAAGAAAAGTTGCTAAGGCCAGAAAGGGTCACGATTTCACGACATGTCGCGAAATCGTGACATGTCACGTTTTCGTGGCCCATGGAGAGAAAGGCGCCCGAGGCGTACGGACTGTCGCGATTTCGCGACATGTCGTGAAATCGCGACAAGGTCCGAGTCAAAGCACAGCAAGCAGCAAACCAAGGTTGGGAGAAAGGCAAAGTGTAGCTAAGACAAAGAAAGTCAAAAGGCAGGCAAAGCCAAGTGCAAGTCGGAGAAGTGTCACGAAATCATGACGTCGCGATTTTGTGACGTCGCGAAATCGTGACACAATTGGGAAGTTAGTGCCAAAGCCGAGGGAGCGTCGCGAAGTCACGACGAGTTTCGAGGGGGAGCCCAAGGTCGCAAGGCAAGAAAGAAAAGGTAAGGTTTCAGCAAAGCAAGCAAGTCAAAAGGTAGGCAAAATCCAAAAGGGCCCAAGGCATGAAAGTGTCACGAAATCGCGACGTCACGATTTCGCGACGTCACGAAATCGCGACGTCATGATTTCGCGACGTCACGAAATCATGACACAGTTGGGAGGAACGGAGCCAAAGCAGGAATGCGTCGCGATTTCACGACATGTCACGAAATCGTGACATGTCGCGTTTTCGCGGCTCATGGGCAGAAAGGTGCCAAGTGCAGAGAACAGGTCGCGATTTTGCAACATGTTGCAAAATCGCGACATGTCGCGTTTTCGTGGCCATGTTGGGCAGCAAGGCCAAAGGCGCTGAACAGGTAGCGATTTCGCGACATGTCACGAAATCGCGACATGTCGCAGTTTCGCACCAGGAGAGATAAAGAAGCCAGAATGAAAAAGACAGCTGGAAGCAAGGGCACGTGTCGCAGTTTTTTTTGTGACACATGTCAAAACATGAAGCAGGTCGACATGCAAATGAACTTTAGGGTTTTTTAGCCTGGTTTAATAATTAAAGTTTTGATTTAATATTTTTAAAGTATTAATCCATCTTTTTGTCCCTTTTGCAGGAGGCCATCTAGCACTTACATGACAGCGAAAAAATTGCCAGGAAGGTAAAGCTTAGTGCAAATTAATCAAAGACGGCCATATAGAAAGAAAAGACGTCGGGAATTGCTGTCTCATCCAAATTTTTATAGATCTGTCCGCAAAGAGATTTTACGGTGACTAAGTTGCTACCCATAGTGGAATATGTAGGGAATTGGTCGAAAAGTGAAAATATCTGCACACAGTTACCGAAATTTTCCGACGAAGGCATTTAATGAAAATTTATGGCAGAATTAATAGTTTGCAGAGATTTTCAGCTCAGGGATGGCTTTGCGGAGATAAAATGTCAGAGAAGTGGTGACTCATCCAGATCACCCGAGGGAATTAATGAAGACATTTATTCACGGTTGCGGGTGAATGCAAGTGGCATTCGAATTCTATCTTCTCCATTTATGCCAAGTGACTGCACTGAGTTGCAGAATGGTTAAGTTTTATCCGAGCTTTTTTTTAAATGGCTTTATGTTGTAAAACCCGGGTCCTAGGGTTTAAGGTGATAAGATTTAGGGTTTGAGAGCAAGATATTTTTGAAAAGATCAGGATCTGTCTTGAGTCTATAAATACAACTTCTAAATGTAATCGCGGGAGGCGGAGACTTAGAAATAAAAGGCTATTGAAGCAATTTCTTACAAATTCTGTGAAATATTTTATTTTTGGACTTGGAGTTGATGTGCTTTTGTTTTCTGTGATAGCATGGCCAGGAGCCTAATATTTTGCAGATTGTGATAAGTTCATTTTCTTTTGTTATCCGTTTTATTAAAGTTTGTTAAATATATCTTTGTAAATCTGTGTTACCAAGATTAAATATGTTGTTGGGCTTCATTTGTTCTATTGTATGCTAGGGAAAATCACCGATTTAAGGTTCAAGTTTATTCTAATTGCTCTGTCCTCACTGTGTGAGCTATGCTGCCAGTGAGAAATACCAATTTTAACGGACTTCCCTTCTATTTATGAATTTATTCCAGACCTGTTCCACCTTTGCCTTATGCTCTTAGTTGAAAGTGATCTTAGAAAACTGGACACTTTCTTCTTTGATTTGTTCTGTTGTGAAGCTGATAGTATAGATAAAATTGGTAGTTTTGGCCTTACAGTTAAAGTTTGATAAACTTATCTTTCTGCCTTACCCTACCCTCTCTTTGTTTTACCGTGAAATGATCCATTTTTATTTTCTTTTAATTTTGTCTTTTATTTAAATCTGCTGACCCATGAGAGCTAGATCAAAGAATCAATTTTAAATCTGATTGTCAACAAGTGACAACTTCTGAACATTACTGAACAAGTTCATTGAGCTCGTTGTAAGGTAAGAAACAATCCATATTGAAAACTATTCCAGAAGCGAGAAAATAGTGAATTGACATTCGACCCGACTACGTAACTCGCACCTTGGATAACCGGTTAGATCCTAAAGTGAGTGGGATTTATTCCGTATAAATGTTATCGAGTTTCTGCTCACTCTTCACGGGGTGTGTATGAAAGTCGGACCAACATTTAAAAATGGCGCTAGAAGGAGGGCCTTTTGAACTCCGTTCAAGTATTGTAAGTTGTATGTGCTGAGTCTGGTATTTTATCTTTTGAATTCTTTTCTCTCCTCTTTGGCTCTTTTAAATTTTTTTGTTTGAGTTTTTTCCTGAACAGCGGGACTTAACACCAACATTTAAAAATGGCCCAGTGAGCTCCGGTCAGTATTGTAAATTATCAGTACAGTTTTTAAAATTGCTAGAAGAGAAGACCTCAAGTTCAGTACTCTGTTAAGAACTGTAAGTTTGTAAGTGCTTGTGAAAAGCTGGATTCTACATACAGGGTAACAAGGTCCCACCCCAGAGCTGGAGAGCTCCTTGTGCCTGAATTAGAAACTCTGAGAAGAAGTAGCCTCAGAAGGGCTAAGTCTCTCGTCGAAACAGTTTTATCACCGCTGATAGTTACCCCAACCACAACTCAGAATATCACTAACAACCAAGTAGTGATGGCAAATTGGTTAGGCTCCACTGCTTTGAATATTCCAGGTATTGCCCATGACCTGCCCAGAAATCCGAAAAGATATCTCCCCAGATATAAACATGATGGGACAAGAACTGTAGAGGAACATTTGGTTGCATTCAAGAATGCTTTGAAACTATTAAATGTACAACATGAGGATGTTGCCTGCAGACTATTCCCGTTTACTCTCTGGGAGGGAGCTTATGATTGGTTTCTAAACCTCACTAATGATTCTGTCACCAGCTGGAATGACTTAGAAAAAGTTTTTGTGTCACAGTTCGGGGAAGTGATAGATCCTAGTATATTGTACCAGCAGTTTTTTGGCATCAAAAGTGATGCAGAGAGCATCCGGAGGCAAAGCTGGCAATCTTGCGTCACCCAAAATGTATTTTTTTCTTAAGTACTAAAACTGTCGCGATATCGCGACGCTTTTTGAAGAAGGGCACCAGCGGGCCAAACCGTCGCGATATCGCGACGTATTTTTGAAAAGCACAGTCGGGACGCCAAACTGTCACGAAATCGTGACATTTCTGAAGACGCACGGTCGGGACGCCAAACTGTCGCGAAATCGCGACATTTCTAAAGCAGCGCAGTCGGGACGCCAAACTGTCGTGAAATCGTGACATTTCTGAAGACGCACGGTCGGGATGCCAAACTGTCACGAAATCATGACATTTCTGAAGACGCACGGTCGGGACGCCAAACTGTCACGAAATCGTGACATTTCTATTGCAACGTGGTCTGGATGCACAATGGTCACGAAATCGTGACACTTTCGGAAGCAGGATTTGAAGGCACAGGGACATCTTTGACAAAAAGGTTCTAAGGCACAAGAATGGTCACGAAATCGCGACACCTTCAAAGGCAAGCTTAAAGGACGTCGCGAAATCGTGACACCTTCAAAGATAAAGTTTAAAAGACGTCACGAAATCGTGACACTTCTGGGAGGCAAGACTTGGAAGCATAAAGACATCGCAACACCTTCGAAGGCAGAGCTCAAAGATGTCACGAAATCGTGACATATCCGGAGGTAAGGTTCCACAATGCAAAGATGTCACGAAATCGTGACACTTTCGATCCAAGGACGTACGAAATGAAAAGATGTCGCGAAATCATGACATATCCGGGGGCAAGGTTCCACAATGCAAAGATGTCACGAAATCGCGACATGTCACGGTTTCGCGGCCCAAGGGAGGAAGGCGAGTAAGAAAGGCCTAGACGTCGCGATATCGCGACGTGTAGCGGAATCGCGGTCCCAAGGAGGAGAGAGAAGCCTAACGTCAAAACGTCGTGATATCACGACCAAAGAGGAGAGAGAAAGTGCTGGGGCAAATACGTCGCGATATCGCGACAGGACGCTCACGACATTGACCAACCGGCGACTGCAGGGACCAGTGCAGAGGGACACGTGGCGTGAAGTTACAGGTGGCCCGAGAGTATGAAGCGGTTACAGGAAGCATGGCAACAGGACACGTGGCATCAACTGCAAACGACCATGGCGCATTCTTATGAATGATTGACTTGGCAGTGGATCGACAGGCGGTTGTAGGGCATACCGCCACTACAGGCTATGATGTTTTGATGCACCTGGCAGCATCATGCAGGCGGGACAGAGCATTCGTGCGGGCGGTATGGGGAGTCTCGCATTCAAGTAATGATGGTCCAAAGAGAGTCGGGCCTGGGGATGAAAAGGACCCGCACTTTGCGTAATGATAAAGAAGGAGGTGGCGGCCGAGGATAAAAGGCGTGCATGCATTGTATCAAAAAAAAAAGAAAAGACCTTTTGGCCATGGATTTTTTTTTTTTGGTTTTTGCATAGCTGTGTATTGGAGGAGAGACCTCTGTTTTAATGAAACTTGCTGAAATTTCGTCTGTGCATTGTTAATTCTGCATTCTTGCTGTGTGTTGTGTGCGGCTCTATACCAAGTGGTATCAGAGCAGGTTGGTTCTGAGAGTGCAAACCGATCACCGAACAGAGAGGCAGTTTGCGCCAGGACCGTGGTTGTGGGGTTGTGAAGAAGAAGCAAGATGCCTCCATGAAGAGACCATGGTGGTATAAGGCACAGACGAGCAAGAAGGGAGGAGGTCGATTTGAGAGCCCTGCAGAGGCAAGTTGAGGCTCTACAAGAGGAAATTAGAAGAGGAGTCGAGCCGAGAAGGGAAGAACCCAGCGAAGATGAAGTGTGGGAAGAAGAAGTTCCATCTGAGGATGAAGAGGCTTTGGAGCCAGCAGAGGCTAGGCTGTACAGGGCTATCTCCCAGATTGGGAAGAAGCCAAAATTTGACGTCTCGACTTACTCTGGAAACCTCAACCCTGAGGAATTAATAGACTGGATCAACGACATGGAGGAGTACTTCGAATACGAAGAGATCGCAGATCCAAATCGGATCAAATTCACAAAAACCAAGCTGAAGGGGCATGCTAGCATCTGGTGGAAAGGAGTGCAGTTAGAAAGAAATAGGAGGGGAAAGGAAAGGATCACCAGATGGGATAGGATGGTAGAGAAACTAAAGAGGCAGTTCATCCCTGCAGATTATGAGCTGGATTTATTGAAGAAAATGCAGAGTCTTCGACAGGCTAGTAAGTCTGTCAAGGAATATACAGAGGAGTTCTACCAGATTTCAATCAGAACCGGCCATTCGGAGGCGAACAAAGAGAAGGTCGCACGTTACATAAATGGATTGCAAACCAGCATTCAAGAAGAGTTGGGGCTGGTTAGAATGAGCACAGTGGAGGATGCATATCAGTTTGCATTAAAAGTGGAAGAGAAACTAAATAGAAGGTTTGATGGTAAGCAGAGAGGGAAGGATAGGGGTGGAAGAGCTGGTGGAAGAGGCAGTGGTGGAAGATACAAAGATTTTGGAAAAGCTGCGGAAGCTAGTAGCAGCCAAAAATAGAAAGAGGTGAGAGAAGAGGATGACCGACGCCCACGCAATCAGAGCAACAACTACCCAAGAGGAAGAGGTAGGTCTGGGCGAGGGTTTGGAAGAGGTGTTTTTAGAGGAACCTGCTTCAACTACGGTGAAGAAGGACACAGGGCATACAACTGCCCACAACATCAAGAGAGGCCAAATCGAAGACCTGAGGGTCAGGCCCGAGCTGCTGTAGCAGACGAAGGTGTAGAGTCTGAGCATTCAGAGGAAGCAAAAAGAGGGGAAACCATGATTATCAGAAGAGTCTTGCTGAATGAAGAAGAAAAGGCAGACCAAAGGAACAGCCTATTTCGAACAAGATGCAAGTGCACAGGCAAGGTCTGTAATATCATCATTGATAATGGAAGCACTGACAATTTGGTTTTCGAGGAAATGGTTTCCAAGCTGCGGTTGGAAAGGAGAAAACACCCGCACCCTTATCGGATTGCATGGCTGCAAAAGGACCATCGGGCACTAGTAAGCGAGCAATGTCTGGTGAAGTTCAATATTGGAACTTACCGAGATGAGGTTTTATGTGACATCTTACCTATGGATGCATGTCACTTGCTGCTTGGGAGACCTTGGCAGTTTGACCGAAGTGCTGTTCATGATGGTCGAGCCAACACATATTCTCTGTCAAAGAATGGAGTTCGCCATAAGTTAAAACCCCTGAAAGAGGCGGATGAGAAAGTATGCAGCAGTGCACGAGTCTGTCTAGTTGATGGCGAAAGATTCTTGGAAGGCCTGAAGCCGGATCATGTGTGTTATGCTATAATCCCCAGAGTTAGGGAAGAAGGATGCAAGGAGATTCCAATGGAAGTCATGGGATTGTTAGAAGAATTCCCTGATATCATTTCTGACAATGTTCCTGAAGGTTTACCACCTGTTAGGAGGATCAGTCATCACATCGACTTGGTGCCTGGATCGAGCTTGCCAAACAAGGCTGCACATCGAATGACACCGGTGGAAACTGAAGAATTAAATCGGCAAGTTCAAGATCTGTTGAAGAAAGGCCTGATAAGGGAGAGTCTTAGTCCTTGTGTTGTACCAGCAGTATTAGCACCCAAGAAGGATGGAGAATGGAGGATGTGCACCGACTCTCGGGCAATCAACAAGATCACCATTAAATACAGGTTTCCTCTGTCGAGAATGGATGATATCATGGACTGCTTGAGTGGAGCTGAGTACTTCACAAAAATTGATTTGAAAAGTGGATACCATCAGATCCGCATTAGAGAAGGGGATGAATGGAAGACAACTTTCAAAACCAGAGAAGGGCTGTATGAGTGGTTGGTTATGCCATTTGGATTAACCAATGCACCTAGTACCTTTATGAGGTTAATGAATGAAGTTCTGAAGGAATTTCTGGGCAAATTTGTTATTGTTTACTTGGATGATATACTGATTTTTAGCAGAACCTTAGAGGAGCACCTGATGCACATCAGGAAGGTTCTTGAGAAACTGCGGGAGGAGCAGTTATTGATCAATCTGAAGAAGTGCAACTTTGTGAAGAAGGAGCTGGTATACCTGGGATTTGTCATATCAACAAATGGTCTCAAGATGGACCCCGAAAAGGTGAAGGCTATCCTCGAATGGCCTGTCCCAAGGAGTGTGACCGAGGTTAGATCATTTCATGGTCTGGCCAGTTTCTACAAAAAATTTATTAGAAACTTCAGCAATATTTGTGCATCTCTTACTGAGACAATGAAGGGAAACAAGAAGGAATTCCAGTGGACAGTTGGAGCCAATAAAAGCTTTGCTATGCTGAAGAAGAAGGTCACTGAGCAACCCATTTTAGCACTTCCAAATTTCAATAAGGTGTTTCGTGCGATGCGAGTGGCGAGTGCGATAGGAGCCGTCTTGAGCCAAGAAGGTAGGCTCGTAGCTTATTTCAGCGAGAAGCTCAATGATGCCGAGGAGAAAATATTCGGTATATGATCAAGAGTTTTACGCCATAGTTCAAGCACTCAAGAAATGGAGGCACTATCTATTGCCGAAAGAGTTTGTTCTCTATACCGACCATCAAGCGCTGCAGTTTATTAACAGTCAGGGAAAATTGAATCAGAGACACCTGAAATGGGTAGAGTTCCTGCAGAGCTATACCTTTGTGCTGAAGCATCGAAGTGGAAGATCCAATAGGGTGGCAGATGCATTGAGTAGGAGGCAATGTCTGATGACAAAAATGAGAGTGGAGGTTGTAGGGTTTGCTGAGCTCAAGAACTTATACCCTGCAGACCCCGATTTCGTAGAAGCTTGGAAAGCCTGCACTGCGCCTGTTGCGTTGGACAGGACTAGATGGTTAGATTACCTGATTCAAGATGAAATGCTGTTTAAGGGGAATCAATTGTGCATTCCGAGGAGCTCAATGAGAGAGAACCTCATTAAAGAAAAGCACAGTGGGGGTTTAGCTGGACACTTTGGCCGTGACAAGACCATCTCATTGGTTAGTGAAAACTATTACTGGCCACAATTGCAGTAGGATGTGGCAAAGTTTGTGCAGAGTTGCAGGATTTGCCAGATGGCAAAGGGCGTGAGGCAGCCTACTGGTTTGTATCAACCACTACCTATACCTGAGCGGCCGTGGGAAGATATTAGTATGGATTTTGTGCTCGGTTTACCCAGGACGCAGAGGGGGCACGATTCCATATTTGTGGTAGTGGACAGATTTTTGAAAATGGCACATTTTATCCCGTGCCAAAAGACTAGCGATGCGGTCCATGTAGCTGGTCTGTTCTTTAAGGAAGTGGTACGCCTTCATGGGCTGCCAAGAAGCATTGTGTCGGACAGGGATACCAAGTTTGTAGGTTATTTTTGGAAGACCCTATGGAAGAAGCTGAGGACGGAGTTAAAGTTCAGTTCTGCTTACCACCCGCAAATAGATGGCCAAACAGAGGTGGTTAATCGGAGTTTGGGCAACCTACTGTGATGCTTGGTAGGGGACAAGCCCAAGGGATGGGATCTAATTCTGCCGCAAGCTGAGTTTGCGTATAACAGCTCGGTCAATCGGAGTACCAACAAGTCACCATTCCAGATTATCTATGGGAGCAGCCCACGAAATGCTTCAGAGTTAAGAAGGCTGGAGACAAGGGAGAAATGCAGTGCTGAGGTAGAAGACTTTGCCGAACACTTGAAAGGAGTGCATGAGGAAGTGACAAGACACATTGCCAAGATGAATGCTCAATATAAGGCGAGGGCGGATCAAAAATGCAGAGCTAAGGAGTTCCAAGTAGGAGATTCTGTCATGGTCCATCTGACGGAAGGAACGGTTCCCCGCCAAGACATACAACAAACTCAAAATGAAGAAATTTGGGCC
The DNA here is from genome assembly GCA_028583015.1 of Wollemia nobilis. Classification (NCBI taxonomy): domain Eukaryota; kingdom Viridiplantae; phylum Streptophyta; class Pinopsida; order Araucariales; family Araucariaceae; genus Wollemia; species Wollemia nobilis. The sequence goes on along the minus strand of JAQPPZ010002146.1, from coordinate 455,733 downwards.
ATGCAAAATCATTGGCAAACGGGATTCGGGTAATGCCTACGAGGTGGAGTTACCAAGTGAACTTAACATCTCCCCCGTGTTTAACATCTCAGATTTGGTTGAGTATCATGAAGGAGAAAGCAGTGAGATACCCAATCCAGAGTTATGGAGCATTCCAGCAGCCATCCCAGTTGTGGACGAGATAGAAGAAGTTCTGGATATGCGTGAGGGCCGGAGTACTCAGAATAGGAGTTATTCTGAGTATTTAATCAAATGGAAGGGCCGACCCATAGAAGATGCGACTTGGCTATCCGAGGCGGAGGTTGATCGTTTGGGTCTACCTTGATCAAATCAGAAGTGAGGTCACTTCTCAAACCCACCCGGGTGTCTGATGCAGGAGCATCCGGAGGCAAAGCTGGCAATCTTGCGTCACCCAAAATGTATTTTTTTTCTTAAGTACTAAAACGTCGCGATATCGCGACGCTTTTTGAAGAAGGGCACCAGCGGGCCAAACCGTCGCGATATCGCGACGTATTTTTGAAAAGCACAGTCGGGACGCCAAACTGTCACGAAATCGTGACATTTCTGAAGACGCACGGTCGGGACGCCAAACTATCGCGAAATCATGACATTTCTAAAGCAGCGCAGTCGGGACGCCAAACTGTCATGAAATCGTGACATTTCTGAAGACGCACGGTCGGGACGCCAAACTGTCACGAAATCATGACATTTCTGAAGACGCACGGTCGGGACGCCAAACTGTCACGAAATCGCGACATTTCTGTTGCAACGTGGTCTGGACGCACAATGGTCGCGAAATCGTGACACTTCCGAAAGCAGGATTTGAAGGCACAGGGACATCTTTGACAAAAAGGTTCTAAGGCACAAGAATGGTCGCGAAATCGTGACACCTTCAAAGGCAAGCTTAAAGGACGTCGCGAAATCGTGACACCTTCAAAGATAAAGTTTAAAAGACGTCACGAAATCGTGACACTTCTGGGAGGCAAGACTTGGAAGCATAAAGACATCGCAACACCTTCGAAGGCAGAGCTCAAAGATGTCACGAAATCGTGACATATCCGGAGGTAAGGTTCCACAATGCAAAGATGTCACGAAATCGTGACACTTCCGATCCAAGGACGTACGGAATGAAAAGATGTCGCGAAATCATGACATATCCGGGGGCAAGGTTCCACAATGCAAAGATGTCACGAAATCGTGACATGTCACGGTTTCGCGGCCCAAGGGAGGAAGGCGAGTAAGAAAGGCCTAGACGTCGCGATATCGCGACGTGTAGCGGAATCGCGGTCCCAAGGAGGAGAGAGAAGCCTAACGTCAAAACGTCGCGATATCGCGACCAAAGAGGAGAGAGAAAGTGTTGGGGCAAATACGTCGCGATATCGCGACAGGACGCTCACGACATTGACCAACCGGTGACTGCAGGGGACCAATGCAGAGGGACACGTGGCGTGAAGTTACAGGTGGCCCGAGAGTATGAAGCGGTTACAGGAAGCATGGCAACAGGACACGTGGCATCAACTGCAAACGACCATGGCGCATTCTTATGAATGATTGACTTGGCAGTGGATCGACAGGTGGCTGCAGGGCATACCGCCACTACAGGCTATGATGTTTTGATGCACCTGGCAGCATCATGCAGGCGGGATAGAGCATTCGTGCCGGCGGTATGGGGAGTCTCGCATTCAAGTAATGATGGTCCAAAGAGAGTCGGGCCTGGGGATGAAAAGGACCCGCACTTTGCATAATGATAAAGAAGGAGGTGGCAGCCGAGGATAAAAGATGCGCATGCATTGTATTGAAAAGAAAAAGAAAAGACCTTTCGGCCATGGATTTTTTTTTTTTTTTGGTTTTTTGCATAGCTGTGTATTGGAGGAGAGACCTCTGTTTTAATGAAACTTGCTGAAATTTCGTCTGTGCATTGTTAATTCTGCATTCTTGCTGTGTGTTGTGTGCGGCTCTATATCAAAAAGAGAATTAAGTGAATCTATTAGATCATATAATTTTAGATTCCAGAAAGCTTATGGTAGACTTACTGGGTATTATGTACCGAATGCTGACCTGGCATTAGAGATTTTTAGAAACTCTCTGGATCCGATGACCTCTGTCTTTTTGAAGAGAGATCCCACTGTTACTAATTTGACAGAAGCTTATAAAGAAGCTTTGATTCTGGAAAGACAGTTGGGACCCCAACCATTAAATGCTCAGCAAGTTCCTCTGGTTGCACAAGCTGCCCTTGTGTTCAATCCTATTCCACATCAGGTAATGTTGCCAATTTGTCAGACTCTACCATCAGCAAATCCATTGGCTGTAGCACCTGTTGAGAATGTACAGAACCCAGTGAAAGAGTCTGACAATGCAAGAGTGGAAGAAGTCTCAAAGATTGTTCAAAAGCTGGCCAATGATTTCTTGAGTTTTAAAAGGCAAGTTTCTACTGGGGACAACTCCAACAGATATTCATATCAACCAAACAGATTCAACAGGCCCCCATATGAACCTAATAAATATTACAAGGGAAAATGCCATGATGTGAATATCTGTGATTTTGCTCTGCCCAACTGGTGCAGAATACATGCCACTTCTCAGCATGGGGAGTTGGACTGTCTGGAAGTTTGTAATGCATTTGAAGCCTTGTCTAGGGATTTGATCTCTCTGAAAAATCAAAGAACTGCTGATGGCCCAAGTTCATCCGGCCACAGTGTAGCTATGGTCCTGGATTCTTTCACTTTCCCGGATGAATCTGAGAATGTAGTTGAAATGCCTATGGATGAGGTGCAGGCTTTCCAGCGGTACTGAAGAGATAATTACAACCTGAGAAATAGGAATCCGGAGCCTAATACTACATCAACTCCTCCAGACAACTCTCACAATGTTCCTCCCGACCCCTCTCCAAGCAATAATCCATCTCCACCAAAGGGAGGAAGTCTGAAGGGACCAGATGCTTCTATCCCTCCACTTAACAAGGGGTATAACATAGTGGAGGATATGAAAAAGATTAAGGCCAACATTACTCTGCATGAGTTGGCACAGATTTCAGAGCAGAGAGACAATCTGATAAAAACATACTCTGGCCTTGCTACTAAACCTGTGGACAAAGGAAAGAAAATAGCACATGCCAATCTAGCCATGTACAAAGAAAAAACTGAAGTTCCCCCTTTTCTTGATTGTCCGTATTTTTGGGAAGAACTTACATAATTGTTTGGTAGATTCAAGTGCATCTGCAAATGTTATGCCTTTGGCCATTTGTCAGCAGTTGGGTCTGACCCCAATGAAATCTAAAAGGAGAGTTGTCCAATTGGACAAATCAGAGGTTAAAGTTGTTGGAGAGCTTCAAAATATTCATATCCAATTAGCATCTGAGCCAAGGGCTCAACATAAAATTGAAATTCAGGTTGTGGATATCCCCGTGGGTTACGGGATGCTGTTGAGTAGGGATTGGTCGAGATCTCTAAACGGATACTTGGCAACAGATTTTTCACACATGTGGTTGCCATGGAAAGGAGTGGCAAATCAATTACGGGTTGAAAGAGAACCCAGGTACAAGCATACAATTACTGAGTACAATGCAGCAAATGAAACTATAAATATTGTAGAGGTAGATATTGGAGTCTACAATTTAACAACGGGACAGATTAACAAGTTTAATAAAGCTCATCCTGTACATACTAATGAAGTCTGGACACTTCATGTGGATGGAGCTAGATCTAAATAGGGTTCTGGAACAGGGGCAGTCCTCAAAGGGCCTGAAAGTCAGACATATTTTATGTCTTACCGCCTACAGTTCCCTTGTACAAATAACTTAGCAGAGTATGAAGCTCTGATTTTAGGTTTGAAATTTGCTTTGGATAGAAGTGTGAGAAATATTCAAGTTTTCACTGATTCAGAATTGGTGGCAAATCAAGTCAAGGGTAAATTCCAGTGTAAAGCATCTTATTTAAAAGGATACAAACATCGGGCTTGGGATCTTGTAGAAGATTTTGATGCATTTAATCTGACACATATACCCAGGGAGCAGAATTCACATGCAGATGTCTTGGCTTCTTCAGCTGCAAGTTTAAAGTCATTGGAAGAATTTAAATGGAACAAGTTTTCAATTGAGTTAGTCCCTTGTCCTTCAGTTCCAAAAAATATAGACAATTTTCAGGTTTTCTCTGATGATCAACAGATTGTAATTTTTTTGCAGAGTACTAACACATTTGAAAATGCTATAATTGATGAGGGCCAAAGAGATACCTGCTTGGAATAGTTAGGTGATGACAGGGGAATAATGAGGTTGAAGGACAATAGAATTCCAAAAGGAATGGTGGAGCTGGAGCGGCTCTTTGATGTTGACAAGATCAAACAAAAGGTGAATTCTGAGGATTATGTGGCTGCCACAGACAGTGGGACTGAAGACCTGAACATAGGGACTGAAGAAGATCCCAGGCACATCAAGTTGGCTAAGAGCTGTGATCCAGAAATAAAGAGAAGTATGATTGATTTTCTTCACAGGTCCAAGGATGTCATGGCCTGGTCATACAAAGACTTAAAGGTATTTGATCCGAAAGTTTACACTCACATTATACCTTTAAAAGAATTTTGCAAGCCTTTTCGGCAAAAATAGAGGCATGTTAATGCTCTGTTGGAGCCCATCATCTAGAAAGAGGTAGAAAAACTGTTAAGTGCTGCCATTATTTTTCCCATCAGGCATTCTACTTGGGTGGCCAATCTGGTGCCAATCAGGAAGAAAAATGGAGAGATCCACCTATGTGTGGATTTTAGAAATTTAAACAAAGCATCTGAGAAGGATAACTACCCTCTGCCCTCTATGGATGAAGTCTTGCAGATTGTCAATGGTTCAGAGATGATGTCTTTCTTGGATGGCTTCTCAGGCTATAATCAGATATTGGTTGAGAAGGAAGACAGAATGAAGACTGCTTTCACAACTAAGTGGGGAACTTTTGCTTACAAGAGGATGCCATTTGGATTAATAAATGTCGGAGCTACATTTCAAAGAGCAATGGATCATGCCTTCAAGGGGCTTATGGGTAAATGTATTGTTGTTTACATGGATGATTTAATAGTCTTCTCTAAATCTCGGTTTGACCATGTAAAACACTTGGAGTCTGTGTTTAACAAGTGCAGGGAGTTTGGCATTTCCTTGAATCCAAAGAAGTGCATTTTTGGTGTAACAGAAGGGAAGCTCCTTGGGCACTTGGTCACAAAAGATGGCATTTCTATGGATCCGGGAAGAGTTGAAGCCATATCCGGCATACCATTTCCCAACTCCAAGAAAGAGTTGAGGTCCTTCTTTGGAAAAATTAACTTTGTCAGGAAGTTCATCTCCGGTTTTGCAGAGATAGTCAAGCCAATGAATGACATGCTAAAGCAAACTGCTCAGATTGTCTGGACCACAGAAGCTAAGACGACTTTCCAAGAAATCAAGACAGCCATAAAACAAGCACCAGTTCTGGTAAGCCCAGATTTCAGTGTAGATTTTTATCTGTACACTTTCTCTTCTGAACATACACTTGCTGTAGTTCTGACCCAATGAAGAGAAACTAGGGAACATCCAATTGCTTTCAAGAGTACCAATTTGAAGGGGGCTGAGCTGAAATATTCTCGTTTAGACAAACAAGCTTATGCCTTGGTAAGAGCGGTTAAGCAGTTCAGGCACTATATATTAAGAAGCAGAATTCATGCTATAGTTCCAGACCCAGCTGTTAAATACCTTCTAAGTCAGAATGAATTGGGTGAATTGAGGGGTAATTGGGTTACAAGGCTGCAAGAATATGACTTAGAGATTCGGCCTGCTAAATTGATTAGAGGACTTGGTTTGTCCCGACACATTGCCGAAGTACCTCTACGGGAAGAAGTTAATCAGTTAAATTCTGAATCTGATGACTGGTATGGGGATATTACTCATCTGTTGCAATTTGGAGTTTGCCCATGTCACTTGAACAGGACCCAAAGGAGAGCATTAAAACTGAAAGTCTGCTCATTATCTCCTCAAAGCGAGTAATTTGTACGAGAGAGAATTATCCTTGGCATTTTCTTGAGATGCATTTCTCCGAGTGAAGTCAATGAAGTCATGTCCAGTTTTCATGAAAAGTTAGGGGCAGGGCATTCATCAGGATCTGCTACTGCACATAAAATACTGAGAGCAGGCTATTACTGGCCTACACTTTTTAAGGATGCACATCAACATGTAAGAACCTGCCATCAGTGCCAAACTTTTGCAGCCAAAGAGGCCAACCGGGCTCTCCCATTGCAACCTGTTGTAATAAATAAACCTTTCATGCAGTGGGGACTTGATTTTGTGGGAGTGATTAATCCAAATTCTTGAGCAGGGCATAAGTATGTTCCGACGACTGCGATTCTTGCACAAGATGGGTTGAAGCAGCAACCACCACAAGAAGTACAACTCATGAAGTCATTGAATTTCTAGAATTAAATATCATAACTAGGTTTGGGGTTCCTCTGAATTTGGTGTGTGATAATGGACCAGCCTTCCAATCATTGGAGTTTGCAGAATGGGCATACCAGATGGGGATAGTTATCAGATTCTCATCCAACTATTATCCCCAAGGCAATGGGCTAGCTGAGTCCACAAACAAGAATTTAATGAATGCCATTAAGAAATCTGCAACAGACAAACCCAGGCAGTGGCATACATTATTGAAATATGCACTTTGGGCTGATCGGATAAAATATAAAGTGGCTCTTAAAACTTCCCCTTTTGCTTTGTTGTATGGTACCCAGCCAATTGTTCCCATCTCTCCGAAGTTACCTACTTACCAATTTGTCTTAGACTATTTTGAGGATCAAGTTGATGCAGAGGCTCGTGTTTTAGATCTAACTAACTTGCAGGATGAAAGACTCCAAGCCCTGGAACACTTCAGTAGGCACCAAGAAACCGTCAAGCGGTGGTTTGACAAGAGGGCCAAAGTGAAAGCTTTTAGACTGGCAGACTTGGTGCTTTTATGGGACAAGGCCCATGAGAAGAAGGGTAAGCATACAAAGTTGCAGCCACTGTGGATAGGCCCCTACCAGATTGTTGAGATTCTGGGTAATAATGCATTTCGTTTACAAGACCTTGATGGTAATTTTCTGGACCTCCTGGTTAATGGTCAATACTTAAAACATTATTTCTTGGCTGTTCCGTCCAATGTATCATTTGAATGAGTCATAAAGAAGTTGTAACATGTGTATACATTGTAAATAACTTTGCAGTTTATTTTGTTTTAGCTTACTTCTAAATGCCTGTACTGTTGATTAATTTAGTTTAATTTTCATCTACTCGTATAGTTTTTTTAGTTTAGTTTTAATTGTCTGTATAGTTTTTAGTTGCTTTGTTTTAATTTATTTTAAATGTACGTAGGTGTTCTTTTGTTTATTTAATCCTAATTTGTCTGCAATTTCGGTTTGTCTTGAATTCTATTTTTTTTTTCTGTGTTTTGTTTGTTGTTTTATTTTAAAGTTCTGTATTTTATATTTTATTTAAGGTCTGTGTTTATTTTATTTGTAAATAGCTCTGTAGTCTTGTTTTATTTCATTTCCTTTAATGCCTGTACAGTTTTATTTTGTTTCCTTTGTAAATAACCCTGCAGTTTTGTTTTCTTTGCTGCCTGTACAGTTTTATTTTAAAGTCTGTGCAGTTTTTATTTTATTTTGTTTTTAGAGGCCTGTGCTTATCCTTGGAAGTCTGTACAAAGTTCTTTGGCTTCTAAAAATTTTGTTCTTTAACCTTTGCCTGAGCATCATGAAAAAGTCAGCCTTCTAAAAGATTGTTCCATTCTGAGTCCAGAATCCGGTGTTCATTTTCATAATTGTGAGATAGTCTGTTTGAACTGAACAGTGGAACTATTTTTTTAGTCAGAACAACAGTGGAAGGATGATTGGATTTTGTGTCTTGCTTGCCACGGTTGTTTTAATTATAAAGAAAGCTGCTATGCTGTTTGGTTGGAGAAACTCCCGGGAATCCAAGAAAAGTTGGTTATAAGAGGGGACTATGATTCATGTAATTATTTGAGTATCCACAAAGGCTATCAGTGCCCAGGCTGAAGCAGTTCCAGATTGATGAAATATTAAAAGAAAATTGTTATTCTTTCTAAGGCTTTTCAGATGTTGATGTATTTCAAAAGAAAGAGATGTAAGTTGAATTGGCACTCTGTTATTTTCAATATATATATAAAAAAAAAAGGAGAGATAAAAAAAAGAAAAAGAAAAAGAGTTGTATAATGAAAGAGACAGCCAAGAATTCAAAGGATGTTTTATTTCCACCAAGTTGTAGATTCTACTTCACAGTTGTAAATTTGGGTCGTGTAAATCTAAAGGGTAACTCTGTCGGGGCTGTAAAAGGCTAAACTAGTAAACAGAGCTCTACTCGGTTTCCCCTTTTTACAATCTAGAAAAGTCTGATCAATCCCGAGTTCAACATTCGATCCAGTCATTCTTGAAGAAATTTTTATACCCTTGTAATTGCACATCAGAAATCTTCCTTAAGTAATTCAGCCTAGTATGTCCTTGGGAAATTTTAACAACTATCAGTTAGTAGTCAATTTATTGTGAAGAATGTATGTGGCAAGGCAAGATACATGGTCTATGTTGTTTTGAAACTAGAGTCCTGGGTTCTAAAATAATGCTACTATTTTACCCATAGATATCGCCATTTGTTGAGAAGCAACACACCCCCACTGAAAAATGAATTTCATCCTTTGAAAACATTGAGCTTTCATTTTTGCAATAAGGACCCTCTTGATATTTTTCAGGTTCTAAGTCCAAGATTTTTACTTGCCTCTTTCTTCTTCATGTTTTGCCTATATCAAAGTATCCAAGTATTCTTGCATTCTGGCTTTGTTATCTCAGACTTCACTTTTTACATGCTAGAATCATTCATGGATAAAGAAAATCTTACACGAGTACGAAGAAAATGCGAGAAAACAGATAGATAAATTCATTAAAAATCAAAACTTTCCTTTTTTGGAAGTGTCGCGATATCGCGACGGGTTTTTGAAAAATCGGCTAAGTCAGAAATGCGTAGCGAAATCGCGACACTTTCCAAAAATGGAAATGTCACGATATCGCGACATTTCCATTTTTGGAAATGTTGCGATATCGCTACCGGTTAGGAGAGAGAAAGCCCGATCGTACGGAACGTCGCGATTTCGTGACATGTCACAAAATCGCGACAAGTTTTGGAGAGAGAAGAAAAGTCGTACGAAACGTCGCGATTTCGCGACATGTCGCGAAATCGTGACATGTCGCATTTTCGCGACTGCTGGAGTGAAAAGGATGCCAAGTGTGAAAAGCGTCGTGATTTCGCGACATGTCGTGAAATCATGACGTGTCACGTTTTCACGGCTGGAAGGACAGAAAGGGCCCGAGGCGTACGGACTGTCGCGATTTCGCGACATGTCGCGAAATCGCGACGAGTCAGGGCAAAGAGGGAAACGAAGAGAAATGGAAGTGCAAGAAAAGTTGCTAAGGCTGGAGAATGGCGCGCCGGCACATGTCACATTTTTGGCCGGCCCATGGAGAGAAAGGCGCCCGAGGCATACGGACTGTCGCGATTTCGCGACATGTCGCGAAATCGCGACAAGGTCCGAGTCAAAGCACAGCAAGCAGCAAACCAAGGTTGGGAGAAAGGCAAAGTGCAGCTAAGACAAAGAAAGTCAAAAGGCAGGCAAAGCCAAGTGCAAGTCGGAGAAGTGTCGCGAAATCGCGACACAATTGGGAAGTTAGTGCCAAAGCCGAGGGAGCGTCGCGAAGTCACGACGAGTTTTGAGGGGGAGCCCAAGGTCGCAAGGCAAGAAAGAAAAGGTAAGGTTTCAGCAAAGCAAGCAAGTCAAAAGGTAGGCAAAATCCAAAAGGGCCCAAGGCATGAAAGTGTCACGAAATTGCGATGTCGCGATTTCGCGACGTCGCGAAATCGTGACACAGTTGGGAGGAACGGAGCCAAAGCAGGAATGCGTCACGATTTCGTGACATGTCACGAAATCATGACATGTCACATTTTCGCGGCTCATGGGCAGAAAGGTGCCAAGTGCAGAGAACAGGTCGCGATTTCGTGACATGTCACGAAATCGCGACATGTCACGTTTTCGTGGCCATGTTGGGCAGCAAGGCCAAAGGCGCTGAACAGGTAGCGATTTCGCGACATGTCGCGAAATCGTGACATGTCGCAGTTTCACGCCAGGAGAGATAAAGAAGCCAGAATGAAAAAGACAGCTGGAAGCAAGGGCACGTGTCGTAGTTTTTTTGTGACACGTGTCAAAACACGAAGCAGGCCGACATGCAAATGAACTTTAGGGTTTTTTTAGCCTGGTTTAATAATTAAAGTTTTGATTTAATATTTTTAAAGTATTAATCCATCTTTTTGTCCCTTTTGTAGGAGGCCATCTGGCACTTACATGATAGCGGAAAAATTGCCAGGAAGGTAAAGCTTAGTGCAAATTAATCAAAGACGGCCATATAGAAAGAAAAGATGTCGGGGTTGCTGTTTCATCCAATTTTTTACAGATCTGTCCGCAAAGAGATTCTACGGTGACTAAGCTGCTGCCCATAGTGGAATATGTCGAGAATTGGCCGAAAAGTGGAAATATCTGCACACAGTTACCGAAATTTTCCGATGAAGGCATTTAATGAAAATTTATGGCAGAATTAATGGTTTGCAGAGATTTTCAGCTCAGGGATGGCTTTGCGGAGATGAAATGTCAGAGAAGTGGTGACTCATCCAGATCACCCGAGGGAATTAATGAGGGCATTTATTCACAGTTGCGGGTGAATGCAAGTGGCATTCAAATTCTATCTTCTCCATTTATGGCAAGTGACTGCACTGAGTTGCAGAATGGTTAAGTTTTGTCCGAGCTTTGTTTTAAATGGCTTTATATTGTAAAACCCGGGTCCTAGGGTTTAAGGTGATAAGATTTAGGGTTTGAGAGGAAGATATTTTTGAAAAGATCAGGGTCTGTCCTGAGTCTATAAATACAACTTCTAAATGTAATCACAGGAGGCGGAGACTTAGAAATAAAAGGCTATTGAAGCAATTTCTTGCAAATTCTATGAAATATTTTATTTCTGGACTTGGAGTTGATGTGCTTTTGTTTTCTGTGATAGCATGGCCAGGAGCCTAATCTTTTGCAGATTGTGATAAGTTCATTTTCTTTTGTTATCCGTTTCATTAAAGTTTATTAAATATATGCTGTAAATCTGTGTTACCAAGATTAAATATGTTGTTGGGCTTCATTTGTTCTATTGTATGCTAGGGAAAATCACCGATTTAAGGTTCAAGTTTGTTCTAATTGCTCTGTCCTCACTGTGTGAGCTATGCTGCCGATGAGAAATACCAATTTTAACGGACTTCCCTTCTGTTTATGATTTTCTTCCAGACCTGTTCCACCTTTGCCTTGTGCTCTTAGTTGAAAGTGATCTTAGAAAACTGGACACTTTCTTCTTTGATTTGTTCTATTGTGAAGCTGATAGTATAGATAAAATTGGTAATTTTGGCCTTACAGTTAAAGTTTGATAAACTTCTCTTTCTGCCTTACCCTACCCTCTCTTTGTTTTACCGTGAAATGATCCATTTTTATTTTCTTTTAATTTTGTCTTTTATTTAAATCTGCTGACCCATGAGAGCTAGATCAAAGAATCAATTTTAAATCTGATTGTCAACAAGTGACAACTTTTGAACATTACTGAACAAGTTCATTGAGCCCGTTGTAAGGTAAGAAATAGTCCATATTGAAAACTATTCCAGAAGCGAAAAAGAGTGAATTGACATTCGACCCGACTCTATAACTCGCACCTTGGATAACCAGTTAGATCCTAAAGTGAGTGGGATTTATCCCGTATAAGTGTTATCAGAGTTTCCTGCTCATTCTTCACGGGGTGTGTATGAAAGTCGGACCAACAAGTACTCAAGCCTTGTGGCTAATAAAAGTGCTAGAAATGATAGGAGAGCAGCAAAGTGGTCCTACCAGAATCTACTACAATAAAAATAGTGCCATTCAGTTGGAATACGATCCAATCCACCATAGTATAATGAAACATTTTGTTATGAAGTACCACTTCATTCGAGACATGGTGGAGCATGAAATTGTTGAGCTTAAATTTTATCGCACTTTGGAGAACGTTGTAGATATTTTCATCAAAACGATGGCTAAAGCTTAATTTATAAAGCTGAGAGACTATGTAGTTAGTTCTCTTAACTTTAAGGGGGAGAATGTTGCAAATGTGAACAAGGATACTTTTAACTAGCCTTACAAAAATCTAGTTTTTGAGGCTCAGTGTGAACATGTTTCAAATTATCGACAAAAATTTTGATTGTCGGCATAATTTTTCTTGTAACCTCCCCTATATTCCTTCATCTCCCTATTCTTCTACTTCCTCCTATTTCTCCTCTCCGTTTTTCCCCTTATATATCCAATATTCTCTCCACACCACCTCCCTTCTAACCTCCTTCCTTCCACCTTCCTATAAATACCATGTATTATTCAGGCATAAGATATTGAAGGGTTTTTTAATTATTTTTAGGCTCTGCAAATTATATTGTTGGCTCTGTGAAATTTGGTAATTATATTTAAAATTATTTTATTTATGCCCACCGCATAATCCGCTCGACATGTCCACTCATAACCTACTCAAATATTCTCAATAGGTCCACTCAGAACCTATCCAAATATGCTCAACAAGCTCACTCAGAACTTGTCCAAATCTGCTCAATAGGTCCACACAAAACCTGTCCAAATCTACTCAACAAGTCCTCTCTAGGACTTGCTCAAATTTGCATTGCAAGCTTCCACAAAATCTTACACAAAATCAGTCCACAAGACTTCTCAAATACTTACCTCAAATCTGCTTAACAAGTCCACATAGAACTTGTTCAATCTCATAGAATCATAAAGAGAATTGTTATAGACTCAATATGTTCTATACTCAAAGCTCAATATCAACTCAAATCAATCTCATAGAAGCATAAAGAGAATTTTTAGAGACTCAATATGTTCTATACTCAAATCCCAATCTCAACTCAAATCAATCTCATAGAAGCATAGAGAGAATTGTTAGAGACTCAATATGTTCTATACTCAAATCCCAATATCAACTCAAATCAATATCATAGAAGCATAGAGAGAATTTTTAGAGACTCAATATGTTCTATACTCAATCTCAACTCAAATTAGAATATAGAAAATTTTATTTCATGGAACTTGAACAACCACTTCACACAAACACTTGACTAGGCTCAATCAACTCTACTCAACCAATCACCTCAAGGAACAACCCTTTCTCAAAAACCCTATTCCAAGCATGTACCAACCAACTCAAAATGTTTCCAACAATGCTCAACCACAAATCTCACATAACAATGATACTCATGTTCTTTTCTAACTCAAGTTCAAGTTCTTTGCATAACCAATTGGCTTCAACAAAAATGCTTATAAAACAAGGTTTAATCACAACTCTCAATCCAAAAAACCTTGAAGCATTAAACCAACCACTTTCAAAAAGGAAACCACAATCAATCCTTTTCTCTTCAATGATATTTTCAGAAATCAATCACCCAATCAAGTCAATGGAGAATATTGCCCATACCTTTTTGATGCCAAGTAGTTGTCCACAAAATCTGTCAAATTCAATACACTTTCAAATATTTCCATATCAACCACAAGGAGGTTAGAGGACTTGCGTAATATCACAACAATAAAAATAATATTCCAATAACACCTTATAACTCCTACTCAATCAAATTCACCATGTCCTCTCATGAAAGAAATAATCCCATTTGAAAAAGAATAAATCAAACTCACTTTTGAACCTCTTTTACAAAACCAGAAATATCTCTTTACACACACCTTATTTATCCTTCTAAGCAAGTTAATCAAATAGCCCTTGAAAAATTATTTCCAACGATATATAATATGCTACCCTTCCAAAAATAAAACCATAAAAAATTTCCCAATTTTCTAGGGTATAACCCTGATTTCTCCTTAAGGCTATTTAAAAAAAAATAAAACATAAAAAAAAAAATTAACTTGCCTTTGCCTATTGGAGGGATTCGATCCCTCGACGTCTTTCTTCCCAATGCCTTAGCTGTAGCCAAGCCACTGTTGGGCCATGCGCCCTTACGTGCCTAAAAAGGCATGACCAACATCAAATACCTCACAAACCAGCGTTTTCTAAAATAATCAAAACATGCTTCGAGTGCTTTGTCCTTGCAAGCAAACCTCAAGCGAATTGAACGTAGGACCTCCTATCTCTTGCCAAGCCAACACACCACTAAGCCACATTTGCCTATGTGCTCAACAACTCCACACGTTCTCTGCTTCCACTTTTCGTAAATCATCAAGCCTTTAAGAATCACAAGCCTTTTTGCATGCGCTCAACAAAAATGCAAGGGTAAGTGATTAATGTATTTGATGGCATTATATATAATGTCCTTGTCTTCTTATGTAATCATGTCGACACTTCGAATAAATTCAAGGTCGGTGTGGTTTTAATTTATAATATATTAAAATTAAAATTAAAATTAAAATATTATAAATTAAAACAAACTAACCTTAGATTTTAGTTTAAATAAACCTTGGAGCCTTGTCTTAATGCACAACCTTGGCGAAATCAAATATTATTTATAAAATTTATATTCCTTGTGAATTTAAATAATTTATAAATAATTATTCAACCTCATTTTTAACTTTTGCTATAACCCATATTGGATTTTTATGGACCAATTGCTTAACCTGTGCTCCCATTAATTTTAAAATATTATGGAGCCTTTTTCCTTTCACTTTTGCACTAATGAAGCTTTTTCCTGGATGAATGTGACAACCTTGAATGACTTTATTTCTTGTCGAATTCTTTGATAAGAGTGATAACTCTATCATGTGATATCAATGACAACTTTGACTTATAGGACTCAAAATTTCCAACACACTTCCAAGATTTCCCCTCACCATTTTGTGCCCTTTTCCCTCGAAATCTCTACCTAGCGAAGGAGGTTTGCGAGTGATCTAGGAGGTGCAATTTGATTCCAAAACTAAACCATATGAGTGATTTTTACCACAAAATTTGATGAAAACACTATTTAGGAGGTCCCTAACCAATTCATAGAGGAATTGGTGATAAAATAAGTGCAGAACTGGTGGTCATCCCACCCCAGGATGGTCCCCAGTCTGTGATAGTCCCAACCATCCCACCCCAGTATGGTGGCTTATATGTGCATTATTTCTTTACTATTATTTTTTATTTATATTCTATATTATCATATGATTCTACTATCCAAATTTCATGCATTTTGGAGCTATATTGAGCGAGATATCACATTTTTAGTGTTTTGTAGGGTCTTATGCAGGTCTACGGAGGTCATCTGGAGATGCACATAAAAATATTATTTATTTTGCAAATATGACCACATGGGTTGTCTTGAAATGTCATTTTATGTATTCTATCCAAGTTTCATGTGTTTTGGATATGTTTAGGGGCAGAAATTGCTTGCTTTGGGTTTTGTAGGCTTGGAAAGTCTACTACGATTATGACATGCCATCAGATACAATTTTGGTTCTATTTTTAGTAATATCTTCCCAAAACCATCTATTTTACATACCTCTACAATTTCAAGTCATTTGGAGTTGATTTAGATAGGCATATCATCATATTCATGATTTCTAGTCTTTTAGTGCCTGTGGGGATTGCATGTTTTCATCATACACACTTGCTATTTAATATTTCTGATTTCCTTGTGTGTAGGTGCAGGTTTCTATAGTGCATTAGGAAGGATCACAAGACTCATAGATCAAATACAAGTGGTGGCAGCATTAGCCCCCCACCTCAATTGTGGGTATGAGGAAAGACATTGGAAGTGCACCGAGTTACTTGAAAGGATTTGATCCTTGGGCACCCAAAATTTGTAAAAATTGTATCATATTTGAGCCCTCAAGGGGACATCTATGTAACCTTGGATTTGATCCATCAAATTAATAAGAAAGAGACTTACTTTACTTCATTTCTTGCTATTTGGTATCTCTTCCACTTTTACTTGCATGCTTCCGATTTGATGCTCATGAGACATAGGAGATAGATGCATATTGTTCTCTTCATTAGGTGCACCATTTTTCCCCTAATTTAGTGGTGATCATGGTGGGACCCTATCCCTATTGATTTTCTAAAGGTTTAACCTTAGTTTTTGCTTGGTTTCTATTGTAGGTACTGGTCGTCCTAGCCTGAAATGACCTCTGGACTGCTCCTTAGCTCACCCTGGGATGGCCACATAACCATCCCACCCTAGGATGACCATAAAACTAGTAGCCATCCCACCCTAGGATGGCCACAAAATAGAGCCTTTTCTGCTTAGATGCTAAAAATAGTAGGTTTTTTAGGTGATAAGGTAGGTACCTGAACTTTTTGTTTTCTGTTACATAGTTAGAATTAGCTTGAAATTTGATTTTTCTTGCATGCTTTGTTTTCTAGAAAGGTAGAAATATAGTTTCATTTTCTTATAAATGCAAAAATAAAAAAATAAGAAAAATAAAAAATAAGTTAAGTTATGATGCCCTTGTATGGTTTGCTTGCATGTAGGCTACCTAATGGGTAGGCCATCATTTAGGGTTTGCATCTTGTAGGTTTCTTTTTATCTAGCTTTCTGAAAGTAAAATGTACTTTTGCATGCATTTAGTGAATGATCATCGAATGCTTCATTGTTTACTTTCTTTGGCTTAAAAGGAACCACACACACCATGATTCACTTAAATGCTAGTGAGGTGGATTTCATCACCATCCACTAGTAGAGTTCAATGAGGTGGCTTTCATCTCCACCCATTGTCTCAAATCCCATGAACCTTGTTCTTTGCCAAGGCTGGTTCCAAGATCCATCATAGCCCATGGGTTATAGCATGTATCTCTCTTTGGAGAGGTATATCATAGACTATGGGTGAACTGGGTGAGGAACTGGTAGGACCTGTGCTCCCTGGCCATGTGTGGACTTCATCACCACACATTATAGGTTGGATTACGTGATCATGACTTTCATTACCAGTTGTCGAGCTATGAGTATATAGGTGAAATCCAATTAAACATAATATTATCATTCAACAAGATTTCAAACATGTGACACAAGGTCATCCTTTACAAACAACACATCTGAAACACACAAAATAGTTTAGGGATTCACATCTAAAACTTAAAAGAGATAATCATCTTTTTTATTGAGTGTTTCCTTTCTTGTGTGTTGTTTCATTAAGAATTTGTAAAGGAGATAATCATCTAGGGTTTGGTAGAGAGTTACAATGGTGTGCACCCATAGCCAAGCCCAATCATGGGTGGAAGCTATGGAGAGTGGACTAGGAGATATGAGTCATCTCCACTTTAGCCCCAAGGACTTGGTCATACCTCCTTGGTGAGCCTCTACTCACCCCAGTCCCAAAATAGTGGGACATGAACCACACCTACAAGGGAGCCCTATGCGGGACACCCCTATGGGTGATGGACCTTACCTGGGAGAGTGTTCTCGATATTTAGACACATCACATGCCTTCTTTGATGAAAGGCAATAGCACGATGAGGTGCAAGTAGATAGAGTGGTGCCATGCATCTATGTACCTGATAGGTCTGACATACCTATTCATAGGCTAGAGCATGACTTCACACATTGGGTAGAGTAGGTTGATCCCACCTTACCTCTACATCACCCTGATAGGGTCCAATAGCTTAGGCAACCTGATGAGTATGATACTCATCGCTCAGGGTGAGCTAACTCTACCCTTCCCTTCCTCATCCATGAAGGAAGGCATGAGGAAATCCTTGATTATCCTCAAGAGTAGTATACCATGCATGCACGATGTGCCTCTACGCCCATTGAGTACAATGAGCATATGCTCAAGCTCGAACCTCAAGTCAATGTGATTACCCTCGATCGAGGGAAGCATGATAGATATCATAGATTATCTTGAATGAGGTCGGCCTCAGGGTGAGACTCCTAGGCCTCCTAGGCCTCATATAGTAGAATAGATCAATCAAGTGGTTGCAAGATATGTGGAATACCAAGCTTAGTTCAAGTAGCTTCGGTGAGACAAAGAGCAACTAGACCACTTGCATCAACTTGAGAAAGAAATAATCGAATGGTAGACCAATGAGCTATTCTAGAAAACTTTATGAGAGAGGGTTCCTACCCCTAAGACACATAGGTAGGAAGTCCACCTAAGGCAACCCATGCTCATTCAAGATAGGTCTCCTAGACCTTATCCAATGTTACCTCTATGACCTCCTAGGCTAGATCGGGACTTGCCTCCTAGGCCAAACATAGGGTGCCCATAATGGGTAGATACCCCTCTTTATAGATCAGCTCGAGAGATGCCCTATGGGGCTTACACTGAGCATGAGCTAGAGGTAGAATATTTGGAAATACCTTACCAAGGTAGGGGGTGACATGCCACCACCCCAAAATAGGTTGGAGGATCCTCGACCTCCATCGTAGGATAGGAGTAAGGATGAGGAGATTAAATCCTCAGATGCATATCAGGCATTGCTAGAGCACCTAGAGTTAGTAGAGAATAAGACCTCTAGGTCTGGATCTCAAAAGCCCACTTTGTACTAGTTACATAGTCAGCCCCTTCATCCTTCGGTTCCTACCCCTCCCTATCTAGAGCAATTTAAGATGCCTCAGTTGGCTACCTTTAAGGGAGAGGAAGATGCGTAGGAACATGTCACCAAATTCTTGAGTCAATGCTTTGGCATTCAGGATAATGATGCTTTGCTTTTGTGGATATTTATGACTACCCTCTCTGGCCTACCATGGAGTGGTTTACCCAACTCTTAAAGCATAGCATCCATAATTTGGATCAACTTGTAGATGCATTCCTAGAATGCTTCACCTTCAATACCAAGAGGAAGGTGATGTTGGCTGATCTCGTTGGGTTGAAATAATATGATGATGAGTCAATAGCAAATTATGGCAATAGGTGGTGAGCATTGCTCACCAAGCTACCTTATCTACTCCCCATGTCGGATTTGACTCAAATGTTTTCCAAGAGCTACCTAAAGCCGATCTCCTTGTTGTTGTAGTTGCAACAATATCCGACTCTTGAAGATGCCCTAGCATAGGCTAGGACCATTGAAGACATCAAGATTCAAGAGGGAGAGATTGTGAAGCCTCACAAGGAGTGGAACAAGAATGCTAAGAATACCCCAATGTAGCCTAAGCTAACAGTAGTGAATCAGGTTGCCATTAGTGTCCCAGGGCCAGTGCAAGCAATGCCACCTCAAAAGCCTAATTATCAGGCCACACCTAGGAACTATGCCAAGGACAACCAGAATAGTCAAGGGCAAAATCAATAGCGTCACCCCAAGTGATAGTTCACACCCATTGTAGAGTCTATGGACTCATTGTTTGAGCACCTCTTAGCAGCTAATTCGATCAATCTTCCTGAGAGTCGACCTATCGACCCAAATGCACCAAAGCCCAAAGGATACCGAGAAGACCTATATTGCAAATTTCATAGGCAAAATGGGCATGACATGCAAATGTGCTATAAGTTCAAGAATTTGGTGCAAGACATGATCGATAGGAATGCCCTTCAGGTAGACAACCCTATCATACCAAACAACCAATATATGGAGGTGTTTAAAGACCCTTTGCCTACCCATGCAGAGTAGGCCAAGCTAGTGCCCTAGGTAAATGAGGTTCATCATGCACCCCCTCAGCAAGGGTATGTCGGCATGATCAACATTGTAATGAGGAATAGGTGGTACCCAAGTCCAGTCACACCACCTATGGCTCAAAGTGATGTTCCTTCGATGTCATAGCCTTTACCACCTCCTATGTTGAGCCTCCCACCTAGGCCTATGGTCACAATTAAGAGCAAGCTCACTCAGAGCTTAAGAATGACATCTACCCGACTCTCCATCTATGAGCTCATTCAACAATCACCACCTCATAGAGAAGATTTGATGGATATCCTTAAGGTGATAGAGCTTCAGCCCTAAGAGTCTAACTCCTTCAACAATTTTGTGGGGCATGTGCAGAAATGCATAGAATCGGTGATTACCTTTCGAGAAGATGAACTTAAACTAGTTCCAAATGATATGGTGGATCCTCCCTTGCACATCATCGCATGTGTAAATGGAACACCTTACAAGAGAGTGTTGATAGACACTGGGTCTTCTAGCAACATCATCACTACAATAGCTCTCAAGCATCTGAAGCTCCCAATATCCCATATTGTTGCATCTACCTACACCCTTCGAGCATTTAATGATGCCATATGCTCAATAGTTGGCACAATAGTCCTACCCATTCAGGTAGGACAAAAGACCATACCGACATTGTGCCACATCTTGGAGGGTGATATGGCATACAATATCTTGTTAGGTAGACCTTGGATCAGGGACATGAAGTGTGTCCCTTCCATTGCTCACCAGTGCCTCAAATACACTTATGAAGGGCAAGTTCATGTCATCCCTATAGACCTAGAACCTTTCAAGTATTACAACATGGTGCAGTAGCTCCTTGAGTCTACCTTACCATCCACCCATCTAGATTTTCAACCGAATGAATCCAGCCAAGGTTTGACTCCATCACCATCACTTTCAAGTGATCCATCATCATCTCATGCCATACCATCCTCATCTTCAGCACCTCCTAAGTGCCTTCATCATCGATGAATCCTCCACCTAGGAACATGAGGAAGAGGCCTATTGATGAGAGCCCTCCAATCATATCCACCATCTCCACTAGTGAGACCCCTAGCCCAAGTAGATGAGGAGCTACCTCATGAGGCAAATGTTGAATCAATTCAAGTCTCACTCTCATCCCTTCTTTATCCATAGCCATAGGTCATAGTGCACCTAGCTTCTACCAGATTAGGAGAGTACATGGTTAGGAATGTCACAACTACTCCTACTATCGAGTCAGTGCAAGACATGGGTCGACCTCATCTTCCCATAGGTACTATCATACCTCTTGGTCTTCCCCTAATCAAATGAATTTCATCTATGGGGGTCTCGACTATGGCATTGAGCCTTACCAATAGTAGGAGGAGGATGAAGAGCCCTTTTTTGAGGACATCAACTACATGTCCAACCCTGACTTTGCCATGAAGTATCTTCATCTCTGTAATTGGTATGGTTATGGGTTGGGCTTGTATGAGCAAGGCACCCGAGTTCCTTATCATCCATAGTATCAAATGCCTTATGACAAGTCTAGTTTGGGACACAACAAGCCTGTGCCCCTAGATGTCCTCATAGATAGCTTAGAGTGCATGACTCTAGACTTTAGGGATGAACTTGTATGAGATCCTTATGCCAACCCCAATCACATCTACTCACTAGGGGACTACTTCCCTATGCCCTTGGGAGATGATGACCCACCTCATGATGTCATCCAATATTATGAGAGAGGTGAAGGTTCATGCACTCTTCCCCATGATAGTGAGGAAGAGGATCTAGGGTCCCCTTATGAGTGGACATCTGATGATGAGTCAGACTATGGAGTCACATCGATTGACTCTGATAGCTCTGATGGAGAATACATATGAATCATCCCTCTGGATGATGATGATGAGTTCTATTTGTGCATGTTCCCATTACATGATCCCATCTGGTGACAACTTCTACCTTTAGAGGAGCAAGCTCACCCGTAGCCACATCGACCACCTTCGATCATTCAGCCTCTACCACAACCACCTCCAGAAGTCTTGCGACATCCTGATGTCCATGGACACCACCAACCACCTAGGGGAAATCATCCATCCATAAATATGATTTCCATAGACTTGTTTGAGCCCTTGCGAGATCTGAATAACCCATTGAAGCCATTGCACCTCGACTTGGGGGTAATTGACTTTGATCGAGGAGATTCCCCCCATCACCTTCTGAGTACTGGCCTTGCGATGAGATGTTACAACCATTTCATTTCTCTCCAAGGCCTACTCATGATGTCTTCCATGCTGAGGAGGAACCTGAGGTTCCAATTGCTGATCTAAATCCAACTGATGACATCCACCTGATCCCTACTCCTCACCAGTTGGAGGAGGGATCACATATGTCAATCGAGCCTATGATTGACAAAGATATCAACTCAGATCCTGAGAATCCATAGTATATCAAGTTAGGGGAAAGCCTATCCCTCAAAGAGCAAGCTGATTACATAGCCCTTCTCATAGAGAAGAAGGAAGCTTTTGCATGGTCCTACAAAGACATGTCGAGACTGGATCCAAATCTAGTCACCCATAATCTGACGCTTGACCCCAAGGCCAAGCCGGTTAAGCAAAAGCTAAGAAAGATGCATCCCATAGTAGCCCTAATGGTCAAATATGAGCTACAAAAGTTGTTGGATGCTAGGTTTGTCATTTTTGTAGACTATCCACCATGGTTGTCCAACATGGTTCCCATCAAGAAGCCTGATGGGAGGATTCACATTTGCACCAATTTTTGAGACCTAAACAAAGTGAGTCCTAAGGATGATTTTCCTTTGTCGAGCATCGATGCCCTGGTAGATGCCACAATGGGCCATGAAATGTTATCCCTCATGGATGGTTTCTCTAGGTACAATCAGATTCGTATCAATCTAGAGGACCAACTCAAAATGACATTCACAATACCTTGGGGAACATTTTGCTATAAGGTCATGCCTTTTGGCCTTAAAAATAGCGCTACCTACCAGCATGCCATGACATACATCTTCCATGACTACATGCATAATATTTTGGAAGATTACATGGATGACTTACTAGCTAAATATTTATTATACCATGAGCATCTCGATGTCTTGCACAAAGTCCTCGATCACCTTATTGAGCATAACGTGAGATTGAACCCCAAGAAGTGCATCTTTGGCATCACATCTAGAAAACTCTTGGGATTTATAGTTTCTAAATGAGGCATCAAAGTGGACCCCAACAAGGTCAAGGTAATCCTCGAGATGCCTCCCCCAACTACCATTAAGCAGCTCCAAAGCCTGTAGGGTAAGATCACATCCATCAAATGCTTCATAGCACAATTGTTGGACAAGTGTCGACCCATGAACAAATTATTGCACAAGGGGGTCGCATTCCATTGGGATGATGAGTGTCAGGCTGCCTTTGATGCAATCAAACAATACCTAGCTTCACCACTAGTGTTGGCTCCACCTAGACTAGGAGTGTCATTCTACTTATACATCTCAGCCATTGAGATTGCATTGGGTGCCATGTTAGCCTAGAATAATGAATTGCATAAGGAATAGGCTACTTACTATCTTAGTCACACCTTGGTCAGCTATGAGATCAAGTATGCATACATTGAGAAGTTATGCCTAGTGGTGGTCTTTGCCACCAAGAAGCTATGACATTACATGCTTAGCCATACCACGTATGTTGTATCAAAAGAGAATCCATTGTGATACATGATGAGTCATACTTATCACAATAGTCGCATGATGAAATGGATCATGTTGTTGATGGAGTTTGACCTAGAATTTATCAGACAAAAATCAATCAAGGGTCATGTCATCATCGATCAACTCGTAGAGGCTCCTCTCTAGGATGATCAACCTCTTAGCATGGAGCTTCCCGATGATGGAGTCTTCCAAATATCAGAATCACTTGATTCTGATGAGCCTGAGTCATAGGCTGATATGACTCTATTCTTTGATGGCTCCAAGTGCGAGCAAGGGGTGGCGTAGGGATCATGTTTTTCACACCTCATGGGGCTCCCATACCCCTATCATTTAAACTTGATTTCCTATGCACCAACAACAATGTCCGAGTATGAAGCCTTGCTCATAGGTCTTCAAATGGCTATCACCATGAGAATAACCAAGCTCAACATTTTTGGTGACTCCTTGCTCATTGTCAACTAGGTCAAAGGGATTTTTTAGTGCAAGTGTCTAGTTCTACAAGCCTATAAAGCCCTTGTGGATAAACTCCTAGAAAATTTTGAATGGTATGACATCAAGGCACTCCCTCGATCATCTAATAATTTTGTGGATACAATGGCCTCCCTAGGGTCCTTGATCCCATAGAACCCTATTGATGAGATGACAACCATTCAGGTCAAAATGCTATCACAATCTATGGTTGAGCATGAGAGCACTCAAGCCATGCCAGAGGTCCACTTGATTCAAATTGAACCTCATCAAGAGAGATTCTCGCACATTCACGAGCGCTTGAATCATGCCGCTTGGGGGACTTTGTTCCCTCAAACCCCTTTTGATAGTAGTACAATGCTATTCTTACAAGTTCTTTCCCAATCAACATTCTCTCAGGATGAACTTCAAGAGGGATAGGCAATTCATGCAATCGAGGCTTCCTCACAATAGGACTGGTCCACACAAATTAGGGAGTATCTAAAGCTTGGTAATCTCCCTCTTGGATTGTCACATGCTACCAAAAGGACATTTAAATGGAAGGTAACAAAATATGTCTTGCTCAGAGATATTTTGTATCATCGAGGCTATGAAGGTATCCTCCTTCATTGCTTAGAGCATCAAGAGTCAGTTTGGGCAATGGCCCAAGCACACGATGGTACTTGTGGTGGCCATTTTAGTGGCATGGCCATCATAAAGTGCATTCTTCGCATGGGCTATTATTGGCCAATTTTAGAGCGAGATTGTTGTGCATATGTTAAGAAGTGCATGAAGTGTCAACACCATGCTAACTTGACACACGTACCTTCTCAGGCCTTACAACTGATCCAATCGGCTTGGTCATTCTCGCAATGGGGGTTAGATTTAATCGAGAAAATCTCACCTACCTCCTTGGGCCATCACACATTTATCATTATGGCTATCGAGTATTTTACAAAGTGGGTGGAAGCAATTCCCCTTACCACTATGATAGGACCCTACATAGTGGAGTTCATATTGCATAATATCATTTGTCATTTTGGTATTCCATCCAAGATCATTTTTGATAATGGGACATCATTTAAGAATAAATATGTGTATGCTTTGATAGCAAAGTATAATATCCAGCATAAATTTTTGATGCCCTATTATCCACAAGCAAATGGGCAAGTAGAGGCATCAAAAAAATATTGATTGCCATTCTAAAGAAAATAGTTAAAGAGAATCACACCGATTGGCACATGCAAATACCCCTTGCTCTATGGGCCTATCACACTAGCATTTGGATGCCCACTAGGGCAACTCTATTTTTACTAGTGTATGGTATCGAGGTAGTCATGCCTCTAGAGCTAGAAATCCCATCATTGTACATATCCATGTAGGAGTTCATCGATGATGACACCATGGTAGGCTCACCTAGATCAGCTTACGTTGCTTGATGAACATCGTGTTAATGCTCTTGAGCACCTACGCATTTATCAAGAGTGACTTAAGAGAGCCTACAATATGAAAGTCCATCCTAGAGACTTTTAGGTTGGTGACCTCATTCTAAAAGAGAACCAACAAAATTCTAATTTGTCACCCCATCTACGGGATAAGTTTATGGTAAACTGGTTAGGTCCCTTTGTCATCACTAGTCATATTGGACCTAAAACTTATCGCCTAGCCTCCCTTGAAGGAATCAAGGATCTTGAACCCTTGAACATCCTTCATTTGTGGCCTTTCCATGCCTAGAGTGTTGTGGCCCACCCAAAATGCTCCTAGGTGGTCTATGACCATCTAGGTCACCCAAAATGCTCCAAGGGTGTCTACAACCTGCTTGGTCAACCCAAAATGCTCCTAGGTGGTCTATGACCATCTAGGTCACCCAAAATGCTCCAAGGGTGTCTACAACCTGCTTGGTCAACCCAAAATGCTCCTAGGTGGTCTATGACCATCTAGGTCACCCTAAAATGCTCCAAGGGTGTCTACAACCCACTTGGTCAACCTAAAATGCTCCTAGGTGGTCTATGACCATCTAGGTCACCCCAAAATGCTCCAAGGGTGTCTACAACCTGCTTGGTCAATCCAAAATGCTCCTAGGTGGTCTATGACCATCTAGGTCACCCCAAAATGCTCCAAGGGTGTCTACAACCTACTTGGTCAACCCAAAATGCTCCTAGGTGGTCTATGACCATCTAGGTCACCCTAAAATGCTCCAAGGGTGTCTACAACCTACTTGGTCAACCCAAAATGCTCCTAGGTAGTCTATGACCATCTAGGTCACTCCAAAATGCTCCAAGGGTGTCTACAACCTGCTTGGTCAACCTAAAATGCTCCTAGGTGGTCTATGACCATCTAGGTCACCCCAAAATGCTCCAAGGGTGTCTACAACCTACTTGGTCAACCCAAAATGCTCCTAGGTGGTCTATGACCATCTAGGTCACCCAAAATGCTCCAAGGGTGTCTACAACCCAATTTATCAATTAAAATTAGGTGGCTATAAAAATATTAAAAGCTCCAAAGGCATCCATAAGCCCTTTGGTCACCCAAAATGCCCCAATGGCCCCTAATAAGCCCATTGGTCACATGTACATACATATATATCAATAAAAATTCAAAAACATCATCAAAATATCAAAAATACAAAAATATTGCATTTCATCACATTGCATACCATTGCATTATATCATCAATTGCATTAGGCATACTCATCATTGCACTTTGCATTTTAGAGTTGCTCATACATGTCTAGCACTATGACTGTACACTAGTCATCATTCAAAATCTATGTTGTTCAAGTCATCATTCACATCATTTCATATTTCACATATCATTTCCACCTACATTTCCCACTTTTCATATTTGTGTCCATTCCCTTCACCTAGCCATTTTTTCTAGAATGTCATTAGGGTTTTCGGTCACTCAACCATCTCTAGTTTTCTTTTCAGATTTTGTAGAAAGCTATCATGATTTTTAGGAGGTAGAGTCTTGCTTAGATTGTACCTTGTATACATCAAAATCCCAACACATTTTCACATTAATAAATCCAAGTTTTGCACAAGGAAAGATGAAACCTACGAAGTGGTCTAGGTTACCTTAAGTGAAAAGTTTATCCTGCTCATCCCCCTGTGTGGATGGTTCAAGAATGCTAAGAATTGGCAAAAGGACAAGCTCCTCCTTACCCAATTCCCCAAAATAAATAGTGGTTTTCACCACTATCAAAAAAAATCCAAAAAAAAATCAAAAGAAAATAAATAGTGGTTATCACCACTCCCCAAATCCCTTGCTCAAAGAAAACAAAATACAAAATAAATAGTGATTTTCATCACTACATATGAGCAAATATCCCTAAATTCAAATAAAAGAAAATAAGGGAGTATTGAACTTGAATCCTTGGAATTCTCAGCATTCGACAAACCATTAGGTGATCCTCATTACAGGTTTGGTGGCATCAAGCCTACTTGGAAATGGTGGTATCCTTACGCATGATGATATGTCTATCACATTAGCTTTTTGTGTGTAGACCAATGTTTGCATGTGGATGAGCTAGCTTTTGGTAGCCTATACTACCTAGTGGTCTAATCCAACTAAGTACAAAACCTAGGATCATGCTACTCATAGGGTGATCTTCAGTATAGATGGGTTGCATTAATCCCATTTGACACTAGGGTAATCTTATGCTTATCACAAAATGAACTCACTTGCACACATAGGGATATTGAGTATCTTGGTCATCCTAGCAGATTCATACCTTGTCAAAAAGTCTTGCATGGTTAGTATATAATTTTTGACCAGTTGACTAGAGTGTTTGAGTCTCATGAAAACCTCATAGACATCCTATAACATCCTATCATTCATTCCATTTTATCACATTTATGTCAGTTTACATTATTCACAAATCCATTACATAGTCTCATGACAACATTACACATGAATTGATGAATTCTATATAGTCTATGGTGCTAACATAGTATGTCATATAATATACATTTCATCATCTAGATCAATACATCATCCATCTCAATATGCATCCATGCAAATACATATCATCAAATCAAATCAAATTACAACATATGCATACATGATAGACATCCATCATCATATCATAAAGCAAATAAACACATTGCATACATATCATAAAGTAATAAACACATGATGATAAACCACATAAAATCTCATATATATATATATATGTGTATGGGGTAAAAAGATACATCATATTCCCGTAGGCTACAATAAAGTGAGTCCTCAGACTTCACACTGCTAAACATCCAAAAATCTAAAAAGAGTCATAAGAGCCTCAATGACCATGGTCATGTAGGATCGGTACTATGACTCACACTCCCACCCATAGTCAGAGTTTATTATGAACTCCCATACCTGCTACCACCTACCCTATCAGCCCTCCATCTAGATCTAGGTGCCTCCATCCTAGCTGAATACTACCCTATCTCACTTTCTGACTCTGGTGTGATCCACTCATAGCTGAATCATCTGGTAGGTGCCCTCCAAGGTGCACTACCTCATTCTCTAGCTCATCTATGTAGGTCTACCCCTATTGGTACCACACCTGGTAGGTCTCCACTATAGAATGGAGTCATGTCACCTCTACCTATAGCCTAGCCACATCCTCACTATTGGATCCCTCCTACCTAGGGATTTGAGATTACAACTATGCCTATAAAGTTGCTATCTCTACCTGAGCATCCTATACCTATGTTTGAAGGAGATATCTCTCCTACCTAACCCTGATCAGCTCATCCCATAGCTCAATCTCTATGTCACCCTATGCCACCTACTATGCCTGCACCCCTTGATCCCTAGTATCATCATCCCCAAAGTCACCCCGATCTCCTAAGTCTAGGAGGTCTACCTACTCATCTACCATGTGCCCATGCCCATGCCACTCACCTACCTCGACCTGGTCCTCATCAGGAGCCTCTTGATGAGCCTCCCCTACTCCCCTACTACACTCCCCTAGTGGCCCCTCTCCTCACCACTGGTGCATCATCCACCAAGAGTCATACTCCTCTATAGTCCTAACATCATCCAAATCTAGAATGTCTACTATAGGATCCGCATCCCTACTAACCACCTCCACCATCGACCACCTCAGTGTCCTCTCATCCTCATGGTATCGGTAAACCACTAGCTCACTAGGCAACCCTTTCATAGCTTAAACTATCGCATAACTTAAGCATATGGAAAGAACTCCTACTCTATCCCATGTCGGCCAACTAGCCATCTCCCTCACCTCACTCGATGAAGTTGCACCTCAACATCAGCCCATGCTGGGCAATCCTTGTAGGGTCTCTAGAATACATCCACTACTCTAAGTCCTACAAAATATTAGGTATAATGACCCATATCACCTACCTAGTGTCAACTCTATCCTACCTCCTGGGCCCACTACCATAGGATCCCATAGCCAATCTCTCGGTCCTCCAGCTCTACCTATGTCATCCATGGTAGTCCCTATGGCCTATCCATCACTATATGCTACCATCCCCAAACCTATAGTAGAAATTTACACCCCAAGCCCTTCCACCCTTGAGAGTGGATCTCGTACAACTCATCATATAGCTATGCTAGTAGTGTCATCCCCCATGCCATCACTAGTGGCCGCTCCATAGTGCACCCTACCAGAGTAAACACTAACTCTAGAAGGTTCCAAGGAAACCTGGCACTCGATGAGTCTGGTAGAAGCATATTAGAGATCAATGTCATTAGTAGAATGTGCCTCACACCTAATACCCTAGCCTCATACCAATGCATCACAAGTATACCTCTCTACAAGCCCTACCAAAGTACCTCTCCATAACTACATCTCTTCGGTCCTGGTGAGTAGACTCAATCGACCATCCCTCTATCAGAATGTATAATATCTAGTAGATATCCTCCAATATCACCATCATCTCCCCTATCGGTAGGTGGAAGGTGTTGGTGCGTGGGTCCCATAGGTCAATAAGCGTCGTCAAGTAAGCGTGGTCGCCCAACACAGGCTCTAACTGCATCACCTACTTGAGGCCAATGGCATCAAGCCACTCCTAGTATACATCATTCAATAAGTCTCTCATGGTATCAAAGAGGTTTAGAACTTGACATCGACTCTTCACCACCTGGCAGAGACAAGTCGATCAATAACAAGCTCCAAATAGGCTTCAAAATGCCTCAAAAACACTCAAAAAAGACAAAAAGAGGCCCTTTTTAGGCCAGTTTGTGGCCGTCCCACCCCAGGATGGCCCCAAAATTTGTGACCATCCCACCCTAGGATGGCCCCTAAATAGCTCAGGTTGGCCGTCCCACCCAGGGATGGCCCCCAAATTGGGCAAAATTGGGCCTTCCAGGCCCTCAAAAATAGGCAAATAATAGCAAATTAAAGCCCTAAAAAGCAAGAAAATCACATAAAAACACAAAAACAAGCATAAAAAATTATAGGGCATCCCTAATAAGGTTTAATTACCAAGAATTTAGTGTGCTCTATCAAAAAGCAAAAATAAGCAATAATTTCAATTTCAATTTCAAGCATAGTGCAGTAAGAAATCCAATTCTTACCCATCTCGCACCGGCTCCACCATTGGATGAGTCTGCACGCTGGCTCATGGTGACTGTAGGATGATTTTGGTAGCACTCCACTACTTAGAATATTTCTCCTCCTCCTCACCTCTCAAGCTACAAAGTTGCAAATGCACAAATGAGCCCAAATGACCCATTTTTGGCTTAAATAACCCTCCTAGGGCCCTGACCATCCTGGGGTGAGATGAAGCTAATTGGCTGGCTGTCCCACCCTAGGATGGTCATAAAATATGCCACCATCCCACCCTAGGATGGCCACAGAAAAATTGCACAAAAACAACTTAAAATGCACCAAAAAGGGTCCAAAACCCACCAAAAATAGCTCAAATTTGGTCAAATTTCACATAGGATCAAAAGGAATCTAAATTGCTCATGGAGAAGTGGAAAAGTATTTACTTCACACCCTAATAAGGCCATTGTGGTTGGACCACCCCATGGGAATGAATTTTTCAGCTCCTTTCTTCCATACAACATCAACAAAATCACCAAAATCCTCTCAAAAATGCTCCATTTTTCAATGAGTAAAATCGGAGGAAACCCTAACAAAGTCATATGTGTCAAGTGACTCATCACTTTTATCATTGGTCAATATATCATAGATGTAATATAGTGGTGGAGTATTCCCAGTGGGGAGGTATCTTTTGATGGTTAGAATAATCCCTAGGATGAGCTTGATCTTAAGTACCAAATCGAACAATCTTCCAAGTACCCGAACTACCCTCGTACGGACTGTCAATCTCTTGTACGACCTTCCACACATACACTGTATGATCTGAGATCATACAATGGCCAAGATGGTATGATATTGCACTCAAAAAAACTGATGGATGCTATTTTGGAGGCTGTCATACACAGTTTTGTAATCGTTCAAGCCGATTACCAAAACTGCCAAATCGGGTAAGTTTCTATCAATCGCCTGTTTTACCAAATCGGGTAAGGATTCTATGTACGATTTGTACGATGTACGATCTGTATGATCCAAAGGTACAAAAATATAGTATTTGCAATGCTCTTCTACTCCAATCTCTCTCCGGAAGGTTTTGTAAGGTTTTAACAGTCCAAACAAGATGATTCCACACACAAGCAAAGCATCCAATCTGGGATTATAAGTGATTCTATTCAAGCAATTATGCCCAAAAATCGTACAGTCTGCTTCAATACATCCTTGAAAATGTCCTCATGCTCCTAGATCATTCTCCATGATTCCCACCAGTAGAAATCTGCTCACAACCTGCAATGAAGCCTAAAACTAACATATGACAGTAAGGAAGAAACTCAATCACACAATAATCATCCACAATGCATCAACCATACACACAGGATCATACACTGTCATCCACAATGTCTGTTCTTTATTATTAATGGTGATCAACTCAGTACAATGTGGAAACTCTATCCATACTATAGCAATAACTCAGAAATATGGCTAACTCTCTATCCTAGCAACTATGAACTAGTAAACTAGTAGCCAGACTCATAAATTCAAAAATGGGGCCTTATATAACGTTGCCCAGGCCGTTCCAAAGTGGTTCCTGAGACAATCCATTATTCACAACTGCCCAATTACAACTGAATACATTATTTTGGCCTTTTCCTAAGTTTACACCTTAGGTTAGCAAATCCATGCGACATTTCATCCCAAAATTGCATTTCCTTTACATTTCAATGAATTTCGGCATGCCTTGTACGATTTGCCACTGCTTTGTACGGTTTTCCACTTCAGTTGTATGGTCTTATGTATGATTTGCTCCCTACTATATGGTTTCACAAAATTGGAGCAAATCATCTCCAAAATAGTCAAAACTTTAGCAAATCACTTCTTTCTCTGGGAGGTGGATTTGCTGCCTACATCTGCCCTCCCCTTTATTTGAGTCGGCATCCTCGATGACTCATTCCACTTCTTCTATAATGTTTCTAGTCGAGCTACCTCAGCCTCCAAGTCCTTGACTTGGGTCTTGTACATTTCTCTCTCATTTTTTAGCTTGGCTACGTAGCTCCCCATCTCGACGGCTTTGGCTCCGTGAAGGTTAGCCTTTTCCTCGGCGGCTTTCACGAAGTCCATCATCTATTTCTCTCAGTCGGAGGCACTCTTTGACAACTTATCTTTCCAATGAGCCTCTGCTCTAGTAGCCACTTGAAGCTCTTCATTCTTCTCATCAATCATCTTCAAGTGATGCTCGATGTCAGCTTCGAGAGCTCGTATCTGGTCTTCCTTGGTCCTTATTTGAGCCTGCTTGTCCAAGACCATCTCATTGAGCTTCTTGCCATCCATCATCAATTCCTCTATCTGCTTGGCCTGCATAGCTATTTGCTTATCTTTCTCGGCCAACTGAGCTGACATCTGCTCATCCTTTGCTTTGAGTTGTGCCTCCAACTCCTTGATCCTGTCTTCTGCCATCTGAGTGATCTGTCACTTCTCTTCCTCAAGCATTGTAATCTTGGCTTCAGACTCTATTCTAAAACTTGATAGATCCTCCTCCAACTTCCTTATCTTTTCTTCTACCATTGCCCTACTTTTCTGTAGTTCTTCCTCCATTACGGCCAATTCCTTTTGAGTGGTTGCAGTCTCCTCTACTTGCACCTCCTTGAGTCGATGGATTTTTGTCAACCCAATGCTCAGCCACTCTATCCAATGAGTTAGGAAGTTCAACTTCCATAGGGTAATGGACACACCTGTGGCAACCCGTCTATACTCCACATCTGTCATATTGGTTGGGCAGGTTGGATGACTCACTCTATCCAGGTAAATCCTTGGGTCCCTCCTGTAGTTTGTGACCGTCCCTTCTGGCAAGTCTTCTCTTCCCAACATCATTGTTACCTCTTCCCTGGGTAACCTCCATGGATGTTGTGCATGGATCTCTTCTGTCTTCTTTATCCACTCCACACTAATCACCCATTCTGTTATACGCTCCAACTCGAGAGACACTTGTTGTTCCCACAACACCAATTCTCCTACATGGCCAATACAAAATGTCGTTCTTGCACTATTCATCACATGGCCTAATTGACTGAAGAAGTGCTCCACCTTATCCTCTACACCTCGTGCCTCCTCTTTCGTCGTAATTATTTTGAACCGTGGTATCTCCAAGAGATAACTGGATTGCATTCCCCGTCGTTCTTCCTCTGAAGAAGTCCTCAGTTTGTCTTCTTCTCTAAGGTGGCTAGAGCTTCCTCCAAGCTCTCTAAGTGCTCTCTCGATATCAATATTTTCTTGAGGTGGAGACTATTTCTCTTGTTCCTCCTCCCCCTCATTATCTACAATGTTTATGATCTCTTCCTGAGATCATTGCTCGTCCTATCCCTGAGCCTTCTCTGCTCTAGATGAGCCTCCCTGTGGCTCCTTCGTATTGTCTCGGCCTTCCTCCTTGCCCTCCACTTGTTGCTCTTCTACCACTCTTTCCTCCTATAGCTTCTGTGCATCCTCCATTGTGACCTTCGGGGCAACAAGTGCTTCGCTTTCTTGTGGCACTTCCTTCTCTGAGACTTCATGTCTGCTAGAGCCTCCTGATACAAATCTGTATCATGTCTTCTTCTTTAGCTCTGCTACTGCTTCCTCTTGGGTAGTGGCCACTCCATCGTGCCCTACCTCAAATCCTCTAAAGAAGTCAGAGGCATCCATATTCTCATATTGAGAGAAAATTTTTGATGAGCGTACTATTTTCTCTACCTCTGCCCAATACACTTCATCCAGCTCCGTCACTTCTGAATCTGACTCTTCCATTCTCCATACTTTGGGAGCTAGTTTTCCTACCATCCTCTCTCTCTACCTTCTCATCCTAATCTAAATTGGACTACTCTCCCTTTCTTTCTTGAGAGGCTGCTCCTGCTGCCTTCTAGCAGGTACCAATTGTTCCAATTTTGGCTCCAACCATCTTGGGCATTTCCTCCGATGATGTACATCGACATCCTTCTCTAGAGAAGTATCTTCTTGAGCTTCACTCTTGTGTCGCTCACTCCGTGTCCATGGTTTCTCTAGAGTCACCTTGGCTATGGGTATAGTATTTACCCATTTTAGTATAGTTGGTTGATCTAGCCTAATCTCCCTAGGCTGCGTCAACCTTGGGAACTGCATTCCCACTTTCGTAACTACATTTAGAAGCAATCCTATAGCCTGAAAGGCCATCCCAAAGTTCTTTGGTCACTTCATCAATGCTTCATGCATTCTTCTCTCTAGATAGGTACCCCAATCATATGGGATCCCCTGGGTAATACCTTCTGCGTACTGTGCCATCCACATTGGCATCTCTATCTTGTCAGGCTCCTTTGGCTTTCATCGATTCCAAAGGTCTGCTACAACTGGCATCTCTTCATTATGTAGCTTACACCACCATGTGGCCTTAAACATGATAAATATGAATAACATCATCAATATGATGGGTAACATCCATCGCCACCTATAATGGGGGTCAAGGGGGTGGGAACCCCCTTGTAGGGTCAAGGGACAACATCCCTTGTAGGGTCGAGGGATAACATCCCTCGCGTGTTCCCTATCACGAGACAGGGTGGGGTCGAGGGGTAGTACCCTTGCGGGGTTTGGGGTGGAGCCCCAAAACCTCAATGGAAAAATTGCTAAGACCTTCAATGTCAAAGTCAAAATTTTCCCTTCATGAGCACTTTGGGGTTCTTTACTCAACCTCCTTAAACAACTCCACATTGACTCTCTTTTACCCTGTCTTAACCACTGATGGAACACTTTGTATGGTTCTACTCTATATGATTTCATCTTGTATGATTTCCTATTGCATAATTTCTTCTTGTACGATCTCACATTGTGCAATTTGACTTGAAATCATACAATCTCTGCCCACTGTACGATTTCACCCAACCAACGTATAGTGCCCTCTTGCAAAATCATACAATCCCATTCTTCCTTAGGGAATTTTGAGTGTATGATGGGTTGTTCTATTTGGGAAACATCTTCCATAACAACGTCTTCCATAAAAACATCCTCCATGTCAACATCTTCCATGTCAACATCTTCCATGTCAACATCTTCCATGTCATACCATATTCTACATCTTTTATTACTGTGAGGAGTGTCACAAACTACATCACTAGTGACAACCTTCCTCTTTACACCATTTTCCCTCCAAATGGTTATGCAAGTTCCTACATGCCATGTGGGGTCTTCCTTACCCTCACCTAAAAATGGTGGACATCTTTGCTTGGTTGCTCTATTAGCCATCTTGGGAGAGTCATCACTCTCACTCGAGGTCTCCCATGGAATCTCGATCGAATTCCTCCTCGAAGGTGTCTTACTTTTATTGTCATCAGAAGAATCAATTTGAGGTATCTTATTCTGTCCCATCACTCGATGACCAAATTCTCATGCATCCTCACTCTGCGACCTTCTTCGTTGATGTGATGGAGATTGTCTTGGTCTATCTTCCTGAGTCCCCGCATCCTGTTGCCTTGGTGACTGACTCCCATCCTCTGCACCCTCTCGCAACCCTATTGCCACTTCCTCAGGCCTTACCATCCACTCTCCATCATCATGCACTTTCTCTTTGTCACCCGTCTCCTCTACGATCGGTGGGTTTTCCTCCTCGTCTTCTGTCTCAATCAACAACGTCTCAAAGTCTCCTTCTTCGGATGTCCAAACTTGCTCTATCTCTGGTTCATGCGTACTCTGATATGAGTTACTCATGTTTCCTCTTTGAGAAATCCTTATGCTCCTTCTTACTGGAATGTTCTCTCATGGTTCTCTTCTCCCATGGCTTCGTGTACTGGTGTCTATCATAAGAAATCACCTCCAATTGTTTCATCAAATTCGACCCATTTTAACAAAAATGCCAAATTCGATAAGGCAACGATGCCAAATGTAACATAGTGGTGGAGTATTCCCGATGGGGAGGTATCTTTCGATGGTCAGAATAATCCCTAGGATGAGCTTGATCTTAAGTACCAAATCGAACAATCTTCCAAGTACCCGAACTACCCTCGTATGGACTGTCAATCTCTTGTACGACCTTCCACACATACATTGTACGATCTAAGATCATACAGTGGCCAAGATGGTATGATATTGCACTCAAAAAAACTGATGGATGCTATTTTGGAGGCTGTCGTACACAGTTTTGTAATCGTTCAAGCCGATTACCAAAACTGCCAAATCGGGTAAGTTTCTATCAATCATCTGTTTTACCAAATCGGGTAAGGATTATGTGTACGATTTGTACGATGTACGATCTGTACGATCCAAAGGTACAAAAAGATAGTATTTGCAATTCTCTTCTACTCCAATCTCTCTCCGAAAGGTTTTGTAAGGTTTTAATAGTCCAAACAAGATGATTCCACACACAAGCAAAGCATCCAATCCGGGATTATAAGTGATTTCGTTCAAGCAATTACGCCCAAAAATCATACAGTCTACTTCAATACATCCTTGAAAATGTCCTCATGCTCCTAGATCATTCTCCATGATTCCCACCAGTAGCAATCTGCTCACAACCTGCAATGAAGCCTAAAACTAACATATGACAGTAAGGAAGAAACTCAATCACACAATAATCATCCACAATGCATCAACCATACACATAGGATCGTACACTATCATCCACAACGTCTATTCTTTATTATTAATGGTGATCAACTCAGTACAATGTGGAAACTCTATCCATACTATAGCAATAACTCAAAAATATGGCTAACTCTCTATCCTAGCAACTATGAACCAGTAAACTAGTAGCCAGACTCATAAATTCAAAAATGGGGCCTTATATAACGTTGCCCAGGCCATTCCAAAGTGGTTCCTGAGACAATCCATTATTCACAACTGCCCAATTACAACTGAATACATTATTTTGGCCTTTTCCTAAGTTTACACCTTAGGTTAGCAAATCCATGTGACATTTCATCCCAAAATTGCATTTCCTTTACATTTCAATGAATTTCGGTGTGCCCTGTATGATTTGCCACTACTCTGTATGGTTTGCCACTTTAGTTGTATGGTCTTATGTATGATTTTCTCCCTACTATATGGTTTCACAAAACTGGAGCAAATCATCTCCAAAATAGTCAAAACTTTAGCAAATCACTTCTTCTTTCTCTGGGAGGTGGATTTGCTGCCTACAATAGACTCATCACTTTCGGGGGTAGTCATACTTAGCACATTCATAATCACAGTCAACAATTACATGCTCAATTATACGAATTATGTTCGTTCAATGAATCTTTGACAAATACAATCACGCTCCTGCTTGGGGTAGTAAACAAGCACAAATTAAACAAATTATTGGCACTCTAAGAGCATGAAGGATTAGATACCTCATACCTTCATGACTGAACAATTCCCAATATCAAGCCAACATTACTCAAAAGGTTGTACTTGAAGCAATTTTCTTAGCTCGTCAGAAACAAGGATTCAAAAATGCATGCTCTTTTCATTATTAGGGCATCTAAAGTTGATTAGGTGATTGAATAACCCTAATAATTTAGCATTTTAGTCATCTATTTTTTCTAAATGTTGTGCTACACACAATGCATCTCAAAAAGGGGCATCTGTAGACACTAAAATCTGGTCAATCTGATTAGGCAATCACAAGTACTAGTTAATTGAAACTATATGGCCCCCTTGGGCAAAACTCAGAGGTTTAATAGTGGTACTAACCACTCTTGGGAGGCCCTACCCAAATTTTAGGAGATTTTTTGTCATATAGGCATGACCATCCCATCCCAAGACGATCATAGTTTGTGGCCATCCTACCTTAGGACGGTCACAAACTGGTCATCCTAGGGTGGGATGGCCATAAGCTTTGACTTCCAAAAAGTCAACTTTGGACAAATGGCACCCATAAATTACCATTTACCCTACCTATCTAGCCATGCAATGCCTAAGGGTATAGAATCCCATGACATGCTACATGTAGAAGGCCAAATAGGGAGATTCTCTTTCCCTCCAATGCATGCCACCCTGGTGGCCATTTGGTGCATTTTGCCCTGCATGCCCTTGCATGCATTTTTACCCAAAGGTCTCCTTTGGCTGTAAAGTGGATTATCTTTCCACACAATAAATAGATAGGAGTTTTAATACATAGCAACAGAGTGCTACCAATATTTCCCCTCACCATTTTGTGCCCATTTTCCCTCAAAATATCTACCTAGCGAAGGAGGTTTGCAAGTGAACTAGGAGGTGTGATTTGATTATAAAACCAAACCATATGAGTGATTTTTACCACCAAATTAAAAAAAAAACACTATTTAGGAGATCCCTAACTGATTCATAGAAGAATTGGTGATAAAATAAGTGTAAAACTGGTGGTCATCCCACCCCAGGATGGTACCCAGTTTGTGACAGTCCCCACCATCCCACCCCAGGATGGTGTCTTATATGTGGATGATTTATCTACTATTATTTTTTTTAATTCTATATTATCATTTTATGCTACTGTCCAAATTTTATGCATTTTGGAGCTATATTGAGCGAGATATCACATTTTAAGTCTTTTGCAAGGTCTTATGCAAGTGTACGAAGGTCATTTGGAGAAGCACCTAAAAATGTTATTTATTTTGCAAATATGACCATATGGGTTCTATTAAAATCATATTTTATGCATACTGTACAAGTTTCATTTTATTTGGATATGTTTTGGTTCATAAATTTCTTTCTTTGGGTTTTGTAGGTTGGAAACAGACACTATGAATGTGACATGCCATCGCACACAAGTTCAGTTCTATTTTTAGTGATATATTCCCAAAACCATATATTTTACATCCCTCTAAAATTTCAAGTCATTTGTAGTTTATTTGGTATAATATCCATGCATATTCTCATTACTAGTCTTTTGGTGCTTGTGGGGATTGCATGTTTTCATCATACACACTTGCTACTTGAAATTTCTGATTTTCTTGTGTGTAGGTGAAGGTTTATATAGTGCATTAGGAAGAGGCATAAGACCTCAATATAAAATATATGAGCAGAGGCCACGTTAGCCCACCCACCTCGATTGTGGGTACAAGGAAAGACATTGGAAGTGCACCGAGTTACTTGAAGGATTTGATCCTTGGGCACCCAAAATTTGTAAAAATTGTATCATATTTGAGCCCTCAATGGGACTTCTATGTAACCTTGGATTTTATCCACCAAATTAATAATAAATATACTTGCTTTACTTCATTTCTTGCTATTTGGTATTTCTTCCATTTTACTTGCATGCTTCTGATTTGATGCTCATGAGACATAGGAGATATATGCATATTGTTCCTCTTCATTAGGTGCACCATTTTTCCCCTACTTGAATAAGTAGGTTCCAACCCCTTTTATTATCCTTCAAGGATTCTTTCATCATTCAAAGCAAATTATTATTGGTAGATTCTGCTAAGCCATTCCCTTGTGGATAATAATTCTTTAAACATATACTATATGTATTGGAAAATTCAGTGTATCTTGATCCTATAAAATATGAACCATTGTCACTTACCAAAGCTTCAAAAATACCAAACCTTATGATCAAGCTTTCAATAAACTCAATTACTATATCATGATCAACCTTCTTAGTTGGAACTGCCTCAACCCATCTCGTAAAATAGTTAATGGCAATCAAAATGTACTTGTGACCAACTAAAGAATTTGGATTGATCACCCTAATAAAGTATAGTATACACTATTGGAATGGGTTTTCTAACTATATTGGCCTATGTCGCAATGGTGCATTCCTGTTTTACCTCAAATATCTTTGATATTTATCACATGCTTTGGAAATTTTGAAAGTATCAAAAAATATTAGGCCAATAATATTATTTTTAATGCAATCACTTTGCTTGAAAAATTATCTTCTAATAGACCCTCATGGAATTCTTCTATAATATTTTATTTTTGATCTTACTTGATACATCTTAAAAGAACTCTATCTAGGTTTTTCCTATATAATCATTTAGGCAAAAAATATAGTTCAAGGCTTGGAGCCTATATCTCCTTCTTTGTGAGGCATTAAGATTTCTAGCTCATTTCCATGTTTGAAAGTGACATATGAGATTATCAAACCAATCCACTTCTAAAATAGTGCCATCCTTTTTCTCTGATTTTGATTTTTGTAGGCTACCTCTTCCTCTTTATTTGGTTTAGCAACTAATTCCTTATATAGGACTCTTCCTCTTACCATATTGGTAGGATGAATATCTACATTGTATTCTTGAATCTTAGTAATCCACCCCGTTCTTTTCTCACCCAAATCTCCTTGGAAAATTAAGCTTCTAATATCAGGGTGCACTACATATACCAAAGTCTTTCTCTGAACCAAATATTACCTAAATTTTCTCAAAGATTTAATAACTACAAAAACCTCCCTTAATAAAGTTATACTTCATTTGGTATTCATGGAGATTCTGACTCCAAAAGAATATGGGATATTCATTTTATGCATCATCCTTTTGAGTCGGTACTACAACATAACTCTCATAAGCTCCATAGGTATATAAGATAAAATATTTGTTAAAATTA
Source organism: Wollemia nobilis (assembly GCA_028583015.1). Classification (NCBI taxonomy): domain Eukaryota; kingdom Viridiplantae; phylum Streptophyta; class Pinopsida; order Araucariales; family Araucariaceae; genus Wollemia; species Wollemia nobilis. The sequence continues at coordinate 414,946 of JAQPPZ010002146.1, read as the reverse complement.
GGGTTGATCAACATAGGAGTAGTAGAAATGGCTTGCTTAATCAGCTCAAATGCTTGCTTTCTCTTATCATTCTATTTGAATTCCATATTTTTTGAAATAAGCTCTAAAATGGGCTTAACAATTTGAGTAAAATCAAAAATAAATTTTCTTACAAAGTTTATCTACCCAAATAAGATTGTAAATATTTCTTATTCATAGGAATAGGGATGACCAATATAGATTTCACTCTATCTAGATCAATTGACATTCCTTGTTTGGAGACTACATGCCCCAATAATTTGCCTTCATGAATTGCAAAGATTAACTTATTTGGATTGAGAGATAAGCAAAATTCCCTATACTTCTACAAGACTTGTTCAAAATACCTAAGATGTGCTTGTTTTTATGAGAAAAGACTATCATATCATACAAATATACCAAATTTTTTTTATTAATTAGTTCTCCAAAATCATAGTCCATAGCTCTTTGGAATGTAGCTCCTGCATTAGACAATCCAAATGGAATTGTTTGGTAAGAAAAAGTACCCCACTTTGAGTGAAAGTTGTCTTATATTGATCTTCATATTTTACCCAAATTTTATTATAGCCAGAGAAACCATCTAATAGAGAAAACATTTCAACCCTAGATACTATTTACAAAATATGATCTATCTGTGGCAAGGGATAATAATCTTTGAGAGATGCCTAGTTTAAATTCCTAAAATCCACACACAAGTGAATATCACCATTATTTTTTCTCATTGGAACTAGATTGAAAACCCATGTGGAGTGCTTGATAGGATAAATTATTTTTGCCTTAAACAATTTAAGCAACTCGTGTTTCATGATTGCTTCAATATTGGGATTTACTGGTCTCTGTTTTTGTCTAAATGGTCTTGCTTCAGGAACTAATTCAATAGTATGTTGGATTATTATTTTATCATAGACTTTCAAATCTTCACATGTCTAAGCTATTATTTCTTGATATTGAAAACACAAAGCCTTATATTCTTCCATTTCTTTTGGGGTGCATTGGATACCAACTTTAAGATTTATTCCATTTTCAATTTCTATTTCTTTATAAATTTTATCATCAACTTGTATTTGCTTTAGTATTTTCCCATATTCATTGTCAAAAGGACTTTCTAAGGTAATCAACCCCTTAGGTATATGATTATTTATTATTATTATAATTTCCTACTACTCAATATCTTTGGCTATCTCACCTGATGAACTCATACAACTAGCATATTTGACTAAGAAATCAACAATTTGATCATTATTTTCAAATACCTACCAAAATATCTATCTATTTGGAACTGAAGGTCTAAAAATAAATTTAAGTCTCTTGTTCTCAGTAGACCCATAATTTGAATATGGAGAAAATTTACAACCTTTGATAGCCAAAGCATCTACCAAGAGAGTTTTTTGTCTTGGAGCAACATGTAGGTTCAAATCATCAAAATATTCTATAAGATCCCAGACTCTATTCCTATAAGTCTTCAAATAATGATGCTTGTTATATTTCTCTGTAACCTAATTTACCATTAATTATGAATCACCATATATATCCAATATTTTAATACCCATCTTCTCTGCTTGCATCAATCCTAAGTATAAGATCTCATATTCAACATTATTGTTTGTGCAATACCAATTTGATCTATAGAAAAAACTTTTAACTTCCTCTAAAGTTGATTTTAGAACTACTCCTACCCTAAATCCATTCTTACATCTTGCTCCATCAAAATGCATGGTCCAAAATTTTGATTTTATTGAGGTCTGATTAGATATGGCTAGAGTCTTTTTCTCTATTTTAGAAGAGATGCTATAGGTACCCATTTCTATTTTAAGCAAACAATGATCTTCTTTAAAATGGCAATTCATATTCAACTTCCAGATCTTCAAGGATTTCCACTAGATCTGATTCCCCCATTACAGAGTGACTATACATATCTTCCTTAATTTTCTCAATGTGGTAAACTACTAGATTTTTAGGAGTGATTCTTATATTTTTTCTTTATGGGGAATCATCATGTAAGAATAATCCAAATACATATAACCTCCTAACTTGGTAGTGAATTATCTAGAGAGACACAAGCCAAAATAACACTCTAGGTCTACTACTACAATCTCTAGGACTACAGTGAAATTTGAGGCTCTATGTAATTTCATCAAGATATCTTTTACAACCCCTATGGTTTTGACTAGTGTTTCATTTAATTACAAAAATATTGGACATGAACGTGTATATTCCATCCCCATTTCATCACAAACTACTTTGGGCATGACTATAGTTGAGGCCCTTGAATCTATCATGCAATTATGGAATATCTATCCTTCCATTCTTAAAAAAAATATAAAATGGTGGGGTTTTATTTTTTAGAGTTTCTAGAGTCATCATTTCTTGGTCATGAGCCAGATTAAACACAATATTGATCTCTCTTTCCTAAGGATTATTGTTTAAGGATACCTTTAGTAAATCAATTTGGCCAAGAATGGAAATTTTGTCATAAAGACTTGCTCTAGAGGGAGTTCTCTTCAGTTCTTTCACAATATTAAACTCAGGATTTTATAGAGAAGTTTTATCACACTTCTCTGATTCACCAAACTTTCTCTTGTATTGTTGGGTAGATTTAATTCTCTATATTTTGGTGATAGAAGGAAATTGTAATATCTCCTTTACTTCATATTTAGAACCTAATTATTCTTTATTATTTTTCTTTTTCTCCCTAATTTTGAATGCTCTTGCCATTTTCTTGTTCCCTAGAAATTGGATCTCACTTTTTAGCTTCCTGTGGAACTAGGAATCTATCATTATTTTGTAGGGGTTTCTCCATTTTATTTTGAGATGTAACTTGGAATTAACCCATTTTTTGGAGATCCACCTACAATGGTTTCTTTCCAGATCTAGTTAGGACATAAAATTATTCTTCAAAGAGATATTGTTCAACCATAACTTGCTCAAGCTACCATAACATGTTGACCCTTATATTTTGGGTTTTGTTAGCATTTTCCATGGCTTGTTGCATATGATGTTGGTACATTACACATGTATCAAGGTCATGGGTATCATTATAGACTAGGAACCAAATATTTCCACTGGTCTCAAGGAGAAATTTCCTGATCTTCATGGTTGGCATTAACCTTTGGCCCTATGTTGCTACTAGTACCAAACCTCTAATCTCTATTAACATATGGGAATTGTTGGGATCCAAATTTACATCAAGTAAACTTGAAACTACAATTGTCTATCTTCCATATTTCTGACCAAGCTTGAACCCGCTAGTCACAGCTCAGAACTCAACATTTGATGGACCAAAGATTACTTCAAACCAACCTCCAAAGTAGGTTGGTTTCTTGTCAACTGACAGAGTGTTGACTCAATTAAGCTTAATAATGATTTTGAGAGATAGGGTTATAAAAGGCTTAGGGTTAAGAAATTATGAAATAAAAATGGCTGGATAGGGCTAACAACATAGGCATCCATAGGAAAAACCTTCAATAAATTATTTCTAGTGTCCCCCAATCAGTATTAACAACTGTATCGCTCCAAATTTTTTGCATCCTTACCTTCAGGCTAAAGGATCCGTGCCCAAAAGGAGGATGGGAAAAGTATGGGACAATACCTCGGACTGAGAGGCCCTTTGAAGGTCCCGCCTCTCGGGGGAGGGGTATTAAGGTGATTTTTCAATGGATGGTGGGGTTCACCAGGAAACGTTTAGTGGCAGTTTCCATGCCTAGGTTGGGAATGAGTTTAATGTGTTCAATTTTAGCTTTAAACATCCAAGTCCTAGGTTTGGCCAGATGAATCTAAGTTGTTCTATTATGAAAATGCAAATTAAATGAAGACAGAAAACAGATTTAAATAGAAAACATAGAGAATGATTAAGTGAAAATATCCATGCCTAGTTTCGGATGTCTAATGGAGGTTCAAATTTTTGAAGTAGTCAAGATCGTCTGGAATTTGACAAAATTGTCTTCGATCTGATAGGATCGTTTGAGATCTGATGAATTCTTCAGACGAATTCATCAAAGACCTACAATTAGAGAAATAGATACAAAATACAAAAAATGCAGCTATGCCAACAAAGGGCAATGATGTAGAATGACAGTAATAATATTAAAATGATAATAATAAACAAAAAAACGAGTGCATTACAATGATTTAATGATAATTTATGATTTTATTATGCATTAAGACTATATGGGTGAACTCCAAGATGCAAAATAATAATAAGTTTAACTAATGCAAAACAAAACAATATATAATGGAGAAAAAATGCAAACTCAGGGCACTGATTTCCCCCAATGTTGACTACAGTCAAAATCATCTCAGATTGGTACGAAATTGTCTTGAATTGGATAGGATCGTCTACGACGATCTGAGCTTTCTATGGCTGAAGAATAAAAAAGTTCCTGCAAGAAAATTTGAAAAGATACAAAGACAAACAATGGTCTAGGATATTCTAATGCATGTAAACTCGAAGTGCAAAAAAATTCAGCCAGGGGGATGCCAAGGGGGGTCCTAAGGTTTAAATAGGCTTAGGAGGGAGGTTAGGAGGTTGGAGATCATCATAATATGGAAGATATCCAATGATGGAGGTCTCTAATGACACAGACATGCTTCTGCCCAAATTAGAGATGTCGTTGAAACATAAGCTAATTATGAAAAATTAGTTTTGGGATAAAATCGATTGGACGTTCTGCTCCAGACGAAATCGTCTGATCTGAGGCGATATTGTCTGATCGGAGACGATATCATCCAAAGAACAAAAAAAACTCTAAAAATGGCACAAAAAATGAGGAAACGGGTAGCAGGCAGTTTGGGAGCAGTTTTGGGGTTAAAATTTGAATTTGAATTATTACTAAGGTAATTTTAATTATTTGCTAAGGTTTACTGCGCCAATTTTAGGGTGCTACATTTTGCCCCCTCTTTAGCAAATTTTTTGAGAAAAATGCGTTAAAGATGAGTTCTTCTCAATGTACGAGAAAGCAAAAATTATTCCCATTTTTAGGCGACGATTCTTGGTCAAATCGTACGACAACTTACTATGGTGCCCCCTCCATGTTTTTACCCAAATCGAATGTTTGAGGTAAAAATGCGAAAAGCAAAATTTTAAAATGTTGTTAATTGTTTTTGAATAAAATTAAGAAAAATATGGAAAAACCCTAATTCATTTTTACTGTTCATTTTCATTTTTTGGTTTCTGGAGCTCTGCAAACAAAATGGTCGAGACAGCGCACAGATTGATAGAGGTCCGGCGCAGGCTACGGGTAAGGGTCTAACTTAGTTTAGAATGCTTTAATTTTGATTTTATATGCTTTTTAGATTAATTTTAAATTATTTTTGAGCATCGCGGCCATTTTTGGGCCATCGACGTCGTCAGGATGAAATCATCTCAATTTCATCGAAATCGTCTCGATATCGCCGATTTCATCCAAGGGCGAAATCAACAAAATGGGGATGATTTTGTCAAATAAGGAATGATTTTGGCTTGCGAAATCAGAGACGAATTTGCTCAAATGTTGGACGATTTCATCCAATAGTGGACGATATCATCATTTATGAAATTGAACTTGTTTTACTTGCATTTTTAATCACTGTTTTATTAATGATTTTTATTGTTTTGTTGTTTATGTTGCAGAGAGGATTACTAAAGAGCAGAGAATGGAAATACAACGAGCTGAGGGATGACTTGGCCGCTCTATCTCAGGCAAAGCGAGATAAGTTGGCTCAAGTCAGCTTGCAGCATGTGGCAGATATGCCACAGGTTTCTATAGACATGGGGCTATTGACAGCCTTAGTAGAGAGGTGGTATCTGAGTTCTTCCTATTTTCGGTTATCGATAGGGGAGATGATTCCCACACTAGAGGATGTATGGAGGATTTTGAGGATCCCCATACAAGGATGGATAATAACTCCCATGGCCAATCAAGGCCACGTGATGATGCGACTGTACGAAGATCCGAGCTTCACCCTGGAGAAGGGCGAAGTGAACATCGAGTCGCTACGCCAGATGCCTAGGGCATCTAGACTGACATAGGTTTTGGCTGGGGTTGTAGGTGGTCTACTGCTATGCCATCAAAGTGGATGCAAAGTACCATGGCTACTGACAGATGTGGTCTACGACATGAGAGACCATGGGTACAAGTTTTCTTGGGAGAGCTTTGTACTATGCCGATTGTATAGGATCTTGCATGGGGTTGTATATAAGGGCGATCGATGTCTGGTTATGACATCACTACTACAAGTTTGGTGCTGGGAGCACATCACGATGTAGATGCTGGTAGGGCTCCCACTAATAGAGATTGATGGGGAGAGGCCTCGAGTTTTCTATTGGTGGCTTCGAAGAGGGTCACAGCGACGGATAGATCTACCATTGTCTCGGAGACTACTTGATGACCTTGTCTCCAACCAGATCACCTGGAGGCCTTGGAGAGATCATCCAGGGTAGGCCAAGGATGAACAAGAGCTAGCTCATGTTAGGAAAACCTGTTGGTTGAGGATGGAGAGGGGAGAGGTGGAGCTCCACCGCTACGACCGAGTTTTGAGGTAGTTTGGTCTACAACAGGGGATCCTATCTCTCAGAGACTACGTGTTTTCTTAGACCGTCCGAGATAACACTACAGTTAGCGAGGCTCCAGATATGCAGTGCTTCTAGAGTCAGGATGTAGATGATACCCCCATTCAGCTAGTGGATGGGGATGACACAGGGGTAGCCGATGGCTATGATGCCTGGTACACAGGCATCCACCCTCCTCGGATGACGAGGGCTCAAGGTTTGATTCATGTAGTTGTGCGTTGGATGGGGAGGCAGCGCCAGGAAGCCATGGAGGTGACATAGGGTCACAACGGGAGATAGTAGAGGAGGCCACAGGCTCAGTAGAGGCTGCAACAATGGGAGAGGAGGGAGGAGAGACCCCCTTCTCCATGGAGAGAGAGGCCACCATTGCCCGATAAGGGCAAGGGTGTGGACACAGGAGAGAGTAGTGAGATGGCTACTCTTCGGGTGAAGACTGTCTATCTCCAGGCATAAGTGCAGACTCTACAGGATGAGGCTACATGCCATAGAGCTGAGGCTACATAGATTAGAGATGAGGTTGCACACCTCAAAGCACAGAGCGGAGGGGTGAGCACTCGAGACTTAACATGGGCTATTGCCTAGGTCACATTCTATCAGATACTATACCACCATATGGTGCCAAAGGGGCAGAGGTTACCATTGTCGGCCCATATTATGGATCCTGTTGTGATAAGTTCATCGAGGAAATTATCACGATCAGAGTCTAGGACTCATAGTACCACATGGACTACGATGGGGTGACCTCCTCCACCTCAGGGTGGGGGAGGAGTTGAGGCTGAGAGTTCGAGGGGTTATTGAGGCTAGCTGCTACAGATTGCACTGCACAAATTGATACATAGTGCTTATTATTATTTTTGATAGAGGATTGAGTATGTCGAGGTATAGCTTGTGGCATACCGATCTAGTTTTGAGATGATGTATATATTGTTGATATATATATATAGATGAGATATTTTTGATCATATGACTTGTCTTATGCGTTTTTATGATGCTTTAATGTTTTGGTGTGATTGATTTGATGATTCATGTAATTATGTCGTTTAGAAATATTATGGTTTGAATGTCATGCTTTTAAAATTTAAATGAAATAATTTGATGTAAATAATTGGTGGTTGTGATGTGATAATTTGATAAAAATAAAAGGGGAATTTTAACAATAATTTCAAAGGACATTGTCACTATTATAGACCATTTCATGGAGTCACCGCTCACTCGGTCGTCAAGCTAATCCTAGTATAGAAATATTGCGAAAAGTAAAAGAGTGCTTAAGAGACTGTCTTAAGACTTTGTTGTGATGATGCAAATGATGATGATGATGATGATTTGTTTTCAGATTTCCATGAAAATATTATGCATGAAATATTTTTAAAATGACTTTTACTAGGCATAAATTCCTAAGTGTGATACAATTTTTGGATAATTCCCTAGGAATTATACCATCATTGCAAAGTTGAATTTTGACATAATGAAATGAAATAAAATAAGTGTTTGTTTGTTATAAAGCATAATTGTGTAACATAATGATTTAAGTCATATGTTTTGATGCTTTTAAATAAATGGAAAATAAAATTGGTACAATGGTTTGCGCTAGGCATAGAATATTTAGGTATAAACTTATACCATCATTGCGAAATCCAAAGAAGAAAATGATATAATAGTTTTATTGCATGGTTGGTTTTAATTTTTGAAAATAGTCAAAAAATATGAAGATGAGGACTTGCACTAGTCATAAAATTCCAATTTTGGTTTTGGAACTATACCATCGTCACGAAAGTCAAAAGTTATATATAAATGTAACTTGATTGCCTATTTTTGAAAATGATTTTGATTTTTGATAATGCATGTAGTTGTCTTTATACTAAACAACTGTTCTTCAAAGAAGAAAATGAAATTATTCCAAACAATTTGCAAAAATATTTCAAAGTATCTTAAAGACAAAAGTTAGATTTATAAGGAATCCCATGTGCGTATGTGATTTCATTACCAATCTTGATTTATCATAATGATACAAAATCTCTCAAATACAAATGTGTGTGCAATTGCATTGTTCATTTACCAGTTTTGAGCAAGATAATTTGATACAAGTGATTTGAATGAACCAAATAAGTGTTCATTAACCATGATTTAGATGCATATAACCATACCAGACTACTATGTAGGTTGGGTTATCAAGAGCTAGCTAATCCATAAGCAGACATAGGTTCGTACAAAATAAGGTCGCTAATGTGACAGACATATCACCACGCTAGGAGTTACCAAAGGCCAAGCGGGTTGGGCACAAACCACCTGTTATGGGGCTTACCTCACGGTTTTCGAATAATTGAGAATTCCAAGGATTTGAGCTCATCAACCCTTCTTTTCTTTTCAAGGGCTAGGGAAAGGGATTTTATTGCTTTTGCTTTTGCTTGTCACTTTTGCTTTTTTTTTTTTATACTTTTGTATTTGGGCTTGATATTTGAGATAATGCTGAAATAACTTTTTTTCTTTTTCTCTTTTTCTTGAACTTTTCTTTTCTTCCTATGCTAGGGATACTTGCTCGAATTAGCTATAGATCAAGGGATTTTTATTCCGGGTAGGGGTGAGCTTGTCCTTTTGCCAATTCTCAAAGATTCTAGACCATGTGCATGATAGGATAGCAGGGGAAACTTTTCGCTCAAGAAACCACTTCTACTATGTAGCATAGCATGGAAATTATAAATGTAATAATTTTATTGTGAAAAGATATGTTTGGTTTAAGTAAATAACAAGATCAATTCTCTATGGTCAAACTTTATTTAATTAAATTTTGTGGACTTTGATATAAGAGAGATTAGTAATCATGCCAGATAAAATCAAGATATTTATTTTTGTGTTTGCAAAAGTGAGAGATTCCAAATAAATGCTAATTTATCCAAAATAATTTGAAATATAACTGCAATACTTTAAGAAGAAATATATACAACAAATATTTTTGAGGAGTTTGATGATTTTGATGTTTTTGTATTTTGATCTTAATTGAGGAATTGAAAGAAATACAATGTGATTATTTTTTTATTTTTGAAAATTTTTATATAAGAGAACAAAGGAAATAATATACAAAACAAATATATACAATGATGGAATAACCAAATTTTATGCATAATATCTCTTAAGATGCATAATATTCATAGGTTCTTTTAAATATTTACCATATAAGGTAGCTAATTTGTATGCTCCCGATTCAAATTTAGCAGTGATAATATATGGTCCAAGCCGATTGGGCTCAAATTTACCTTTAAGGTCTTTAGTTGCATTAGTATTTTTTTTATTTTCCTTTAAAACAAGGTCATCGATCTCAAAGGATCGATGACGAACTTTCTTGGCATATGATCTTTTAAGCTTGTTTTGGTAGGCACGAAGATGCTCCAAAGCATTGATGCACTTTTCATCTAGGAGTTCTAGCTGACTGCTACTCGATATTCATCTCCTACTTCGGTGTCTTGAAGTAGTAGAGCCAAAGAAGGAACTTCTAATTCAAAGGGAAAAACAGCTTCAGCACCATAAACCAAGACAAAAGGTGAAGTTCCAGTGGGAGTTCGAACACTAGTTTGATAGGCCCACAAAGCTGGATATAATTGAATGTGCCAGTCGTGGCCAAATTTATTGACCAATCTTTTAAGAATTTTGATTAAGGTTTTGTTAGATGCTTCTGCTTAACCATTACCCTGAGGATAATAGGGAGTGGACTAGCGATGTTGAATCTTATATTTTTGGCATAATTTCTTAACATATTTATTTTTGAAACAAGTTCCATTGTCTGAGATGAGATTTGCAGGAATTTTGAACCTACAAATAATTTGATTAAAAATAAATTTAGAGACTTGTGTTCTAGTGTAGGAAGCTAAAGGCATAGCTTCAACCCACTTTGTGAAATACTCAGTGGTGGTTATGATGAATTTGTGTCCATCAGATGACACAGGATTAATTTTGCCAATAATGTCTAAGCCCCATTTTGAAAAGGGCCAAGGAGATGAAATAGCCTGCAGCTCTTGTGTAGGTGCATGGACAAGGTCAGCATGTTTCTGGCACTTGTCACAATGGCGCACATAATCATGTGCATACTTTTCCATGGTAGGCCAAAAGTAGTCTATCCTAAGGAGCTTTTCAGCAATGACACTACCACTGAAGTGTCCTCCACAATATCCATCGTGGGCTTCACTTGAAGATAATTTGGATTCTTCTAGATTCAAACATCTCAACAGGATACCTTCAAAAGATCTCCTATATAAGGTATTGCCAATTATTACAAATCGACTTGCTTGTCTATGTAATAACCGACGCTGGTTTCCATTAGAATTGATAGGAAAAGTCCCATTTTGAAGAAAATCAAATATTTCCATATACCAAGGGTCAGGAGTGGTTTCGTTGATTAGAAACACATCCAAGGGTTCTAAGCATGACTTATTTGAAGCGGGTTCCTAGAGTCGACGAATAATTATGGTGGCATATTCGTCATCTAACTCTAAGGGCAGAAGAGATGCAGCTACGGCCATAACATCAGCTGCATGGTTGCTAGTTCGAGGAATAGCTTCCAAAGTAACTTTATCAAACAAGGATAACAATTGCAAAACATATGCTTTATATGGGCACAATTTATCATCTCTGGTCTGATAAAATTCATTAATTTGGTTTATAACAAGTTGAGAATCACCAAAAACTAGTAGATGTTTGATTTTTAATGCCAAGGCAGCTCGTAATCCAAGGATTAGAGCCTCGTATTTAGCAGTATTATTGGTGCAAGCAAATGTTAATTTGAAGGATAAAGGTATAAGATGTTTTTGTGGGGAGATTAAAATAATACCCGCACCAGCCCCACTCATGCATCGAGCTCCATCAAAGTATAAGGACCATTGTTCAATATGGTCTGCCTCTAATTGGAGGCATTCATCAGGAAACTCAACGATGAGGGGATGGGTAGACTCTAAGGGTGTAGCAGCTAACTGATCTGCTATGATTTGACCCTTAACAGACTTCTATACTATGAATGTGAGTTCAAACTCACTTAGAGCAAGAACCCACTTGGCTGTGCGACCCGATAAATAAGGTCGACTCATAAGATACCACAAGGGATCATATTTAGCAATGACATACATTTTTTGACTGAGCATATAATGGCATAATTTTTGCGTAGAAAATATGACTGATAGACATAGTTTTTCTAATGAGGTATAACGAGTTTCATAATTGATGAGGGTTCTGCTAATGTAATAATTAGCACGTTCTTTATTCTCATCATCAAGCTGAGCTAACATAGCTCCTAAGGCAGAATTAGAAGCAAAAATGTACAAGATAAAATGGCGATTAGATCTAGGTGGTGAAAGCACAGGTGGGTTAAGGAGGTATTGTTTGAGAAGATCAAAAGCTTCCTTACATTCGTCGTCCCAATTAAAAGGGTCATCTTTCTTAAGGAGCTTAAGAAAGGGACCGGTTTTGTCCACTAGCTTATCAATGAAGTGACGGATGGCTTGAAGTTTACCTTGTAAACTTCATAACTCAGATATATTGGTATGTGTGGGCATATCAGTGATAGCTGCAATCTTGAGAGGGTCAATTTTGATACCACGTAAAGAAACTAAAACCCCTAATAGTTTATTGGACTTGACTCTGAATATATATTTAGCTGGATTTAATCGAATAAGGTATTCTCTTAACCGATTAAATACTTTTATCAAATCATCTAAATGATCATCTTCTTTAATAGAGCGAGCTATAATATCATCTACATAATCATGTAGGATATCATGCATCATATCATGAAAGATATAAGTCATGGCTTGTTGATATGTTGTGCCTGCATTCTTTAAACCAAATGGCATCACTTTCCAACAAAAGGTACCCCAAGGGGTAATAAAGGCTATTTTAGCCTGATCTTCAGGAGCTATCCTGATATGATTATAGCCAAAAAATCCATCCATTAGGGACATCATTCCACTCCCGGTAGTAAAGTCAATGATTTGATCCATGTTTGGAAGAGGAAAATCATCTTTAGGGCATGCAGCGTTAATATCTCTAAAATATGTGCAAACCCTAACTTTGGTAGCTTCTTTCTTGGTGACTGGAACTACATTTGAGATCCATTCAGCATAATCAATATCTTGTATAAAAACAACATTTAAGAGTTTTTCTAACTCCCCTTTGACTAGCAAGGCCACTTTGGGATGCATTTTTCTAAGTTTCTGTTTAACAGGTTTAGCATCCGGATGGACTACTAGATGATGCATGACTACAGAAGGGTCCAAACCTAGCATGTCTTCATATGTCCAAGCAAAGACATCTTCATAATCTTTAAGAAATGTAATGTATTCATTTTGTTTTTCTTGACTTAATTCTGATCCAATATTGATTATGTGAGGATTATCCTTAGTTCCAATGTTAACTTTAATGACATTTTCTACTTCCATGTGTAGATCTCTTTCAAAATTATGTGGGGCAGGTGAAACGCCAAATTCTTGTAATTCTTTTAAGGTTAACTTGGAGAATTCATCTTGAGGAGTCATGGCCTCAAGCTGGGCTATAGTAGGTATAGAACCATCAAAATAAAAACCATTGTGTAACAACTCTTCAACGGAGACATCATGGAAAATATCTCCCTCCAACTCATCATTGAATTCAACAATCAATTTAGGGTAAGCTATGGATAGCATATTGCATGTAAAGGGATTATTCTTTGAACACATAGAATCTTGTTTATCTAGATAATCTTGATAACATATGATTTGATCATCACCTTCAAAAGGGAAGGGTTGACCCTTACTAGGAAACAGGCCCACACCACATTGGGTAGGCCATGGTTCTACCTCTATAGGTTCTTTCATACCATTTTGGAAAGGTCCCAAGCCTTTCCCTTTATATCCCATTTTAAGCATTATAGGTTTAGCTTTAATATATTCATTAGCAAAATAACATTGAGAATATCCATCACAATGCGTCTTGATGTTTCGAGGTATTCTTCCCCAATCATATCCTTTATAAATAAAAGCACAACTCTCGACTTGGTAAGTACTTCCCATAGGTTGTGGGAGGCCCAAAGTACGAGGAGATGGCAGCAAGTTATTTAAAATAATTGAATCTTGCATAAAAGCATTTATTTTTTTTTATATTAAAATTTTAGATAAATCCGGTAAAAGCTCATCAAAAAGAGCATAAGATGTAGAAGGATCATTCCCTATATCTTTAGATGTGGAAGGTATGATAGATGTAGATAATGTGGAGGTGTTAATAAATGGGTCTATAGGTTTTGAAATTATAGGGATGGAACATGAAGGATTGGTTGTGGATTTAAGATCCTGTTGAGGTTCTAGTGTGGGTTGTTTAGAAGATAGTTGAGGTAAATGTATAGGTGTAGTTGATGGGGTAGATGATGTTATGGGTGTGTTTTTCACACGTTTAGATGAAAAATAAGAATTAGGATGTGTGGATGACAGAACGGGGAAAAATTGCACTCCAACAGGTTCTGCCAAAGCACACATATCAAAGGGTCTAGGGTCACCATGAATAGTGACCAACTAATTTTTAAATTCGAATTTAACACACTGATGTAAAGTGGAGGGAACCACTCGCATCGCGTTGATCCAAGGGCAACCCAAAAATATATTGTATGATGCTGGGAAATGTACAATAAACACGGTTGTATCTAGGGTTCTAGGACCAACTTGCAAGGGTATAGTAATGACTCCACACGTTTCTTGTGTCTCGTCATTGAAAGCTTTGGTAATCATATCTATTTTTTTAATTTCATCACTTCTAAAGCCAAATATTTGGTAGAAGTCAAAAGTGCATATGTTTAAAGATGAACCATTATCAATCAAGACTCTTTTTAATAGCTACATCTCCAATTAGGGTAGTAATATATAAGGGGTTATCCTTATGTAAGTAATATATAAGGGGTTATCCTTATGTAAACTATGTTGTGGGATATCTTTATCCCAAAAGTCAATACAATCGACTTCTCGAGTGATGATAGTATTGGACATGGCTTTAGGTTGAATATTTTGAGGTACCATCATTTGGCTTAATGTAAGCATTAATTCATCTCTATGGGTAGGAGAAGATCTTAACAAGTCCAAAAGGGAAATTCTGGTTGTAGTGTTGGATAATTGTTCATTAATATTGTAAGGAGGCTTAGGTTGAACATTAGACATATGATTCCATTTATTGGGATTTTTCAAAACAAATGGAGCTGATCCATCATTCTGAGTTTGATCCTGTTGAGAGTTTTGATCCTGTTGTCTGGTAACAACTTCGATGGTACCTACAATGTTATATTGAAGACGCTAAATTGGTCTTGGTTGAGCGTTTTTGGCATTTTCATTAGGAAGGAACTGATTAGAAGAGGGTCGAGTAGTAACTCTTCTAGGAAATGGTTCTTTTGGAACCATAGCATCTGTGATAGGTTGAACAGGATCTGATTCATTTTTAAAACTATTCGATTGGTTTGAGGTGATGTCTACTTCACTTTCAGTATCTGATTCTACATCGCTAGGATCTGGAGTTTGAATATTATGTAGGGGCCTGGTCATGGCCATGGATAAAGTTGTGCCAAACATTTGAGGATCCTGAATAGGTAATTGTTCGCTAATAGTCCCTACATATCGGGTAGGAGGGGGAACATTATGATGTTTGATTTGATTAGCCACTTCTTTACCATGGTTTGGTAAAGGATGTTGAAATATATCTAATGATTGATTGGCATTTTGATTCTGATTTTGGGGAATGGTCTTTTGAGCATTATTAGGAGCATTTTGTTTAGGTTGGAAAGCTTGCACCTCCATTTCATTATTACCAATCAGATCTTGTATTTTATGTTTCAATATTTTGCAAGAGTTTGTAGCATGTCCAGGTCCTCTATGAAAATCACAATGTAAATTGGCTCTGTATCTGGGTATAGTTGGATCAGGTTCTCGGATAGCTGGTAATTGAATCAAGCCTCGTGCTAGTAATTGAGGTAGAATGGTTGATATAGGTTGATTCAATCTAGTAAATTCTCGAGGAGGTTTATCAAGAGGTTTCAATATAAATTTTTCTATTGTCTTCGTTGTATTGATATTAGCAACATTTCTACTATCAGTGACTCCGTCACCTACAACTTGTTTATTTTTATATTGATTTTTGGATGTTTTCTCATCATCTTTCTTTTTGAGCTGACCTATTCTAATGAGGGCATCTTCTACCCTTCGAGCTAAGTCTATAGCTTGATCGAAGGTGGTTAAAGTAGCAGTTGATAACTCATAAGATATTTGTTCTTGCAAATTATTGATAAAAATATCCAACATTTCCCTATAAGGTAGCACAAAGTGCAGTTTTCCTATCAACTACCTCCATCTAGCTAAGAAATCAGAAAAACATTCATCTTTGTCTTGTTTTAAGTTGTACAAATCTTTAATGGTGACATGCCTCTTGATGTAGGCACTAAATTGATGGACAAAAGATTTAGCTGTTTCTTCAAAATTTCTCAAGGAATGAGTGGGAAATTGATAGTACCACTCCAATGCCATTCCTCCTAAACTTTTCGAGAACATTTTTAGTAATAGCAAGTCATCATGTGATATATCATGACATGCTATCCTAAACATGATAAGATGCTCTATGGGATCTTCAGTTCCTTTATATATAGGTAGGACGGGCATGGGAAAGTGTTTAGGGTATGGTTGTGCTACAACTATGGGATCCAAAGGTTGACTACATATCTCTCGATAATTGTACGAGGGACGGTAGGGATCTATCTGGTCCATACGCGAAGCTAACTGTTTCACCATGGCTTCCAGATTACTGGTTTGCCCACCATATTGATTTGGTAGGGCATCAATATGGGATTTGTGAACATATGATGGAGGGACATGAAGATTAGATGCTATGTTGCTATTGTGTAAATTGTTGGTAGGAAGGATGTTATGAAGAAGTTTTGAAATTCTATTATGCTGTATCCCAGATTGTTGAAAATTGGTGTTTGGCTTCATTTTGGGTTTTTGTCGATTTGAAGCATTTGATCAATAGTTTGGCGAAATAAAGTAGTGAATGAAGGTTTATTTTGTGTGGGAATGATTTTAGGCTCAATAATAGGTTCCTTAGGGGGTTGTGTAACCTATTGTTTTTGCATGTTCTAAATCATAGTGACCATATCTCTATTGGATGATCCAGCCTTATCACTTTCTTGATCAACAAAGGACAAGGGATTAGTGTGTATGTTAAAAATATCTTCCATGGCTGCTTGAGTGTCACTAATTTGTCCTCTATCAATACGAACTGCCATATTAAGAGCACCAATGTTATTATTGAAGAATTTCCAGAAATGATCTAAGTTATCAAAAGCAGTAGTTCCATCTGGAGCTATTCTAGGGGATGAGGATCCTTCCTCTTTAAGATTTTCTTGTTGTTCATTTTCTTCAGCCAGATCATCTTCTGGCTGTTCTAGAGTTTCTCCTTCTGAAATTGATTCCTCAGGAAGGACATTTGGGTTTTTTGTTTTGTCTCCTAACCAATCTTCTTCTTCTTCTTCAGTTTGTTTACCATTCCTAAGTCTAGGCATTGTGCTTAAATTTAGATTTCAACAAATATATATATATATACTTGTATATATATATATATGCAACAAGCTTAAGAGGTATATATTTTAATTATATACCTACTATAGTATTTGAAATGAAATGTTTTAGTTTTTCTTGTTTTTTTTCGTTTTGTTTTTGTAACAATATTATAAAGATAACAAACAACACACTAAATGCAAGAAATAATAATAATGAAAGCAATGATCTAGTTTTCTATAAACAATTTATAAATATCATTAATGGGCTCGAGTTCTTTAGGAGTCATGAAGTGTTCTTCAAATTGAAAATTTTCTTTCAAGAATTTAATGAAATGTGCTATAGCAATACCATGTATTTCAGATTCTGGTTGATAATAATAATTCTCACGACAATATTCACGATATAACATAGCTCTAGGAACTCTATTCCATATTTTTCTAATCATAAGATCAGTTTCTTGGACTTCTATATGAACTAGAAATTGGCGTACCTCAGCTGCGTTCTCGAGGTATTCCTCGAAGGTGAACAATTTTGAAGACACAAGAGCTCTCCTATAAGCTAACCACCTATGGCAGGCTCTCTGAAGTTCATGATAAAAAATGAGTTGATGAGGATCCAGGATCCTATCTAGGGCAAACCTCTTGATTTGTTTAAGTTGTATTGATCTAGATGAAATGATACCTAGCCTCCTATCAAGTTCTTTCCACAAAAGTTGGTTTCTATCTATTTCAGGCACACTAAGCATAGAATTAACTTCTATGGCTGCTAATTGGTTTTCAACATTTATAGTGACAGCTAATATTTTCTTAGGAGCTACCATATAGACATGGTATGCAACTTAGTAGTTTTCTAATGATTTAAAATGCATCTATGTTTTTTGGTTTTTGTTTTTTTTTTTTTTTCAAAAGGTTTTAGTTTCACGTCGGGTTCACCAAAATGTATCGCTCCAAATTTTTTGCATCCTTACCTTCAAGCTAAAGGATCCGTGCCCGGAAGGAGGATGGGAAAAGGATGGGACAATACCTCGGACTGAGAGGCCCTTTGAAGGTCCCACCTCTCGGGGGAGGGGTATTAAGGTGATTTTTCGATGGATGGTGGGGTTCACTAGGAAACGTTTAGTGGCAGTTTCCATGCCTAGGTTGGGAATGAGTTTAATGTGTTCAATTTTAGCTTTAAACATCCAAGTCCTAGGTTTTTATAGATGAATTTAAGTTGTTCTATTATGAAAATGCAAATTAAATGAAGACAGAAAACAAATTTAAACAAAAAACACAAAGAATGATTAAGTGAAAATATCCATACCTGGTTTCGGATGTCTGATGGAGGTTCTAATTTTTGAAGCAGTCAAGATCATCTGGAATTTGACAGAATCATCTCCAATCTAACAGGATCATCTGAGATCTGACGAATTCATCAAAAAAATTCATCAAAGACCTGCAATCAAAGAAATAGATACAAAATACAGAAAATGTAGCTATGCCAACAGAGGGCAATGATGTAGAATGACAGTAATAATATTAAAATGATAATAATAAACAAAAACATGAGTGCATTACAATGATTTAATGACAATTTATGATTTTATTATGCATTAAGACTATATGGGTGAACTCTAGGATGCAAAATAATAATAAGTTTAACTAATGCAAAGCAAAACAATAAATAATGGAGAAAGAATGCAAACTCAGGGCACTGATTGCCCCCAATGTTGACTGTAGTCAAAATCATCTCAGATTGGTATGAAATCATATTGAATTGGACAACTTGATCCGGCTGAAGAATAACAAAGTTCCTGCAAGAAAATTTGAAAAGATACAAAGACAAACAATGGTCTAGGATATTCTAATGCATGTAAACTCGAAGTGCAAAAAAATTCAGCCAAGGGGATGCCAAGGGGGGTCCTAAGGTTTAATAGGCTTAGGATGGAGGTTAGGAGGTTGGAGATCATCCTAATCCAGAAGATCTCCAACGAGGGAGGTCTCTAACGACGTAGACACGCTTCTACCCAGATTAGAGATGTCATTGAAACAAAAGCTAATTATGAAAAATCAGTTTTGGGATGAAATCGGTTGGACGTTCTGCTCCAAATGAAATCATCCGATCTGAGGCAATATCATCTGATCGGAGACGATATCATCCAACGGATGAAACAAACTCTAAAAATGGCACAAAAAATGAGGAAACGGGTAGCAGGCGATTTGGGAGCAGTTTTGGGGTTAAAATTTGAATTTGAATTATTACTAAGGTAATTTTAATTATTTGCTAAGGTTTACTATGCCAATTTTAGGGTGCTACAACAACACCCAAAATAGAATAATCTTCATACAATAAAATCAAAATAGAGATGTGCTTCAAGAGGTAATTTTAATATCTAAGATACTAACAATCCAATTTAGCATAATATATTAGTATTCAAACTTCACAAAAATAAACTTCTCAATAACACAGATCTAACTATGAACATATTTTAATTGCCTTACAACTAGTAATCCAACATAGGTGGAATGAACTAACCATAATAACATTGAAAAAAATACAACTCACAGCTCAAACCCCTTAATGAAAGATATCGAAGATGACAAATCTTGAGTCAAAAATCTGAGTAATGCTCCTTCCATTAATTTGCAAAATATGTTACATATTAGGGCAAGCAAACACTCTACAGCCGACCTTGAAAATCAAGTTTTCGACCTCTATATATAGTTTACAATGAAAGAAAAGTAGGGGAAACATTACAAAGATTTTAATTGTGCAAGATCAATAGAGTGTTATGATGGCATCATTTCATTCTCCTGCAGGGTCTAGGAAATCCACTTGAAGTCACATGCCATGGCATATCAGATTTACAACTTGCTGGTTTGGTGATGGCAGTCAGATTCTAAGCCATTAGAAACCATATTTGAACCACTCATCCTTCTTGAGGACTTCACACCACTACAGATCTGCAACTACCCTAGTTCTTTGTTCTTGGTTCTTGTCACCACAAAAAATTTATCTACCCACTCAAATTGAATGGTCTTCATTCTCCAATAATCTACCTTTATATACTTTTATTATTATCTTCTGATAGTGTCAGAGTCAAAACAAAACAAAAATACAATACTTCTACATGACTACAAAATGTCTAAAGCAGAAAAACTCTATGCTTGTGCCTTTTGAGGGTCTACAATAATCCTATCTGGTTCTTCACCTTCTTGCTAAGCTTCTTCCATAGCATTATCTTCCTAGTCTTGCTCAGCCTCCTTTTCTTCAAGTGAATCTTGCTCTTTATCCTTTTTCTTAGTATCATTACCAAACAACTAGACCATCAACTTCAGAGTCTACAAAGCTTATTTCAAAACCACTTCAGAAGGGTTGGAAGTCTCCTTAAGTTGCTTTTGGATGAACTCCAACTTAGTAGTATCTTCATAATTAGCATCGCTTCCCTTATTCACCAAGTTATCCATCAAGTCTCGAAGTCTAGTTGAATCAATTATCATTTGTGAAACCTGCTCTTGATTGATTGGCTCCTTCTAGGCATCAATCTTAAATTTATCTTGGAGGCTTGAAGATACACTCTTTTTGATTTTTTCTTTTGATAACATAGTGTTATTCTCAATCCATAGTCCTTTAAAACATATTAAGTCATCTCTTTATTGATGTCAACCACATCTTAAATTGTATTCTCCACTTTATCATACAACAACCAAACCTTTTGTAGCAGTATATTCTTCTTTACTATGACCTTGGTAGCTATTTTGGTAGTATTCCATTATTTGTTAGGAATAGGTTTAGCAGTCTTACCGAGCCTACTATTTGCCAGTTTGTAGATTTTCTCTACTGGAATCACCATAGGTTTCAGCTCTTGAGTGAATTTATCTAGATATCCCTGAGGATTCTAAAGCAAATGGCTAAAATCATCCATATAATCTATGATGGGTTGCACCTCCAAGCATTTATCCAAAAATTTGAATAATAGTTCTTTCCTTACCTTTTTTAGCCCTGATTTCAAGAAGCCTAAAGAATTGGCATTTTCAATTTGAAGTAGGTGCTTCAAGTTCTGTATTTCCTTGGCTTGTTCTTCATTTTTTTGCTTTTGCTCCTCTACTTGATATTTGAGCTTAATGGCCTCTTGGAATTTGCTCTGCTAGTTTTTTGCTTCACTTCTAATAGCTTTCTCTACATATTTTTGGTTATTGACTATCTTCTCAAATTTTTCTATAATCCACTCCAGCTTGTCAAATTTCTCTTTATATATATCAACCTTAATATAGAAAGTCTCTAAATGAGCTTTTGCTATGACTAGCTCATCTTCGATAGGTAGCTACTCAATATATTATGTATACTCTTCTAGATGATAGTCTTGCACAATTATTTCTATTTTAGGCTTACTCACCAAAGGAATAATGGGCCTGGATGCTCTCTGCCTTAAAATTGGGTCAATAGACATGGTAATATTTTTGTAGCCATCATCTTTGAAGGCTTGGACAACTTCTCTACCTATAAATCTTAATTTTTTTTATGAAGATTCCTTCTTTTGCAAATATGCTAGTGCAGGATAACTTGTAGGAGGAGGAGAGGCTATAAGATAGGGAAGGTTAGGATCAAAATTTGATGATGAAATGGTGGTAGTGACTACGGTTGAGTCTGTGACTATTGTTGTTGTTGTAATGTGAAAAGTCATGGGAACTGAAGTAAAACTTCCAAAAGGATGAGTGGGTGTGGATGAAATAGCTTGTGTTTCAAATGATATTAGAGGTTGTAATGGCAAATATGGCATTACAAGGGATGAAAAAACTAGAATTTTAGATGACTGTGGAGGAGATAGATTGGCTTGGCCCTGTGTATTTATAGATGAGACAGGTGGTGAATTATGAGGGGGAGAGGGTATGTTTTGTTTCAACCTTTTTTTTAGAAGGGAAAGGAGATTTCTATGGGAATTAAGAGGAGAAGGAGAAGAGGGGATAGAAATAATACCTTTGTCTATATATGTAGGAAGTTCTAGAGCCACCTCTATACTCTATTGTTGTATTGGTTGTACTGATTCTTCTGTAATTGAGACAAGGGTATTCTCAACAATATTTCCCTTATCCATATTCTGTTTCTTACAGATGAGTGAAGTCGTAGAGTTTGATAAATGTGCCTTTTGTAAGAACATACCAGTCTCCTTATTTGACACCTTCTATTCTTAATAATTCTCTGGCCATAGGTGGTAACCTAGGGCATTTCCCATACATAATTTTCAAATCTAGCCCTAGAAATTCTAGGTTAAATCTATAAAAATACTTAGTACTCATCAAATGAGCAGTCCAATAGTATATAGGGATAGGTTATCTCTTGTAATTTTTCTCTTTTACAGGAAGCCAAGGCATCATCTACCTCATAATAGCAAAGAACATCCAAACCAAAATTGAACAATTCCAAAAAGAGGGCATCTCTGAATCCCTTTTTATTCTTATCAATTGCTCATATATTATTTTGGTAAGGAAATCTAGCCAATTAAAGTAAATGGCCTTAATTCCCTTATTCTCTACTTTCAATTCATACATTTTCTCATTTGAAATGCAGTAAATAATGTCTATTTTCCAATCTCTCATGAATTGGTCATAATACAAACCTTCCAAATAAGCTAGCATGGAATAAAGTTCTAGGTTAATAAACTGCTCAATGGGGATTGGGATTTTGGGTAATCCTCTCCTAGATTTAATGGTCTTGAATTGATTATAAACCCACTTTCTAAAAGGTTCCCCTTCATGATCACACCACTGCAAAGAGTAATACCCGACTTGCTCGAATGTGTTAAACTCCTTAGGCCTTACAAGTGGTTCTACTCCTAGAGAAAAATGGTCATGACAAACCTTGGTAGTGATTTTAAACAAGATTTTGCCACTAGCTATCTTTACTACTTTTGCCCTTGGGTCATAAAATTTTACAATGATTACCATCAATTTCGGACAAGGATGGACCGAATCACATATGTAAAAAGATAAGGAGTGAACAACACAAGTACCTTGGAATGACAAGGCTACACATTTTTGGTATCTATCATTGCTGCTCTTTTTGAGCTTAGTTCTCTCTATGGGAACTAGTCTAGTGTTGACCATTGCTTCTACTTTATCGATGTAATTTTTGAGCTCTTCATTTACCAAGGGTTATGCTTCCTAGGTGTCTTCGAAGGCCATTTTTTCAAAAATGCTCAAAGCACTCTTTCTCTAGTGTTTGCAAACAATGCTTGACTATTTTTCTTTTATTTATGCTTGGTAGGCTTTGCTTTTGACAAATGAATGAACTCTATACTTTTTGCACTTTTTAAATGTTATTGCATGTACACCTTCCACCATTAATGCAGTCGCTATGAGAACTATTTGTTTGCATGCTTTACAAATCAAAATCATGTATATTGGCAGCTTGGAGATGTTACATTGCTCAGTGATTGGTTAAGGCATGAAGCTCTTTGCTAAGCCTGTGGTGCCTTTCATCATCTTTCTTCCCTTCAGAGCGGCACGAGAATATCACAAGGTAATTTTTGAATATTTAATACTTCAAAAGTAGTGTGGTGCAAGATTTTAGTTTCTTCTAAAAAATAATCACTAACTCCAACATATTTGAACACATACCATGATACGTTGCCACCTTAGTCTCTTTAAGAGTGGTGAGGAATACATGCAACATTTCGTTGTTTTCTTAGTTTATTTAATAGTATATTGGGACAATGCTGCTTTCCACTGCCACTTAGCTTATTTTGCAACTCATAACTTTATTTTTTTGAAGAAAAATTTTCTCTTTTTTTTAGCATTTTATCAAAAATGAAAACTTTGAAATAAAATTGAAAAAAGGATATGATACAAAGTATGTACATATGTTACAATGAATCTATATCTTAATCAAAATAGATTTTAAGGTGAAAAAAATTGACCGATATCGGCTGTATGTTTCCTTCAAGATATTCAAGATGGAAAACATTAGTTTTCTTCACCTCTACTATTTTGAAAGGACCATATCAGAAAGAGTCAAACTTCTGATGGTGCCCTAGTTTAGCTCTTTCCACATTCTATCTAAGTACAAAATCTCCAACTTGAAACTTTCTGAACCTAGCTTTCTTATCAAACCATGCCTTGATATCAAATGAATGCTTTTGAAAATACTTATATGCCTGAGTTATTTTCTCCTCTAGCTGTAGCAAGTGTGTCAACCTTGTTTCCATTGGATTTTGCTTATATTTATACTTTGTATTTATCAGCTTGAGTGTTGGAATATCCAAATAAACAGGTAACACAACTTCCTTGCCATATACTAAGGCATAATGGGAGGTCTTTATGGAATTTTTGATAGTGATTTTGTCTACCCATAGATCTTGTTCCAGCAGTAGGTGCCAACTCTTCTTGTTACCCTCTAATGATCTTCTCAAGATTCTTAGCAGATTATTATTAGTTGATTTTACTAATCCATTTCCTTAGGGGTAGTAGTTTTAATTATTTTTTATGGTAATGCCATACTTGCTGGTAAACTCAATGAATTTTTCTCCTATGAATGTTGGTCCATTGTCACTTACTAAAGCTTCTAGAACACCAAACCTTGTGATTAAGCTTTCCATGAAATCTATCACCACCTCTTGGTCTGATTTCTTTGTAGGAATGGCTTCTACCCATTTGGTGAGGTAGTCTATTACAGTTAGAATGTACTTATGGAAAATTGAGGAGTTTGGATTGATAACTCATATGAAGTCCAACCCCATTGCTGAAAGGGCTCTTTAACTTGAATTAGCTTAAGGTGGAATGATGCATTCCTTATTCTTCCCACATATTATTGGTATTTATCACATGCTCTTGTAACCTTGAAGGTATTAGAAAAAATGGTAGGCAAATAATAGCCTATCGTAATGATATTCAAAGTTGTTACTCTTCTTGAGAAGTGTCCTTTGAATAGTCCTCCATAGAAATCCTCTATGAAATTTTGTTTCTGATAATATTTTAAGCATCTTAGGAGGACTCTATCAAGGTTTTTCTTGTATAGACCTAGCAATAAAATATATTTCAAATCCTGAAGCCTATATCGTCTCCTCTATGATGGGTTAATATTAGAAGGGCATACCCCAGTCTAAAAGTACTTAGTCATCTAGTCCACCTTGTCTAATTATCCTGATTGTAGGTCTTCAGTTTGGTCCTTTGTTGTTGATTGACAGGTTGTCACTTCTACTTAAATTGCTACTTCTGTCAAACCTTGGAATAGGGCTCTACCTCTGACCAACTTGGTAGGATGTATTTCCACATTATACTTGGATATTAGTAATCCAACTAGCTCTATTATTTCCTAGTTAACCTTTTAAAATGAAACTTCTCACATCTAGATGAACCACATAAACCAGGGTCTTGCTTTGAACCAAGTATTGCCTAAATGTTTTCAATGATTTTATTACTACAAATATTTTTTTCTCAATAAATTATACTTGATCTGATATTATAATATTAATGAAGATTCTAACTCCAAAAGAATATGGGATGCTCTTCTCCTTCATCATTCTTCTAGGTGAGCACTGGTTCATAGCTCTCTTAAGCTCCATAAGCATAAAGAATGAAGTCTTTGCTGAATTTCGGATTGACTAGTACTAGAGCTATAGTAATGGATTGCTTGATAATTTTGAAGGCTTGCTTTCTCATCTCGGTCCATTTGAAATCTACATTCTTATTCAATAGTTTTGATATGGGTTTCACCTTCTGATCAAATTCAGAGATGAATTTCTTGAAAATTTTTATCTAACCAAAGAAAAACTACAAGTCTTTCTTATTTATGGGTAGTGGAAGGTTAAGGATGGATTTGATTCTATCCAGATCAATGGCCATACCTTCTATGGAAACCACATGGCCTAACAACTTTCCCTCATGAACTACAAAAATAACTTATTTTTTTTATCAGTTAAAATATTTGATTAAAAAATAGATTTTGATAGGTACCCAAAACCTGAATGCATCAGATAACAAAAAGCTGAAACCAACCACAAACCAGAGAGACAAGAAAAGAGAATGTAATCCCACAAAACTAGAAGCACCATAGAGGATGCTCTTAAAAATCAGACAAAAAGAAACTAAGGGCTACACAGAGGATACCCTTAAACAACAAAAATAAGTTTCGAGTGACATAAATAATACCCTTTACAAAAAACTTTAGCATGAAAGGAAGCCCTAAGCTTCTTCTTTAGATTCTGCACTGAATTCTTGGAGTTCATAATTTTACTCATCCATGCCGATATATTTATATTATTTTTTATTGTCTTCAGAAGTAGCATCAACCTTAACATCTGTTGAGAAGCAACACACCCCCACTAAAAAAATGAAATTCCATCCCTTTGAAAATATTTAATTTTCATTTTTTTTCGTAGGGACCCTCTTGAGTTTTCGGGTTTTAATTCCAAATTTTGCTTGCACCCTTTTTTTTAAGCTTCGCCTACATCAAAGTGTCCAAGTATACTTGCATATGGCATTGATTTCAATAGCAGTTTCTATTTTTGGCCAGCAAACTTCTAAATGCATTTTCCCTTCAACCGTGATGAATTTTTAAGCTCCGTTTGCAAATTTGGATACCCTTTGGGCCTTTTTAGATGCTTGTAAAGTTTCATCAAATTCTGGGCACTTTGAGTTTTTCATCATTTTTTCTACACCATGTGAAGCTGATCATTCTTGAGCAATTTAAAATTCATTTTTCAAATGTTAAATTTATTTCTGAGTAAGGAAGATCCTTCACCAATATGTAAAAATGCCAAATACAGGTGGACAAAGTCGCTGGAGTCAACCCACAATTTTTGGAGAGTTTGCAAAGTAGAAGAAAAGCTTGAAGGAAATGTCGCGATATCGCGACATGTTCCATTTTCAGACCTGTCTCATTTTTGCGAGAGGAAAAGCTCAAAAGAAAATCTTGAGGGAAATGTCATGATATCGCGACATGTTCCATTTTCGGACTTGTCAGACTTTCGCTCAAAATTAATTGTATCCTAAAATCTTGAAAGTCGGATGTCGGAATTGCGACATGTTCCATTTTTGGACCCGTCTCATTTTTGTGAGAGAAAAATCTTAGAAGAAAAGCTTGAGGGAAATGTCGCGATATCGCGACATGTTCCATTTTTGGACTTGTCGGATTTTCTCAAAATTAATTGTATCCTAAAATCTTTTAAAGTACGATGTCCCGATATCGCGACATGTTCCATTTTTGGACCTGTCTCATTTTGCGAGAGGAAAAGCTGAAGAAAAGCTTGAGGGAAATGTCACGATATCGCGACATGTTCCATTTTGGACTGTGAATTGCTAAAAAATGTATCTAAAATTTTTAAAGTGAAATGTCACGATATCGTGACATGTTCCATTTTCGAGGGAAAATGCTTAGAAGAGATAAGCTTGAGGGAAATGTCGCGATATCGCGACATGTTCCATTTTGGACTGGGACTTTCAAATTAATTGTATCCTAAAATCTTTTAAAGTCCGATGTCGCGATATCGTGACATGTTCCATTTTAGAGGCAAAAGCTGAAGAAAGTGAAGGAAATGTCGCGATTTCGCGACATGTTCCATTTTCGAGGAGAAAAAAGAAAAAGTGAAGGAAATGTCACGATTTCGCGACATGTTCCATTTTGAGGAGAAAAGTAAAATAAAGATGTGAATGGAAATGTTCCGATTTTGTGACATGTTCCATTTTGCGAGGGCAAAAGCTTGGAAAAGACTAAGTGAAGGAAATGTCGCGATTTCGTGACATGTTCCATTTTCGTGAGGGCAAATGCTTGGAAGAGATGAAGTGAAGGAAATGTCGCGATATCGCGACATGTTCCATTTTCGTGAAGGCACAAGCAAGGAAGAAGTAACTTGAAGAAAATGTCGCGATATCGCGACATGTTTGGATTTATATTCATTTTGCAAAATTTGGCCATTCTTTAAATTTTTCATCACCCATCCAAAGGAAGTAAAAGCTTTTCGACACCGTCCAAACCCTAGAAATATTTAAATGGGAAAATTAATTAATTCTAATCTTTGTTTTTCTTTTGTAGAAAGTAATTCGACAGTTACATTCATGGCAGAAGTAATGGCGAGAAAGACAGACAAACCTGAATTTCGGCACAAATCAAGCGAGGAATTAATGAGATGCTCTGACGGTTTACCGAAAGATAAAGATAAGAGATGTCGGGAAGTCAGTGACTCATCCAGATTTTGCAGATCCGGCCACAAATACAGGCTTCAAGGAATTTTCCGGTGGATCCATTTGCCCAAAAAATTTATGGCAAAAGTAATGACGGGCCGAAAATCTCAACTCGAACCAAACAAAGGCGGTTGTGCAAGGATGGAAGGCCTCGGAAGTCAGTGACTCATCCGAATTTTGTAGAAGAATTAATGAGATGCTCTGACAGCTTACCGAAAGATAAAGATACATTTACCCGCAGTGCCCATTTGATGAGGATAAAATCAAATCTTATCTTCTCCATTTATGGCGAGATCCACACGAAGATTTTAGAGTGATTAGGGTTTATCGAAACTCTATATAAAAATACCTTATATTGTAAAGCTTCGGCGGTGGGATTTTTATGATAAGATTTAGATATTTAGAAGAAGATATTTTGAAAAATATGAGGGTCTGTCCTGAGTCTATATATACTTCTCTTGAATGTAAAGTGAGGAGCGAAAACTTGGAATAAAAGACATTCTAGCAATTTCCTGCAAATCTTGTTTGAATGCTTTGTTCTGGACCTGGGGATTGTGTGAAATCGTTCTTCTGTGATAGCGTGGCCGAGGAGCCTAATCTCTTTCGGATTTCGATAAGTGCACCTTCTTCTATTTTTGTCTCACTAAAGTTCTATTTATTTTAGTTGTAAATCTGCGTTATCAAGATTGAATATGCTGCTAGGCTTCACTCTGTTTGTTATATGCTAGGAAAAATTAAATATTTAAGGTTCTGGTCTGTTCTAATTGCTCTGTCCTCACTACGCGAGCTAGACTGCTTGTGAGAGATACCAGTTAACACCGACTTCCCTTTTATTTATGATTTTCTTTCAAATCTATGTTATCTCCGTCTTATGCTCTTAGTAGAAGGTGATCTTAGAAAGTTGGACACCTTCCTCTTTGATTGGTTCCATTGTGAAGTTTAAGAGTGTAATTGAAATTGATAGTTTTGATTTTGCAACTAACTTAGATAAGCTTCTCTTTTCTGCCCTACCCTACTCTCTTTGTTCTACTGTTAAATGATCCATTTTTATTTTCTTTCAAAATTTGTCTTTTATTTAATCTGCTAAAACATAAAGAGCTATATCAAAGAACTCATTGTAAATCCGATAGTCAACAAAGATAACAACTTCTAAACATTATTGAACGAAGGTCGAGCCCATTGTAAGGTAACAGACAGTCCACTTGAAACTATTCTAGAAGCGAAAAAGAGTGAATAGACATTCGACCCAACTCTGTAACTCACACCTTGGATAACCAATAAGATCCTAAAGTGAGTGGGATTTATCCCGTATAAGTGTTATTGGTATTTTATGCTCATTCTTCATGGGGTGTGTATGAAAGCCGAACCAACATTTAAAATTGGCGCTAGAAGGAGGGCCCTGAACTCCGTTCAGTATTTGTTAAGGATTGTGAGTTGCTTGTGAAAAGTTGGATTCTACCTATAGAGTAACCAGGTCCCACTCCAGAGCCGGAGAGCTCCTTGTGCCTGAGTTAGAAACCCCAAGGAGAAGTAGCCTCAGAAGGGCCAAGTCTTTGTCCAGTGTAGTTTTGTCACCCCTTGTAGTTCCTCCAACTGCAACTCAAAATATCATCGTCAATCAGGTAGTAATGGCGAACTGGTTGGGTTCCACTGCTTTGAATATTCCTGGTGCAGCGCATGATTTGCCCAAAAATCCTGAGAAGTATCTCCCTACCTACAAACATGATGGAATTAGAACAACAGAAGAACATCTAGTGGCATATAAAAATGCTCTAAAGTTGTTAAATGTGCAGCATGAAGATGTGGCTTGTAGGTTATTCCCATTCACCCTCCAGGAGGGAGCATACGACTGGTTTTTGAATCTCACTAATGATTCTATTACCAGTTGGAATGACCTAGAGAAAGTTTTTGTATCACAATTTGGGGAAGTGATTGACCCCAGTGTGTTATATCAACAGTTTTCCAGCATTAAGAGAGGAATCAATGAGACTGTCAGATCTTTCAATGTCAGGTTTCAAAAAGCTTATGGTAGATTGACGGGTCATTATGTGCCAACTACAGACCTAGCATTGGAAATTTTTAGGAATTCCCTAGATCCAGTGACCTCTATTTTCCTGAAGAGAGATGCAAATATTACTAATTTAACAGAGGCATATAGAGAAGCTTTGGTTCTTGAAAGACAATTAGGACCTCAACCTTTGAACGCTCCTCTAATTCCCTTTGTTACACAAAATACCCCTATTTTAAATCCTATCCCACATCAAATGATGTTGCCATCAAGGCCAAAATCCACCAATAGGAAATCCATTGGCTGTAACACATGCTGAACATGTACAGAATACGAGAGAAAGAATCTGATAAAACAAGAGTTGAGGAAGTCTCAAAGATGGTCCAGAAGTTGGCAAATGACTTTTTGAGTTTCAAAAGGCAGGTGTCCACCGGGGACAACTCAAATAGATTTCCTTATCAATAGAATAGATTCACTAGACCACCCTATGAACCCAATAAGGATTATAAAGGTAAGGGGCATGAAGTGAATATTTGTGACTTGGCTTTGCCCAACTGGTGTAGGATACATGGAACATCTCAGCACGGGGAATTAGATTGTTTGGAGTTTTGCAATGCCTTTGAAGCTTTATCTGGTGAGTTGGTTTTTCTTG
Organism: Wollemia nobilis; assembly: GCA_028583015.1. Lineage (NCBI taxonomy): Eukaryota > Viridiplantae > Streptophyta > Pinopsida > Araucariales > Araucariaceae > Wollemia > Wollemia nobilis. The sequence goes on along the minus strand of JAQPPZ010002146.1, from coordinate 384,024 downwards.
AAAACCAAAGAAATGCTGATGGTCCAGGTTCATCCAAACATAGTACAACTATGGTGTTAGATTCTTTCACTTTTCCAGATGAGTCAGAGAATGTTGTGGAGATGCCTATGGATGAAGTGCAAGCCTTTCAACAGTATAGAAGGGACAACTATAACCTCAGGAACAAAAATCTGGAGCCTAATACTACATCTACACCTCCAGACAACTCCCATAATGTTCCTCCAGATCCATCTTCAAATAATAACCCACCTCCACCCAAGGGAGGAGATCCAAGAGTACCAAGTGGATTTTTTGCTTCACTCAATAAAGGATACAACATAGTGGAGGATATGAAGAAGATCAAGGCTAACATCACTCTTCATGAGTTGGCTCAAATTACTGAACAAAGGGATAATTTGATTAAGACATACTCTGAGCCTACCGCCAAACCTCTAGAAAAGGGGAAGAAGATAGCGAATGCAAACTTGGCCATGTATAAAGAAAGGACAGAAGTTCCACCTTTCCTGCTAACTGTCCGTATATTTGGGAAGAATCTACACAACTGTCTGGTGGATTCTGGTGCTTCAGCCAATGTCATGCCTCTAGCCATCTATCAACAGTTGGGTTTAACCCCTATGAAGTCCGAGAGAAGAGTCATCCAATTGGATAAAACTGAGGTTAAGGTGGTAGGTGAACTTCAGAATATACACATCCAGCTAGCATCTGAGCCGAGAGCACAACACAAAATTGACATTCAGGTGGTAGATATTCCCGTGGGATACGGAATGCTTCTGAGCAGAGACTGGTCAAAGTCTTTGAATGGGTACTTGGCGACTGATTTCTCACATATGTGGTTACCTTGGAAAGGTGTTGCAAATCAGTTGAGAATCGAAAGAGAACCTAGATATAAACACGTAATCACTGAGTATAATGCCAAGAATGAGACTGTTAATATTGCTGATGTAGATATCGGGGTTTATAATCTGACAACTGCACAAAAGGGGAAACCTGTTAAAGCTCATCTTGATCATGATAATGAAGTTTGGATGCTTCATGTCGATGGAGCTAAGTCCAAACAAGGTTCTGGTACAGGGGCAGTTCTTAAAGGACCTAGAGATCAGACCTATTTTATGTCTTATCGCTTGCAGTTTCCTTGCACAAATAATTTGGCGAAATATGAAGCACTAGTGCTGGGATTGAAATTTGCTTTAGATAAAGGTGTGAAAAATATCCAGGTTTTCACAGACTCAGAGTTGGTGGCTAATCAGGTTAGAGGTAAATTTCAATGCAAGGCATCTTACCTGAAAAGATATAAACACCGAGCTTGGGATCTCATAGAGGATTTTGATGCTTTTAATTTGACACACATTCCTAGAGAGGAGAATTCACTTGCAGATGTCTTAGCTTCATCAACCACAAATCTGAAGCCATTAGAGGAGTTCAAATGGAAGAAATTTTCAATCGAATTAATCCCTTGTCCTTCGGTTCCAGATAACGTAGACAATTTTCAAGTCTTTTCTGACGACCAGCAAATTATAGACTTTTTACAGAATACCAATGCATTTGAAAATGCTATAATTGATGATGGTCAAAAGGATACTATGCTGGAATAGTTTGATGATGAAAGGGGGATGATGAGTTTGAAAGATAATAGAATTCCGAAAGGAATGGTAGAACTTGAGCGACTGTTTGATATCGACCAAATTAAACAAAGAGGAAGTTCTATTGGTATAGCAGGCGGTGAAACTGAAAAACTGAATGTGGGGACTGAAGAAGATCCCAGACACCTTAAGTTAGCTAAAGCTTGTGACCCTAAAATTAAAAAGAATATGATTGAATTCCTTCACAGATCCAAGGATGTTATGGCTTGGTCTTATAAAGACCTAAAGGTTTTTGATCCAAAAGTTTACACCCATATAATACCTTTAAAGGAGTCCTGCAAACCCTTCCGACAGAAACAGAGGCATGTCAACGCCTTGTTGGAACCCCTCATCAAGAAGGAGGTGGAGAAATTATTGAGTGCTGCCATTATATTTCCCATCAGACATTCTACTTGGGTAGCCAATTTAGTACCGGTTAGAAAAAAGAATGGGGAAATCCGCTTGTGCGTGGATTTTAGAAACTTGAACAAGGCTTCCAAAAAGGATAATTATCCTTTGCCTTCCATGGATGATGTGCTACAAATTGTGAATGGTTCAGAAATGATGTCTTTCTTAGATGGATTTTTGGGGTACAACCGGATACTGGTTGAAAGGGAAGACAGGATGAAAACCGCCTTCACGACCAAGTGGGGAACCTTTGCTTACAAGAGAATGCCATTTGGATTGATAAATGTTGGAGCTACCTTTCAGCGTGCAATGGATCATGCCTTCAAAGGTCTCATGGGTAAGTGCATCGTTGTCTACATGGATGACTTGACAGTTTTTTCTAAATCTCGGTTTGACCACGTAAAGCACTTGGAATCTGTCTTCAACAAATGCAGAGAGTTTGGCATTTCTTTAAACCCAAAGAAGTGTGTTTTTGGTGTAATTGAAGGAAAACTCCTTGGACACTTAATCACCAAAGATGGCATTTCCATGGATCCAGAGAGAGTTGAAGCCATATCGGGGATACCTTTTCCCAACTCTAAGAAAGAGTTAAGATCATTTTTTGGGAAAATTAATTTCGTCAAAAAATTCATCTCTGGTTTTGCAGAAATAGTCAAGCCGCTAAATAACATGCTGAAGGGAACTGCTAAGATTTCCTGGACAACAGAAGCCAAAGCAGCATTCCACGAGATCAAAACTGCCATCAAGCAAGCTCCAGTTCTGGTGAGCCCAGATTTCAGTGCAGATTTTTACCTGTACTCTTTTTCTTCTGAACACACACTTGCAACAGTTTTAACCCAACGAAGGGAAACAGGGGAACACCCGATTGCTTTCAAAAGTACCAACTTAAAGGGTGCTGAGCTAAAATACTCTCGCTTGGATAAGCAAGCCTATGCCTTGGTGAGAGCAGTCAAGCAATTCAGGCATTACATATTGAGGAGCAAAGTCCATGCTATAGTTCCTGATCCAACTGTAAAATATTTATTAAGCCAGGATGAATTGGGTGAGCTAAGAGGTAATTGGGCCACGAGACTGTAGGAATACGACTTAGAAATTTGACCTACAAAATTAATCAGAGGACTTGGTTTGTCTCGACATATTGCTGAAATACCTGTAGAGGCAAAAATTAATCAGCTGGATTCTGGGGTGGATGATTGGTATGGAGATATCATTCATCTGCTAAGGTTTGGAATTTGTCCACCTCACCTGAATAGAACTCAAAGAAGAGCACTGAAGCTGAAATCTGCTCATTTTCTACTCAAAGGAGGCAACTTATACAGAGAAAACTATGTTGGTATATTCTTAAGATGCATTTCTCAGAATGAAGTAGACGAGGTGATGTCTAGTTTTCATGAAAAGTTAGGAGCGGGGCATTCCTCAGGTTTCGCTACTGCACACAAGATATTGAGAGCAGGCTATTACTGGCCTACATTGTTTAAAGATGCACATCAGCATGTGAGAACTTGCCAACAGTGTCAGATCTTTGCATCCAAGCAGGTTAATCGAGCTCTACCATTACAACCTGTTATAATAGAAAAACCTTTTATGCAATGGGGACTTGACTTCGTAGGTGTGATAAACCCGAATTCATCAGTAGGGCACAAGTATGTTTTAACAACCACTGACTATTGTACAAGATGGGTTGAAGCAGTAGCCACCATGAAAAGTACAACCCACGAGGTGATTGGATTTTTAGAGTCAAATATCATAACCAGGTTTGGAGTTCCTTTGAATTTGGTGTGCGACAACGGACCAGCTTTTCAGTCATTCGAATTTGCAGAGTGGGCATACCAGAGGGGGATAGTCATCAAGTTTTCATCCAATTATTATCCCCAAGGTAATGGACTAGCTGAGTCCACAAATAAGAATTTGATGAATGCCATCAAGAAGTCTGCTGTAGACAAACCTAGACAATGGCACACACTATTGAAGTATGCACTTTGGGCTGACAGGATAAGACATAAAGAAGCTCTTAAGACTTCCCCATTTGCTTTGTTGTATGGCACCCAGCCCATAGTTCCTATCTCTCTAAAATTGCCCACTTACCAATTTGCTTTAGATTACTTTGATGATCATGCAGATGCAGAAGCTCGTATATTGGACTTAATTAATTTGCAGGATGAACGACTTCAAGCCTTGGAGCATTTTAGCCGACACCAAGAGACAGTCAAGCGCTGGTTTGACAAAAGAGCCAGAGTAAAAGCCTTCAGACTTGCAGACTTGGTGCTTCTATGGGACAAAGCCCATGAAAAGAAAGGTAAACACACCAAGTTGCAACCTCTATGGATAGGGCCATACCAGATCACCGAAATCCTAGGTAATAATGCGTTTCGCCTACAGGACTTGGAAGGTAATTTTCTGAACCTTCCTATCAATGGTCAATATCTGAAGCATTATTTCTCAGCTGTTCCATCCACTACATCATTTGAATAATTGCAAAGATTTTGTGCATATGTATAATATTGTAAATGAAGTGTGAAGTAGTGTGTTTTTGTTTTGTTTTATTTAAAAGTTTGAAGTTCTGTATTTTGTCTTTGTAGGTCTGTGCAATTTTGTCTTTAACTGGTGGCCTTTTTCCTCCTCGTTAGCTCTTTAATCCTGTTTGTTTGAGTTTGCCTAAACAAAGAAAAACACAAATCAACATTGAAAATTGGCCTAGTGTGTTTTCATTTTGTTTCATTCTGTTTTAAGAGATAGTCTGCTAGGATTAAAAAGTGGGACTACTTGTTATCTAGAACAACAGTAGAAAGATAATTGGATTTTGTATTTTGCTTGCCACAATTATTTTGATTATGAAGAAATTACTATACTGTTTGGTTGAAGAACTCCCAGGGAATCCAAGAAAAGTTGGTCATGAGAGGGGAATCCGATTCATAAAATTACATCAAAGCGTCCAAGGAGGTTGTTGGTACCTGAGCTAAAACAGTTAGTTGATCAATTGCTCGATGAATATAAAAAAAAAGAAGAAGAAGCAGCAAGGCACTCCAGTAATCGGTATCTTTCAAAAGAAAAGAGAGAGATGGTGAAAGTTGGACAAGCCAACATAAAACTGGCACTCTTTCCTGCACATAACCAAGGCTCCCGAAGGATACATCTCAAACATGTTCACCAAGCTATAGATGCCACCTCATAATTGTGATCAGGGTCATGAAAATCTAAAGAGTAACTCTGTCGGGGCTGTGAAAGGCTAAACTAGTAAACAGAGCTCTACTCGGTTTCCCCTACACAATATAAATAGCTGTCCGATTCATAGCAAGCATTTGAAGCCCCGGTCATCCTTGGAAGAAGGTTTATACACTTGTAATCGCACATCAGAATCTTCCTTAAGTGGTTCAACCTAGTATGTCCTTGGGAAACTTTAACAGCTAGCAGATAGTAGTTAAGTCATTTTAGAAAATATTTGTGGCAAAGCATGGTACATAGTCTAAATTGTTTTGAAACTAGAGTTCTGGATTCTAAATAGTGCTACTATTTTCCCCGTAGATATCGCCATTTGTTGAGAAGCAACACACCCCCACTAAAAAAATGAAATTCCATCCCTTTGAAAATATTTAATTTTCATTTTTTTTCGCAGGGACCCTCTTGAGTTTTTGGGTTTTAATTCCAAATTTTGCTTGCACCCTTTTTTTTAAGCTTCGCCTACATCAAAGTGTCCAAGTATACTTGCATATGGCATTGATTTCAATAGCTGTTTCTATTTTTGGCCAGCAAACTTCTAAATGCATTTTCCCTTCAACCGTGATGAATTTTTAAGCTCCGTTTGCAAATTTGGATACCCTTTGGGCCTTTTTAGATGCTTGTAAAGTTTCATCAAATTCTGGGCACTTTGAGTTTTTCATCATTTTTTCTACACCATGTGAAGCTGATCATTCTTGAGCAATTTAAAATTCATTTTTCAAATGTTAAATTTATTTCTGAGTAAGGAAGATCCTTCACCAATATGTAAAAATGCCAAATACAGGTGGACAAAGTCACTGGAGTCAACCCACAATTTTTGGAGAGTTTGCAAAGTAGAAGAAAAGCTTGAAGGAAATGTCGTGATATCGCGACATGTTCCATTTGCTTCATTTGGAGAGGAAAAGCAGAAGAAAAGCTTGAGGGAAATGTCACGATATCGCGACATGTTCCATTTTGGACTTTATTGTATCTAAAATTTAAAATATGGATGGACATGTTCCATTTTGGACTGTCTCATTTTGGAGAGGAAAAGCTGGAAGAAAAGCTTGAGGAAAATGTCACGATATCGCGACATGTTCCATTTTTGGACTTGTCGGACTTTCGCTCAAAATTAATTGTATCCTAAAATTTTTAATTAGTCCGATGTCGCGATATCGCGACATGTTCCATTTTCTCATTTGAGAGGAAAAGCTTGGAAGAAAAGCTTGAAGGGAAATGTCACGATATCGCGACATGTTCCATTTTCGACTTGTCGGACTTTCGCTCAAAATTAATTGTATCCTAAAATCTTTTAAAGTCCGATGTCCGGAATTGCGACATGTTCCATTTTTTTGAGAGGAAAAGCTGAAGAAAACTGTGAGGGAAATGTCGCGATATCGTGACATGTTCCATTTTGACTTGTGGTTAAATAAGAAAAAAAAGTGGAGGATGTTCATTTTAGGGAAAAGCTGAAGAATAAGTGAGGGAAATGTCACGATATCGTGACATGTTCCATTTTAGTGATAAATAAGAAAATAAAGTGATGTGGAATCGACATGTTCCATTTTGAGGGAAAAGCTGAAGAGATAATTGAAGGAAATGTCGCGATATCGCGACATGTTCCATTTTAAAAAGAAAAGGAAGGAAATGTGCGATTCGTGACATGTTCCATTTGAAAAAAAAAAATGGATTGGAATTTTTCATCGAGGGCCAATGCTTAAAAGAGACTAAGTGAAGGAAATGTCACGATTTCGTGACATGTTCCATTTTCGCGAGGGCAAATGCTTAGAAGAGATGAAGTGAAGGAAATGTCACGATATCGCGACATGTTCCATTTTCGTGAAGGCACAAGCAAGGAAGAAGTAACTTGAAGAAAATGTCGCGATATCGCGACATGTTTGGATTTATATTCATTTTGCAAAATTTGGCCATTCTTTAAATTTTTCATCACCCATCCAAAGGAAGTGAAAGCTTTTCGACACAGTCCAAACCCTAGAAATATTTAAATGGGAAAATTAATTAATTCTAATCTTTGTTTTTCTTTTGCAGAAAGTAATTCGACAGTTACATTCATGGCAGAAGTAATGGCGAGAAAGACAGACAAATCTGAATTTCGGCACAAATCAAGCGAGGAATTAATGAGATGCTCTGACGGATTACCGAAAGATAAAGATAAGAGATGTCGGGAAGTCAGTGACTCATCCAGATTTTGCAGATCCGGCCACAAATACAGGCTTCAAGGAATTTGCCGGTGGATCCATTTGCCCAGAAAATTTATGGCAAAAGTAATGACGGGCCAAAAATCTCAACTCGAACCAAACAAAGGCGGCTGTGCAAGGATGGAAGGCCTCGAAAGTCAGTGACTCATCCGAATTTTGTAGAAGAATTAATGAGATGCTCTGACAGCTTACCGAAAGATAAAGATACATTTACACGCAGTGCCCATTTGACGAGGATAAAATCAAATCTTATCTTCTCCATTTATGGCAAGATCCACACGAAGATTTCAGAGTGATTAGGGTTTATCAAAACTCTATATAAAAATACCTTATATTGTAAAGCTTCGGCGGTGGGATTTTTATGATAAGATTTAGATATTTAGAAGAAGATATTTTGAAAAATATCAGGGTCCATCCTGAGTCTATATATACTTCTCTTGAATGTAAAGTTGGGATGCGAAAACTTGGAATAAAAGACATTCTAGCAATTTCCTGCAAATCTTGTTTGAATGCTTTGTTCTGGACCCGGGGATTGTGTGAAATCGTTCTTCTGTGATAGCGTGGCCAGGAGCCTAATCTCTTTCGGATTTCGATAAGTGCACCTTCTTCTATTTTTGTCTCACTAAAGTTCTATTTATTTTAGTTGTAAATCTGCGTTATCAAGATTGAATATGCTGCTAGGCTTCACTCTATTTGTTATATGCTAGGAAAAATTAAAGATTTAAGGTTCTGGTCTGTTCTAATTGCTCTGTCCTCACTGCGCGAGCTAGACTGCTTGTGAGAGATACCAGTTAACACCGACTTCCCTTTTATTTATGATTTTCTTTCAAATCTATGTTATCTCCGTCTTATGCTCTTAGTAGAAGGTGATCTTAGAAAGCTGGACACCTTCCTCTTTGATTGGTTCCATTGTGAAGTTTAAGAGTGTAATTGAAATTGATAGTTTTGATTTTGCAACTAACTTAGATAAGCTTCTCTTTTCTGCCCTACCCTACTCTCTTTGTTCTACTGTTAAATGATCCATTTTTATTTTCTTTCAAAATTTGTCTTTTATTTAATCTGCTAAAACATAAAGAGCTATATCAAAGAACTCATTGTAAATCCGATAGTCAACAAAGATAACAACTTCTAAACATTATTGAACGAAGGTCGAGCCCATTGTAAGGTAACAGATAGTCCACTTGAAACTATTCCAGAAGCGGAAAAGAGTGAATAGACATTCGACCCAACTCTGTAACTCACACCTTGGATAACCGGTAAGATCCTAAAGTGAGTGGGATTTATCCCGTATAAGTGTTATTGGTATTTTATGCTCATTCTTCATGGGGTGTGTATGAAAGCCGAACCAACAACATCCTCCTTGATAGTAGAGACCTTGCGACCATCCTCAAAAAAAAAATTCTTAAAGAAGATCAGGTTCAGAGCATTGTGGAGATCAGCGATCTGGGACATGCAATTGGAAATAGTGTTGATGATGAATTGTTGTAGATAAATATCAAGGATATCCTTATCATCGTCCTAAAATTTGATGATTAAGGATTTATTTTCTTGCACCATTGTCTGCAAGCATGCAAAGGATCAAACACACTTCAACTCAAGGGATTCACTTTTAACTATTTTTCTCAACTTATGAATAGTCTTGACCACCACCCTCTTTTTGGTTGATAGGGTAGGAGAGCTAGAGGATAGAGCAGTGGAATGGGAAATACTGGTTTGGATAAGGCTGGGTTTAGCTTTAGGGGTGGATGGAAGGATAACACCCTAAGGGCAATGAATCAACCAATGGCTATACAGAACTTTGAATAGGCCCTAATGGAAAGGTAACTCATTACTATTTTTCTTGTGGATGTGCTCCAAATTATAGCTGATGGAATTGAAGAGGAATTGGGAAATGTTCACCAGGTTGACATCACAAAAATGATTAAAGAAAGCAAAGTGAAAATTGCATAAAACCTTATTAGGGTCATCCACAGTAACGAACTCCATGATGGGTTTCATGACACTATTCCAAGGAGAGGGGAGCTCCTCACAATACATGCCCATTTGAGCCTTTTTGCAAAGGTCCTTGTCTTTAATTTCTTTGAGTTCAGCTTCCCAATTGTGTTTTTCATGATGAATTGACCTCCCTTTCGCCTGCTACCCTATAAGCTCAACTAGAGTCTTGATGTCAACTTTGAAGGTTCTATCATGGATCGTCACCCTTCCATTATCCCAAGTGTTCAAAAAAGTAGAGGTAATTTTAGGATCATCTCAGTAAAAATCTTAAAGAAATGGAGGAATCCCCTAGCAGTGAGGATAGCTTTAGAAATTGAATCCATGACGATGAAGGATGGTTCACTAAAACTCATGTTGGCAGAACAACAAAGGCATGAAGAATAAATTTGGAAAGGACAATGGTGGAGGTGAAAGGGACAAGTATTAAGAGAGATTCCAAATTTCTTGCACTTCTAAAATACTTGTTCTAGATGTACCAGGTGGTCTTGATTTTCATGGGAGAAAATAGTCATGTCATCTAAGTAAATTAGAATGACTTTGTTGATTGTCTATCCAAAGGCATAATCCATTGCCCTTTGGAAAGTGGCTCTTGCATTAGAAATCCCAAAAGATATTCTCTAATAAGAAAAAGTGCCCCATTTGGTGGTGAATTTTGTTTTAAAATGATCTTCATCTTTCACAAAAATTTGGTTTTAGCTAGAGAAGTTGTCTAGTAGTGATAATCTTTCTGCTTCTTCCACAATCTGTAAGATTTGATCAATATGTGGAGGGGTTGTGGTCCTTTAGTAACGCTTGATTGAGGTTTTCAAAATCTATACACAAACAGATATCACCATTCTTCTTCCTTACAGGTACCAAGTTGGCTACCTAGGTTGAATGCTTTATTGGATAGATGATCTTAGCCTTTAGAAACTTCAATAGTTCCTCTCTCATTATGGCTTCGATCTAGGATTCACAAGACTTTGTTTCTACCTGAATGGTTTTGCATTTGGCTCTCGCTCAATTGTGTTTTGTATGACCTTATTATCATATACTTTAAGATCATATGACCAAGCTACAATGTCTTGGTACTTTAGGAATAAAGCTTTGGCATCCTCCTCTTTTTTTGGAGAACATTAGACTCTAAATTTGAGATTCTTTTCTATTTTAATTTCAATTTCTTTGTAGATCTTCCCATTGATCTCCATGGCATAGATATTTTTCCTATCTTCATTATCAAACAAGCTTTCTAGAGTAATCAATCCTTTAGGAATATGATTGTTCTTGAGTTGGATTACACTATTGGTTTTACTTCAAATTTTCCTCTTGAACAGTGGATAAACAGGCTTCTTTCACCAAAAAATCAATGATTTATTCATCACTTTCAAATACATACTAGAAAATATACTTATCTTGCACTGTAGGCCTAAAAATTAGTTTTATCCCTTTGTCTTTCATAACTCCTGTCTGTAGAAAGGTTGAAATTAACTCCCCTTACTGCTAAGTAATCTGCCAAGGTATTCTTTCTTATGGGAACAAAATTAATGTTTAGGGCATCAAAGGATTCCATTAAATCCCAAACCCTATTTTGATATACTTTCAGGTAATGGTGCTTATTGTTGCACCTCTCTTACCTAATTGATGATTAATTCAAAGTCACCATATATATATTCAAGATATTGATGCCCATACTTTTAGCTTGCATTAGTCTAAGGCATAGAGTCTCATATTCTACAATATTGTTAGTGCATGACCATGTTAGCCTATATGCAAAAATATTTGTCTCTTCTGATTAGGACTATAATACTACACCAGCACTAGAACCATTTTTGCATCTTGCACCATCAAAGTGCATGGTCTAGGTTTCTGTTTCTCTCAAGGACTGGTTAGATATAGCAGGAATTCTTTTCTCTTTTTTGTAGAAATGCTATATGTACCCATACCTATCCTGAATTGACTATAATCCTCTCTAAAAGGTAGTTCATATTCAATCTCCAATTCTTCAAAGTTATCCACTAATTCAAATTCCTCTAGAGGAGTGAGATTGCACATGTCCTCTTAAATTTTTTCAACGTGGTAAGACACAGGCTTCTTAGGTGTTATTTTTATCCTCTTTCCTTTGAAAGGAATCACCATACTAGAATAGTCCATATACATGCATCCTCCCAAATTTACAATGAATTCTCTTGAAAGGCATAAGCTAAAATAAGGCTCTAGATCCACCACCACTATCTCTAACACTATGGTTACCTCAGGTTCTCTATGTAGCCTCATCAAGATATATATTATCACTCCCACTGTCTTCACTAGTGTCCCATCCAACTACAAAACTCCAAGGAAGGATCTGGTATATTCCATACCCATCTCCTCACAAAATGCTTTAGGTATAATTGTGGTGGATGCCCCTAAATCAATAATATAGTTGTGGATAATCCAACCCTCCATCCTTAGAGAAATGTAAAAAGTATGGGGTTTGTTCTTTAAAGTGGTAGGGAATATTTTATCCTTTTTAGAGGGGATGTTGAGGATTGTGGTGGCCTAATTTTACTATGGATATTTGTTCAGAGAAGCTTTTAGCGGGTCTATTTTATCATATAGGCTAGTTTTGGATGGTATCTTCTTCATTTCCTCCACAATATTGTATTCAGACTTGGTAGAGATGGGTATCTTAGGCCTACTCCTTGGCTCACCATACTTTATTTTATACTATTGTGTGGCCTCAATTCTCCATCTCTTGGTAATAAAGGGGAATACAAGCCTCTCTTGGGCTTCATTATTGGATATAATTCTATCTCCCTTAGTTTATTTCTCAAATATCTTGGGAAAACTGACCTCCTTTTCTTGGCTTCTATGAAAATACCATGTCTCTTTTTCATTGGCCTGAGGCATAAGGAATGTATCACTAATTTGGGAAGGTGGATCCTTCTTCTTTTGAGAGGGGACCTAAAATTGATCCATATTTTGTGGATCAACCTGCAATGTTTTCTTGCCTAACCTAGTCATGATAGAAATGGGTCCATCCTCATCAAAATATTTTCCATCCATGATCTGATCTGGTTGCCAGAGCATATTCACTCTTCCTTTATAATTTCTCTCTACTTTCTCCATAGCTTGTTGTACATGGTGTTGGTACATAACACAATATTGTGAATCATGGGGATCATTGCACACTAAATACCATACATTCACTAGACTTATTTTAGAAGAACATTCAAGCTCTTCTTGAATTGCATTTAATCTAACCCTAGTGATGTTGCTAGGACTAGGTATTTGATCCTTGTTAACATAAGGACATATCCTTTGTTAAGATCTCTCCATCTCTCTTTTTTCCATTAAATTCATCTTATTGATAAGATTTTTTAGGGTATTTTGAATATCAAGGAGCATAGAGGATTCTTGGGGTATTTTAGAAGGAATGGGAGGGAAATGAGTTGTAATAGGTGGTGCTTTTGAATGAGGAATGATATTCATCTATGGAAATGGAGATGACAAGGCAGGAGGGTCCATATAATATGAAGCAGTTGTTTGACCTTGGACATTGGGGGTTTCCAAATTATAGGGCAACACAACTTTTGGGGGTAATATTACCATATTAATAAGGATATTCTCAGCATGAATGGCTACATTATAAACCCGTGGAAAGGTCTCCACCCCAGATTATTGGGTTTGCAGGCCTAAATATGATTTGAGGGCTTTGATATAATACATGTAAGTGAGGCTTGAAACTGGTATAGCTACAATGGTAATCCTCTTCCATGTCCTACTGAACCTCAAATTGAAGTCTAAAATAGTTTTCTACTAATGCTTTTGCATGGATGTGAATTGATTAAGAAGGAAAAAAGGATCAATAGATTCATTAAATTCTTCCACAAAGGGCTCAACTAATACTGCCCATGAGGTGATGGTATTGTCTTCTAAGTTCCTAAGTAAAATATTCCTCTAAAGAGCAGGGCTAGGATTCTAACAATGACATATTCATTTTTTATATTATTGATTACTACCATATTTATAATATATTGGCAGTGCTCATATGTAGTTTTACCATATCCATCATAGGTAGGGATGGCCTTAGACACAACTTGGTGAATTTCATGCATATGGGCCAATCTAAGGGGGCCAATTGTATTCTATCTAGGATACTTTTGCAAGGGCTAATTTGGAACTACATTTTGATTCTGATTTTGGGCCATGTTCCTAGGTGTATCTCTTGTTGGAGGTGACCTTGGGTGTACTATAGGGTTCTCCTCAGGAGGAGTTTCATATGAATGAAAATATTGACTCAAATACCTTATGATATTATACCCTCTATAAGGTAGCTCATAGTATAAAAAGGAGTCTGGGTTATTCCTTGTGGATGACCTAGTATTCATGAAAAAATTGTAAGCTATAGGGATAACTTTTCTAGATTCACAAACTAGGGAATCACTAGGTGAATTTGCTGCTCTCCACTTAGCAAAGTCAAGAAAATTCACCAAATCTTGATTCCTTCAAGAAAGGATACAAAAAATAAATAATAAGATGGGTTTTAGTGTTTCTTGTATACAAGTCCCATTAGGTGTACCAAAACTATTGGGATCTTAATTGACATCAAGTAAACTTGATACTGCAATAGTCTATCTTCCAAATTTTTGACCAAGATTGCACCAGCTAGTCACAGCTCATAACTCAACATTGGATAGACCAAAGATTTCTTTAGACCAACCTCTAGAGTAGGCTAGATCCTTGTTAATTGACATAGTGTTGTCTCAATTAAGCTCAATAATGGTTTTGAGAGATAGGATTAGAAAGGCTTAGGGTTAAGAAATTACGAAATAATAGTGGCTGAATAGGGCTGACAGCATAGGTATCCACAAGAAAAACCTTCAACAATTATTTCTAGTGTCCCACACTCAAGATTAGTAGTACCTTAAATGGAATAATCTTCATACAATAAAATCAAAATAGAGATGTGCTTCAAGAAAGCAATTTCAATATCTAAGATACTAACAATCCAATTTAGTAGAATATATTAGTATTCAAACTTCACAGAAATAAACTTCTCAACAACACAGATCTAACTATGAACATATTTCAATTGCCTTACAACTAGTAATCCAATACAAGTGGAATGAACTAACCATAATAGAATTGACAAAAATACAATTCATAGCTTGAACCTCTTAATGAAAGATATCAAATATGACAAATCTTGAGTAAAAAATCTAAGTAATGCTCCTTCCATTAATTTGCAAAAGATGTTACATAGTAGGGCAAGAAAACACTCTAGATTTGACCCTAAAAATTGAGGGTTCGACCTCTATATATAGTTTACAATGAAATAAAAATAAGAGAAATATTACAAGAATTTTAACTATGCCAAATTAGTAGAATGCTATTGTGTCATCATTTTATTCACCTATAGGATCTAGGAAATCTGCTCGAAGTCGACACCATGGTAGCTAAGCTCTACAAATTTTTGGTTTAGTGATGGCAGTTAGACTCTAGTTCATTAGAAACCAGATCTGAACCACTCATCCTTCTTGAGAACTTCACACCACCACAGATCTACAACTACCCTAGTTCTTGGTTCTTAGCACCACAAATGCTTCGTCTACCTGCTTGAACTGACTGGTATTCATTCTCCACGAATATGCCTTTGTATTATCATGAAAATGTCAGCATAATATCCATTGTTGATGCACTTCATGGATGACTATGATTAGACTTTAATAATTTTTAGTAGATGAGCAACATAGAACAAGTCATCAATCTGCTCTAAAAATAATGTTGATGTCATCTTGGATGGCTTCGGCCAACGAATTTGAGACTTTGTGAGAAATACATTGAGTGCTGAGTGGAACATAGCTTATCACCAATCCACTCTTTTAAGTCTTGAAAATGCTTTATTTCCATTTTGCATCTGCAACATAGGATATAAGTTGCAATCCACTCATCGATTCTTGCTCCACCAGCTTTGATTTGAAATGACTATAGAATAGAGTATAACACCAATATGCTCAAGTAATGGAAAATGAATTTTGTGCTATTCTGCTATCTTTTACTTCTTCTTGATGTTTTAACCTTCTTACCCAGCGACATGGAGCTTGTCACCATTTCACTCTAAAATAGCCTTGGAATTCAATGAAATGGGATATTTTTGATACTTAGTTGCTTGAGTGTATGGGATGAAGCAATGTTACTAATCCACACTTTGAAATATTTTAACATCATCTAGACTTGATTATGGATTGAGACCTTCATGCAGGCCACTATGAAATACACTAAGTTTTGCGTGGCATGGAACATTGCTTGTTTTTGCAAAAAAGAACCAAGTTTTGAGCAGATTGGAGCATCTTGCACTGATCCACTTTGAAATGCTCTATCTCTTTAGTGGATTGGAGTATATTCATGCCTTAGAAGAAATTTTTAAATTTTTTAAAGGATGTGGTCATTTTGGGCCTACAATAATGATCTATAAGTAACACTCACAAGCAAGATGCCAGGAAATAGAACAATAAAAATTGTCTTTGCATTAAAACCAAAAACATATTTATAGACATGTCTACCTTTACAAAAGTGACATTTAATGCACCCAATCCGTGTGAGCATTAAATGTTGTACAATATGATCCATGTGAAAGGGATAATATTATAGAATATAATATTAATCCCTATCATTCCTCCCCATCATAGAAGCATTGGTATCCAATGCATTCAAAAGAGGGGAAAATTATGAGCCATCTATGTGTGAGCCTGATGTAGGAGCTGGTTTGAACTGATGGAAGGTAGATGCTAAGGATAAATTACCAATGACTGAGGTTATTGCAAGGTTGAAAATACAAGATGCTTAGTAGTGGTGAACAGATCTGGAGCTACAATAGAATATGGAATTGGAGCAGGAGGAGGAGGATCCAAAGTAGCATTAGGAACTGCTAAAGGTGCCACATAGATAAGGGTAGATTCAAAAATAAAAAATGCTAGTACTAATTGAATTGCAGGAACCAAGGTAGGTACCACAGGAACAAAGGTTGGTATAAACTAAATTATAGGAACCCATGCTGGTATAAACTAAACTGGTGGAGATGCATCTGGAGTATGTGTGTGATAAACTTAGTGCTAATTTGTGAATAGTGCTCATGCTTATGTGTCCACTTGCTAATATGTGCTAAAAATTAATGTAATTTTTTGTGCCTGATATAAATTAGTGTGAGCCTACTATGGAGGGAATTGAACACTACAAATAAGGAAAGTTTGGTTCTCATGTTGAAGGGTTTAGGTATTGTTATAAGAATCATATTGAGCTCTCTTGTCATATTGATATTTTTTTCCTAACAACAACCCACAACAATCCATAGGAGTTACATCAAATGTGATAGTTTCTACATACTTAGGCCCAAAGGTAAAAGATAAAGTTCATGTTTTTGTGATTCAGGAAGTAGTAGTACCATTATTCCAACCAAGGAAGTATGGACAAGGATGAGTATGGGTGGAAAGATACAACTTATCAACAATGGATTTTCCAATCAAGTTCTTCTACGAGTCATTATCGATGATACAATCCACTAAAAAGCTAGGTGTTAAATGAGTACAAGTAACAAACAGGTTCTCACGATATTTTATAAGAGAGTGATGGGTAAGTAAGGTGACCTTATTTAGTCAACCTTCTATTTTAGGATAAATAACATATTCCCTAGAATTTTGGATGGGGTTTTGGGGAGTCCCCTCATCAAAAATTGACTCCTCCAAGGGTTCTATCGTAGATTCTTGTACAAAAAATTATTTTTACTAAGATTTCCTTAATTGAGGATATTCTGATTTGTCATGTCTGCTTCTTTTACAATAGTTACAAAATTTTTGTTTGTGAGAAGAGGAAGAATTATGAAATGTAAAATACAAGTATTTAGCAAGAGCAAGAGAAGAAGAAGAAGTAGAAGGGGAAGAAGACTATTGAGGTTGATGCGACGGTGGTACGAAACCTTCTGAACAGTGTCTATCCCCTATGTAGCATGCTGAGATCTTCTCCTTGGTGAGATGTGCATGTTTGAATGCATCGTACGATGTAGTTTGAGTAGTATATTTGATCTCCCTATACAAGTGTGTGAGAAGACCACTTTTAATTTGGCAATCAAGATAGCATTAGAATCTAAAATACCAAGTAAGACTTAAAGGTAGTTGAAGTGATGAATGAAATCTTGTATAGATTCCATCTTGAATTGATGAAATCATAGCCAATGATTCAATAAGTCCTCATAATTTTATGGATAAAATGAGGCCTTCAAAACTCGTACCATCTCCTCCCATGTACAAATTTGGTGATTGGATATGAGGACTTTGGTGATGTTGGAAATTTTGAGCTTTGCAAATGGAACCTTTTCCTCATAAGGAGTTTGTGTATAATTGAACCAAGTCTCCATGTCAAGGATCTAGCTATTGAGTACATCAAGGTCTTGAGAGCCTTCATATATTTTTACTTCACATCTTGGACGAGGAGGATGGAAGGAACATTGAAGGTTTTGCAACTTGGTAGCTATTTCCACTAGTTTTTCATCATGGGTTGCAGTGATTTCAACCAAATTTTCAACAATGGCTATGTTTGTAGCCATAGTTTTTCTAGGAGTGATCGATATTTTACTAGGTTCCATATTAGGTACCAAAATTATAGTAGGTTGTGATGAGACACAAATGCAAACCTGTAATACAAAGGAATTTTTGGGACACAATTGAGAAGATAAAATAGGGGCAAATGGAAAAATTATAATGGTGAATGGATAGAGATTGAAATGAGCTTTCCAATGACTATATGCAAGGGTATAGTCAGACAAACAATATCCTTGTAAAAGTTGAAATTGCAAAATGTCTCCCAAAATGATGAACTGGTAAAATTTTTGGTCAACTTATAATGGGTCTTCCCTCCTTGATTGGCAAAGGAGTATACTACAAGGTAATTAATTAAGTGAGGATCAAAATACAATTAATGAGGGTGGAACCACTTTACAAGGTATGTACTTAATGTAATCAACACAATATCCTAGCAACCAACGATCACCACAATGCTCTAATGGTCATTGAACTCACAACCAACGGTTACCACAATCCTCCAACGATTAATCAACTCTCCAACGATCAATGAAATCTAGCCACTTACATTGATAATTGTCAAGCACATTTAGCACCACCGATTTTTAATCAACTTTGACCATTTACGTCAGCCAGCAATCGAATACCCAACATTATGACCATCATCACCACCAACTTTAATAATTGATGGTGATCATTAGTGACACAGACAACTGGCAACACATCAACCTAAGGACTTAGTGATAGATACAAGGGATATAGAAAGCTATGTGATAGGTTGACTGGTAGACTTGGTGATAGACACAAGGGACACAAAACACTATGTGACACGTTGACTAGTGGAATCAACGACTGCCATGAGGGATATAGAAAGCTATGTGATATGTCGACTGGTGGACTTGATGACTTCTAGACTGACTATTAGTGAAACCAATGCAATTGTGATAGAATAAATTGATGACAGAGCTAGGATAAAAGGAGGTAGTTTTTAAGGATAGGTGGTAGAACAAACCAATGATAGGGCTACGATGAAGGGTAATTTTGAGGGCCAATTGGGGGGAAAGGTAGCCAGCGTACGCTAGCTACCAAAAAAATATAACATTGGAATTAAAAACAACAAAGGACTCCCCTATTTAATACATGTAGGATTAACCACCAAAAGTTTTTAATAAAACTTAGCCTGTCGATCAACGTCGGGGACAAGACCATCATCGATGAAGACAAAACTCGTTAAAAAATTGAACACGATACTAGAAAACCAGAAAAAATTACACAAACCTTAGGGATTAATTTTTTTGGTCGTCAAAATATTTTTGAGTCACCAAAAAATATAAAAACTTTGCAATTTTGATTTGAAGATTGTAGAATCGTATTTTGAAGGTAGATTTGAGGTGGTTTTATCAATTTATACTACTAGAGGGAGGAGTTAACCCTCCTATCCTTATTCATTTATGTCCTATGATGCTTTATTATGATGATGCTTAACTAGAGTGCATCGGTGAGCCATCGAAATACGAAGATGTGCACATATTTCAATCCAAAAATGCTATCGAGGATCGTCGAATAGGAAGAAAAAATGGTGATCAATACCACCAATTTTTAAAAAATCACCAGAAGGAAGTGATGGATGTAGAAAATGTGTTAGGGTTTATAAAACATTGTACAATGATCGATGAGTGCAATAGACAACAAAATATGGCTGGTGATGATAGAATGCAAAGTGGTAGGTCAGAATACCCGATCAATTTTATCCAAGAATGGATCTGTCATTCAGAATAGATTTATCATTCCTTCGAGCATACCAAGATGACATAACCCCTCCAAAAGGAAAATAGGCAATCATAAATGTGAAAGAAATTATAAATCCAAGGACAAAAATTGGATCAAAAGTTGAAGATCAAAGTCAGAGGGACCCAACTAGTTGAAGGTCGATGGCCAGAGGGATCCTAGCAAGATTTTTCAAATGAGGAGTGCTCAAAGGCTTATGCAAAAAATGAAATAGTGTTCCTCCTAAGCCAAGATCCATTGGTGGTTTTCTTGTTCCTATTTTGAACCATACTGGCCTAGAGGAATAGGACACTCATCTATCCAACGCTTAGCTTTGATACCACTGATATGGAAGTAACACTCAATAGAAATATGTAAGAATATACATAATGAAAACTATCTTTGCATTCAAACCAAAAACATATTTATAGGCATGTCTGCCTTTATAAAAGTGACATTTAATTCACCCAATTAGTGTGAGCATTAAGTGTTGGATAATATGATCCATGTGAAAGGGATAATATTATAGAATAGAATATTAATCCCTATAAGGGAATCTTCTAAACTATGATCTTTCCATATTAATTTTTCCCATAGCATTCACCTTATTATTGATAGTATTCAAAGTGTTATGAATATTGAGTTACAATGATTATTCTTGGGATTCTTGGGATGGAATTGGAGGAAAAGGGATTGAAGAAGATGAAATGTTAAGAGGACGTGTTGGAGACATTGAAGGTAACAAAGTTGCTAATGGTGGAAGATCCATATAAGGGAATTATGAGGTCTTATACTAAGGAGGATGTTGAGTAATTTTTGGATTATGAGGTATAACAAAATTAGGAGGCAATCTACCCACTGAAATAAAAATATTCTCTACATGGATTACCATTTGATAAACCTATGGGAATGAGGTTACTACTAACTATTGAGTTTATAACCCTAAGTAAGGTCCAAGAGCTCTAACATAATACATATAGGCAAGAGGAGTGACTGGACTAAACTCGAGGAATTTTTTTCTATGTTCTACTAAATTTGAGATTGAAATTAGAGACTAACTCTTGTGGATGTCTTTGAATTACTGTGAATTGGGTTAGAAGTAAAAATGGATCTTCTAACTCATTGAATTCTTCAATAAAAAGATCTTCTAGATCAGCCCATGACCTAATAGTATTGTATTCAAGGATCCTAAACTAGTGTAGGACACTACCTCTAAAGGATAGAGCTAACAATATTACAATTACATATTCATTTCTAATATTATGGATGGATTCCATAGATAAGACATCTTGACAATGATCATATAGGGTTTTACTAGAACCATCGTATGTAGGTATATATTTTAGTGTAGCTTATGGAATGCCATTCATACGAGGAAAACCTAGAGGACCAACAATATTCTAATAAGGAAAATTTGTTGTCCTACATCCTATTCTTGAGACATGTTTATTAGAGTACTAGGTGTATTGGGATCAAAGAATTCTAGAGAAGTTGTTGTTGACGAAGTATCGTCAAAAGTAGATTCAAAATAAGGATATCTTGATTATCTAGAATTTGGAAATAACTCAAAGAAATTAACAAGTTCTTGACTATTATTTGTAGTTGACCTAGTAAACATGAAATATGATGCTAACAAACAAGGGTTTATAGGTTCCCAAACTCAGGGAGTCACCAAGTAAATTTACTTTCACTACTTATTGAGGTCAAGAAAATTAATTGAATATTGATCCCTCTAGGAAAAAATACAATAAAAATGTATAGTGGAAATATGATATCTTGTGAAGGTCCCACCGAGTGTGCCAAAAATTGATGTGGCTTAGATTGACATCAAGAAAAACTCAAACTATAACCATCATCTACAATATTTTGAAATGCGAGCACCCGATAATTACATCCCAAGCCACACATTGGATGGGTCAAAATACTTTAACCCAACCTCCAGAGCAAGTTGGCACCTTATCAACTTACTAGATGTTGACTCATTTAAGCATAGTTAAATGAATAAAATATAGGGATAGAGATGAAAAGGGTTAAGAAAGAAATGAATTAATGGTGAATGTATAAAGCTAACAACATAGCCATCTATAGAGAACCCATGACAACTTAATTTCTAGAATGATACATAGAACTAACAACATTCACAACTTAGCCATCTTCAACATTAAGAACAATTGCATACTTCAAGAATCATTCCAAACATCTAGAGTATTAATAATATAAATTAGAAAAATTAGATTGACACCTTGACTAATAGAAATGAATTCTTACAAGCATACATTTAAATATGAATCATTTTAATTTGCTCTAATTTAGCAATCCAAATTAGCATAATAAACTAACCATAGCAACAACAACAGAAATGACTTCACAGGTTTGTAATTAGAAGATAAAAAAATTAAGTTTGATGTAAATATCCCAAGTAATGCTCCTATTAATTTGTAGGAAATAAACAACAATAGCGCAATAAAACACTTTAGATCCAACCTTTTGAAAGGAGGGTATGATCTCTACTTATAGTTTTAATAGTAGATCAATAAAATAAGAGTATTACAAGGAGGTAAGGAGTGCCAAGCCAACAAGATGTTGATGTGGTAATCTCTTGTTTGATCAAAGGAAGAAGAGAAATATTGCTTCATTGATCTTATACAACTAACCTCTATATCTTGTTTGACCTTCATGGATTCTAACTGCACAATATTACCAAGAATGCATCCAGACCATTCTCTACTCTTATGGTTATTTCTTTATCATGGATTTGAAACTAAATCGAGCTTTAGATCTTGGACATTTCATATTTTCAACTTAATAACCTTGGCTTAGAAAGAGTTCTTGAGTTTATCATCTTTATACCATGATGAAATCCTCATTCAATGCATATATTCAACTAAATTTAATTTCACCCATTGATTTGGCCTTGAACGACTGAGATCAAATCCCCAAAAATATTGGTTTATTTTAAATGGACGTGGATTGGGGATGCTCATAATTCTACCTTGGGAGACTCAAAATCATAACTATTTTATGCTTCAAAAGGTTTTGACCATGTTGATTGTGGCTTGGATACAATTGATGCTAGGCCACGATTGATGTTGCCATGTTGTGAGTTTGACCAATTTTAACTATGACCTCGAGCCAGCCTATGACCTAGAGCCCACCTTGAGATGAGATTCACCTTAGGAATTTTACCTTGCATTATCTTCATCATCTATGACATAGAAATAGCTCTGGGTTGGGATTTGATTTCCAAAAATTGGTCTTTTGACTACTCTAACCATGGTGTGGATCAAGGGATGTATGTCATGTTATGTAGAACTCTGCTTTGGGCCATAATTTAAATCATGGTAATAGCCATTTTGACTATGTTGATTGTAGCTTGAAGCCTATTTGCGTAGCATGAAACCACAACTTGTTCACATTAATTGATTATTGATATTTCAACTATGGTCTACAACCTACTCTAAATTGTGATGCACCTTGCTCTTCAATGCACTTTAACCATGTTTATTATGACACAAAGCCTACTTGAATGTTGCACGACATGGTATCCTACTCTAGGCCACAATTCGAGTTATGAAGTTGTCCATTTTGACCATGTTGACTATGACTTGGAAGTTGTTTGCATGGAGTGTGATTGTGTCCTTCACCTATTATTCACTCCAAAATAGAATTTGATTGCGATGTGGAACCCCTACTCTATACCATGATTCAGATTGCAAAGATGGCTAGTTTGACCGTGTTGACTACGACCTGGAGACTACTAGTATTGGGCCACAATTTAGATTACAAAGTTGGCCAATTTAACCATGCTAATTGTGGCCTAGAGACTATCAGTGTTGGGCCAAAATTACAATTTAAAATTTGACTAGTTTGACCATGCTGACTATGGCCTGAAGACTACTGGTGCTGGGCTAGAATTGCAGCCTATAGACACCCTTCAACACTTAGCAAAGAATTTAGGTTTTTTGTAAAATTTTCAAGGATGTGGTCTTTTGGACCTACATTAAGGACTGTTTTGTAATAAAAAAATACATTAGATAAATAATAACTAGGAACTAAACGTATGGGATGTTTCAACTTATAATGAAGAGGAATTCTAATTGGTGACTTGAATAGGTCATCATATTCTACTACAATTCAATTTATTTTATTCTATTGTGTAGATCCTAGGACCAATGTAGTACTAATCAAGGAAACAAAGGTAGGAGGATATACCTCTGATATCCTAGAGCATTGGCCCTTGATAGTGATAATGCCACTTCAAACCTAAGTCATATACACCATACCGCTTTTACATGAACAATTTACCAAAAATCACATCATATACACCCAAGGGCATATCAAATAAAATTATATATTTGAATATTTTGATGGAATTAGTGAGAAGACATTGTTGAGTGATACAAATGTCTTTTCCTATTATAACCATACAATATTATATGGTTATGGGTGTGTTGTGAATGGGATATTATATCCTTTATAATCTACATAATAAATCAAATTATTTTGACTCCCACTATTAATTATAAAGTGTAATGGCTTACCCTTGACCCATATTTATAAGTGAAATAGATATTTCTTCTCTTTTGAATTTTCTTATGATCCCTCTAGTGTAGCATGTGTGGTGGCAATGGTCACATTGGTTCAACTTCCATGATCTACTTTCCTTTTTCCTTAGCCTATGGATGTGGTGGAAATGGTATAGGAAATGTAGAGGTTTACGACTCAATAAATAATGATTGTATTACACAAAAATATCCCTCAAATTTTTGTTTCTTGTATGATATTCACACCATTTTCTAGTCTTGGTCTTCAAGGGATTATTTTCTTGGTAATATTTTTATGCTTACAATTATAATTCTAGGGCTAACCCCTTTGTCTTGATTCTTTGGATTGTCATCCTTTCCTTTCTTTGTTTGGTACTGAGTTTTTTGGTTCTTATTATTTCCTATTTTTATTATTTTGTATATGCTCCAATTTGAGAAGTTTATATGCCTTTCCCAATAGCTTGAGTTTTAAGAGGTCCATGTCATCTTGAATGTGCCATTATATCCCACTACAATACTTGATGATTCAATATTTTTTGGTATCTTGAATACCTAATTTTATTGCCATGGAATGGAAAGCATCAATATAATGTTAAATAGATTGGTCCTTACCTTTCCACAATTGTTGTGGTCTCCATAGGATTTTGTACCATAATATTCTTCCTTGAAAAATTCCATGAATTAATCCCATATGGACACTACTTTATCTTTGTTCTACTCCTTGACCTTGTTAAAATATGCTTCACACTAATTTCAAATACGTAATGAAGTTTTCTAGAGTGTAAAAGTGAATTTATTTATAGAGAAGTATGAAATAGTTGATCCAACCAATTTTCTAGGGCATCAACATTAATTTCCCTTAAAAAGTAATATTATTATAATTCATTTACACCTTAAAATATGTGGAACCACTAAATGGTGTCATGGCATTGAGAGGCCATGCAAAGGAGGTTGAAAATTTTGTAGCAGGGAGTCATTGAAGAATTTGAGAAAATTAATCCATCATCTCAATCATCTATTTCACAAGGGCTTAATTCAACATTTCCTTGAAAGGATTGACTATTTTGGTGTTCTCTATTTCCCTATAGACACCTAAAACTAGCAGATTAAATATTAATTAATTAATCATGATTAATTAATACATTTACTATCAATTAAAATTAATTAATATTAAACATTCATCATCTAAGTATTAATTAATTAATTAATTAGTTTTGAGGTTGTACAATCATTTACCCCTCTCCTTGGATGCATTGAACCTCACAATCATCCATCCACGTCATCCCCAACACTGGTAGTTCCATAACCCATTGATCGAACCCATCACGCACAAGAGAAAATCCTCATCTGAAAGTGAACTCAAGAGACTGGTAGTTCCACCTCTAAGCCACAAAGGAAGGTTAATCACACACTCAATTAACTAAGTTAGTTAACTAAACATGCATAATATGCACACAATCAATAGATATGCACATAATGCACTTTCACTTAAAATACATATTTAAATTTAAATAAATATATTTAATTTAAATATAAAAGAAAATTAAATCTAAACATGCTTATTTAAATTAAATAAATATATTTAATTTAAATATAAAAATCAAATCAAATCATGCACATCTAGTTAATTTGCCAAGAAAATCTTATCCGTGTGCAATCCTATAATTAAGAAATCAATGCAAGGAGATAACTCTCAATTACATGCACTTAACTGATCGAGCCACCTCCTTATCCCTCCACCCTAGGAAAATTATAAATAAGACCTCACCTCCTTGATGGAGCATGAGGATGGACATTATAACAAAGCCTTGATGAATTATCGAGCAACCACAATAATCATACTCTCAAGATCTCATCATTCCATCATCCCCATCCCATGTAGAACCTAATCACATCCTTCCACAGGACCAAATCTACTCTTGAACATCTTTTGAATGTTATAGATCATGACCGTCCCACCCCGAATGGTCTCACTCTACGATTATTCGACCTTGGATGGTCAACTCTTAGCCTACATAGGAGCCTCATGATGTAGCATGGTTTAGTAAGGATGGTCGACTCTTAGCCTACATAGGAGCCTCATGATGTAGCATGGTTTAGTAATTATAGTAGCAAAATCCCAAACACAACACAAACATAAAAACAACATTATTGATCTACAAGAGGTTAAAAGGAAGCCCATTTCATTTTACTTTTGTATGTTTATCACTTTGTTAATACTTGCATTGATCTTTACTTTAATTACAATCGAGCCTCACTTAGGGAGGCCCGATAGATATTATTGACTTAGTGCATACCCCATAGGTATGAACCATGTCGATCACAGAACCTGTTAGCAACTAGAAAGCCACCAAAGCCCATAGATCCATATTTCCTCAATCGAAACCATACACACAACTCGACTATCCACACCAAAATGGGTGCCAGTCATGATAATCCATCGATAAATGATTGCCAACCATGGTTATCCATCCACAAATGGTATCCAAAGAGCCATCTATTATAGATATGGTAGATGCAAGTCCAAACATTGATCTAGAAGTGTCACACACAACCCTAGATGCATTGTACAAAGTGATGGTCACCATAAACTTTGCCTGAGAACTTGTTGTAGTTGCAAGAGTATTGAAGCACCATATCTATTTGCATAAGGTCATTATTCCCTCATATTATTGTAAACCCCTACGTGGGTAAATAGTGTAAAATAATAGAGGAAGCACAACAACATTTTAAAGTTTAATATCATATTCATTTCTTTTCATTTTATATTGCATGGTATAAACTTTTGCTATCTACAAGATGACGATCACGGTGGGACCCGTCCCTCAAGATTTGGTTTATGTAATCTTTCCGTTTGCTATTATTTTTATGATATATTTCAAGATTCATTATTTTTTGATATTTATTGCATTTGAGAATCTAACATGTTTTCTATTTATGTTTTACATGGGTTGCAAAAACTACATAGGAGTAGAATCATCTGGTCCTAGATGATCACAGAGCACAACCATCTTCACAAGGATGATCTCATATAGAAACAATTCAACCTTGAATGGTCATAGTGCATAGTTACTGCCTACCACTGGTACTCATTATAGTGCAGGATAATAGGAAGGGGGTCCATTATTTCTTTTCTGAGTCAATTTTGTAGTAATTGTAGCCTAGATTCACTTATAATTTTCATTTCTTTGTTTTAGGTTATTTTTAGTTTTGCTTTAGGAATGCATAGCATTCTAGGATAATTGCTTATTTTCAATAATATATCTACATTTGCATGAAATAACAAAATAAAATCATTCTAGAGTTACTTTTACATTAATATAGTTGCATTTAGGCATTTAAAGTGAGATCACATCTAAGAGATAAAACAAGAACCTAAGAAATAGAAAAGGAACCACACACTACACAACTCATTTAAACACTGTTGAGTTGGATTTCATCACCAATCGATGGTTGATACTAGCAATAATGGAATTCATATCCATCGATTGGCTTGCACCCTAGCAATAGTAGTGGTCCCATGAGTGGCTTTTTAGACTTCATCACCAAAAAATCCCCTAATTTTGGGTGCATCCCAAAGTAGGAAGGGTAGATGCCCTCTAATTTTTGGGGCTTAATAATTTACATAATCACAACTATCGTTCATGCCAAAGCTCACACAAGGGTGAAGTGAAAGCCCATATGTGTTGGTAGTATGGAAATAGATAGTGTGACCTCTCCTAGAGGTATTTGGTTTCCCTAGGTTACTATCAACCACATCTATCCATTAGGAAGCCATTTACAACCATAATTGTACCAATTCTCACTAGAGAGGCAAGCATCGATACACCCAATTAGTTTGCATTTTTAGGTTAGGTTACATTAAAACACAAAAAAAAAATCCAAAAAAAATCAATCAAAATATTCCAAAATTCAAAATAAATTAAAATATATATCAAAAACTAAAAATAGTTTCAATAGTCTCACAAACATCTCAAATCAAACATTGGATCATTGAAAATTAAGAAAATAAAAAATCATTTTTTTATTTATTTGTTTGTGTAAATATATAAAAAGAAAAAAAATGATTTACTAGAAACAACCATCACCACCAAGTCATCACAACTGCATCTCATCCCATTTCCCAGCTTATGGTCTTGGCTTAGAGTCAGGTCCAAGCTCAAGCCACAATCCAAGCCACCATGGACCCATTCGGTTAGGCCTTACACCCATTCACCACTCCTCCAAATCAGTAGGAGGAAACCTCCTATCCACCCTCATCTAGCTACATGTAGCAACTTACTTCCCTCTCACCCAAGTTATAGATCTTGGGTGCTACATATAGTAATGTCCCTAGCACTAAACCTAAGTCTACCGATCTAGGGGCCCCTGGGTCCTCAGGTTATGTCATCTTCATTAATGTTGAGGCTACACTTATTGGCATTTAACCCACCAAGGTGGACAGCATCACTAAGGTGAATGGCAAGAGCGGTCGGCATAATTGGTCAACAAGAGTGAAGGATAAATTCAATTTTAATTAATCCTCTCTCTCTCTTTAAATCTCTCCCCTTATTTTCTCTCATGATTTTTAGTTTGTTATTTTCTAAAGTATTTAAGAAATGTACTTTTTATCATTTGATTAATGAGAAATTTCAAATTACACTTGGTATCAGAGAGAGCGAGCAGGCGAGGTGAGGACTCACTGAGTTGATTAGGAGGGCCCACAGGTAGGCACACATCCTGAGATCGAGGAGTGGCCCATAGAGCATGCATCTTGAGGTGAGGCCAAGGAGTGGATCATAGAGCAAAATCCTGGTATGGATCCTGAGGTAGGTGGAATGACAGAGACCTTGGTGCAGATCCCAAGGCAAGTGGTATGATAGGGACACAGATCCCAAGCAATTGATCTGGTGGAAATCTGACATGATTTTTGAGATGTATGAGGATTGGACATGAGGACCGAGAACACAGATGACTCAACTAACATTAGACATGTGGTGGACCCAGAGGAGCCTAAGATAGGACACGTGGTGGACCAAGAGCGTAGGCTGATGAGGCATAGGCTAATGTGGCACAGGGTGACAAGGTAGTGATGTGGCATAGTTCGATTGGTTCAATTTTTGATAAAAGGTGGATTGTTCGGTTGCCCAAAGGTAATCAAAAGTGCACATATTTAGTTTTAAACACCTTCTTTCCTCCTTCCGCATGCATGTGGTATTTTAATCCCATTTAAAAAAAAAAAAAAAGGTGATGCTGGTCACCTTTAAGTTGAAGGCTTCACCATAGCCTTCAAATTGGGCATTGTAGCCCGATTGGCTCGAGGAGCTAGTCTTAGGGCCTTTGCCCCTTCTCCCGGTTGCAGGTTAGAAACCCAGCGGCAACAAAGCACTTTAAATTTTTATTATTATAAGGATGTAAGCCTAAAAGTTAATTTTTTTATTTTTGCAAAGGATGAAAGCACTTTTATTAAAATTAATTAATAATTTAATAAAAATATTAACTAAAATGTATTTTTTAATGTTTTTAATTGATATTTAATTTTATTATTAATTAATATTATTAATAAAGTTATTTTTTATTTATTTATTGCAACATTTAGAAGAAAGGGAAGCAAAGAGAGGACATTTCATAAGAGGAAATAATTGTAAAAAGCCTAAGAGGCTTGAAAAGTAAAAATTTTCTATTATCCCAAGAAGGGGGATAATTTTTGCATCAAAGGGTAGACATTTTGTAATCAGTCATGATACGATCTACAGGATGCTATCAAGCCCTTTGTTCTCTTTTAGTAAGATAAAACCCTGAATATTTTGATGAAAAATTTTGCACATATGGATTACATACTATATTTAGTCAATTGTAAAATGCAGTAATAGCCCATCAAAGACATCCAAATTTAGGATATGAAGCAGATTCATAAGACAATTCCTTTGGCAGTAGATTTGAAGAGTCAAAATCTATAGGAGTCGCACCACAAGAGTCAGAGAATTTACATCTTAGTAACAGTGACTCAGTTGAAATATTGGAGCTAGAACCATGTTCACCGAAAATAATTCTTATAAGTGATGATGAAGATTCAGTTGTAGAAAACTTTGTGAATCTAGTGATAGAAGAACCTCAATAAGTAGAACATGCCATAAGTGAGAGTAAATCAAGCTAGAATTTATTTAAATCTATAACTTTTTTTCTTTTGAGAAGCAAAGTGCTTTGATTGTGAGAAATAAAAGTGTGTTTCTAGTTTATTTCTAGTAGTTATGGCCTCCAATAATAATCTACCTATTCCATAATTTAATGGGTTCGATTATGAGTATTGGTCCATAAAAATGAGGACCTTACTCATAAGCAAGGGATTATGGGACATAGTAGATGAAGGTTACATAGAACCTACATATTGGAATATAGTGAGTGTAGCTGATAAGAAGACAAAGAAAGATACCCAAAAGAGCAATTCCTCTGCTCTCTATCATCTCCAAGAAGCATTGGAGAAAAGTATCTTCCCAAGAATTGCCTCTTGTTTAACTGTACAAGATGCATGGAAAGCCTTGAAAGAAGGTTTCCAAGGAAGCGATCAGGTGAAGAAAGTAAGGCTTCAGACCTTGAAACAATATTTTGAGAATCTCAAAATGAATGAAGATGAGAAAGTTGGAGACTACTGCATAAGAGTC
The DNA here is from genome assembly GCA_028583015.1 of Wollemia nobilis. Lineage (NCBI taxonomy): Eukaryota > Viridiplantae > Streptophyta > Pinopsida > Araucariales > Araucariaceae > Wollemia > Wollemia nobilis. The sequence goes on along the minus strand of JAQPPZ010002146.1, from coordinate 353,102 downwards.
AAAGTAGTTGTCAACAAGATGCAAACTCTTGGTGAAGAAGTCAAACCTGAAGCGGTTGTGAAGAAAGTGTTGAGAACACTTCTTCAAAAATGGAATCACATTGCTATCATAATTGAAGAATAAAAAGACCTTTCCACTCTAACTTTTGATGCATTAATCGATTCATTAATGTCTCATGAAGAGATATTACAGGGATCTCCTTCAACGAGCTATGGAGGTAATGATAAATCCTTCTCATCCAATGAAGGTGCAAGAAGATAACAAGGAAGAGGCCAAGGCAGAGGACAATGAAGAGGAAGAAGCAGAAGAAGCCAAAGAGGTGGAAATTAAAGCAAATGTGGCAATCAAAATAGAGGTAGCAATCAAGGCAGATATGGAGATTAAGATCGAAATGGCAATCAATGAAGAGCTGGAAATTAAGATCGAAATGGCAATCAAGGAAGATGAGCTGACAAAAAGAAAGTTTATTTCAATTGTGGCAAGCCTAGTCATTTTGCTCAAGATTGTTGGTCCAAGACTTCTCAATATGGAAGAGGTCAATATGGAAACTATGGTGAAGAATAAGGAACTTCAAATCTATTTCTTTCTTATGGACAATCATATCAAGATCGAAATGACACTTGGATTTTGGATACTAGTTTTTCCAATCATGTGAGTGGTAAAGAAGAGCTCTTTGCTACAATATATTCCACCTATAAATCTCGAATCAAGTTGGAATATGATAAAGCTTTGCAAGTTGAAGGCATTGGAGCCATGGAGGTTCCAATGAAAGAAGGCATCAAAAAGGTGAATGACATCTACTACACCCCTAAACTCCAACACAATCTGCTAAGTGTTGGACAAATGATGGAGAAAAATTACAAACTTGTTTTTGATGAAGGAAAATGTGTAATTTTTAACAAGAACAATTGTAATAGATTCATCACACAAGTACCTATGACAAAAAATTTGTTATTTCCCCTTAATTTTGAAGAGCTAGGGGGTGCTCAACTTGTAAATATTGCTATCACAAATCCAAGTGTGCTTTGGCACTTGAGATATGGTCACTTGAATTCTGCTAGCTTGAAATTGTTAACTTCTCAAGATATGGTGATAGGACTTCCTAAAATTAATGAACACAAGGAGGACTATGAAGGGTGTGCTTTGGGAAAGCACTCCGGGTCCAATTTTCCAAAAGTACAAGCGTGGAGGGCAAATCATCCACTTCAATTAGTGCATTCAAACATTTGTGGTCCAATGTAGACAAAAACATAGGTAATAATTCCTATTTTCTCACTTTTATAGATGATTTCTCTAGAATGTGTTGGATCTATTTCTTGAAAACCAAAGATGAAGCTTTTTATTGCTTCATAGATTTCAATAATAATGTGGACAAACAAAGTGAGTTCATTGTAAAATGTCTAAGGATAAATCAAGGAGGAGAGTACTATTCAAAGGCATTTATGAAATATTGTAAAGATTATGGAATAAATAGGTAATTCACCACTGCCTATACTCCACAACAAAATGGTGTAGCAAAAAAAAAGAACCACAACATAGTAGAAATGGTCAGATTGATGCTTCAATCGAAGCATCTCAGTAACATGTATTGGGCAGATGTTGCTAGAACCAATGTTTACATTCTAAATAGGAGTTCTACTTCTAGTTTGGATGGGATCACTCCTTACGAGGGGTGGTATGGCAAGAAGCTGAATGTAAAACATTTCAAAGTTTTTGGTTCTTTATCATATGCACACATTCCTAATGAAAAAAGGAAAAATCTTGATCCTAAGAGTCAAGCATGTATTTTTGTATGATATTGTGAGTCTACCAAAGCATATAGACTCTACAATCCAAAGATGGATAAAATTGTACTTTCCAAGAATGTGATTTTTGATGAAGGGGGAGAATGGGGTCATCAAATTTTTTTTGTTGATGATGAATCCCATTATGCAAATTCTTCTCAAATACAGCAGGTGACACCTAAGAAGAGCAAAGACACACCTCCTCCAAGCCCAAGCATGAGTACTACTTTGAGTACATCAGCAGCTACTACAAGTCCTTCTCCAAAAATATTAGTAAGTTCTTCACCTATGGATATTGATTCTCCATCAAGAGGTAAAATAACATTACAAAATCATCCATATTTTCAAATGTTGGATAAGAATTTCTAGAAAAGATACACTAGAAGTTAGGCTAGTGAAATGACTGTAGTTTTACAAAAACTTGAAAATTTGCATATGTATGGAGATGATGACTCCAATGATCCTAAAGGAGATGTAGTTAATTATGCTTTAATGTCTAGTGCACAACTAGATCCATCTAGCTATGAGAAAGCATGTACTCATGATGTATGGCAGCAATCCATGGAAGAGGAAATCACCTCTATAAAAAGGAATGATACTTGGGAGATAGTGAAGCTTCCAAAAGGAAAAAAATGTGTTGGATGTAAATGGGTCTACAAGACCAAATTCAATGTTGATGGGAGAATTGAAAGACACAAGACAAGACTTGTAGCAAAAGGCTTCACTCAGAAATATGGCATTGATTATGAGGAGACCTTTGCTCCTGTAGCTAGACAAGAAACAATCAGATTAGTATTTTCCTTGGCTGCCCACAAACGATAGAAAATTCAGCACATGGATGTAAAAAGTGTCTTTCTCAATGGGTACTTAACTAATGAGGTTTATGTTCAAAAACCTCAAGGTTTTCAAGAACAAGGTAAGGAGAACCTTTTTTATAAAATTAAAAAATCACTTTATGGCCTCAAGAAAGCACCAAGAGCATAGTACTCTTGCATTGATGGCTATTTCCAGGAATATGGATTCACTTGGAGCAAAAGTGAACCCACTCTCTACTATCTAAAGCAAGATAAATATATTCTCATAGTTTTTTTATATGTGGATGATATCATATTTATGGGTAGTAATGATAAGATGAATATGGAGTTCAAACACTCCATATTGAGATGAAATATCTAGGCTTAATGCATTACTTCCTAGGCATGGAATTTCATCAAAAAAATAGATGGATCTTCATATGTCAACACAAGTATGCTCAAGACATGATCAAGAAATTTGTCATGGAGCATTGAAAATCAGTTGCAACTCCAACGGGTCATGGGATACAATTAAGCAAAGATGATGGAGCATCAAAGGTTGACATGACCACTTAAAAAAGCATGGTTGGTAGTTTTATTTTTCTCACCAACACAAGACCTGGTATTCAGTATGTTGTTTCTCTTGTTTCAAGGTTTATGACTGATCCATCCGAGCTACATTTTCAAGAAACTAAAATAATTATGAGATATGTAAAGGGTACATTAGATTTTGGAATCCATTACCACAAATATAATTCTGTAAAGTTGGTTGGCTTCAATGATAGATATTGGGGCAGCAATATAGATGATATAAAATCTACATAAGGGAACTATTTTAGTCTAGGATCAAGACTAATTACATGGAGTTCCAAAAAGCAATCTGTTGTAGCATTGTCATCTATTGAGGCTGAGTATATAGCAATCACATATGCTAGTACTCAAGCTCTATGGTTGAGAAAAGTCCTTGAAGAGATTGGATAATGAGAAAGTGGTCCTACCAGATTGTACTGTGATAACATGAGTGCCATTCAGTTGGCATATAATCCTATCCACCATAGCAGATCAAAAAACTTTGATATGAAGTATCACTTCATCCGAGACATGATGGAGAACCATGTAGTTGATCTTAATCATTATAGAAATTTGGAAAACATAACATACATCTTCACCAAATGCATGTCTAAAGCTCAATATATAAAGCTAAGAGACTGTCTTGTTAGACCTCTCAACTTTAAGGGGGAGAATATTGGCATTTAACCCACCAAGGTGGATGACAACACCAAGGTGGATGGTAGGAGCAGTCGGTAGAACTGGTCAACAGGAGTGAAAGAGAAATTTAATTTTAATTAATCCTCTCTCTCTCCTTGAATCTCTCCCCTTATTTTCTCTCACGATTGTTAGTTTGTTATTTTCTAAAGTATTTAAGCAATGTACTTTTTATCATTTGATTAATGAGCAATTCCAAATTACAACACTAGCACTTCAATATATCCTAAAGTCACCACATCCATCATTCCCACCATTAACCATTCCACCCAGGTCAATTTCCCCCACACACCAATAGCTAGTTTACACACATGCAACTCGTCTTGCTAATCCAAATCCTTAGTTTTGCATGCCTATAGAATTATTTCCACTTGGAGTATATGATACCCAAACTAATATAGGCTCTATAGTTATGGATCCTAACCAGCCTCCCTAGGCCCATGTTAATGTGGCATCTCAATTGCTTGCATATATGTAGCCCACCTCATTACATTAGCCACAACTACCACCACAAGGACTAAACCTCACACCTCTCACATCTACACAAGATAACTTCTTTACATAGTCCCTATCCTAGGCAATTATACTACCTACAATTTAGGTACTAATACCCTCAAAACTACAATATGTCTCCTATATTTACTCCCAACCACCCTTGATCCAAAATTCACCCTTAAAAGGATACTACCAAATATCATTCACCACCATCCAAACTCCACCAAAGGCTAAGTTTTGCAATAAAAAACCCCCATCATAATAATATCAACAAAACTAGTAATCCCCACAACAACAGTACTATCAATAGCCATAACTATAGTAGTACTATCAACAACATCAACCACACACTCCATAATAAAACTAACAACCTCCACAACAACAGTACTATCAACAACCACCACTGTAGCAATACTACAAATAATCACCACCACAAACATCCCAATATCAACAACCCCCATAATATTACTACCAGTAGCCATTGATGTAGTAGTACTACCAACAACCACCACCACAAAAACCCCAACAAAAATAATTGCTACCCAATCAAAACCAACAATATATTTCACAACAAAATATTCCACATACACCCCATCAATAAACTATTCAACATCAGCATGTCACTTAACAAAACTATCAACAATAAGCTATTCCACATTAACAGATCATTTTACAACAACATAAATAACCAGCCCTCCAACATTAACAACAACAACACCAACAATCACACAAAACCTATCAACGAACCTTCAACCAACACCCACCATCCAACACATACACAAACCAAAAATTCACCCAACAACATCAATACCCACAATCAAGAGCTCAAGTGGGCACATCCAATATAATTCCCCAACCTACTTTAGATCATTTTCAAGGGTTTTTTTATCAGGTCTTACAAATGCAAGTGGCTGGTATTTGATATCAAAATACAACACTTGGACAATTGTAAATCTTCCCTATACATCCATCAATGCCATCATTGCCATATCCTCCTTTGTTTGAAATGCCAAAATTTGAGAAATTTAAGGGGAAGGAGGATCCCCAAGAGCACATGAGTAATTTCATAAATGCATGCTATCTTCTCAACAATATTTACGTGCTCATACTTTGTACCTTACCGTTGTCCCTTGGGGGAGGAGCTTTAGACTGGTAGAACCATTTTCTAAGACATAGTCTATATAACTTTGAGCAATTGGCTAACCTCTTTCTAGAACACTTCTCATTAAATGTGAAGAAGAATATGACTATGACAAACATATTTAATCTATGATCGTATGATGATGAGGTAGTCTTGAATTATGGTGCTAATTGGTGATCCAAGATAATAGAATTACTATTATTACTCCCCACCTCTAAGCTTACTTGAATTTTTACTAGGAGTTGCTAAAAATAAATATCGCTATTGTTACAACTCCAACAGTATTGTATGCTCGAAGAAGCTCTATCATAGGCTGAGAAAATTGAGGATATAAAGATCTAGGAGGGAGATATCAAGTTGAAAAGAAAGAGTGGAACAATAAGAACTCTAAAGGCACCTCCAACAACCAATCTAAATCCAACTAGGTTAATTAGGTGCTATTGAGTGCCTCAAGTAGTTATAATCAACAACAACATCAACCACCACCTCAACAACCTCCATAAGTGAAACCTCCACCACAACAACCCTCATATTAGACCACACCACCTCCCACATAGCTTCAAAATAAAACACAACTAGACAACCACAAAAAATGTTATGCTAGACCCCATCTAAACTACATGCCACTTCCTAAGCTTTACTCAAGCATATTTCAAAAGTTGTATGAGGTGCAAGCAATCATATTACTAGAAATGAAACCAAAATATCTGAATAAACCTAAATCTAGATCTTTTAAAGAATATCAATATTGTGCTTATCACAAGTAAAAGTGTCACAATATCAATGATTGTATCCAATTCAAAAATTTGGTTCAAGATCTTATTGAGAAGGGGGCTATTACCATTGACAATCCTTTAGCTCCACAAAATCAAAACCTTGGCATCTACCAGGACCCTTTACCACAACACAACCAACAAACCACTACACCTTCAAATATCATTATGCCACCCAATAAGGTGAACCATCTTAACCACGTACCAAACAACCAAAAATTTGTAGGGATAATACATTAGTTACTTGGAACTAGTGCTACCTTGAATGATTAGCACAATCAATTACTACAACCAACACACCTTCATATTCTATATTACCACCTCCACTAGTGTATGTTGTGCCACATCCACTGTGACCCATCATATCATTAACCAATTGCCTCATCTAGAGCCTCAAATTTACATCAACCAAGCTATTTATTTATGACTTATCCAACAGTCACCCCACACCACGAAGCATTAATGGAAATTTTAAAATCCATTAAAGTTCAAATGCAAGATTTGAATACTTTCACAAATTTTGTGGGTAGTGTTAAAATGTGCACAAAGCCATCCATTACCTTTTATGACCATGAGATCAAAACCTTACCAATAGAGATGCCAGATCCTTCATTACACATCGTAGCTCATATAGACAACAAGCCCTCAATACCAAGTCGTCTATCAACATTATCACTTTGGTCGCACTTAAATATTTGAACCTACTATCATCACACATAATCTCATCCATGTTCACTCTACAAGACTTTGAAGATACCTTGTGATAAACATTAGAGATGGTACTTTTACCTATTCAAGTAGGTGTAAAAACCATTTATACCCTATGCTACATCCTTGAAGGATAAATGTAGTACAATTTTTTACTTGGGAGACCTTGGATTTAGGATATGCAATTCATCCTCTCAATGCTAAACCACTACCTTAAATATGTTCATGATGATGGTTTGCATTGCATTCCTACTGATATTGCAACTTGATATTTAACCTGTATGAGCTGCCCATACCATCCATACACCTATACCTCATCTTGAAATTTCTCGAGCTATCCCCTTTGTTGATGGTTCCACACCACACCTTTCCTCATCCACCAATGTTCCTTAACCCATTTGCACATTCACCATTATCGTCTATACCTACTCATCCAACACACTACACAATATTAACTATTTTGTATAGTTCCCATTACCCATCAGCCACACCCATCCAAATCCAATATACCTAGCCAAGCCCTCCACATCCTAGCCAACCCTTATCTATACAAGGTTCACCCTTTTACCTAAACAACCCACACATGTATTCCATTAATCAACCAACCCATCCAACAACACCCATTGCTCCACCACCTCTATTCATAGTAGCCTAATTCACTACCACACTTCCATCAACCATAGCCCCCATTCCTGCCTACATGGAAGAGTCTCAAAACACATTGTCTGCCATAGTGCTTGACCTGTTAACCCCACCCAGTGAGGGGTAAGCTATCATAACTTTCTTTCTGCCATCCAATAACACCTCAGACATTACCACATCCCTAACTAATTTTACCTCCATGTATCTTAAAACTCCACCTCCACCAAAACTATCCAATGTAGCTTCATCCATGATAATCACCACCCCAGTTTCATCCATAGTAGTACCTCAATTGAAATAGGATGTTGGATCTTCTACTGCATCTTCTTCCCAATCTATGGAGGTTGCATTTCTTATAAAAATATCGAAATAAATGTGTATCTAGTGTACAATATCACATTTACATCTCCCATCATAGATTCAGTAAGGGATTTTGATCGCCCATGCATAGGTACTATTATTTCCATGGGTCTTGCTTCCAATTGAATAAATTTTGCATATTTCGGAGTTGACACTTCCTCCAATGCACTTCTTGAGGAGAAACATGAATCACCATTTTTTGGTGATGTTAGTTTTTTATCCAATCCCTCCTTTACATTTAAATACTTCCAATGATATCATTGTAAAGGATTCTACCTATGTCATTATGAATAGGGAATTTGCCATCTCATCAAGACACATTATCAACTCCCTAAGAAAATATTGAAATAGGGCATCACCACCTTCAACCAGATGATTTTTTTTGAGGAAAATTTTCAATGGCTCCACCTTGGTCTTGTAGAGGATAGCGATGATGAACATCCTAATCATAATGAAGGAATTTTTCAAATTGCTAATGTCCATATCATACTTTTGATTGTCTTTGATAGCTCTAAAGAAGACTCTTCCTCCATCATCTCACTCACAGAGTTTACAGATGATGATGATATTTATTGGTGATTGTTCCCCATACCACTACCAATTTTTTCCATGCTCCTTTTATTGGAGCACCCAAATGCACCAGTCCATCCATCACCTCCACTACCTAAGCTACCTCCAAGCCAACCAAACTTGCATCCACCAATATTGAACTAGCTTTTGCCTTGCAAGAATGTCTCAAAGTGCACAACCCCCTACCATCCAAGCCCATCCATACCATAAGTAAACATGGTCATTGTTGACCTATTTAAAACCCTCCATAGTCTAAGTGATCCATTAAACCCCATCCATATTGATCCAAGTCTTATTGATTTTGATTGCATTTCCCTTGCACCATCACCTAAGGATTTCCTATCATATAGACAATTTCTTCATCAAGCGAATATTTACATACAATCAGACCCATCACCTATCTTGTCTACTATCCATCACATCAATGCGAGTGACACTAAGTCACCTATTTTAAAAAATACATCTGATGACATTCACCTCATACCTACGCCTCATCAGCTAGAGGAGGCATCGAGGAGAACAATAATGTAGATATTATCACTAATCCCAAAAACCCACAAGTCATCAAACTTATGAAGAGCCTTGATGTTGTAGAATATGAAGAGCTTATCACTTTTCTTACTAAGGACAAGCACACTTTTACATGGTCATATAAAGACATGCCAAGACTAGATCCTAATATAGTGGTTCATAATATCATATTGAGACCCAATGCAAAACCTGTAAAACAAAAGTTGCAAAAGCTTCATCCTACCATAGCCCTAATGTTCAAATAAGAGTTGCAAAAATTGCTATATGTGGGTTTCATTCAACCCATATACTACCCAAAGTGGGTCTCAAACATGGTACCCATTAGCAAGCCTAATGAGGGGATATGCATTTGTACATATTTTTATGACTTAAAAAAAGAATGTCCCAAGGATGACTTCCCCCTTCTGAACACTGATATTCTCATAGATTTTACTATAGGCCACAAAATTATCTCCCTAATTTATGTTTTTTAATATACAATCAAACTTGATTTAATCTTGATGACCAACACAAAATGACTTATAAAATGCCTTAGGGGACATTTTTCTATAAAATGTTATTTGGACTTAAGAATGCAGGTGCTACCTATCAATGGGCCATGACTTACATCTTCCATGAAAAAATGCACAAAATAGTTGAAGACTATGTGGATGATATTTTGGCCAAAGCCAAAATTTTTGGTAAGCATATCCTTGTTCTTTACCAAATTTTCAAGCGATTACTTGAGCACAACGTGAGACTCAACCTAAATAAGTGTTTCTTTGACATTACATTAGGAAAATTTTAGGTTTCATAGTCTCTACACAAGGCATTGAGGTCAATCCAAACAAAGTTAAAGTAATCCTTGAGATGCCACCCCCTATAAATATTAAAGAGCTACATAGCTTTCAAGGCAAAATTTAGTCAATTCCATATCATGCAATTATTAGACAAATGTAAGCCTTTCAATAACTTATTGAAAAAGGAGGTCAATTTTTAATGGATTCAAGATTATCAAGAGGTATTTGATGCTATAAAATAATATCTTACATCACCACCTATGTTTACACCACCTTGACTAGGTGTACCATTCCATTTGTACATATCTACAATAGATTTTGTATTAGAAACTATGTTAGCATAGAAAAATGAATTAAACAAAGAGTAAGCTATATATTACATTAGTCTCACATTCGTAAGCTATTAAGCTAAGTATGCATATGTCGAAGATCTATTCTTAGTAGTTGCCTTTGCAACTAAGAATCTTCGACATTACATGATCGGTCATACTACATATGTCATTGCAAAAGAGAACCCTTTGTGATATATTATGAGTCATACCTATACGAATAGTAGGATGGATAAATGGATAATGCTTTTAACGAAACTCAATCTAGAATTCATTTGTCAAAAATCCATCAAAGGCTAGGTAATTGTGGATTAGCTTATCGAATCCCCACTATCAAATGATATACCACTCGTAATTGAGTTACTTGATGAATTTTGTGTTCAACATAAATGAGAAAGAAGAATTTATCAATCCAGAAGAGGATGCTGATGTGACCCTTTTATTTTATAGGTTTATATGTGAGCAAGGGGGAGGTTTTGGAGTTATATTCTTCATACCTCAAGGGGCTCCTATACCCCTTTCATTCAAAATTGACTTCCCTTGCACCAATAATAACATGAAATACAAATCCTTAATCTTAGGAATTTAGAATGCTATCACACTAGGTACTAAATTATTAAGAATTTTTGGTGATTTTGATCTCATCGCTAAACAATTCAAAGATATCTACCAATGTAGAGATCCAATTTTACAAAAATACAAACTGATTGTCAACAAACTACTTAAACACTTTGATTGGTATGATATTGATAATGTATCTCGGTCATCTAATTAGTTCGTCAACACAATGGCCTCACTTGGATCTCTCATTCCATAGAATCCATTAGATAGCACCACATTTGTCAAAGTTGCCACCCTATCATAGTCTTCTATAGAATGATATTTAGCTTAGATAGTATAAATTGTCAACATAGTTGAAACCAATCCATATAATGAAGGCTTTTTGCAAATAAAGGATTTTATCAATATGTGTACTCTCCCTGTAGAGTTGTCCTCAACCACAAAATAAAAATTTAAGCAAAAATTGACTCGCCATCTCTTGGGGGACATCCTCTATCATCATAGCTATGATGGTATTCTCATTTGTTGTCTCAAACACCGGGAGGCAAAAGGAGTAATTTCTCTAAAGAACATAAGCTTATACTAAGAGGGGGTGAAAGTATAAGATAAAACTTTTTACTTTTCAATCCAAATGATAACAGCAATAATATCAAAGTAGTAAATAATGCACACATCATCACACACATGAGAGACATGATTTAACGTGGTTCACCCAATGTGGGTTACGTCCACGGAGAAAATATTCCTTATAAATTTTCTCAATGAATCTTTTGGGAATCAAATCCCTATTACAATGTTTATGGACCTTTGTCCAAAGGAGACACCAATCCCCTATGCTCAAGTTTGTGGATCTCTATCCACAGGAGACCTCTGTCCCCACTGCTCTGGTTTGTGGATCTCTTTCCACAGGAGAACTCTATCCCCTATGCTCTAGTTTGTGGATCTCTCTCCATAGGAGAACTCTATCCCCTATGCTCTACTCAACTCTGATCAAATATGCTCACAACTCTGATCCAATCTACTCACAACACTGATCCAATCTGCTCACAATACTAATTCAATCTGCTCACAACACTGTCTTAAGCCTGCTCACAAATCTACCTCAAACCTACTCACAAGTCTAATCCAATCTACTCACAACACTATCTTAAACCTACTCTCTATCTCTGCTCAATTCTGCTCTAATACATGCTCATAACTACTCATAACACATGCTCAAAAAGGTTTCACAAAGATGCAAAAAATTATCTTCAAACCTAGCACAAGTAGTTCACAATTTCTAGCACAAATGTCTCAATCTCTTTCAACAATAGAAGCACAATCTTGTTCTCAAACTCTATTCCAAATGTTTCCAAAACCATTCAAAAATGAAGTACAAGAAGATCTCTAACTCTAATGCAATTGTTTCAACTTTCTCTCAACACTTGATGCACATGTAGGTCTCAAACCCTAACTCAAATATTTTCAACAATGCTTACCAAACAACCCTTTTATCTCCACCTTATGTTCCAGAAAAATTTACTCAACAAAACACCTTAAACAAGGAATGATGTGCCCATACCTCTTAATTTTCTCTTATGGAGATATGTCTTCAAAAACCTATCTCACAAACAACTAATTTTTCTAGTGCCACTTCAAGGGTTAGATAGCAAAATACTTTCTCAAACCATCCACATGAACTTCCTTCTCAAAAATATATGCTCAATGAAATCTGAAATTGATTTGATATTCAATAACTCTCTTGTTCTCAAAATATAGGGCATTAATAATTATCAAAGACCTTCAAACTCACTTTCACCATACAAAAATTATAATAAAATATCAAACCACTATAACACCTTATTACTCCTATATCTTGCATGCAAAACATATCCCTTTTTTTTTCTTAATGCTTTTGCAAAAATAAAATATATAAGGCACTCTTTGTAATTTATGTTTGCAAAAATAGAACTCTTAAAACAAATCCTTGCATACAAAACTTTATTAATTCACAACCTTATAACTCCCTAATTATAAACACAAAGCTTTAATAAACTCAACCCTTATAACTCCTAATAGCAAAAATCATGCATCATTAATTTCAACCCTTATGGCACTCTAAACAACTCCTAACCCTTATGACTCCCTAATAGCAAGCAAAAACTTTATTAAAAATAATCCTTATGACTCCCAAACATTAAACAAAGGTTTTATAAAAATTTTGCCCTTACCAAATTGCTTCTTTGGAGATTCAAATATGTAACCTCATGGAGCCCACGCTCTAGCACTTGCTAGAGCACCACATGGGCTAACTACCCACACAAGACCTCAAGGCACTTAACTTCCTTTTAAACGGTCATCATCGAACAAAAATATCATTGCCTAAATTAAAATGTGAACAACCTATCACTGTCACATCTTGAACTTGAGACCTCCTTCGTACTACTCCTTATGCGGGGTCCGCCTGCCAACTAAGCTACCCGCTCGGTTGGAACCAAAGGCATGCACTCTCCTTATTAAATTTTGTGTGCTGTCCAAAAATAAAATGTGTGTCCTCTTTACCCTCATGCCACCTTGCTCAAAAATAGTGTGCTATGATTTGTAAAGGATTTTGACACCTTAGGAATTTTGAATGCCAATCCTTAATATTTTTCAACACTTTACCAAATGATTTTAGGTTCCAATTTATATATGCACTTCGACTTAGGAAGATGACATCAACGCTTGCCACCTTAGGAGAATATTTAAATTTTGGCGCCCATTTTAAATTTAAATAATATTATTATAATATTTAAAATTTTAATTTAAATATTATAATTAATCCTTTTAACCCTTTGTCTTTTGCCTTGGAAACTTCCTCAACTTTGCATTTAATTGAACCTTTTTCAAAGGATCTTTGTCTACCTTGTATTCCTTTTTCAATGGAGGTATTTGCCTTGTAATTTTAATATTTCAACCTAGAAAATGATTTTCAATCATTTTACTTTTGACATCAATCTTTGACATCAATGACAACCAATGTACTCAAAATTTCCAACAATCTCCCCCTTTGTCATTGATGGCAACCCTTTCTAAAAATTCCTTTTCCTATCACTAGATTCCAAATCTGCTCCCCCTAAGAAACTGCTCCCCCTAACTGAATTCTCTCCCCCTTTGACATCAATGGCAAAGGGACTCCTTTGGGGCTAAATATAAGACTCTTAGCTCAGCCCCCTCCCCACCTCCTCTCCTTGAGGTGATTAATTTTGGGGTGGGAGTAAGACTACTCCCAATTTCCTTCTAAGATACTCAAAATTTTCCTTTGGCAATGGCTTAGTAAATATGTCCACAAGTTATTCCTTTGTAGTAACATATTCCAATTTGACTTGCTTATCCATCACTTGTTCTCTCAAAAAATGATATTTGATCGGAATGTGCTTGGTCCTTGAGTGCATTACTGGATTCTTTGAAATGTTTATGGCACTTGTATTATCACATAGTATGGAGATGGGATGATCATGCTCTATCTTGAAGTCCTTTAAATTTTACTTCATCCATAACACTTGTGTACAACAAGCAACCACTGCAATGTACTCTGCCTCTGCCATGGATAAGGATATTGATGCTTGTTTCTTGCTTAGCCAAGAGACTAAACAATCTCCAAGAAAGAATGCTCCTCCACTTGTGCTTTTTCTGTCATCAATACTTCCTACCCAATCTGCATCTGTATATGTTATGAGAGTAAATTTATCACTTCTGGGATACCAAAGTCCAAAATCCATAGTTCCTTTTAAATACCTTGAGAATTCTCTTTACTTCCATTACATGTGTTTCCTTTGGTGCTGCTTGAAATCTTACCACTAGTCCCACTACCTGCATTATATCTGGTCTTGTAGTTGTGACATATAGTAAGCTACCAATCATAGATCTATACAATGTCTAATTTGCCTCAGGAGATTCATCATCTTTACTCAACTTGCATCCTGTAATCATGGGGGTACTCACTGGTTTACAATCTTCTAATTTGAATTTCTTCAGCATTTCTTTTATATACTTGGTTTGTGAGAGAAATACACCCTTTTTTTATTATGAAATCTGTAATCCAAGGAAGAAAGACAACTCACCAAGCATTGACATTTCAAATTCATTTTGCATACTCTTTGCAAATTTCTGACACATCTTATCATTATTGCCTCCAAAAATGATATCATCCACATAGACAACCACAATTAATAAGTCATTTCCTTCATTTTTGATGTATAAATTGTTGTCAACTATTCCTTTTCTGAAACCTTATTCTTGAAGATACTTATCCAACCTTGAATACCAAGCTCTAGGAGCTTGCTTTAGTCCATAAAGAGCCTTCTTTAATCTGCATACATAATCTAGCTTATCAGTTAGGTTGAACCCCTCAGGTTGCTCAATGTAGACCTCTTCTTCCAAGATGCCATTGAGAAAAGCTGATTTTACATCCATTTGATATACTTTGAAGTTTTTGAAACTTGAGAAAGCTAAAAATATCCTTATGGCCTCAAGTCGTGCAACAAGAGCAAATGTTTCATCAAAATCAATCCCTTCAACCTATGCATAGCCTTTGCATACCAGTCTTGCTTTATTCCTGACTACCTGACCATCTTCATTTAACTTATTTCTGTAAACCCATTTAGTGCCAATTACATTCTTATCTTTTGGTCATGGGACAAGTTCCCAAGTCTCACTTTTTTCTATTTGATCCAACTCCTCATCCATTGCCTTGACCCAAAATTTATCTTCTCTTGCCTCATTGAAATCCTTGGGCTCAATTTTAGACAACAAAGAAATATTTGCATGTTCACTTGTTCCTATTATCTTCCTCCTTGTTTGTCTTTCATCTGGATTTCCAATAATCAGATCTCTTGGATGATTCTTTTGCACATACCTGGATGGAGTCTTAGGTGGTGTTCTTTGTGTTTCATCTTCTTCTGATTCTTCACCTATTTCTTCTTGGCAACTTTCTCCTTCTTGATATACAATTTCTGGAGTTGGTTCTTTTGACCCTGTATGTTCATCAACCATCACATTTATACTTTCCATAATTGTATGTGTCCTCTTATTATAGCATTTATAGGCTTTGATCTTAGTGGAATACCCAAGGAAGATACCCTCATCACACCTTGAGTCAAACTTGCCCAAATTTTTCTCTTCCCATCTAATGTAGCATTTACTTCCAAAAATTCTGAAATACTTCACAGTAGCTGGTCTTCCCTTCCAAATATCATATGGATTTTTATGATGATTTACTCTTACTTGAGCTCTATTGATGATATAGATAGTTGTATGAACTACCTCTCTCCAAAACCCATCTGAAATCTTGGATTCATTTAGCATAGCTCTAGCCATATTCTCAATAGTTCTATTTTTTCTTTCAACTACTCCATTTTGTTGTGGGGTCCTTGCTACTGAGTATTCTCTTTTGATCCCATGTTGTTCATAAAATTCTATGAATTCACCTGAAGTAAATTCTCCTCCTCTATCTGATCTTAGACACTTTATCCTTTTACCTGTTTCATTTTCTACTAACTCTTTGAATGCCTTGAACTTCTCAAAGGCTTCTGACTTTTCTTTTAAGAAAGCTACCCAAGTCATTCTGGAGAAATCATCTATAAATAGCATGAAGTAACTTTCACCTTGTAAACTCTTTGTCCTTGTAGGACCACATAAATCAGTGTGAACTAGTTTCAATGGTTCAGATGAAGTAAATTCTTTTGACTTGAAACTTGTTCTTGTTTGCTTTCCATGTTGACATTGTGCACAAATTGTGCTTTGTGGTCTTTTTATCTTGGGTAAATCTCTGACTTCCTATTTGTTGCTTATTTTCACTATGTTGTCAAAGTTTAGATGACCCATTCTTCTATGCCATAACCAACTCTCATCCTCTTGTGATAAGAAACACTTTTCTCCCTTAATTTCACTTAGTATGTAGAGATTATTTGTAGTTCTACTGGCATCTGCAATGAGCTTTCCTATTTTAGATTTTTTGATCTCACATCTATTTGGATGAAAAGTGACCGTGTGCCCTTGATCACAAAGTTGACTTACACTTAGTAAATTGTGCCTCAATCCCTTAACATACAATACATTTTTTGTCTTTGATTTTCCATTATCTAAACTCAAAGTCCCTTTCCCACAAATTTTTGTTGAACCATTGTCACCAAATTTTATTGATCCTCCATTGATTTCTTTAAGTACAAGAAATTTACTTTTATCACCTGTCATATGACTTGAACAACCACTATCAAGAAACCACTGATTTCTCTTATCTTGTACATGAAGAGTTGTTTGTACTAACATTGACTTCTCCTTTTCTTACTCTTTTCTCTCTTTCCAAACTATTGAGGTTGTATTCTTTTGAACCTTCTGATCCTTCTTCTTTTTGCTTGATTCAGGAAATATTATTTTACACCATTTGGCCTTGTGCCCAAAGTTATTGCATTTGTAACAGATGATATTGTTATTCATGAAAGGTGCAAATGAATTGAAATTTCTATCAACATTATTTCTCACACAAATAGTGCAATGTACAACTCTATGACCATATTTGTTACATGAAAAATAATAGCCATGGAAGAAATTTTGTAACCTGTTAGATTACCTTGAATAATATGGTCACATGCTTCTTCCTTTGTTGTTTGTAATTGACTTTTGTCCATGAAGCTTCTCTATTTTCTTCCTTCTTGATGCTTTTGCCTTTCAATGCATTAGCATAGGTCATGGGCTCTTCTTCTTTTGATATCTTTGTTCCTTTGGAGCTTGACTCCTCTTTCTATTTCCCTAAATTTATATCTTTTTGTAACTTATCTTTAGTCTTTTCAACTTCCTTTCTTAGAGAGATAATTTCAGATTCCAACCCTTCACATTCTAACTCTTTTGCCTTTAATTGTTCTACCATATCCTGTTCAATTTTCCTTCCCTCTTCAACTTTTACCTTGAGCTCTATGAGATTTTATAGAAGTTTCATCTTTGCTTCCTCATCCTCTTGGATTTGAGCCTTCAAACTTGAATTCTTCCTTCTAACTTTTTCCAAGTTTCTAAGAGCAGCAATAAATTCCTCTTTTATGTCGATCATGGCTTCTTCTCCATTTTTTGAGGTCATGTATGTTCTTGTGGGATCTTCCTTCAAGATGTTAGGATTTTCATGAAGGAACCCACTCTGATACCAATTGAAGAACATAAGCTTATACTGAGAGGGGGGTGAACAGTATAAGATAAAACTTTTTACTTTTCAATCCAAATGATAACAACAATAATATCAAAGTAGTAAAAAATGCACACATCATCACACACATGAGAGACATGATTTAACGTGGTTCACCCAATGTGGGTTACATCCACGGAGAAAATATTCCTTATAAATTTTCTCAATGAATATTTTGGGAATCAAATCCCTATTACAATGTTTATGGACCTCTGTCCAAAGGAGACACCAATCCCCTATGCTCAAGTTTGTGGATCTCTATCCATAGGAGACCTCTATCCCCACTTCTCTAGTTTGTGGATCTCTTTCCATAAGAGAACTCTATCCCCTCTTCTCTAGTTTGTGGATCTCTCTCCATAGGAGAACTCTATCCCCTTGCTCTACTCAACTCTGATCAAATCTACTCACAACTCTGATCCAATCTGCTCACAACACTAATCTAATATACTCACAACACTAATCCAATCTGCTCACAATACTGTCTTAAACCTGCTCACAAGTCTACCTCAAACCTGCTCACAAGTCTACCTCTAACCTGCTCACAAGTCTGATCCAATCTGCTCACAACACTATCTTAAACCTGCTCTCTATCTCTGCTCAATTATACTCTAATACATGCTCATAACTACTCATAACACATGCTCAAAAAGGTTTCACAAATATGCAAAAACTTATCTTCAAACCTAGCACAAGTAGTTCACAATCTCTAGCACAAATGTCTCAATATCTTTCAACAATAGAAGCACAACTTGTTCTCAAAATTTATCCCAAATGTTTCCAAAACCATTCAAAAATGAAGTACAAGAAGATCTCTAACTCTAATGCAATTGTTTCAACTTTCTCTCAACACTTGATGCACATGTAGGTCTCAAACCCTAACTCAAATATTTTCAACAATGCTTACCAAACAACCCTTTTATCTCCACCTTATATTCCAGAAACATTTACTCAACAAAACACCTTAAACAAGGAATGATGTGCCCATACCTCTTAATTTTCTCTTATGGAGATATGTCCTCAAAAACCTATCTCACAAACAACTGATCTTTCTAGTGCCACTACAAGGGTTAGATAGCAAAATACTTTCTCAAACCATCCACATGAACTTCCTTCTCAAAAAGATATGCTCAATGAAATCTGAAATTGATGTTCAATAACTCTTCTCTTGTTCTCAAAAGATAGGGCATTAATAATTATCAAAGACCTTCAAACTCACTTTCACCATACAAAAATTACAATAAAATATCAAACCACTATAACACCTTATTACTCCTATTCTTGCATGCAAAACATATCCCCTTTGTTTTTCTTTATGCTTTTTGCAAAAATAAAATATATAAGGCACTCTTTGTAATTTATGTTTGCAAAAATAAAACCCTTAAAACAACTCCTTACACACAAAGCTTTATGACTTCACAACCTTATGACTCCCTAATTATAAAAACAAAGCTTTAATAAACTCAACCCTTATAACTCCTAATAGAAAAAATCATGCATCATTAATTTCAACCCTTATGGCACTCTAAACAACTCCTAACCCTTATGACTCCCTAATAGACAAGAATTTTTTTTATTAAAAATAATCCTTATGACTCCCAAAATTAAACAAAGACTTTATAAAAAAATTTTTCCCTTACCAAATTGTTGCTACAAGAGGATTCAAACGCGCGACCTCACGGAGCCCATGCTCTAGCACTTGCTAGAGCACCACGTGGGCTAACTACCCACACAAGACCTCAAGGCACTTAACTTCCCTTTAAACTATCACCAGTTGAACAAACTGATCACTGCCAAAAATAAAATGTGAACAACCTATCACTATCGCATCTCAAAATCGAGACCTCCTCTGTGCTACTCCTTACGTGGGGTCTGCCTACCAACTGAGCTACCCACTCAGTTGGAACCAAAGTGAAGAACACAAGCTTATACTGAGAGGGGGGGGTGAACAGTATAAGACCACTTTTAACTTTATCTTTCAAAATAGCTTTCAAATCAATAACATGCAGAATAAAGATAGCAGTAATAACAACAGTAAAATAATGCACAAAATATAATCCACAAAGTGACACAACAATTTACGTGGTTCACCCAAGGTGGGCTACTCCACGGATAAAACTTTTCTTCTAAAAGTTGTATCAAAGTCCTCTGGGAATCCTTCCCGATTACAATGTTTATGAGCCTCAGCTCAAAGGAGACACCTTCCCCTAATTCTTCTTTGGTTGGTGACCCTCTAGAAGACCTCTATCTCCTATGCCCTTAGCAAGTGGAACTCTTTCCACAGAAGACACCTGTCTTCCCTGCTCTGGCTGGAGATCTCTATCCTCAACTCTGTCACCACAAAGCTGGTCCTCGAATTTGCACTAAATGCAGTCCTTCGGTCTAGCACAAATGTCCTCTTTCTACCTCAATCTCTGTCCTCAATCTGGTCCTCAAAACTGGTTAAAGAAAAATGGTTCACAAGCTTTCAAATGCTTGCTCAATGCTATCCCCAAGTCTTCACTGTTCTGTCATAGCTGTATTAGATGAAACCAACTTTCGCACAGACTGTGCAACACAGCAACACACAACACTTCGGCTATCGAACTTCTCACTTCTGCACGCTGTCTTCGAATGTCGCAACACCAACAGCTTCTGCTCCTTTGCGCATCCACCGCCACTTCTGCACTATCTACGCTATTATGGCCGCATCTTACACTCCTCGCTAAATTCAAAATGACTCACTCTTTGCGCATCGCAAACTTTACTTGCGCAAGTTCAATGCACTTCGAACGCACACTTCGATCGATGCCAAACAATTCAAACAACCCTCCTTTTATACTCATAATCTCAAGATTAGAACCTTGATCTTAGTCGGCTGTTTAACCTTCAATCACGTCGGTTGTAAAACCTTGTGCTGCGTCGGCCCAGATTTAACTCTGTCGACTTCATCGCCTCCCTGTAGCTTCTAGCACGAAACTACAACATGTCACGATATCGTGACATCTTTGCCTGTCGTACACCTTCTATGCTTGCTGTCATGAAATCGTGACACTACTACCTTTGTCGACCTCCTTACCGCTTATGTCATGAAATCGTGACACTTCCTGTCTTTGCTGATGTCATCTTCTCTTCTATCATGAAATCGTGACCCTTCTATCTTCATGCCCTTCCTCTCAGCTTCTGTCATGAAATCGTGACACCTTTGCCTCTTGCTGATGTCATCACACTTCTGTCATGAAATCGTGACACTTTAGTCTTCATGGCCTTCCTCTCAGCTTCTCATGAAATCATGACACTTATGAATTTTGTTGACGTCATCTTCACTCTGTCATGAAATTGTGACACTTTCTGCAACTACAAGCTGCCAACTCAACCTATCACTAAAATCGTGACACTTTCTACATCCGTACAACTCCTTTGTCACCTGTCATGAAATCATGACGCTTCTAGATTTCGAACGCTTTCTCCACTGCCTATCATGAAATCGTGACACTTCTAGCTTTCGTACGCTTTCACCATTGCCTGTCGCAAAATCATGATGCTTCTCCTTTCGGCTCTTCTCTTTGCTGCAAGTCATGAAATCATGACAGTTCTCACTTCGAGCTTTTTAGCATGTCACAAAATCATGATAGTCCTCAACTGGAACTTTGCATCCTGTCATGAAATCGCAATAGTCCTCACTTTGTCTTTTGCAGCATGTCACAAAATCGTGACAGTTCTCGAATCACTTTCTCTCTCTTCAAACTTGTCATGAAATCGTGACAGTTAACACTGTAGACTTCCTCTTCTTCAACATGTCACGAAATCATGACACTTTTCCTTTCGGACTCTCTCTCCTGCAACATGTCATGAAATCGCGACACTTGCTCGTCCGAACAACTTTCCTGGCAATGTGTCATGAAATCGTGACACTTTTCTTTCTCTGCCTTCCTGCGCTTCCCGAGTCGCAAATGCGACATGTCACGAAATCATGACAGTTTTGCCTGCTTTGTCTCTGTCTTCCAGAATGTCACGAAATCATGACAGTTTTGCCTAAACTTTCTCTCTCCTCAAAACATGTCACGAAATCGCGATAGTTTTTCCAGCCGCTCGCAAACTTTTTCTAACTTATCTTTTTCTGGATCTTTTGCAATTGGGCTACTCGATTTTCTTGGAGACTTACTGACCAAGTTGAAACCTTCATCAAAACACATACTTTGACATAAAAACAAATTGCTTCAAGAACTCCTTGACATCAATGACAACAACTATACTTGAGCAAAGGCAATGTACTCAAGGTACCCAAAATTGCCAACAATCTCCCCCTTTGTCATTGATGGCAAACCTTTACTAAAAACACATCTTCAAGAGCCAAAACTGAAATCAATCTCTTTGAAGTTTTGCTCCCCCTGACTTGAAGCTTTCCTCTTCACTTGAAACTCTCCCCCTTACTCATATCTCTCCCCCTTACTCAAATCTCTCCCCCTTTGTCATCAATGGCAAAGGGTCACCTTTGGGGCTTGGGACTAAGAATGAGCCTCTTAGCTTAGTCCCTCCCCCACCTCCTGATGAGGTGATTAATTCTGGGGTGGGAGTACAACTCCCAATTTCTCCCTTAGATACTCAAATGTATCTCTTGGAAGAGGTTTTGTGAAGATATCTGCAATCTGCTCTTTAGTAGACACATATTCTACCTTGACCTGCTTATCTTGCACTTTCTCCCTTAGAAAGTGATACTTGATGGAAATATGCTTTGTCCTTGAGTGCATTACCAGATTTTTGGAAATACTTATGGCACTAGTATTATCACAAAATATGGAGATGGGTTGTTCATGCTTGACTTTGAAATCCTCCAAGGTGGTTTTCATCCATAGAACTTGTGTACACCTAGCCACTGCTGCTATATATTCAGCTTCTACTGTAGATAAAGAAACTGAAGGTTGTTTCTTACTCAGCCAAGAAACCAAACTCTTTCCTAGAAAGAATGCTCCACCACTGGTGCTTTTCCTGTCATCATTACTGCCTGCCCAATCTGCATCTGTGTAGGCTGTGAGAGTAAAATCATCACCTTTGGGATACCAAAGCCCAAAGTCCATAGTTCCCTTCAGATATCTGAATATCCTTTTAACTGCTATAACATGAGAATATTTCGGAGCAGCCTAAAATCTGGCTACTAACCCAATAGCCTGCATGATATCTGGTCTGGTAGCTGTAACATATAATAAACTGCCAATCATCGATCTGTACAATTTTTGATCTGCCGCTGGAGATTCATCATCTTTACTCATCTTGCACCCCGTAGTCATTGGAGTACATACAGGTTTGTTGTCCATCATCCCAAATTTTTTTAACATTTCTTTGATATACTTTCCTTGAGAGAGAAATATACCATCTTTTGATTGAGCAATCTGAAGACCCAAAAAGAATGACAACTCTCCAATCATAGACATCTCAAATTCCTTTTGCATGGTGTTAGCAAAATCTTTGCACATCTGGGTATTATTTCCCCCAAAAATGATATCATCAACATAGACAACTACAATCAGCATATCATTACCTTTATCTTTTATATACAAATTGCTATCTGCCACACCTTTCCTGAAACCTTGCTCATGAAGGTACCTGTCTAGTCTTGAATACCAAGCCCTAGGTGCTTGCTTTAACCCATACAAGGCCTTTTTCAATTTGCACACATAGTCCGATTGATCTGAGAGAGACACGCCTTCTGGCTGTTCTACGTAGACTTCTTCATCCAAAACTCCATTTAAAAAGGCTGATTTCACATCCATTTGGTACACCTTGAATGCTTTGAAACTTGAAAGAGCCAAAAACATTCTGATGGCTTCGAGACGAGCAACAGGAGCGAACGTCTCTTCGAAATCAACACCTTCTACTTGAGCATAACCTTTGCAAACCAACTTGGCTTTGTTTCTGACAATCTTTCCATCCTCATTGAGTTTATTTCTGAAAATCCATTTCGTGCCAATGACATTCTTGTTCTTAGGTCTTGGAACTAAATCCCAAGTTTCACTTTTCTCTATTTGATTTAGCTCTTCATCCATTGCTTTTACCCAAAATTTATCTGCACATGCTTCACTGAAATCTCTTGGCTCAATCTGAGATAATAAAGAAATATTTGTAGAATCGTGTGCCGGAATGACTCTTCTTCTAGTTTGTCTGCTGTTTGGATCACCAATGATCAAATCTTTGGGATGATGTTTCTGAACATATCGTGACGGAGTTTTGGGAAGCAGCTGCTATTTTTCCTCTTCTTCATCTGAAACCTCTCTGAATTCTTCTTGACAGATTTCATCACTGATTTCCTTGACAAGTTCTCTTATTCCTGTCTTTTCATCAACTGTTACATTTATGCTTTCTATGACTGTATGCGTTCTTTTGTTGAAACATCTGTAAGCTTTGCTTCTACTGGAATAGCCAAGAAAAATTCCTTCATCACACCTAGGATCAAACTTACCCAGGTTCTGATCTTCCCTTCTGATGAAGCACTTACTCCCAAACACTTTGAAATGTTTGACTGTAGCTGGTCTTCCTTTCCACAACTCATAAGGAGTTTTATGATGATTTACTCTAAGTTGGGCCCTGGTGATAATGTATACTATTGTACTGACTGCCTCTTTCCAGAAACCATCTGAAAGTTTTGACTCATTCAACATTGCTCTAGCCATATTTTCAATAGTTCTATTTTTTCTTTCAACTACTCCATTTTGTTGAGGAGTTCTTGCTGCTGAATATTCTCTCTTAATTCCCTGATGCTCACAGTATTCCACAAATTCATTAGAGGTGAACTCTCCTCCTCTGTCCGATCTTAAACATTTGATTCTCTTTTCGGTCTCATTTTCAATCATTTCTTTGAAAGCTTTAAATTTTTCAAAAGCTTCGATTTTTCTTTGAGAAAGGTCACCCAAGTCATTCTAGAATAATCATCTATAAACAGCATGAAGTAGCTTTCTCCCTGAATGCTCTGAGTTCTGGTGGGGCCACATAAATCAGTATGAATGAGATCTAATGGTTTTGAAGAAGTATACCCTTTTGATTTAAAACTGGTTCTAGTCTGTTTTCCATGTTGACAAGGACCGCAAATGGTGTTATGGGGCCTTTTTATTTTGGGCAAGTCTCTAACTGCTTCCTTGTTACTAATGTTGACAAGATTATCAAAGCTCAAATGCCCCAATATTTTATGCCATAACCAACTCTCATCTTCTTGAGTTAGAAAACACTTTTCCTTTTTTATCTCACTTAGCATGTAAAGATTGTTTGGAGTCCTTGTAGCACTAGCAATGAGTTTTCCATTTTTTTCTTTACGAATCTCACATCTATCTGAAAAGAAAGATACTATGTGTCCTTGATCACAAAGTTGACTCACACTTAGAATATTATGTCTTAAACCTTCTACATAAAGCACATTTTCAGTTTTAGATTTCCCATCCAAGCTAAGAGTCCCTTTACCACAGATTTTAGCAGACCTGTTATCTCCAAAACTAACTGTTCCTCTGTTTGTGTTTTTTAAGACCAAAAACTTATCTTTTTCACCAGTCATATGTTTTGAACAACCACTATCAAGATACCATTTCTCAGCTTTGTCTTGAGCATGAAAAGCAGTTTGAACTATCATTGACTTAGACTTAATCTCATTTCTCTTTTTAGCAGACTTTAGGTTAGGTCTATCCAAACTGCACATCCTTGCTATATGCCCAACATTCTTGCAATTGTAACATATGACATTTTTATCCAAAAGAGGTGCAAAAGAGTTAACATTTTCTTTACTATGGCTATTCACGGATTTAATGCAATGTATAGCTTTGTGACCAAATTTCTTGCAAGAAAAACAGTAGCCATGGAAAGTATTATGTAACCTGTTTTGATACCTTGGATGATTGTTCCTTTTGTGACCAACTGGAATCCATCGTTCTTCAGGCTGAAGATTGATCTTGTTGTCTCTTCTTCCTGTCATGATGCTTGAGAACAGAACTTTATTCTCTGAAATCCTTAAAGCCCAGAAGAATTTACTTTAGAGATCGAACTTATCTTTTTCACCCTTTTCTAAAACTGTATGTTCTTCTGATAGATCCTTCTCCAAGCTGTTAGGCTTTATCTGGAGAAACCAGCTCTGATACCAATTGAAGAACACAAGCTTATACTGAGAGGGGGGGTGAACAGTATAAGACCACTTTTAACTTTATCTTTCAAAACAACTTTCAAATCAATAACATGCAGAATAAAGATAGCAGTAATAACAATAGTAAAATAATGCACAAAATATAATCCACAAAGTGACACAACAATTTACGTGGTTCACCCAAGGTGGGCTACTCCACGGATAAAACTTTTCTTCTAAAAGTTATATCAAAGTCCTCTAGGAATCCTTCCCGATTACAATGTTTATGAGCCTCAACTCAAAGGAGACACCTTCCCCTAATTCTGCTTTGGCTGGTGACCCTCTAGAAGACCTCTACCTCCTATGCCCTTAGCAAGTGGAACTCTTTCCATAGAAGACACCTGTCTTCCCTGCTCTGGCTGGAGATCTCTGTCCTCAACTCTGTCACCGCAAATCTGGTCCTCGAATTTGCACTAAATGCAGTCCTTCGGTCTAGCACAAATGTCCTCTTCTGCCTCAATCTCTGTCCTCAATCTGGTCCTCAAAACTGGTTAAAGAAAAATGGTTCACAAGCTTTCAAATGCTTGCTCAATGCTGTCCCCAAGTCTTCACTGTTCTATCATAGCTATATTAGATGAAACCAACTTTTGCACAGACTGCGCAACATAGTAACATACAACACTTTGGCTATCGAACTTCTCACTTCTGTGCTATCTTCGAATGTCGCAACACCAACAACTTCTGCTCCTTTGCGCATCCACCGCCACTTCTGCGCTATCTGCGCTGTTATGGCTGCATCTTACACACCTCGCTTAATTCAAAATGACTCACTCTTTGTGCATCGCAAACTTTACTTGCGCAAGTTCAATGCACTTCGAACGCACACTTCGATCGATGCCAAACTCTTCAAGGATCCCTCCTTTTATACTCATAATCTCAAGATTAGAACCTTGATCTTAGTCGGCTGTTTAACCTTCAATCACGTCGGCTGTAAAACCCTGCGCTATGTCGGCCTAGATTTAACTCTATCGACTTCATTGCCTCCTTTAGCTTCTGGCGTGAAACTTCAACATGTCATGATATCATGACATCTTTGCCTATCGTACACCTTCTATGCTTGCTGTCGTGAAATCATGACACTACTACCTTTGTCGACCTCCTTACCGCTTATGTCATGAAATCATGACACTTCCTGTCTTTGTTGACGTCATCTTCTCTTTTCATGAAATCATGACCTTTGTGACTTCATGCCCTTCCTCTTAGCTTCTATCATGAAATCGTGACACCTTTCTTTTGCTGACGTCATCACACTTCTATCATGAAATCATGACACTTTAGTCTTCATGGCCTTCCTCTCACTTCTGTCATGAAATCGTGACACTTATAAATTTTGATGTCATCATCACTTTCATGAAATCGTGACACTTTAATAGTAATCACTGAAATCGTGACACTTTTCATGACTTTTCGTACAACTTCTTTGTAGCACTATCATGAAATCGCGACGCTTCTTTGAACACTTTCTCCCTGTCGATGAAATCGTGACACTTCTAGCTTCCGTACGCTTTCACCACTGCCTGTCACAAAATCATGACACTTCTCCTTTCAGGCTCTTCTCTTTGCTGCAAGTCATAAAATCATGACAGTTCTCACTTCGAGCTTTTCAGCATGTCATGAAATCATGACAGTCCTCAACTAGAACTTTGCATCCTATCATGAAATCGCAATAGTCCTCACTTTGTCTTTTGCAGCATGTCATGAAATCATGACAGTTCCTGAATCACTTTCTCTCTCTTCAAACTTGTCATGAAATCATGACAGTTAACACTGCAGACTTCCTCTTCTTCAACATGTCATGAAATCATGACACTTTTCCTTTCGGACTCTCTCTCCTGCAACATGTCATGAAATCGTGACACTTGCTCGTCCGAACAACTTTCCTGGCAATGTGTCATGAAATCATGACACTTTTCTTTCTCTGCCTTCCTGCGCTTCTCGAGTCACGAAAATGCGACATGTCACGAAATCGCGATAGTTTTGCCTGCTTCGTCTCTGCCTTCTAGCATGTCACGAAATCACGACAGTTTTGCCCGAACTTTCTCTCTCCTCAAACATGTCGCGAAATCGTGACAGTTTTTCCAGCCGCCTGCAAACTTTTTCTAACTTATCTTTTTTTGGATCTTTTGCAACTGGGCTACTCTGATTTTCTTGGAGACTTACTGACCAGCTGAAACCTTCATCAAAACACATACTTAGACATAAAAACAAATTGCTTCAAGAACTCCTTGACATCAATGACAACAACTACACTTGAGCAAAGGCAATGTACCCAAGGTACCCAAAATTGCCAACACAAAGCTATGTGTTGTTCCTTATTAACTTCTAAACGCTATCTAAAAATAAAATGCACATCCTCTTTACCCTCGTGTTGCCTTGCTCAAAAATTGTGCATTGCAATTTGTGAAGGATTCCAACACCTTAAGAATTTTGAATTCCAACCATAATCTTCTTCACTACCACCAAATTATTTTTGGTTCCATTTATACATACGCTTTGATTTAGGAAAATGACGTCGGTGCTTTGCCACCTTAGGAGAGTATTTAAATTTTGGTGCCCATTTAAATTTAAATAATTTTATTATAATATTTAATCTTTTAGTTTGAATATTATAATTAATCCTTTTAATCCTTTATCTTTTGCCTTGAAAACTTCCTCAACTTTACATTTAATTGATCCTTATTCAAAGGATCTTGTCTACCTTGTCTTCCTTTTTTCAATGGAGGTATTTACCTTGCAATTTAATATTTCAACCTAGAAAATAATTTTCAATCATTTTACTTTTGACATCAATCCTTTGACAACCAATTCCTCAAATATTCCAAAATTATCAAACCCATGATGGTACTTGTAGTGGTCATTTCGGTGGGATTGGCCATTGCAAATGGTATCTTGTGTATGGGTTATTATTGGCCCACCATGGAAGGTGATTGTTGTACATACATCAAGAAGTGTCCAAAATACCAACATCATGTTAGTTTAATCCATGTACCATCACAAGTATTGTATTCAACTCAAGCATTGTGGCCCTTTTCACAATGGAAACTCGATTTAGTAGGAAAGATATCTCCTCCTTCATCGGGAAACCATACATCTATCATAACGGCCATAGAATATTTTACAAAGTGGGTTGAGGTGATTCCTCTCACTAGCATGATAGGCCCTCACATTGTAAAGTTTATACTCCAATCATATTATATGTCATTTTGGAATACCATAAAATATCATATCTGACAATGGCACACCATTCAAAAATAAGGATGTTTGAGAACCTTGCAATAAGTATAACATTCAACATAGTTTCTCGACTTATTATCCATAGAGTAATGACTAAGCTGAGGCCACCAATAAAAATTTAATCACAATCATAAAGAAAATCATTAATGAAACTCATAAATATTGGCATTTATAACTTTCCTTGGCATTATGGGCTTATCGAAAAAGTATTCGTATGCCAATTGGGGCAACACCATTTTCATTAGTTTATGGTGTTGAAGCAATCATGCCTCTCGAGCTTGAGATTCCATCATTGTGAATATCATTACAAGAATTTATTGGTGATGACAATTTTGTTAGAATAAATCTTTATTCTCTTAAGTTCTACTAGGATAGTCTAACTTGAGTTACCACTCATCCATGAGTTAGGTGAACTCTTAGTCTAGACTAGTTCAAATGTGGAGTTGTTGTAATCCAACGGATCACATTGATCAACTTTGCTATTTATACAAAGTTGATCCCATGGAATAATCAATCAGTTCTTGATATTTTTCAGTAATGCTTTGCATGTCTAGTTTCTTGGCTTAATATTGATTCTCAATATTTCTAACATGGTACCAGAGCTAGGCTAGATTTTGCATGCATTCAAGTTTTCATAGATCTGGTTCACTCCTCTTTGGATAGTTTTTGACTAGCTCGACTTGCTTGAAAGTTATAGAGTAGTCATACTTTTTATCCATTAAGACACTATTTTTTTTGCTCATTTTTTTGTTAAAAATTAACAATTTTTACTTCATTGATGCCAATTTCAGCAAAAAAAATAAAAAATGACAGTTGATCTTCTTTAAAGTCTTTTAATATTTAAAATTATTTAGGCCTAACCATCATAAATTGCATAGGAATTTTTTTCTTCCTACTGCTATTTTTTTGTAAGTTGTTCTATCTAGGTGGCGCAGGTTGAGCACCACTTCGATTAGTACATAACCACTCTCTCCTTGGTACTTTCTACTCCTTGATTTCCAATTTGTGCTTCCCACTCTGGTTGGTTCTTGTACTACAAGCTCCCTGCTCTAATGATGTTACACACCTGACGCCCGTTGAAAATGTATAGTAATCATATCTCCCATGACACCACTGAATACCTTTTTGGAATTGCACCATGATGTATCGGTGAAGAATACTAGTTACTACTATTTACGTGCATCTCTTTGAGACGTGCAACACTTTGGATTGGTAAAATCATTGTCCATGATGAAAGACATGTTTGTTTATCTTTAAATAACTCTTACTGCACATTCAAACGATTCAATTTCTTGGCAGGATATCAAATCATGTAACATTGGACACCTATCCAACTCCTCTCATTATTCTTTTATGAACTACATATATATTCACTCCATTTCCTTTATTTTGGCATGAGATTTCAATCACATGTCTTCTACGAAGATTTGACTGATCAAGCCAGAGGTTTGCCATGCAGCCTGCACAAGAGGCTCATGCAAATGTAAAGGAGGCTAGTAATATTAATTCTTGTTTTTTTTTGTGAAGGACCACTATATTTTGTATAGTCACCATCAAATAATTTCAACATCTATGCGAGACTCTGGAGGTGTGTTTGAAATTCTTCACTGTGCTTCTTTTTTCTCAATGGAGAACATAGTGTGGAATGTTGTAGTCATCGTCTGATTCGAATATATTCCATTTTAAAAGCTCATGAACGTTAGTCTACACACAAAATTCCCATGTTTTTTGCATTTGATTGGCTAAAGTGAGAAACGCGTCTCTCCCTATCAATTTTGGTGCCCTCCTCCCTTCACATCATAGGAACGACCTCATCATTGGTTTTTTATTTTTAGAGGAAGAACCACGATGTGCATAATAATGGTTGTATTTGGACCTATGCAATATCATGGCACAATCTGCTAGGCTAGGACTAAATGGGACAATGAGCGCACTAAACCAACACATGTAGCTGAAAATTGATGTATGGGAGCTGCAAAAATGCTGTATAAACACTGTTGCAAATAACACCACTTATTTTAATCTATTTTTTTCAATGTTGAAAGTTGATCTAAAACAATATAAAGATATCCAACTGGCATGTTTTTTGAAAAGCATTGTAATACATTTTTTAGTAAGCTCCTCTCACTGTTTCTCTGCCTATTTCTATAAAGGCAATTTAAGTGAGAAGTCTCCTTGTAAAACCATCAATAAAAATATCTTTTGGGGGGGTTGTTTTTGGTGGTGCTACTTCTTGCACCTACTCTTAATGGCTTCAATCAAGGGGGGGCTTCTTCATGTGTCTCAATTTGCTGAATTGCAGTCTCTTCTACTGCTACAATTTTTTGGTATTTCTGCATAGAGGAAGGGTTTACTACTACTGCATTTGGAGGAGGTACTTAGCACAAATTGCTACATTCCTTTTTTGGAACTCTCTTGGCCATTTGATGTTTTGATGCTTGCACCTCATTCTTGGAGAATTTACTACATGTTATAGTTGCAATAACACTTCAAAATTCACTCAAAAGCAACCAAACATAATCAAGAAAGGCACAAAAAATTGGTTCACAATTTTTTAAATAATCCCCTATGTTCCAAGTATCGTTCTCCTCAATTACCTATAGTCTCCCTCACGTAAGGGCGGGTGATTGAGAAGATTCGATATAAAGGTTTGGCAGGTTATTCTTGCTTCAAATTGCCTATGTTCCACGTATCACTCTCCTCATTTTACTTATAGTTTCCCTCATGTAAGGGCGGGTAAATTGAAGAGTTTGGTATAACGGTCTAGCTTTAGCTGCCTTGTTTTTCAATATTTCTTGCTCCACACTGTTCTAATTGAAGGAGGGGTGCATCATTGTCTTATCTCAAAATTCTTGTAGTTAAAGGGGGGAATATTGGTTCACTGTAGTTTTCTTTTTACAAAATGAATACAATTGACCCACTCACCCCTCATAACTATCACACATGGAAACCAAAGATATTAAATCTTATTTCTCAAAAAGGGCTCACACACTTGCTAGAAGAGAAGCAGCTTTAATTTGAAATAGAATATGAAATATTTGTTCATAAAGGGAAGATGTATGAAACAATGGGTATTGTAAGCACAAATGTAAATGAAAGCTTATGGTTTCACATTTAAGAATGTAAAAACCCATTTGAGAGTTGGAAAAAACTAAAGAATTTTTTTGGTAAAGTGGATCAAATAAGGTCAATGCAACTAGAGGAAGAGCTAACAACATTATCTCCTGAATACTTTAGCAATATTGTTGACTTTCTCACAAAATTTAAAGAAATTATCACTCAATTTAAAGGCAATGGCAAGAATAAAAAATAAGAAGAATGCATCTATCTTATTCTCTCTAAGTTAAATGGAGTGTTTCAAATTTTTTCTACCACCTTTTTGTCTACAAAATATGCACTTGGTACAAGTTTTACAATGCCCTCTTTAGAGGACTTTTGTGATAGGCTAACTATAGAGGAAACAAAACTTGCAAAATATGAGATCTCTTCCTCTTCCTCAAAATCATTAGTAGCATCCATCTCCACTAAAGAAAAATTCAAAAAGTAAGAAAGAGGCCCTATAACTTGTACATATTACAAAAAATATGGACATTATGTGAACAAATGTTGGAAAAGACTACAACAACTAGAGGTAGCAATAAAAGATCACAAAATAGACATTAAGAAGAAAATAGGAAAAGCCTTAAATATTCAAGGTAAAGCTATAAAAACTTCATCAAAATGCTAGGTTCTAGATTTAGGAGAAACTCATCATATAACTTTTTCACATGAGTCATTCACTTCAATCTCCTCTAGCTCAACTTGTAGCATAGAAGTTGGTGACTCATCCTTTATCCCAGTCAAAGGAAAATGTGACATATCCATTAATGGTGGTTGTATCAATAATTTTCTCTATGTCCCAGACATAGCTACAAATATCCTCTCCATCTATCATATTTGTACTTCTGCAAAGGACAAAACAATTCTATTTTCACCAACAGGAGTTGAGATAAGAGACTTTCAAGAACCACACTCTATCATAGCTCAAGGAGATATTTATCATAACACTCACCTATTTTACTTCAAGGGATTCAAAAATTTAGATGGGGCCTCCTATTTTGTTGCACATGGAGATCTTGAAAGCAAAATTTGGCATGAGAGGTTTGGAAATCTCAGTTATAACTATCTAAAGGAGTTGAATACTCATGAAATGGTAACAGGGTTACCAAAATTTTCTTCTATTGATGGAGTATATCTTGGATGTGCTATTGGAAAACAACATCAAGATCCTTTTCACCCAAGTGGTTCTCAAAAAGCCTCATCCCCTCTAGAGTTAATCCATAGTGACTTGATGGTCTTCCCAGAGCCTTCTTTCAAAGGAGAAAAATATGCCTTACCTTTCATTGATGATTTTTCAAGAAGAACTTGGGTCTACTTTCTAAAATACAAAAGTGAGGTTCTATCCCACTTAAAAATATTTAAGGCCTTAGTTGAAAATAAAGCTACTTGTAAAATCAAGAAAATTCATACAGATAATGGAGGGAATACTTTAGTAATGAATTCTCCAAATTTCTATCAACTCATGGTATAATTCATCAACATTCAGTCTCCCATAATCTATAGCAAAATGGCATTGCAAAAAGGAAAAATAAAACTCTAAAAAAAATGGCAAATTGTATGCTCCACTCAAGGGATCTTCTAGTAGTCTTTTGGGCAGAGGCAATTAACTATGCAAATTATATTCAAAATCGCACACCTCATAAAGCTCTTAGCCATTTGAATCCTGAAGAAGCATGGACTGGCTCAAAACCTAATGTCTTTTTTTTCAAAGTTTTTGGGTGTACTGCTTGGGCACATATCCCAAAGAAAAATAGGAAGGCTCTAAATAAAAAGAGCAAGAAACTCATCTTTTTTTGTTATTGTGAGGAAATGAAAGCCTACATGCTCCTTGATCCCACAACTCATGAGGTATTTTTTCACAAAAATGTTCAATTTGATAAATCATTCCCTTATAAATATCCTCAATCATCTTCTTCAAACATTGATTCTCTTGAGCCATCTCCAATATTTGAGCCTCAATATAATGAATATCCCATCCTTGAGTTAGATAACCAAAATGAAGATCCTATACTTCAAACACCAACTCAAACTCCTACCACACCCATTACTCCTTCCACAGTGCTAAAATGGGCCCACACCATTGTTCAAGAGGCCACTCCTTACATCCAAAATATTCCATCATCTAGATTATTCTAAAACCTTTGCACCAGTTATAAAATAGATTTTTTTAGGCTAGTATTGGCACTTGTTGCTTCCCAAAAGTGGCCAATTTTTCAAATGGATGTTAAAAGTGCTTTCGTGCATGGTGAATTAAAAGAGAAAATATTCATTGAATAACCTGTTAGATTTATTAAAGACTCCTCCCTTGTTTTTAGACTAAGGAAATCTCTCTATGGTCTCAAACAAGCTCCTAGAGCTTGGTATGAAAAATTGGACTCCTTCCTTCTTTTCTTAGGGTTTTATCATTGCGAGTCTGATACAATAGTCTACATCTAGAGGGATGAAAAACACATCACCATACTTGTTCTCTATGTTGATGATCTACTACTCACTGGTAGTGCCATTTATCATATTCAGACTATCAAAGACTCCCTTTTTAAAAAATTTGAGATGGTTGATATGTGTTTGGCTCATTACTTCCTTGGGTTTTAGATAAATCAAACAAATGTAGGAATTTCATTGTGTCAACAAAAATATACTCTAGATCTTCTTCAGCAGTTTAATATGACTTATTGCAAGCCTTCTTCCACACCTTTTCAGTTTGGAGTCACTCTAACTGCTTCCTACAAGTCCCCTCTATGTGATGATACTCTCTATAGACAATTTGTAGGGAGTCTATTATACCTCACTCGTACTCACCCAAATATTTCATATGTTGTTGGCTTAATATCCAGATTCTCACATCAACCTCATTTCAGCCATTAGCAAGCAGCAAATAGAATCCTCTGCTACTTAAAAGAAACAACTCACTTTGGGATTTTATATGAGGGTGGATCCATGGATATCATTGGTTATATAGACTCTGATTGGGTAGGTTCAGTTGAAAATAGATGTTCCACCTCTGGCTATGTTTTTTGTCTTGGTTATTCACTTATTGCTTGGTCATGCAAAAAACAACAAGAAATAACACTATCAACTACAGAGGCAGAATACATGGTATCTTTTTTTACCACTCAGTAAGCTCTTTGGATTCATTAGATAATTATGGAATTTGGTTTTTTCATGACCAAACTATTACTCTTTGGTGTGAAAATCAGAGAACAATTCATATTTCCCATAATCCAGTTGAGCATCAATGCACCAAGCACATTGAGATTCACATGCATTTCATTCACTAGCATATTCAGCAAGGAGATCTAAAATTGGAGTACATTCCCATAGAAAATCAAATTGCAAAAATCTTCACTAAATCATTTCCTTCTCCGTGTTACATTCAATTGCGAGAGAAAATTGGGGTTAGGCACCTGCATTAGAAAAGTGCACAGAGGTTTACACCTCTCTCTTCTTCTTATTGTTATTTTTCTTCTTGGAAGATGGTTTTTTCCCATGTGTTTTTTTTGCCATCTCTCCTATATGTAAGTATATTGTACATGAGTGCCTAATAAGGCCATTTTTTTGGGACTCATTTTTTTGGTATTCAATAGCGTACAATATTTGCCATCCGAAGACATACCTCTTCTTCTTCTTCTTCTTGAAATATGGTTTTCCCCATGTGGTTTTTTACCATATTTTCTATAATATTTCATTATACATGAGTACCTCATCACACGTTACTACCGAGACTCATCCCCCGTTGTTACATTCACCTCTAATATCACTTAAGGGGGGGTGTTATAATAAATCTTTGTTCTATTAAGTTCTACTAGGATAGTCTAACTTGAGTTACCACTCTTCCATGATTCAGGTGAACTCTTAGTCTAGACTAGTTTAGATGTGTTGAGTTGTTGTAATCCAATGGCTCACATTGATAAACTTTGCTATTTATACAAATCCCATGGAATAATCAATCAGTTCTTGATCTTTTTCAGTAATGCTTTGCATGTCTATTTTCTTGGCTTAATATTGATTCTCAATATTTCTAACAACTGTACGACAAGCATACCTAGACCAATTGAATATACTTGATGAACTATGAATCAATGCCTTGGAGTATCTTCTCATTTACCAAGAATGGATCAAACATGACTACAACAACAAAGTTTATCCTCAAGAATTTTGAGTAGGTGATTTATTTCTTAAGGAGAATCAACAAAACTTAAGCTTACCATCTCATTTACATGACAATTTTATGATCAATTAGCTTGGTACATTCACTGTAACTCAAACATTCAGAATAGGAGCCTATAAACTAGCCACCCTTGAGGGAATTAAGGAACTTGAACCCATCAATATCCTTCATTTGCATGCCTTCTATGCTTAGCTCATAGCTAGCCTACCAAAAAAAATCAAAATACAAAAATAAAAATCAAAATACAAAAATAATACAAAAATCAAAATACAAAAATAATACAAAAATCAAAATACAAAAACAATACAAAAATCAAAATACAAAAACAATACAAAATCATCAAAAACAACAAAGAAATAAAATTTCATTACCAATAAAACTTTGGTTATAATTCAATACATGATTTTATTCATTTATCATAAGTTATATTATCATATTAATCAAGGGCATATTACTTTTAGTACATGTACTTCCTTAAAATGCATGTCAGTTATATCAACCACCCATCAAAAAAAAAAGAGAGAAAATAAATCCTATGACAGGTTATCTTTCTCACATTTATGGTTTGACAAATATTTAGGTAATTTCGATCATTTAGCCATACCTAGTGTCTCTTTAAACCTAATTTAAACATCAATAAGTCCTTGAGTACTATAGGATTTCTTGTTAACCTTAAGTTTTCACTCAGATCACGCACAAGTATCACACATTAAATCAAATTTTGGTGTCTAGGAAAGACAAAATCATGAGTCACTATTGCCATAAAGTGAATGGTTTCCCCTACTCATCCAATTATATGCATGGTCTAAAATGCTAAGAATTGACAAAAGTACAAGCTCACCTCCAAAAAAAATCCCCTTGCTCCACTACAAAATGAGCAAGCCCCCAAAAGCAAAAGCAACAAAATCCCTTGCTACTCCCAAAAATGAATCCCAAAAATCAAAAGCAATAAAATCCTCTAGATCCTCATAAAATGAGAAAGTCCCTCAAATAAATAAAATACCTTGCTCTTCAACTAAATGAGCAAGTACTCCCAAAACCCTCCTCCCCTAAAAAAATAAGGGGTAAGAGCTTGAATCCCTAGAATTCTCAGTTTTTGACAACCATGGAGTGATGTCCATCACCAACAATAGGCTATAGATGTTTTCCTGGTAGTGGAGTAGCCTTACATGTGGCAACACATATGTTACATTAGAAAACTTCTTTTGTACATATCTATGTTCACTCTCGAATGAGCTAGCTTATTTTTGCAAGTCACAAATGATGAGTCTAACCTCGCCCAAAATTGGCAATGAATATTCACTTCACACACAATTGGTCTTTGCGAAAATTGAATAACCTGGTTTGTCTTAGTATCATAAAATGCCTACTTGATCAGTAGATGAGTTTTATTGAGGTTACTAGGGTGTTTTAGCATCATGAAAAAACTTTTATATTAGTCCTCCCTAGGATAAGTGAACAAACAATTCATGTCATATGGACCTCCATTTTAGCACATCGCTAAACAGTCATTACATTGCATTCATTTACATCCATACTCCATGTATATTAGTATTATTGGGTTGATGCCCTTGATTAATTGATTAAATTCATGAATAATGAAACATGTCTAAAGCACTTACGAATGATAACCAAAAGGTCTATGCATACATTCATTACATTCATCAAACATTGCATATAATCATCAAATAAAGTGATTCATTACATCACAAATAAAACATCATATTAAAACATAAACACATTGAGATGCATAATCAAAAAGAGATTCATCTAATCACACATTCTACAAAGCATCAACACATAAACAAATAAATGTGACACATGAATAATGATGTATCATCTCATATATAATATCAAAATTGTACATCATACAACCTTACCCATAGGCTACATACATTGAGCTCTCAAGCTTATCATCATCAGCATAAATATAAAACAAAAAATCTATAAAAATGATACAAGGCTCAATGCTCGTCACTGTCCACCTCCACCACTATCCCTACTACCCTCAGTTAGATTTCCTCGGGCCTACTGATTGTAGCTCCCATAATGACTAGTTGACCTATGAGAGGAACCTACCCTTGAAGCATGTGAGGTCAATCCCTTGGGAAACCGTGGTACAAGAGGAACATTTGAAGGAGCACTAGATGCTCCACTTATCTAAATTTGATCATATGAATAGGAGGATGAAGGCTTGTTTGGCAGTGGAATACCTCTCAGCAGTAATACATTCTCTAGATTCCTTAACCAATCCTACTGCCACTTCATGCAGTCTCTCTCTTGCTCTAGCTACACAATCATTACAATCATAGCCTTATTGTTCATCCCAACCTAAATACATAGAGAATCATGCTCTACCCTCACTACACCCTACTCCACCTGTAACAAGTTACACTCAGTCTATAGTGTATCTTGCTTTCTAACCCATCAAGCCAGTTCATCCTACAGATTCTATAATTGGATGTGCAATGTGTTGCGCTCATCCTTCCATCTATGCCACATCTAGTTCTCCCTATCCATCTAGTTCTACTCTTGAGCTATAGTGATCTCCATCTCACTATTTTACCTCTCCAACATCTACACCTGATCTATCCATATAGAGGTCTTGACTGTTAAGTCAAAGCTGCTTCTATGACCCTCCTTATTGGAGCTCCTACTCACCATTGAATTTCTAGCCCGTTGAGATGATCCAACCCCTGGGTCCATACCTTAGGATGATCTAGTCCTTCGATCCACTTTCCATCACACTTATCACTCTGCTAACTGTGTGTAAGCCCCCTCCCCACCACTATCCACTACACCCTTTGGAAATAGCTAGAAGGCCTATCCATAGAACTAAATATTTTAATCCAACATGGTCCTTGCAACTGCTACATCATCTTATAGCACAACCACATCCACATCTATTCCCATTGGCTCAAATACAAGGCTAGGAGCTACCTCACTTTAACGCTTCTTATGCAACATAAGATATGGTGGAGCACCTTGGGATAACGTAAACTACTGCAATACATGTGAGTACTAAAAATACTCATACTCCATACTATGGTGGACCATCACCCATCTCCCTCATCGTAATCTAGCCAAGTGCTCCCAATCCTTAGGAAACATTGGCCCACACAGCCATGATCTCTAGGTCACCTTCTTTGGCTAAAGTTATAAGAACTTCTCATCATAGTGTATCCACAAGCCTACAAAAGGGTGGTTTCTACCCTCCTCTTGATACTTACACCATATCATGGTGTAGGGCCTCTCGTCACCTAACTACTATAGATTCAAATAATGCAAATCCTTGGGGTGCTCCCAAGCCCATATCTATAATAGTAAGCTACATCCTAAACTTGACCTCTTTTGATGCCATATCTTATACGACTCCTAGTATGTATGTATCAACAAATATGGTGCCTACACCATCATCTTGGGTTGCGCTACCAAGTACTGAACTAACCCCAATAAGTCCATAGGAACTAGGAACATGATGAGTCTAGCAATATAACATTCAAGATCATTACCATGAGAGTGGCATGTCTTAGTGTGATCCACTACAACCATTTATGGCTGTCCACATCAACCCCACTCTATATTCATCAAACTCATGTGTTTCTCATACACCCCTTGTAGTAGGGCATCCCTATTGTGTTTCGAGGTGGTCCCAATCATCTCCCCCTCCATGAGTATCCTAATGATACACCATATATTCTCTAGAGTCACTATGATCTCTCCTATCGACATATGAAATGTACAAGTGTTCGAATCCCACCTGTCTATTAATGTGGTCAAGTAGGACCAGTCTACATGGATCTTCTCTAACTTGGCTATATAAGATAGCCCAATCGAGTTAATCCACTTCTAGTCATCCTCCATCAACCTGTGTCAAGCCTTGTAGAACAAATTTTTTAATTGGTATTATGGTATAACCAATTTTTTATGCATATAAAACCATATCAAAATAATTTATTAGCATTGTGATACCAATAATCAATCATAAAAAATAATCAACATTGTTCACATCTATCATTAGCATAATGAATAAAAATAAAAAATAAAAACAAAAAAAAATTGACTATATATACCTTGGATGGTTGTGATATAGTTCCTGACCATCCTCCCATGGACGATCCCCATAAAAACTGAAAACCTAAAAGAACTATGCAAAAAAAAATGACATAGAGCAAACAGGGCGACTGTCCACCCATGTATGATCATAGAATGTAACCATCCACCCATGGGCGGTTGTCGAAAACACATGCATTATAAAAAAAAACTAAATCTAATGATCATCCGCTTAGGGCGACCATGTCACATTATCGTTCGCTATGCAGATAGTCCCACAAAAGTTGAACATACAAAAATAAAATAAAAAATAAAACACATGCAATCAAAATAAAAAAATAATTAAAAGGTTCATTTTATTTCAAAGTGATAAAGTTAAGGCATTTGCTAC
Source organism: Wollemia nobilis (assembly GCA_028583015.1). Taxonomy (NCBI): domain Eukaryota; kingdom Viridiplantae; phylum Streptophyta; class Pinopsida; order Araucariales; family Araucariaceae; genus Wollemia; species Wollemia nobilis. Next base: position 312,098 of record JAQPPZ010002146.1, on the reverse strand, counting down.
ATACCGGTCCTACACCACAAGCTGCTCTACCATATAACACCATGACTATATCTTTCCATGAAAAACCGTAAGCCCTCTGGGTCAATTTCTTCACCACACCTTCACTCTCCACCTTTTCCTCATATGCAATAGTGAAAATGACTGATCGCGCACCCCACTTTGCTATTTATAATGTGCGGTGTAAGACCATCTAGGATGGTCGCATCACACTCATCCTGGATGATTGAGTTATTACGATCGTCATTGATGATCATGAAATTTGCAATAATAATAATAATAATAATAATAATAATAATAATAATAATAATAATAATAATAATAATATAATAAAATAATAAAAACAAAAATAAATCAAGAGGGATAAAATTGAATCGTTTGCATTAAATACATCACTTCATCAACTCAATAAGGTCAATCACCTCATCATCGGTATTCATGTTGTCTTCCACCGACTCACCACTTGAGGGGGTAGACAATACCAATATTTTACCTCAAATAAAGATCAATATGCAAACACTCATTTTTGGATTCAACGTTTGTTCAAGAATCTTGTCCATGACTAATCACACACCCTACTCTATCGAGTCTAAATATAATCAAATCAACATGGTAACATACTAAGTCAAGGTCAGTAAGGTTTCACCCACCTCATACTGAATTGCAGTGGCAAAACACACTATCTACAACATAAAGTGATTATGGCATCAGGGGAACACTTACCAGATGATTGATTTTTTTTACCAAAAACCAAGGCACTCATAAATCTATCAAAAATAATATTTAAAGTTATTAATTGCCTCTATCACTAGGGCATCTTATATTGACCTTGAATTAGGGTAATTAAACGTCAAACCTCTTCAACCATAAGATTCAGTGCATCATTTATTCATCATCCACAAGTATCATTTACTTGTGCATCGTATCGTGTTTTCACACAACACGATACAAAAAAGGACATTTGTAGACACCTAAAACTAGCACATTAAATATAATTAATTAATCATGATTAATTAATACATTTAATATTAATTATTACTAATTACTATTAAACATTCATCGCCTTATTATTATTTTATTAATTAATTAATTTATTTATTAAATAATTAGTGCTTAGGTTGCACAATCATTTACTCCTCTCTATGGATGCATTGACCCTCATAATCACCCATCCACCTCATCCCCAACACTGGTAGTTACACCACCCATTGACCGGACCAATCACGTGCAAGAGAAAATTCTCATCTAAAAGTGAACTTAAGATACTAGTAGTTCCACCTCTAATTCACAAAGGAAGAATAATTATACACTCAGTTAACTAAGTCATTTAACTAAACATGCACAATATGCACGTAGATTTAGTTATCAAGTTCAAGTTCGTATTCGAATTCGACAATCTTGAAGTTTGAAAGAAATTTGCCATGTTTAAAAATTCGAAATAAAATTCGACATAAAATTTGAACCTTTCTTAGGGTTTGATTTTATAAATCTCATGACTCCGTATTAACAATTACTATGCTTGCATTTATTTTTAAAATTTTAAAAATACATTAATCAATATAACAATTATATATATAATTTTTAAAAATATTTAAAGAGATTAATATTTTAAAAAATAGTTGATTAATAAACCTTACATTTGTTAACGTAGTCTTGAGAAAAGAGTTATTCCACTTTGACTTTTGAACTGATTGCGGAAGGGTAAATGTTAATAGGGGCCACATAAAAGATTATGGATATGGTCTATACACAATATTTCAGTGTTCTTCGAGATATTATTTCAATTTTTTATAAAAATATTTTAAAAATTTTAAATTTTATTTTAAATTTAATAATATTTTTTCTAGAAAATTGAATAACGTAGACATGTCGCATTGAAGGAAGGAAAAGATTGAAAATCCTCAAGTCACGATGTGGCTAACCCATTAAATAGACGGCCCATGACAAATTGAATTTTGTTCACTCTTCACGAGCATTTCTACCCACATCATCTATATGTGAATATCTCCGTCAATTATCGTAAATTAGCGGCTCGTATCAACTTGAGGATTCCATTAGCTAAGCGCCACGACAGGGCATAAATTCTCACCATTTTTAAGGAGTGGCTTTCATCTGGTTTTGCAGGGTACCAGGGTTCAATTGAGATGGACGCATAGAATGCCCCTTTTTTTCACCCTGAATTTAGGGTTTGTTCATCGAATTTATTCATGAAGATTTTAAATTCTATGAATTTAGAATTTCATCTTAAAAATTTGATGAACTTGGTAACTAAGCACATAGATATGCACATAATGCACTTTCACTTAAAAATACATATTTAAATTAAATAAATATATTTAATTTAAATATAAAAATTAAATCAAATCATGCACATCCAGTTAACTGGCCAAGAAAATCTTATCCATGTGCAATCCTATAATTAAGAAATCAATGCAAGGAGATAGCTCTCAGTTACATGCACTTAACTAACCGAGCCACCTCCTTATCCCTCCACCCTAGGAAAATTATAAATAAGACCTCACCTCCTTGATGGAGCATGAGGATGGACATTGTAGCAAAGACTTGATGAATTCTCGAGCAACCACAGTAATTATATTCTTGAGATCTTAGCATTTTGCCATCCCCATCCCATGCAGAACCCAATCGTATCCTTCCACAAGTCCATATCTGCTCTCGAACATATTTTGGATGCTATATATCATGACCGTCCCACCTCAGATGGTCTCACCCTATGATTTTTTGACCCCAAATGATCAACTCTCAAACCACGTAGGAGCATTTCAATGCAACACAGTTCATTCGTTGTAGCAGCAGCATCCCAAACACAACACAACCACAACAATAATAGTATTATCAATCTATAGGAGATAAAAATCAAACCCATTTCATTTTACTTTTTGTATGTTTATCACTTTGTTAATACTTACATTGATCTTTACTTTAATTGTAGTCGAGCCTCAATTAGGGAGGCTTAACAGATATTACTGAATCAGTACAGGTTTACATGTGTGCAAGTCCCATAAGTACGAACCAGGCTGGTCATAGAACCAGATAGCAACTGGAAGTCACCTGAGCCTACAAATTTGTCTTTCCTCAGTCACAACCATACACAAAACTCAACTGTCTACACCTAGATGATCGCCAATAATGACCATCCATCGATAGATGGTTGTCATCCATGGTCATCCACCCATAGATAATCACCATCAAAAGAGCCATATGTTCCAGATCTAGTAGACGCAGGTCCAAATATTGATCCAGAAGCACCGCACATGACCCTAGATGTATCCTACGAAGCAATGATTACGAGAAACTCTACTCAAGTGCTTACTATAGTTGTAAGAGTACTGAAGCACCATATTTGTTTTCACAAGGGTATCGTTCCCTCATATTATTGTAAATCCCTAGGTGGGTAAATAGTGTAAAATAATAGAGGAAGCATAACAACATTTCAAAGTTTAATATCATATTCATTGCTTTTTATTTTATATTATATGGTGCATAGTTTTTCTATCTACAGTTCCATCTAATATCATTTGGAATGAAAAGGAAGGTAGTTAGAGGGATCTCAATTCTGATAACCAAACTTTTTATATCCTAGTCTTGTGTTTAAGGACGTACACTCAAAATACAATTTGTTTTGATACAAAAAATCCAAAACTCATATTCTTGAGTTAAAAGAGATCAAGAAAGAGAGCAATTTATAAATAATAAAGTATAACAAAATAAAACACAGATATATAAGCAATATAATAGAATAATATTATTTCCTAAAAATAGAGTACAACACAAGCAATCTTTGGGAAGATACATGAGGCTATAACATTACTTCCATTACCCATTCTTTTTATAGTCAAGGGTGCATCTCTATATTTAAAATATTAATTATGTGTTGGAAATCCACCATATTGAATATGGAAGGTCATGCACCTAGAAATATGGGATTTTTCCTTGCATGAGTCAGTTGCTCACCCATAGAGAAATATGGTGATTCACCTTTCATGAGTTATAAAGTTCATATTAAATTAAAATTATATATATATATATATATATATATATATATATATATATATATATATATATATATATATATATATATATATAATTTATCATTTTGTGTTTTATCTTATACTAATGTGTCAACATAGCTAGAGATGCATTTTGACTATGAAAATCTAAAAATAGAAAATTACTATTTTTAGTAAACATCTTGATTTGTATTATTTATAGCATGTAGATATTTTTTCATGTAGTTACTAGCAACCATGTTTGTAACAAGGTTACTTGTTGAAATTCTATTTCTCCCTCTAATCCCTTTAAAAATTTTTGAATAGATAAAAATAGATTCTTGAGCATAAAGTTATGACCCTAATGATTTGGTTAGGATAAAAATTTGGATTTGAGAATTTTTGGGCATAAAGCCATGCTCCCAAATGGTCACATGCCTGGATAATTCAATGGTTCACATTGCATCAACTTTTGATATTAGGTGTAGAAATTATCTTTTATCTAATTTTTGGTGAACTATCCTTGCTGGTGATCCATTTATCCTATATTGACCACTTCATACATCTAAATGGATCATATTATGGTGGTCTTAGTAAATTCATGAATAATTTGATCCTCCTTCATTAGTACTAAAGTATATGGATTGAAATCACGGATGTGCAATGTCTAGTCTCTACTTTTTATTGGTTGATTTTGCAATAGCATAGAGGGTACATGACTTGATGCACATCTTGACATCATTACTCATTTTGGTCCAATAGAGGTACTTTTGAAAAATGCTAATATTTTTCCACCCCAAAGTGACTTGCTACTTCATTGATACTGGTACATAAATATGTCCCATGTGATACAAGAGGTTACCTTGCAACTAAAAGTTAAAATTATGGATACCCACATGAAGAGTTTGGTATGTCATAAAAGCATAATATGCTTCATGCAAGATGGAATAATCGGAAGTATCATGCCCATAAGAATAATTAATGGTGGTGAATGCTATGATTGGAGGTTGAACCAAAGAACCTACTACAAAATTAACACCCATTTTATTGAGATTGATGATTAGATGGAATTGTAGTAAATATATGACCCTCTATTGATATAGTTAATTTCTTAGCTTTATTTGCATTTGAATGAAATTTAGAGGTCTATTATTTGTATTGATGATGATTACATTTCCCAAGATGTAATATTTCCGTTATTTACAAGGTTGGACAATGGCATAGAGCTCTTTCATATGTGAGTCATTTTTGAACTACTTCATTATGTTTCACTATGATAGGCAATTGGATATGCATGTTGTTTAAGGATAAATCCCAATGTATATTATGTTACATCAATCATTACCTCAAAATTTTGATGCAAATTAGGTAAAGTGTAGGAGATAAACACAATTGCTCCTTGAACCTATCAAATGCTTTCTATTGTGTATCTACTCCATGGAGCTTGGATTTGGCACCTACTTTGGTCACATGGTATAGTGGCCAAGCAATGTGTAAGAACCCTACTATAAATATTTAATAGAAATTGGAAAGAGCCAAAAATATATTTATCTCTATCAGAGTCTTCTAATTAGGATAATATCTAATTACCTAAACATTCTTAGGATCAACATTAACTCCATCTTTATCAACAATATACCTAACATACAAAATACTCATCATGCCAAATGAACACTTCTTAAATTAGCATATAGCTTATGTCTTTGAAGTACATGTTGAACATGTTGTAGATGTTCCTCTCATGTCTTAATATATATGATAATTTTATATAAGTAGACTACTACAAATAAGTTTATGTAGGGATATTGGATATCATCTATCATCCTCATGGATGTGGCAAGTGTATTGGTCAAGCCAATAAGTCATAACCAACCGCTCAAATAAAGCCTCTTTGGCTATGAATGTAGTATTCAATAGGTTAATGAGTTTGATGGATATTTGATGATAGTTGGATTTGAGATCAATTTTGATGAACATTAGGCCATGAAGTTGTTCAAGAAAATCATTTATGTAAGAAAATGGATAGCGATTATTCAGACTAATTATATCTAAAGCTCTATAGTTAATACAAAGTCTCTATATTTCATATTTTTTGAATCCAAGATAATTAAAATACCATATGATGAAGCACTTGGTCTAATGTGCCCCTTCTAAACAAATTCTTATATCTTCCTCCTAATTTTATATTTTTCAAGGATTAATTTAGAATAAATACGTTCATTAGACAAGGGAGAGCTAGGAACTAAACCAAGGGATACTTTAGCTCACAATAAAGTGGATTTCCATTTGGTGATTTAATCAAGTCATAATGTTCTTCTATAATTTGGCTCATCTAATTTTGTTGTATAGGTCATGTGATTTATGTAGCAATAGTTCTCCTTTTACTTTGTGGCTTGATTATTAACAAAATAAATATCCTTATATTGGATATCATATTCTTGTATTATTTGGTATTGATAAAGGAAATAGAGATAGGAGTATATACCTATGTTATCCTAAAGTATTGATCTTTGAAAAGTGATTATGACACTTCAAGGCCTAGAATCATATACACTATGTCACTTCCACATTATATTATAAATATCCAAGGACATAACATAACCAAAATTTTATCTTTGAAGGGTTTTATGACATAAGAGATGAGATATTGTTAGGTGATATGAATATCTCTCCTCTATTGTAACCATCCAACATTATATGGTTGTGGGTTTTGTGTGACAAATAGATTCAAATATTTTACAATATAAATAGAAATCCAAAATTTTGACTCATATTATTAACTATAAAATGCAATGGCTAAGGACGAACCACTGACACAATATCCTAACGTAGCCCGAATCAGAGATATCATGAAAGAACTCATTGGCAGAAAAGTCTTCGATTATATGGTTGAGGACAAAGGCAGAATGAAGTGGAAACAAATAAGGATTTAGGGATTTCAAGCGGAATCAAATGATCTTTATAGCATTCTCGAGCAATAGTTTATCCCCATGAGACCCAAGGAAGATCAAGGGACATGGGCTCCTACGTAAAACGAACAGTTCACTGTTAAATCAGCTTACAAGCTTCTGCTTGATGACGAGGATTTTGTCCTCCAAAAGGACTTAGTTTGGATAAAAAAATTAATTCCAAAAATTGTAGTCTTTTCATGGCTGGTTATCCAAGGAAGAATTTTAACCATTGATAATATGATGCATAAAGGTATTTGTATCACTAATCATTGTTATATGTGCAAGGATAATTGGGAGACCATTTATCACATTTTCCTCGAGTGCCCTTTTTCCTTGACTGTCCTAAGTGGGGTTTTTCAAGCCTTCAATATTTCTTGGGTTAAACCAGCCATCGTACTTGATTTGTTTGTCCAGTGGCCTTGCCACTTTTCAAGACAAATACTTAGATACATGTGGAAAATTTGTCTCAATCACTATCTTTGGCAGGTGTGGTTAGAAAGGAACCATAGAGTCTTTAATGAGTCTATCCATGATCATCAAACTATAATTTCCAGGATCCTATCCTTTGCCAATGAGAATGTGAACCTTATCCCTTTTGATAGCCATAAACCTCATCTGTAGGATACCACGATTGCTCAATATTTAAGCTTAACCTTGTTAGATGAGTCTGTGCCTAGGGTAGTCAACCCCAGAGCCAATGTTAAGTGGTCCCCACATCCTATGGGTTGGTTTAAGCTTAATATTTATGGAGTGGCTAAGGAAAATCCTAGCAGAGTAGGCACTGGTGACATTGTGTGAGATCATAATGGGAATATGATGCTTACATTTTTTGAATATTTGGGAACAAGGGCGAATAATGAAACTGAAGCTAGAGCTATGTGGAGAGGCCTTCAAATGACTCAAGACTTAGAAGGCAATTTGATCATAGAAGGAGACTCTATGCATGTTATAAATCTCCTCAATAACTGGAAAACACCTCCTTGGAGGATTAAAATAGTTTTTGAAGAGACTAGGATCCTTTTCCACGGAAGACATGATAGAAAATCTCATCATGTCTTTCGGGAAGCTAACAAAGTTGCTGATAAGCTGGCCAATTTGGGTGTCGATGGTGATAGACTTTTCAAATGGGAACATGGTATCCCGAGTGAAGTGGAGGAGCTTATTAAACAAGAATGCCAATAATGATAGTCAAATTTACCAACAGGGAAGGCACTGTAAGTTCGAAGGCTATGAGTATTCCCATATATTTTTTGAAATGGACTCACAATAAAAATTATCCGAGCTATCAGTCTTGGTGGATGCTGCTTGGAAATACCATAAAGACTAATGGGGATAGTCACATGTCATATAACATGGCTCCTAGTCATCTTAGTAATTTGAGGTTGGTTGATAATCATAGGGCAGGAAAGAAATGACAATATAAGACTTCGAACCAAAGCCACGTGGACCACCAGATAGCCACCGCCATAAATCTAGCCAGCAGGTTCATTTCTCCAAGGCTGATTGGACAAGACAGGATGTGGTCCTAAAGCATGTCATATATGGAAGAAAGAAATTACCAAATAATTATTAAGAGTAACTGTCAATACAGAGCTTGTGGGAGTTCTTTTCAATACTCTGCTATGTGTGTCTACAACTTTTTTTTTCTCCACTGTTTTAAGGAAGGGATCTGTGTCTGTTTATTTTTTTGTAATTATGATGTAGGTGTGTTTTCTCGGTGTATACCCAAAATGTTGTATGGGAATTTTATTTTTTATAATAGGCTATGTGCCTTACCGGATGTAATGGCTTTGGCGGCATATAGATTTTACATAAATAGGATCCTTAGTAAGGACATGTTCATCAATAGCCCTGGGCTGATTTTTGTAAAAGGTTTTGGGTCAACCTATAAAACCCAGTATTAATGCTACAATATCTTATCTACCAAAAAATAAATAAAATGCAATGGCTTACCTTGGACTACAATTGTTAATGAAATAGATATTACTCCTCTTTTCACTCTTCTTATGACCCATCTAACGTAACAATTATGACAATGGTTACATCTAATTTAGCTTCCATGATTTTATTTTCTTCATCCTTAGCCTATGGATGTAGAGGCAATGATCTAATGGATGTAGGGGGTTATGAATAAAAAACAATTATTGAATTTATTTAAAGTCCTCACTCAAATATCAATTGCTCTTGTGATGATCATTGATGGATCGAGCAATGAAAAAGAGATTATTTAACTCAATTAGAGCATCCAAATTTACATATATATGCATTCAAGTATCTCTTGGTTTCTTACAAGAATCTTGGTGCTTTGGAAACCAACATGTCCTTTTGTATTCTACCTCTTCATATATTACGTAAATATTAAAAAAATAATTTATTAATTACCTAACATACCCCCTTATTACATTTTTTTAATTTTCTAGGAGTGTTTGGCAGTCATGTGTCCATCGAAAAGGCTCTAGATCTTGGTTTTGGTTCTTATGTGCTACTCCTAAAGTTTGAGCAATATTTATAAATGATGCTTTGTTTTCATACTAGGGTGATGTGGCTATTATGGTCATCCTCAATCTAGGATTTTTATATTGAACACTATGTGGTCTCTACATACTATATCCATGTGATCTATGGTAGCTAGCCACACTTTATGTTACTTGTACATGAATATACATTTTCATCGCTGGTCTAGTATTTATTTCTAAAAACTAAGGTGTTGCATATGGATTATAAAATCCTTGGATAAAATTGAAGTCTAGTAGATATGATGGATACCTTAAGACACATCCAAATAAAGGATAGGGACAGCCCTACTGATATGGGCAAGGACTAAGTTGTGGAAATACTAAATCATAATTATAAGTAGGTGCTTCACCTCAAGAACCCACAAAATGACCAAAAGGTTGGGTTTGGATGGTACCTAATAATGCAAGATTGCACTTAGCCCACCTACCATCGGTCATTGATGTTAATTTTGAACCTTCCATCACTAAAGTCGTCAAGCTTAGATTTACTTCCCATCATGTACTACTGTGAGTATGTGGTCATATGGAAATGAGATCATGTGGAACATCAAGCTTAACATATTTGAGAGTATTTTGAGCCATTTTGGATTAATTATTCATTATGGTGGAGTAGCCACTATTAGTTTTTCTAATGGTTCATTAATCACTTCTATATTTGACTCATCTTCTAGAACTTCTTCATGAACTTCCTCATTTGACTCAACACTTACAATAGAAGATGTGGCATCATTATAGTCTTTAGAATATTTAGTATCTTTCATATGTGCTTCTTCAAATACCACATCTCTACCTATATGTGTGTTTGTGTGTGTGTTCTTGTTGATCAAATCAATTTGTCAATAAGATTTTGATGCCTCATCATACCCAAGAAATATGCAAGGCATAATTTATACATTAAACTTGGTCATATTTTTTTTGGCACATGTATGTATGCCTTATTTCGAAAGAATCTAAGATGTGCAATTGATGGCTTCCTCATAGAACAAGCATCTTTAGGTATTGTTCCTTTAATTTCCTTTTTTTGTTATCTATTTTTGAGATACATCATAGTAGAGACAACTTTATCCCAATACTACTACTCTACATTGGCTCCTATGAGAATGCAATGAACCATTTCCATGATGGAACAATTTCTTCTCTCAACAACCCCATTTTATTGTGGAATATAGGTGGTAGTAATCTATCACTTGATGTTGTTTTGATTAGAAACTTTAAAAAATTATTGGTTGTATAGTCCACCCTTGATCTAAGTGGAGGTCTCAAATATGACACCTAGTTTCTATTTCAACAATCTTCTTGAAGCATTAGAAATTTATGAGGGCATCTGACTTGAGTGATAGGAAATATACGGATATCTTCTATGAGTAGTCATCATCAAATAAGGTAAAATACCTGTGTCCATTGTAACTCGCTAGCATGGGTCAACATAGATCGATGTGTATGACATCCAATGGTCCTCTTTCTCTGTGAGTGTTAAGCTCAAAAGTTACTTAATATTGCTTTCTTTATAAATAAAATGATCATATTGGCAATGTAGATAAACAATTGGGGAGACCTGTCACCATATGATGCTTACTCAATTGGATAATAATCCAAAACTCAAATGTCCATATATCCTATGCAAAAGGAAGGCAGAATTTGTCATAGCAGTGAACAATGCAACATTAGGAGATGATATGAAATCGAGAGAAAAGAAGCCATTCTTATATGAACCAACTGCTACAAACTTTCTATGTTTTGTGATGAAACACCTATTTTTACCATCAAAAACCAAAACTTTAACTACCATGTATAGATCTAGAATTTGTGATACAAATAACAAGTTGTTTGCTAAACCTAGTATATATAGTATATTTTGAATTATATATTTTCATCGGTTAGATTAAGAGGAACATTTCCTATTACTTTAACATGATATATTTTATCATCAACAGTGGTAACTAGTTTTCCCATATTTGGCTTGTAAATATTTAAACCACACCTTATTTCAAATCATGTATTTGCTAGCACCTAAACCAATATACCAAATTTCATCCTTGGTTTTTTCAATGCCTTGGATAGTAGTACCTTGTGTGCCAACTTAGAGTATTATTTAAAATTAGATTCTCATTCTTCATGTGCAACATGCCCTTGTTGCTGATAAATTCTTTTTAGGAGGTTTATGGACTTGACCTCCTTGACTCATGGAGTTATATTGATAATACTTTGTATCATATATTTTTTCACAGATATGCCACTACCTCCTTTATCTTTGAGATTATTTTTGTTATGATGATGAAGAAGAGGAAGGACCCTTATATGACTTCTTTGTGGAAATAAGTGCATTTTTTATCAATTGGTCCCTCAACTAATTGGTTGTTTCTTCCCATCGAAGTATGTGCATCAACTCATAAAAGAATATATTGTTATTTGATATTTGCAAAGAAGTAATTAGCACTAAAAACCCCTAGTAGATCTCTAAGTATGATGGGTATTAATATTTTATGTTCTACTATTTCTCCCATGGCAGTCAATCTTGCTTTCAATTCTATAATTATGTGAATAAATTTCTGAATTATTTCTACATATTGAACTCTTAGCATGTGGAGTTATCACTAAAGGTGAAGAATTATTAATTTATTCTTTCTTTCAAAGATGGTAAAAAGTGTACCGCATGTCTCTATAGATGTCTATGCTTTATATATGTGTGTCCAAATAACATCTATTATGGCAAGGATGATGACCACTAGTGCCTTGGCATCTACCTCATCAAAATATTTTTGAGCCTCATTATCCTCTTTAGGTCGAGTGACTTTCCCAATGACAATATCTTATAGTTTCTTAACCCCTAAGATGATCCTCCTCTTGGTCTTCCAAGGTGAAAAATTTGGGCCTTTGAGTAACTTTGATTCTATAAGATTTTTTTTTATGTTGCCATGGTGAGGGTTCCTTATATCTCCCAAATGGTCCCCCTTTCATATGTCATTGCTTTGATATACTTAACATTTATATATACCTTCCCTTCCTATATACCCATCAATACATGAGAGAAGCTATTCCTCTCAATACACATAGTTGTACATGAGAGAAACCTTAAGGTGTTGGAAATTTGAGCATGTTTTGTTGTCATTGATGTCAAGAGGTTTGTTGATGGAATTAATGTCAAAATGTTTTTATGTCCTATAATTAATGTGCTATGAAAGCAAGGTAAGGTTTTCTCAAAATAACTTAGGACCATGGGTTCTAAGGTAATAAATAAGAGGTATGAAGGAGACTTGAAGACTCAAGTTTCAGGCTATGTGCAAGAAGGCAAGTGAAAAAGGATAATAGTATAATATTTTAATATTATAATATTTTGGCCATCAGGGCCTCTAAAAAAGGAGATTGGATGATGCATTGACCAAAGGGTTTATCAAAGTGTTAAGTATATTATTTAATTAAATAAATTTAACCATAAGGTTAAATAATTAATTAATTAATATTTTTTTTTTTAACATGGTGGAATCGGTAGCCGCCATGGATCCGGGCAGGCTTTCCAACTTTTTATGGCCGCCATAGTATTTTATGTTGTCTATCCCAGAAGCTGCCACACAGATCTTTGCACAGTCCGCCCCTATAACTACCATGTCACAATTATTTTAAACCTTTTATGCCACTGAAAGCACTAGGAAAGGGATAAGCATTTAGTTCGATGAGGCCCGAGATTTGAACCTTGGACCTCCGCCCCGCTTATGGGGTTTGGATGAACCAAATTAATTAATTAATAGTTAACATAAAATTAAATATTAATAAAAATAATATTCATTTTGAAGTGCCAAAAATTAAATTGCATGAGCGTCGACGTCGAGGGAAATATATAAATAAGGCTAAATGTTTTAGCCTAAGTTGATGATGGGATTCAATGTGCCTTCGAACCATTGCATAGCTCATGCAACACAACAAAAGGGAGAATATAGCACTTGCACGTTACGCGAGATAGTAGTTGGTCAAAGGGAATAAGGGGTGTGTCTCCACTCATCTGAGGTGGAAGTCGAGCTAGCAAGCAAGGCTTGCATAGTGCATACCAAGGGAGAGGTCCTATGTTCGATTCACATGGAGGAGTTTTTGAAAGGCAGTATGTGGATTTTATTTTATCATCGGTGACATATTTAAATGAGGGAAACATGTGATGTTTAATTGTGTGTCTTGGATACCCCACATAGTAGCCTTACCAAGGCTAAGACACAAGGCTAGAAGGCAGTGTGGGTTTGACTCCTTATGGAAGGCAGTAGGCGGAAGCAAAAGGAGGATTAATTTTTGTTAAAAATTAATTGTGCCCTAAGGTCTAAGGTGGCTAAGGTATGTGCTAGGGAGTTATAAGGTGTTTCAAATTAATTTTATTTTTGCATTAAAAGGAGGTATAAGGTTTGAAGTAGAAATTAAGGTGGCTTGTTTTGTTAATGCATTGAGATAAAAATCAAAGTGAAGTTTTTATTTATTGTTGGGAAATGTATTAATACAATGTTAGGAGAAATAAGGTATAATAGTGATTTGATAATTTTGTATGGTAAAATATATTTTGTGAAGAGATTTTATTAGGATAGAATTTTGATAACTAACCTTGAAAGTGGTACAAAGAAAGATGGATGGTTGTAAGACAGGCCTTGATGACAATTCTTCATTAAAGAAAATGAGAGGTATGGGCACACCATCTTTTGTTTAAAGTGATTATTGGAATAAATGTTGTGAAATACAAGGTGGAGTGAAAAGGATTATTTGATAAGCATTATTGGAAATATATGAGCAAGTTTTGTGTTCTTAATGGTTGAATGATTGAGTGAAACTCCTTGAGTATTGGTTTTGAGTGAATGTGCAAACATTAGAAATCAGATTTGTGAAAGCAAGAGTGTAGATCCAACAGATAGGTGTCATGTGCTAGATTGAATCTATCTTTAAAGAGCAATAAAAGTAAGACATGTGGAAGCAAAATACTTAATGATTGAGTAGAAAATATTGAGTTTTAATAGAGTACATCATTCTCTATATGTTCCAGAGGTTAAACAAATTCTAGATAGAATATATCTAAACTGCTTCAAGTTAAAGGAATTACTTTGAAGATTAGACAAAGTATTTGATAGCATTGTGTGCAATATTTTGAGATTGATTAAGCATATTTTGTGAGCTATTTTGATCATGTGTTAGAAGATGTTTGAGCATATGCTAGAGCATATTTGAGCAAGTATTTATGAAGGCTTGAGAGCAGAATTGAGCAAGCTTTTGTTAAAGCTTAAAGGCATATTTGAGCAAGTCTTGTTAAGACTTGGAACACCATTGAGAGCAGGATTGATTGTTGATTTATTAAATATTTGTGTTAAGGATTGGGGTAGATCTAAGTAGATTTTATTGGTGATTGAATCAATATTTGTGTTAAGGCTTGAAGATATATTTGAGACATGGGTTATTACAAATTTGTGAGTAGAGTTAGAGCATATTTGTGCTAGACTTGAGATAAAGTTTGGTGTAAATTTGAGATAGAGCTGAGAGTAATATTTTGAGATGGCAGAGTAGAGTATAATAGTATCCACTTGATAGAGATCCATTAGCCAAGGTAGTGAGGATAGAGGTATTTTATGGAGAGAGATCCATAAGCCAGAGCAGTGGGAGCAAAAGTCTTCTAGAAGATCACCAACCAGAGCAGATGGGAAAGAGTTCTCTTGTGGATAGAGTTACATGAATCAAAGTAAGGGGAAATATCTCTCCTATGGATAGAGTTCCATTAACCAGAGCAAGGGAAAAGAGTTCTCCTATGGAGTGTAATCCGTGAACTAGTTGGGAATATAGAGTTATTCTATAGAGAAATATCCATGAACCAGTTGAGGAGAAAGAGTTCTCTTGGATCAAGTTCCACAAACCAGAGAAAAGGGTAAAGAGTTCTCCTATGGAGAGAGATCCACAAATCATAGCATAGGGGATTGGTGTCTCCTTTGGATAGAGGTCCATAAAAATTGTAATAGGGAAGTGATTCCCAAAGAGATTTGTTAAGAAAATTTTAGTAGAAATATTTTCTTCGTGGAGTAGCCCACATTGGGTGAACCACATTAAATCGGTGTCTCTCTTGTATGTGATTATTTTTGCATTGCTTTAATTACTGCTATTTATAGTGGCATTGATAATTTTGGATAATATTATTTGGAAAGAAAAGTAAAAATTTGTCTTATATTGTTCACCCCCCTCTTAGTGTAAGCCTATGTTCTTCATAAGGTACATAAATTAGAATGACATGATGTACCAAGGTAGTGAAAATAAAAATTCACCCTATCAATGACACTTACAAAAAAATCAGTGTACATGGCCATAACTTCCCTACATAGTGGTAATTCATAAATAACCGAGTATAAAAAAATAGAATACATATATATAAGCAAAATAATAGAATTTTTTTTACAACCCAAAAATAGAGTACAACATGAGCAATCTCTAGGAAAAGATATTAGGCTATAACATTACACCCATTACCCATGTCTTTTATATTCAAGGGTCCATCTCTATTTGTACAATATTAATGATGTGTTGGAAATCAACCATATTGAATATGGAAGGTCATGCACATGGAAATGTGGTGGTTTACCTTCCATGAGTTAGTTGCTCACCCATATAGAAATATGGTGATTAACCTTTCATGGATTATAAAATTCATATTAAATTAAAATTGTATATGTAGGATTGATCCTCTTATATTTAATCTTATACTCAAGTGTCAACATGGCTAGAGATGCATATTGGCTATGAAAATATAAATAAAGAAAATCACTACTTTTAATAAACATCTAGATTTGTATTCTTTAGGGCATCTAGATATATTTTTCATGTAGTTACTAGAAACCCTATTTGTAAAATAGTTACTTGCTAAAATTCTATTTCTCCCTCTAAGCCCTTTAATGTTTTTTGAATAGATCAAAGTGGAGTCTCGAGCATAAAGTTATGATTTTAAAAATTTGGTTAGGATCAAATAATAGGTTTTGAGAATTTTTGGGCATAAATCCATACTCCAAAATGGTCACATGCCTAGATAATTCTATAGTTCACATTGCATTGACTTTTGATATAGGTGTAGAAATTATTTTTTATCTATTTTTTTGTGAACTATCCTTGTTGGTGACTAACTTATCCTACATTGACCACTTTGTACATCTAAATGGAATATCTTATGGTAGTCTTAGTAAATGTATGAATAATTTGATCCTCCTTCATTAGTACTAATAGATATGGATTGAATTCTCAAATGTGCTATATCTAGTCTTTACTTCTTGTTGGTTGATTTTGCAATAGCATAAAGGGTACATGACTTGATGCACCTCTTGATATCAGTCTTCATTTTGATCCAATATAAGTACTTTTGAAAAATGCTAATATTTTTCCACACCAAAGTGACTTGCTACTTTGTTGAGGTTGGTCCATAAATATATCCCATGTGATAGAGGAGGTTATATTGCAAATAAAAGTTAAAAATATGGTTACCCACATGAAGAGTTTTTTGTCACAAAATCATAATATGCTTCATTCAAGATGAAGTAATTGGAAGTATCATGCCCATAAAAATAATGAATGGTGGTGAATGTTATGATTGGAGGTTGAACTAAAGAAATTACTATAAAATTAACACTCCTTTTCTTGAGCTTGATGATTAGATGAAATTGTAGTCAATATATGATCCTCTTTTGGTATAGTTCATTCCTTAGCTTATTTTGTATTTGAGTGAAATTTAGAGGTCTATGATTTGTATGGATGATGGTTTCATTTCCCAAGATGTAGTGTTTCCATGATTTACATGGTTTTACAATGACATAAAGCTCTATCATACGTGAGGTATTTTCGAACTACTTTATGTTTCACTATGATAGGCAATTGGATATGCATGTTGTGTAAGGATAAATACCAATGCATATTATGATACATCAATCATTACCTCAAAAAGTTGATGCAAATTAGGTAGAGAAAGTGTAGGAGCTAAACACAATTGCTCCTTCAACCTCTCAAATGCTCTCTACTATGTATATGCTCAAATGCTCTCTATTGTGTATATGTCCCATGGATATTGGATTTGGTACCTACTTTGGTCACTTGGTATAGTGGCCAAGAAATGTGTAAGAACCCCAATATAAATCTTTGATAGAAATTGGAAAGACAAAAAAATGTATAAATCTATAATTACCTAAACATTCTTAGGATCAACATAAACTCCTTATTTATCAATAATATACCTGACATACTAAATATTCATCATGCCAAATGAATACTTCTCAAATTAGCATATAGCTTGTATTTAAAGTGTTTGAAGTATATGTTGAACATGTTGTAGATGTTCCTCCCATGTCTTAATATATATGAGAATTAAAATAAGTAGACTACTAAAAACAAGTTGATGTAGGGATGTTGGACATCATTTATCATCCTCATGGATGTGGCAAGTGTATTGGTCAAGCCAGAAAGTCATAACCAACCGCTCAAATAAAGCCTCTTTGGATATGTATGTAGTATTAAATAGGTTAATGGGCTTGATAAATATTTGATGATAGTTGGATTTGAGATCAATTTTGATGAAAATTAGGCCATGAAGTTGTTCAAGCAAATCATTTATGTAAGAAAGTGGATAGCGATTCTTCACACTAATTTTAATTAAAGCTCTATAGTTAATACAAAGTCTTTGTGTTTCATATTTTTGGAATCCAAGATAATTGAAATTCCATATAATGAAGCACTTGGTCTAATGTGCCCCTTCTAAACCAATTCTAAGATCTTCCTCCTAATTTTATATTTTTCAAGGATTAATTTAGAATAAACATGTTCATTAGACAAGGGAGAGCTAGGAACTAAACCAAGGGATACTTTAGCTCACAATAAAGTGGATTTCAATTTGGTTATTTAATCAAGTCATAATGTTCTTCCACAATTTGGCTCATCTACTTTTGTTGTATAGGTCATGTGATTGATGTAGCAATAGTTCTCCTTTTACTTTGTGGCTTGATCATTAATAAAATAAATGTCCTTATATTTGCTATCATATTCTTGTATTATTTGGTATTGATAAAGGAAATAGAGATAGGAGTAGATACCTATGTTATCCTAAAGTATTGATATTTGAGAGTGATGATGACACTTCAAGGCCTAGAATCATATACACCATGTCACTTCCACATGAGTAGTTTACCCAAAATTATATTATAAATATCCAAGGGCATAACATAACCAAAAATTCATCTTTGAAAGGTTTGATGACATAAGATATGAGACATTGTTACGTGATATGAATATCTCTCCTCTATTATAACCATCCAATATTATATGGTTGTGGATGTGGTCTGATTCAAATCCTTTACAATATAAGAAGAAATCCAATTATTTTAACTTTTATTATCAACTATAAAATGCAATAGCTTACCCCAGGCTACAATTGTCAGTAAAATAGATATTCCTCCTCTTTTCACTCTTATTATGACCGATCTAACATATCATTTGTGATAATGGTTACATATAGTTTAGATTTTGATAATCGATGATGGATCGAGCAATAAAAAGAGATTATTTCATTCAATCAGAGCATCCAAATTTACATATATATGCATTAAGGTGTCTCTTGATTTCTAACAGGACTCTTGGTGCTTTGGAGACCAACATATCCTTTTGTATTCTACCTCTTCATATATTACATATATATTAAATATTAATTACCTAATATACCTCCTTATTACATTATTTGATTTTCTAGGAGTGTTTGGAAGTCATGTGTCCATTGGATTGACTATTCTTGGCTCTGGATCTTGTGTGCTACTCTTAAATTTTGAGAAATATTTAGAAATGATGCTTCATTTTCATAGTAAGGTGATGTGGCTATTATGGTCAGCCTCAATCTATGATTATTATACTAAAAACTAAGTTGTCTCTACAGACTATATCCAAGTGAGGTAGGGTAGCTAGCCACACTATGTTACTTGTGCATGAGAAGAATTTTTATTGCTAGTCTAGTATTTATTTCTAAAAACTGAGGTGTTGCATATGGATTATAAAATCCTTGTATAAAATTGAAGTCTGGTAGATATGATGGATACCTTAAGACACACCCAAATAGAGGATAGGGATAGCCCTACTAATATGGGTAAGGACTAGGTTGTGGAAATACCAAATCATAATTATAAGTAGGTGCTTCACCTCGAGAACCCATAAATTGACTAAAATGTTGGGTGTGGGTGGCACCTAATGATGAAATATTGTAGTTAGACCAACTACCATTGATCATTGCTATAAATTTTGAACCTTCCATAACTAAAGTTACCAAACCTAGATTTACTTCCTATTGTGTACTATTATGAGTATGTGGTCATATGGAAATGAGATCAGGTGGCACATCAAGCTTAACACATTTGAGAGTATTTTTGAACCATTTTAGATTATTTCTTCATTATAGTGGAGCAACCACTATTGGTTCTGCTACTGGTTCATGAATCACTTCTATATTTGACTCATCTTCATGAACTTCCTCATTTGACACAATACTTACAATAGAAGATGTGGTATTGATGGTTGTTGGACATTTTGAGTAGATAAGTTGTCATTGATGTCAAGAGTGAGTGGTCATTGATGTCAAGCTTTCAGCACCAATCAGTGGCAGCTTCAATGGGCAACATCAGTTTTAGGTTCTCCAATATGTGCAAAGGATAGCCCGGTTTTAGGAGATCAGATGTGGACCAAAGTGCAAAAGAAGATGCCCAAGTAAATAATATTATAATATTTTTATAATATTATAAAAGGAGGTTTTAAATTAATTATAAATTAATTAATATAATTTTTATTATAAATTAATTTATAATTTAATTTACTTAACCTAAGTTATGTAAATTAATTATTAATTAGTTTTAATATTAATTATAAAGTTAATTTATATTAATGTTTTAACCCAAAGGTGGGTTATTAAAATCATAATTCGAATTTTAATTTGAATTACTAAAAGCACCGACGTGGGAGAAAAATCAAATCATGTATAAAAAGGGGGATCCACCCACCTTAGAACTTACCATGCCTTCGTTCAAAAATTAATGTGAATTGCTTGCGACGTGTGCTACAACGAAGTGGAGAGAGTAGTGGACTTTGAAGAAGTCAAAAGGTGCACGAGGCATAAGGTGGAGGAAGTGCTTTTTCCTTCACGTGGGGACTATAGCCCACGTGGTGGGCTCCCAAGCGCTAAGGCGCTTAGGCCTTAGGGAGACGACGGATCGAATCACGTCGAAACCCCTTTTTGGGGAAAGCAAGGTATGCATTGGAATTTAGGCACCAGAAATTTTGGAAGTGGTTGTTGAAAAATTAAAAATTAATTTTTGCATTATATTTGGTTTATAAGGTTGCATGGGGAGTTATAAGGGTTATGCAAATTAAATTTTTTGATGTCATTTGCTTTAATGGTTGGAAAGAGTTGTAAGGTGTTTGTGAAGTGTTGGATATTATTTTAAGTTGGAGTTTATAAGGTGTATCAAAGAAATTATTTTTCATGTATGGTATGATGAGTGTTATTTTTAAAAGGAAGCAATAAGGCATAAATTGAGTTGTGATTATTTTGTGTCTAAGGAATATTTTTGAGAAAGTGTTGAAGTGATATTGTTGTGTCTAACCATTGGAATTGGAAAGAAGGAAATTGTGATTGAGACAGGTTTTTCTAAAGGTACCTTTACATCCAACAAAAGGTATGGGCATATTCTTCCTAGTGAGTGATTGTTGAAAGTTGTGAATGAAAAGTTGGAGTGAAAAGGATTGTTTGGTTAAGCATTGTTGAGTGTGTTTTTAATTAATGCTTCAAGGTTTTCTGGAATTGAGAGTTGTTGATAAAACCTTGTTTTATAAGCATTGTTGTTGAAGTGATTAAGTTGAGTGAAGAACTTGAACTAGGGTTTGCAAAGAACATGAGTATCATTGTTATGTGAGATTGGTTGATAAGCATTGTTGGAAATATTTGAGTGAGTGTTCATATGTTTGGACTAGGATTTGTGAGCAAGGATTATTTCATTGAGTGATTGGTTGAGTAGAGTTGGTTGAGCCTAGTCAAGTGGATGTGTGAAGTGATAGCTCAAGTTCTATGAAATAAATTGTTCTATATTCTGAATTGATTTGAGAAAGAGGTTGAGTGTTGATGAGTGTGAAACATATTGAGTCTCTAACAATTCTCTATATGTTTCTATAATAAAAGAGAGATTGAAAGTGATTGAGCATTGAGGTGAATGTGAAGCATATTGAGTCTCTAACAATTCTCTATATGTTTCTAAAAGAGTGATTGAAAGTGATTGAGCATTGAGGTGAATGTGAAGCATATTGAGTCTCTAACAATTCTCTATATGTTTCTAAAAGAGTGATTGAAAGTGATTGAGCATTGTGATGAATGTGAAACATATTGAGTCTCTAACAATTCTCTTTATGTTTCTATGAGATTGGACAAGTTCTAGTGTGGACTTGTTGAGCAGATTTGAGGTAAGTTTTGAGAGAGGACTTGTGGATATATTTGTGTGAGTTTTGTGGAAGCTTACAATACATATTGAGAGTAGAGTTGGACAAGTTCTAGTGAGGACTTGAAATAGAGGACTTGTGGATAGATTAGTGTGAGATTTTGTGGAAGCTTACAAGGTAGATTTGAGATAAGTCTTTGAGAAGACTTGAGAGCAGAGTTGATTGATTGATTTGTTCAAACCTTGAGTTAAGGTTTGGGGCAGATCTAGCAGAGTTGATTTGTGATTGAGTCAAGCTTTGTGTTAAGGCTTGAGGATAGATATTGAGGATAGATTTGTGCTAGATAAGGCTGTTAGTAGGAGGATAGAGATTGAGGATATATTTGTGCTAGATTGAAGGACTATGTTTAGTGTAGATCAGAGGATAGATATTGAGGATAGATTTGTGCTAGACTAAAGGACTATGTTTAGTATAGATTTGAGGATAGATTTTGGTGTAGATTTGAGGATAGGTTTGTGCTAGACTAGAGATAGATATTGAGCAGATTTATGCTAGATCAAAGGACTATGTTTAGTGCAGATTTGAGATAGAGCTTTGAAGGTGATAGAGTATAGAGGATGATAGTCTCTAGTGGATAGAGATCCATTAGCCAGGGTAGTGAGGATAGGTGTCTTCAGTGGATAGAGATCCATTAGCTAGAGTAGTGGGGGCAACAGTTCTTCTAGAAGATCACCAATCAGAGCTAAGGAGAAAGGAGTTCTCCTATGGATAGAGATCCATGAACTTGATTAGGGGATTGGTGTCTCCTTTGGATAGAGGTCCATAAACATTGTAATAGGGAAAGGATTCCCAAGAGATTTATTGAGAAAATTTTAGTGAAATATTTTCTCCGTGGAGTAGCCCACATTGGGTGAACCATGTTAAATTGGTGTCTCTATTGTGTGTGATGATTTATGCATTGCTTTGGTTATTGCTATTGATATTGCCATTGATTATATTGGATAATATTATTTGGGAAAGAAAAGTAAAAAGTGGTCTTATATTGTTCACCCCCCTCTCAGTATAAGCTTGTGTTCTTCAATTGGTATCAGATTTGGTTCCTTCAAAAAAGGTTTAACAACTTGAAGGAAGATCTTACAAGAACATAAATGGCAAAGAAAGGCAAAAGTAGAACCATGAGACACAAGAAGAAAAGAACACACATGGTCATGAAAGAAAAGGAAGATGAATTTAATGTTGTTGTTTTGGGAGGAAGAATGGAAATAGATTCAAGAGATGAATCAAGTAGTGGAGAGATAACCAGATTGATAAAGTTTTGTACCAGATGTAGGAAGACAGGTCACCTTGCAGCTCATTGTTCACAAGAAGGTGAAGAATGTTTTGTTTGTGGTCAACTCGGTCATGATGCAAGTTATTGCAATGGTTTTAGTAGCGGTGAAGATGAAGATGATACTTTCAGAATTGAAGTCCTAGAGGATGGTTCAGAAAAGGATAACAAGGATAATCAAAATATGTATGAAGAAGAAACTCTACTTTGGATAATAGAAGAAAATACTCCTATTGAAGACCAAATAAAAGAGAGAAATTTAGAAAGAGAAAAGGAGGAAGTCACTCTTAAGGAACTTGTTGAGTTGAAAAGGGAGAACTTAGAATTAAAGGCTCAAATACAAGAGGATGAGAAATGTAAGACAAAGCTTCTACAAGATCTCTCTGACTTGAAAGATAAGGTTGAAAAGGTAAGGAGAGTTGAAAAAGGTATGGTTGAACAATCAAAGGTAAAAGAGATAGAATGTGAAAGACTTATTGTTGATCTTGAAGAATTAAAAAGGGAGAACTCGGGATTAAGGGTTCAAGCTCAAGAATATGAGAAAGCAAAAGCAAAGTTTCTACAAGAACTCACTAACTTCAAAATTAAGGTTGAAGAGGCAAGAAAAATTGAAGAAGGTATGACTAAAAAATTAAAGACAAAAGATCTAGAGTGTGAAATATTAGAACATGAGATAGTTTCACTAAGGATGGAAGTGAAAGACTCTAAGGACAAGCTACACAAGTTTGAGAAAAATTCAAAGACTTTGGATAGGATTATCAATGCACAAAGATCATCAGTCACCAAAATAGGACTTAGTTTTGAAGAAGAACAAGGGAAACAGGAAGCATAAAAAGGAGAGTCAAGCTCAAGCACCAAAGAAGAAGAAGCATCAAAAGAAGAAAGTAAAAGAGAGAGTGAGACTTCTAAGGATAAGTTGGACAATAGAAAGTTCAACAAGGAAAGGAACAATGCACAAATAAGGAATAGATGGAATAGGAAACATGATAGGATAGAAGAGACTAAGAGACCAATGAGGTCAAGGCAAGGTTTCTTCAATGGACGATGTTTCTCATGTCATAGATTTGGGCACATGGCTTCACAGTGTAGGACACATGAAAGACAGGAATATGGGAACTTTAGAAATATGCAACTTTTCCATGGGTATTGCTACTCATGTAATCAGTTTGGTCACAAGGCAATGAATTGCAGGGTTCATGATAGGAATAGATATGGCTTCACCAGGAGAAATCCCAAGACATTTGCACCTCCAAGGAATAATAACATTAAGTGTTATAAGTGCAATAATGATGGACATACAACAAAGTGGTGTAGAGTAGACATTCCAGAATCAAGCATGAACATGAACAGGAATAGGAAATGAATAGGAATAGAATAGGACTAGGAAGAAAGAATAGAAAGAATAAGAATATGAAAAAAATAGGATATGAATAGGAATAGGAATATGGACATGGATAGGGATAGGAATAGGAATAATCAAAGGAATCAGAAGGATCATATGAGAAGGAAAGAGGATAAAGGTAAAGACCAGTGCTTTCTAGGAGTAGAAATACTCCCACCCTAGAATTAACCACCTCAAGAGGAGGTGGGGGAGGGGCTAAGCTAAGAGACTCATTCTTAGCCCCGAGCCCCAAAGGTGACCCTTTGCCATTGATGTCAAAGGGGGAGATATTTGGTTTAAGAAGAGAGCATTGAGTCAGGGGAGCAATGTCCTAGGGGGAGCAGAATAAGAAAAAGGTCAAGTGTTTGGTAAAAAGAATTTGGGTTGCCATCAATGACAAAGGGGGATATTGTTGGACATTTTGAGTAGATAAGTTGTCATTGATGTCAAGAGTGAGTGGTCATTGATGTCAAGCTTTCAGCACCAGTCAGTGGTAGCTTTAGTGGGCAACATCAGTTTTAGGTTCTCCAATATGTGCAAAGGATAGCCCAGTTTCAGGAGATCAGATGTGGACCAAAGTGCAAAAGAAGATGCCCAAGTAAATAATATTATAATATTTTTATAATATTATAAAAGGAGGTTTTAAATTAATTATAAATTAATTAATATAATTTTTATTATAAATTAATTTATAATTTAATTTACTTAACCTAAGTTATGTAAATTAATTATTAATTAGTTTTAATATTAATTATAAAGTTAATTTATATTAATGTTTTAACCCAAAGGTGGGTTATTAAAATCATAATTCAAATTTTAATTTGAATTACTAAAAGTGTCGACGTGGGAGAAAAATCAAATCATGTATAAAAAGGGGGATCCACCCACCTTAGAACTTACCATGCCTTCATTCAAAAATTAATGTGAATTGCTTGCGACGCGTGCTACAACGAAGTGGAGAGAGTAGTGGACTTTGAAGAAGTCAAAAGGCGCATGAGGCATAAGGTGGAGGAAGTGCTTTTTCCTTCACGTGGGGACTATAGCCCACGCGGTGGGCTCCCAAGCGCTAAGGCGCTTAGGCCTTAGGGAGACGGCGGATCGAATCACGCCGAAACCCCTTTTTGGGGAAAGCAAGGTATGCATTGGAATTTAGGCACCAAAATTTTTGAAAGTGGTTGTTGAAAAATTAAAAATTAATTTTTGCATTATATTTGGTTTATAAGGTTGCATGGGGAGTTATAAGGGTTATGCAAATTAAATTTTTTGATGTCATTTGCTTTAATGGTTGGAAAGAGTTGTAAGGTGTTTGTGAAGTGTTGGATATTATTTTAAGTTGGAGTTTATAAGGTGTATCAAAGAAATTATTTTTCATGTATGGTATGATGAGTGTTATTTTTAAAAGGAAGCAATAAGGCATAAATTGAGTTGTGATTATTTTGTGTCTAAGGAATATTTTTGAGAAAGTGTTGAAGTGATATTGTTGTGTCTAACCATTGGAATTGGAAAGAAGGAAATTGTGATTGAGACAGGTTTTTCTAAAGGCACCTTTACATCCAACAAAAGGTATGGGCATATTCTTCCTAGTGAGTGATTGTTGAAAGTTGTGAATGAAAAGTTGGAGTGAAAAGGATTGTTTGGTTAAGCATTGTTGAGTGTGTTTTTAATTAATGCTTCAAGGTTTTCTGGAATTGAGAGTTGTTGATAAAACCTTATTTTATAAGCATTGTTGTTGAAGTGATTAAGTTGAGTGAAGAACTTGAACTAGGGTTTGCAAAGAACATGAGTATCATTGTTATGTGAGATTGGTTGATAAGCATTGTTGGAAATATTTGAGTGAGTGTTCATATGTTTGGACTAGGATTTGTGAGCAAGGATTATTTCATTGAGTGATTGATTGAGTAGAGTTGGTTGAGCCTAGTCAAGTGGATGTGTGAAGTGATAGCTCAAGTTCTATGAAACAAATTGTTCTATATTCTGAATTGATTTGAGAAAGAGGTTGAGTGTTGATGAGTGTGAAACATATTGAGTCTCTAACAATTCTCTATATGTTTCTGTGATAAAAGAGTGATTGAAAGTGATTGAGCATTGAGGTGAATGTGAAGCATATTGAGTCTCTAACAATTCTCTATATGTTTCTAAAAGAGTGATTGAAAGTGATTGAGCATTGAGGTGAATGTGAAGCATATTGAGTCTCTAACAATTCTCTATATGTTTCTAAAAGAGTGATTGAGCATTGTGATGAATGTGAAGCATATTGAGTCTCTAACAATTCTCTTTATGTTTCTATGAGATTGGACAAGTTCTAGTGTGGACTTGTTGAGCATATTTGAGGTAAGTTTTGAGAAGACTTGTGGATAGATTTGTGTGAGCTTTTGTGGAAGCTTACAATATAGATTGAGAGCGATTTGGATAAGTTCTAGTGAGGACTTGTTGAGTAGATTTGGACAAGTTCTAGATAGGACAAGTTCTGAGAGGACTTGTGGACATATTAGTGTGAGATTTTGTGGAAGCTTACAAGGCAGATTTGAGATAAGTCTTTGAGAAGACTTGAGAGTAGAGTTGATTGATTGATTTGTTCAAACCTTGAGTTAAGGTTTGGGGCAGATCTAGTAGAGTTGATTTGTGATTGAGTCAAGCTTTGTGTTAAGGCTTGAGGATAGATATTGAGGATAGATTTGTGCTAGATCGAAGGACTGTGTTTAGTGTAGATCAGAGGATAGATATTGAGGATAGATTTGTGCTAGACCGAAGGACTATGTTTAGTACAGATTTGAGGATAGAGTTTGGTGCAGATTTGAGGATAGGTTTGTGCCAGACCAGAGATAGAGATTGAGCAGATTTGTGCTAGACCGAAGGACTGTGTTTAGTGTAGATTTGAGATAGAGCTTTGAAGGTGATAGAGTATAGAGGATGATAGTCTCCAGTGGATAGAGATCCATTAGCCAGGGTAGTGAGGACAGGTGTCTTCAGTGGATAGAGATCCATTAGCCGAGTAGTGGGAGGCAACAGTTCTTCTAGAAGATCACCAGTCAGAGCTAAGGAGAAAGGAGTTCTCCTATGGATAGAGATCCATGAACTTGATTAGGGGATTGGTGTCTCCTTTGGATAGAGGTCCATAAACATTGTAATAGGGAAAGGATTCCCAAGAGATTGATTGAGAAAATTTTAGTGAAATATTTTCTCTGTGGAGTAGCCCACATTGGGTGAACCACGTTAAATTGGTGTCTCTATTGTGTGTGATGATTTGTGCATTTCTTTGGTTATTGCTATTGATATTGCCATTGATTATATTGGATAATACTATTTGGGAAAGAAAAGTAAAAAGTGGTCTTATACTGTTCACCCCCCTCTCAGTATAAGCTTGTGTTCTTCAATGGCTTCCTCCTAGAACAAGCTTCTTTAGTTATTATCCCTTTAATTTTCTTTGTTTGTTCTTTATTTTTGAGATACATCATAGTAGAGATAAATTTAGACCAATACTGCTACTCTACGTTGGCTCCTACGAGCATGCAATCAACTATCACCATGATGGAACAATTTCTTCTCTCAACAATCCCATTTTATTGTGGATCCTTGATCTGAGTGGAGGTCTCAAATATGATACATGGTTTCTATTTCAATAAGCTTCTTGAAGCATTAGAAATTTATGAGGGCATACAACTTGAGTGATAATAAATACACCCACATCTTCTATGAGTAGTCATTGTCAAATATGTTAAAATACATATGTCCATCATAACTTGTTGGCACGGGTCAGCATAGATCAATGTGTATGACATCCAAAGGTACTCTTACTCTATGATTTTTGAGCTTAATAGGTACTCAATGCTGCTTTCATGTAAAATAAAATGAGCATATTGGCAATGTAGATGAAAGGTTGGATAGACCTATCACCATATGATGATTACTCAATTAGAGAAGAATCCAAATCTTAAATGTTCATACCTCCTATGATGAAGGGAGGTAGCATCTATCATAGTAGTGAACAATGAAATATTAGGAGATGATATGACATCAAGGGAAAACAAGTCATTCTTATAGGAACCAAATACTATAAACTTGCCATGTTTTGTGATGAAGCACCTATTTTTTCCATCAAAAACAAAAAATTTAACTATCATGTCTTGATCTAAAATTTGTGACACAAATTACAAGTTGTTTGCTAAACCTGGTATATATAGTATATTTTCAATTATGTATCTTCCATTAGTTAGATTGAGAGGAACATTCCCTATTCCTTTAACATGATAAATTTTATCATGAATAATGGTAATTGGTTTTCCCATATTTGTCTTGTAAAAATTCAAACCACACCTTATTTCCAATCATGTATCTGCTAGCACCTAAACCAATATACCAAGTTTATCCTTTGGTTTTCTCACTTCTTTGGATATTAGTATCTTGTGTGCTAACTCAATGTATTATTTAAAATTAGATTCTAATTCTTAATGTGCAACATGCCCTTGTTGCTAATTATTTTTTAGGAGTTTTATGGACTTGACCTCCTTGAGTCATGGAGTTATATTGATAATACTTTGTATCATGTCCTCTTTCATAGATATAACAAAACCTCCTTTATCTTTGAGGTTATTTTTGTGATGATGATGAAGAAGAGGAAGGACCCTTATATGAATTCTTTATGGAAATAAGTGCATTGTTTATCAACTGGTCCCTCAACCAATTGGTTGTTTCTTCCTATTAAAGTATGTACATCAACCAGGTTTATGCATAAGGGGTCGGACCCAAAACATACTTGTAAAAAAATGGTGAATCTATTTTGAAACCCTAGCGAATCTTGGGCAACTTCATGTAGGAAGACATGGCGAATTACCTTATTTTTCACCAAAAGTTAGAAAATATTGGCGATTTTTTGTTAATATTGGAAAAAATATTAAACAACACCAAACGACTACCTACATATATATATTTGAGGGAGTTTCAGGTACAAAATTGCATCCGGGGGAAGACCAGGTGCATTTTTGTATTAACGGGAGTCGGGTTCAGAAATACATCCAAGGAAGACTTGGATATAGTTTTGCCCCCGGGCCTTGGATGTATTTCTGCACCTGGGCCTTCCTTGGATGTATTTTTGCACCTGTCTCCCTTGAATATAGAAATGCACCTGGCCTTCCCCCAGATGCAGTTTTGCACCCGGTCCAACCCTCCCCAACCAGGTGCAAAACTGCGTCCAGCTCGAACCGGGTGCAAAATTACATCCAGTCCGAATCGGGTGCAAAATTGCATCTAGTCTAAATTGAGTGTAAAATTACATCCGACTTGAACCGGGTGCAAAACTACATCTAGCCCAAACTGAGTGGAAAATTACATCTAGGGGAGTGAGTGCAAAAATGCATCCGATCTAGTGTAAAACTGCATTCTGTTCGAATCGGATGTAAAACTGCATCTAGGGTAGCCGGTGCAAAAATGCACCTGATCCAATGCAAAACTGGATCTGTACTAAGATGGTGCAAAACTGCATCTGTATCAAGATGGTGCAAAACTGCATCTATATCAAGATGGTGCAAAACTGCATCCAGTCCAAGATGGGTGCAAAACTGCACCTGATTGAGATAAGGCCAGGTCGGATGCAAAACTACATTTGGGGGGTCAGGTGCAAAAATGCATCTAGGGATCGGGTGCAAAAATGCATCTGGGGGGTCGGGTGCAAATGCTTCCACTACTCCTCTATCAAACCACTGTAACATGTTTCTCCATAGATCATTTGTTCTAATAGTTTGAATATTTTAAGTGAAAAAGTATCACTGGCGTATTAGTTATTTATAGTGTTATAGTTGGTGAGTTGGGCGGCATAATTTAAAAATTTTAGAAATTTAAGGTGAAAATGTTCCACAGTTTAGGCGTGAGTGTTGGTGAGTTTTAAAAAAATGTAAAAATATTATCGACAAATGACGATCCGACACCTAAAAAAAAATCCCAAAAATTTTGGACGAAAGAACCGAAATCTAGGGGCCCCCAAACTTGCCAATTTGAATTTTCAAAAATGCAAATATTTACCCTATTTGTGAATATTCGCCATTATGCAAAATGCTGACATCAACTCATAAAACGACATTATTATTTGATAATTGCAAAGAAATAATTAGCACTAAAAGAAACCTAGTAGGGCTCTAAGTATGATGGGTATTAAGAGTTTCTCTTCTACTATTTATCCCATGACATTCAATCATGCTTTTAATTCTATAATTATGGAAATAAATTTCTTAATATTTTCTACATATTGAACTCTTAATGTGTGGATTTATGACTAAAGGTGAAGAATTATTGATTTATTCTTCCTTTCAAAGATGTTAGAAAGTGTATCTTATGTCTCTATAGACGTCTATGCTTTATAAATGTGTGTCCAAATGACATCTATTGTGGTAAGGATGATGATCATTAGTGCCTTGGTATCTACCTCATCAAAATATTGTTGAGCCTCATATCCTCTTTAGGTCGGATGACTTTCCAAATGATAATGTTCTAGAGTTTCTCAACCACTAGGATGATCCTTCTCTTGGTCTTCCAAGGTGCAAAATTTGGGCCTTTGAGTGAGGGTTCCTTATGTCCCCAAATGGTCCTCCTTTCATATATCATTACTTTTATATATTAAACCTTTCTATATACCTTCCCTTCCTATATCCCCATCAGTACATGAGATAAGCTAGTCCTCTCAATATACATAGTTGTACATGAGAGAGACCTTAAGGTACATGAAAGAGAATGACACGAGGTACCATGATAGTACAAAAATGGATTCACCCTAGCAATGATATATACTTAAAAAAATCGTGTACGTGGGCATAAATTCCATACATCTAACAATAGTGAAAAATGAGATAGAAAATGGAGTGAAAGACTCACAAAAATTGATGTTCTTATTTCTCCTCAATGATTTATGGGATCAATACCCAAATATCATTATGGTAGCTTGTTTAGGCTATAGAAATGGTAGCTTAATGTGATAACTTTACATATAAATTCAATCCTAAGTTTTCATTTATACCAAATATTGTGAATGTGCTTAAGCACATGTTTAATTTATATACAAAGTATATAAATTTTGAATAAAATAGCTTTATTTTTTAAATGAAGATGTTGGTCATCACAAAAAAGTACCCTTTTACAAAAAACTTTACTTCTGCCCTTTTATTTTTGAAAAATATTCACTATAGGTAATAATTAAAAATATTTTTCCACAATTGTAACTATAGGAATTTGCAAAAATAAAGAAACTAAAGTAAAAAATGAAAGCAAACATGCCAATTTATGAGAAAAGCAGAGTTGTCAAAAAGAAAGGAATATTTAACAAGGCAAAGAAATAGATGATATTTAGGTTAAATTTGTTCAAACTATTTACAAATAATGATTACATGGTATAGACTAAATCAAAGTCGACTGTTGCACACTTCATGAATAAATATAAATACCAAAATATTTTTGCTAAATCTATGAATCAACAAAGTCTATGATGGTAAAAAATGGATAGGTGGCCTGATAGGTTCACATCAACATCATTAATAAAAATAACTATCAACTTGTTGTCACATGCATATATATGTAGAGATTGATGATGATTGCAATGGTAATTGGAAACAAATGCTTGAAGTTCTTATCATTACTTCACAAAGTGGACCTAGTCTTCTATTCCATAAGGGAGGATGGAAAAAATATGAAACAATAGAGGAGGGAAATATGTGAGAAGCATTAGAAGAGGAAAGGTTTAAAAAAAAATCAAAGAAAATCCCTTGTTAAAAAAGAAAAATTCACCATTCTTAGAGAAGAGATGCTTGCATAGATTTGAACCCTTTCCTACCTAGAAATCAAGATATAACATCTATTGCATCCACATTCAATGTGCGAAGAAGCATCTATAAGATCTTATTCTCCTCCCTCACCTAAATTTAAAGTGTTCTATTCTCACCTTTTCCTTTAGACAAGAATAATTTGTTTTTTTAATCCTTTGCAAAGTCATCCAATATTTTTCTTGAAGTACAGGTGCATCCTACTTTATTGCTTGGTATTTAAAAATAAAATTAAACTTGAAAGGGAAAGTACAACACCCAAAAAAATTTCTATTATAATAGCAATTTTTGATAGAGCAATAAAAAAGAGATTATTTCATTCAATCAGAGCATCTAGATTTATAAATATATACATTTATATGTATATTAGTTTATCAAGAGATTTTTGGTGTTTAGATACCAACAAGTCTCTTTGCATTCTACCTCTTCACATATTATGTAAATATTACATAAATAATGGAATAATCATCTAACAATCACATCATTTGTCAATGGCGACCTTCGAGGGATCCTTTACTTGGGATTATTTTTTCTACTTTCAACTTTAATTTTGTGGATGACCACTTTTGTCTTGATTATTTAGAGTGGTACTCTTGCATGTCTTTGGTTGGTACTTAGTTTTCTCATTCTTATTGTTTTCTTATGCTCTAATTTAACAAGTTTCTATGTCTCTCCCAATATCTTAAATTTAAAGA
The DNA here is from genome assembly GCA_028583015.1 of Wollemia nobilis. Classification (NCBI taxonomy): domain Eukaryota; kingdom Viridiplantae; phylum Streptophyta; class Pinopsida; order Araucariales; family Araucariaceae; genus Wollemia; species Wollemia nobilis. The sequence goes on along the minus strand of JAQPPZ010002146.1, from coordinate 278,978 downwards.
GGTCCATATCCTCATGAATGTACCATTGCATCCCACTATGATACTTAAGGATTAAATGCTTTTTGGTATCTTGAATATATAGTTTTTTTACCATAGAATGAAAAGCATAAGTATAATATTTAATAGACTAATAATTACCTTTCCGCAATTGTTGCTATTGCATGTATTAGTCTTCATACACTTGCATGAAATAATTCTTCCTTAACGATTTTCATGAAATAATCTTGTGTGAACACTATTCCTTTTTTCATTATATTGGAAAATATTACATTATTTGGTACCTTGTAAATATTTTGTAAATATGTGGTTTTATGTAATCATTAGGTTTTGTCTTTATTAGAATGTTAATAAAGTATTTCTCTATGAGAAATATGAAGAGTTATATCTCCTATGAGTTTGATGAGAAAAACAGATAATTGAAGATGAAATGTCAAGGTACTCTTTGTAAAAGGATATATATAGGTATTGTAAAGAAAATTGTATGTATCAAATTACAATGTATTATTTTTATAGTGTAGTGCATTTTTCACTTGAATATATTGTGTTTTTTTTGTTATTTGAATCATTGCAATAAAATATGGGTGAGTTCTATTCTGATATATTATCTATAATCTTGGAGAATAATTTATCACCTAATACATTTAGAATTTTAGTATTGAATCTCTCTCATTTTATAACACATTCTCCTTCTTGACCCTATTGCAATATGCGCCCCACTAATTTTGACTAGGTAATGAAGCTTTTTAAAAGTGCAAAAGTGATTTTATTATTGTCGATGAATTTATTTAAAGAGAAGTAACAAGATAGCTGATCAAGCCAAATTTCTAGGGCATCAATATTAATTTCTCTTCAAAAGTAGGAATATCAAAATTTATTTATATATTAAAAGGTATGGGAGCACTGAATGGTGCTAGGGCATTGAGATTTTGTGTGAAGGAGGTTACAAAATTTATAGTAAGAAACCATTGAAGAATTTGGATAAATTATCTCATCAACTCTTTCATCTATTTCACAATTTCTTGGTTTAAAATCTTCTTAAAGGTATTGATTGTCTCAATATTATCCATTCTAGTTCCCATATGATATTGTTTGTAATGACAAGGGAGGTAGTCAAAGGGATATAATTTATGATACCCAGAGTCTCGATATCCTAATCTCATGTTTATTGATATACACTCAAAATATAGATTGCTATGATACCATTGATCTAAAACTTAGAATTTTAAGCTAGGAAGATTAAGAAAGAGTGCATTTCATAAATAGCAAAGAATAATAAATCAAAACACATATATGTAAGAAAAATATTAGAATAATTTTATTGCAAATAAAATTGAGTACAATGTAAAAAATCTATGAGAAGAATTGTGAGGCTATTGCATTGCTTATATTACTTATGTTTTCATCTCTCTTTATACAATATGTTTGGTGTGTTGGAAATACATCATGTTAAATATGGAAGGTCATCCATATGGAAAATTAGTCATTTACCTTCCATGAGTGACAAAGTCCATATTAAATGAAAATTACATATATTTGACTTTTCCTTTTGTGTTTTATCTTTTATTGACATGTAAAAATGGATAGAGATGCATTTTAGCTACCAATATCTAAAATTATTATTTTTAGTAAATATTTTGTTTTGTATTTTTTAGGGCCTTTGGAATATTATTTTATGCCCTTACTAAAAACCTTATCTATGACATGGTTGCTTACTGAAATTGTGGTTCTTCATTTAAGCTTTTTAATGCTTCGCGAATACTTCAAAATGGATTTTGAAGCATAAAATTATACCCCTGAGAATGGTTATGATTAAAAAATAGGTTTTAGGCATCTTATAACATAAAAGTCATGCCCTAAAATGATCATATGCATATATTAATAAATTATAATATTTTTAAGGGAATATATTGTGAGTTTAAGATTCAATCATTAGACATTAAATGGAAAATCAAACTAAACAAATAAAATTTATAAATTACAATAAATTTTAAGGAAAAAAAATCTGAATAACAAAAAAGAAAACTTGTTTCAACTTACAAAGACATTTAAATATGCATAAAAAATATTAGACATTATAAGTTTTAATAATGATAACTAATTTTCTCTTAATGCATCTGTAGAGGGGGAAAACTGCCATGTTGCGTACAATTCTTAGTTGGATCCACTAGGAGTCGAGGTGACCATGGGGGTGTGTTATATTCTCTACACTCGGGGTCTTGGGGATTGAAGGGTTCACTAGGAATGGTTTTAGGACTCGCTCCAAGTTTGGGGTGGAGATGTTTAATGTATATATTAAAGCAATCACCTACGTCTGACCTTTATTCAATCTAAACTAAGAAATGAAAGGATAATGCAAGACAAAAAATAATAAAGGCAAGCAAGGACTAATCCTAGAAAGATTATTTTTTTTTAATGATGACTAACCCTGACTTGAAAAATAGATCCTTTTATTTTTAGTAAGGGCTTAAATAGAATGCACAAACATGATTAATCCTAGAATGCAAACTATATGCTTTTTCTCTTTCAAATACCTAGAATATGATTAAAATATATTTTTTATTTAATATCTAGGTTTTAAATAGAAATAGGTAGAAAGTAAGCACCAAACAACCTAAGAGATTAAATTAGAACACTTATTTGATCTGATGGTTGACCTCAAATTTTACTTGCATCTAGAATATCCAAGCAACTTCAAAACCTGTAAAATAGTTTCACAAAACCCTAGAAAATTTGATCAACATTTAGGGGTCTACTAAGGATACTATAATACTGAGCTTGGAGGTGTAGCAATCAAGCTCCCTTGGTCCTTTTAGCTAATCATTTGAAAATAAAAGTGATTGTTAACCTTTTAGGAAAAAACAAGACAAGATGCAATGAAATGAAATAATACAAAAAATAAAATGTAGATAACATTGTATGGGCTAAATGGAACATGCAAATGGAAATGAGAATTTGGGAGTGAAATATTGCCCCCAAACCTAGCAAAACCAAAATCACTCCCTGTAAAGGGTAACCATAATTTTGGGTTCTACAAAAATCATACCTTGTAAAGGGAAACTACGATTTCAAGATAGAAGTGTAATAATGATAATTGGATGCAAATTTCAACACAAAATGCAGAATAAATGACTTTAAAAATAACACAATGAAAGAATAAACTTGGTGGAAGTGAAAGAACATACAAAAGGATGAATTCCTCCACAAAAATGGTAGATTCCTCCTCAAGGCTCCCATACTTTTCCACCAAGAGCAATAAATTAGCAATAGAGTAATAGTAGAACACCAGAAGATACTTGATCTTGTTAGAAGACTTGCTTGCCAAAAGAACTTGCTAGGAAAAACTGTTAGCCAAAAATTACTTTTTTTTTAAAGAGGATCCAAACACTTTATTTATAAGAGGTTTGGAGGGTAAAAAAGTGGTAAAACATAAGGGAGGGCCAATGTCTTGAGGATTGGCCCAAAAAATAGGATTTTCTAAGAGAAAATCCTAACTTGCCAAAATTGTGCCTCATAAGGGTTGACCGTGATTTCAAAAAAACTAGGGAAAAAAGAAAGGGAGAGGGGAAGAGAGATCTAAAATTGTGCTTAGACAAGTTTGAGGGTCCTCCAAAGGGTTCTAGGAATATTGACTCACTTTTGTGGGTCAATTTTCCATATCTAAATTTTCCCCCTCTTTGATGCATTTATGGCCTAATAAATGCATCAAAGAAAGATGTAGACTTCTATGGATGAGGGTTGATGAACACAAAAAGGGATAGCTAGTTTAGAAGAAAGGTGTGGTGCAAAAATGGTGCCATTCTAGATACTTAAATATTTTACACATAAAAAGAAGCATTAGGGACATTAATGCCTCTAAATCCAAGGTGCCCCCTCAAGTTTCGAAAGGAATTCCAAATACCTATGGGAACTTGAAATAGTTGAATCAGAGGAAAACAAAGCAAACAATAGAAAAAGAGCATAAAAAAGGAGAGAAAATGCAAAAAGGGAGGATATAAAACCCTAATTCATTTTCACCATGTGAAGGAGAGAAGAAGAGCTTTAGAGAAAAAGATAAATGGCACTACCCCCACACTATTCATCCATTGTGAGATATGAGGTTGGTGCAATAGCAAAGTGAACATGGGTAAGTACTAAAATCATTACTCTATACTAGGCTAGATTAGAAGCTTATTTTAACATTTTTTTTATTTTTTTGGAAGAAATCATCGCACGTGATCCCAATGTGATTTTGGATGTAAACTGTAATTTTGGCTAGATCATCACGATGACCAAAATCGTGCCCTAGAAATTTAGGGCATAATTTCACAAAATTGTGCCTTGCAAGTATGGGGTACGATTTCAAAAGAAGAGGTAAAAATTTGAAATCATGCCCTAATAATATGGGGTATGATTTTGAAAAAGAAAGAACAAAGGAGATACATAGAGAAGAAAGAGAAAGAAAAGTGGCCAAGACAAGCAAAATTTGGTGTTTATATGTTGCTCTATGTTATTGTGCATGAAAAAAATTGTATATTATTATTTTTATTATTATCTTTGTATGTAGAACTAATTAAAAATTTTGTTATATTTTTGGTTGTAACATGACATACTCACTATCCGAGAGTGATGACCAAGTTCCTTGGAGGAGGAACTAGAGGTTCTCTCACATGTATAGAGGGAGACTCTAGAGGCAGTGGGGCTACATCACCTAGTGAAGATGCCTTGGGTTGAGATGAGTAAAGCACTTCTAAAAATGTTGGCAAAGAGATGGTACCCAAAGTTATCTACCTTCTGGTTACCTTGTGGCACATATTACGTATTCCCATCAGGGAAGGGTATTTTATAGAGCCTAAGGGTAGTATACAACATTATAGAGACTATCAAGGGGCTAGACCCATTAGGTTCAAGAGTGGGATCTCGATCGATGAGTTTGTGGGGTGCTATAGTGTTGATGCTCTGATGATCATGCTTTGTGGGGTGGTGGTAAGATCCTAGTATACCATACTAGTAGGAAATATTTATTATAGGCACTAGTAGCAGTAGTGGCAAACATGCAGTACCAATAGGTGCAATTCATATGGGGTCCATATGAGTTGGCTCGTTTATGCAGGATATAATACAATGTCATGTATAAATGACATACAATATTGGTTTGCATGACCTTACTCTAGGTGTGGTGCTAGGAGAACATAGTAGTTAGGAGACCATACACACTACCAGGGCCATTGCCCAACCCAAAGTGACTAGCAACATATAGATGGGCCAATAGCTTTGAGCAAGTCTAGAGGGCATATGTTGAGATCTTACGACTAGGAAGGTGGGTGATATATTAGCTATGGGAGCTGAGAATTATCTGGTTGTCATAGTACCTACACCTAGGATGGATAGAGGATGCGATGGAGTTAGCTTAGGTGAGGAGGGTTAGGTGGGTATCTATGGAGAGGTAAGAGCTAGATCTCTTCAGGTTTGATCACATCCAGTGATATTTTGGTATCTTCCAAGAGATACCAAACCTAGGTGACTATTAGTACAAGCAGGTATGGAGGTACCCATCAAGATTCGAAGGGGACCCTAATGTGGGGAGATGAGAAAAGGAGGGCTTAGATGTCCCACTCTATGTGGGTCCAAGAGTGGATGACATCGAGGTAGTTCTTGGATACCATATATTCTATGGGGGTGTTTTACCCTTGAATATCTCCCCATAAATGCTAGTGTGTAGATGCTAGGTTATGAGCCAATGTGTGTAGCTAGCACTACAAAAGGTCATTCAATGCACCACAAAGTGAGGTTAGAGGGGTACAGTCCCATTAAGATTATCCCAAGCATAGATTTATATGGAGATAGTGATGGCCATGATGGGGATGATCACCATATCTAGCTTAGAGGGAGGGGGCACTATAGGAGGTACCCCCATTATGGCTAGGGTTAGGCCAAGCAAAGTGATCAAAGAGGTATCAATATCCATGAAAACTAGGATAAGTGAGATCGTGGGTCAAGAGGACCCAATGAAGAAGATAGAGGTGTTGTAGACCCAAATAGCATCCATATACAGGGATATGGACCTACTTTTAGAGGATAGGTCCAAGAGGATAGAGGTTTTGTGGAGTACCTTGAGTATGATAATCACAAAATGGGATATAGCATAGGCTAACATAGACCATATCACGAGTGAGGTGAGCCAGCTAGATCAAGAGCAATAATAGACTCAAGTGAAGCGGATGACTATCGCTATGAGTAGTTAGCCTTACGAGGTGATATTCCATCTATAGGAGTAGTTATAGAGGAAAGAGGAGATGTGGGAGGTGTTGGTATAGAGGGAGACCTTCTACTAGATACTATACTTTTAGGCAGTGCTAATGGATTAGAGGGTACCTCCACCAGCCTTCCTTCAGTCATAGAGTCAACCATAATCTAGATCATGGACTACCACATGATCCATGAACATGTCCCCACTTGGAATACCTCTAGAAGGTAAAGCAGAGGAGATAGGCTCCTAGATCTAGGATAGTATCAGGGTGACATGCCAATTTTGAGTGTAGCATGCATCCGTAGGGAGGGTCAAGTGTGTCAGGCTTATACTGTGGCACATCAATAGAATAAAACTGTGTACCCTTTATTTCTTGAGTAATATCATGTTGCTTTGATTAAATTATGTGCACTTATGTAGTATATATATTTTTATGTGTTTTTATATTTTTACTATTCATGAATAAATGAGACTTAATGCATGAATGGACTAAGCAAATGCAATGTATGATATGAAGCTAAACTAAATGGGTGAAAAATGCATGGAGGAATGAAGGAATGCAAGAAACAAAATATGGAATAAAGAGGAGAAATAAATAAGGACAAAACACACCTCTATCTAAAATTGAACCCCATAAAAATGAATCGTGATTTTGACATAGAGTAAAATTGCACCCTGTAGAGACTGTGTATGATTTTGGAAAAGAGAAGAAAAAAGAATAAAATTAGAAGGAAAGAATGAGAAGAAGAAATAGAATATAGAGAACATCAACAAAGAAAAAAGGATGCTCAGAATATGATGTTTGAATTAACATTGATCATGAAATATCAGTGTGATCAAACGATCATAGACCAAGTGAAAATATAAAAAAAGGAGCAAAGACTTCTTAAGGATGTATGCTCGTAAATGATCAATATGGAGGCTACCCCTTGAATGTGGCCATGAAGTTATCCTATAAGGGTGTTGTGCTCATAAATATGGTCAAATATGAAGTGATATGCTATGGGTGTGGTGCTCGCTAGTGGATGAAAATGAAGAGGTATCCACTAGGATGTATTCTCACAAATAGCCAAGTTGGAGGTTACCCCTCACATGCGACCATGAATATTATATTATATGGGGTGAATAGATGAGATTGATTTTTTCAAAATGAGTGCCACTCGATAGGGGTGTGGTGTGTGCAAAATATATATGAGCAAAGCAAAGCACAACAAAGAAGTATAAATGTGTGCATGTGTTAGAAGAAGAAAGAGAGAAGCAATAAGTAAGATATAGTGTGTGTGTGTGTGTGTGTGCGCATCCTTATTAAAATTTAAATATTAAATAGGTGTGCATAAAATATCTAGTAGTCGTATGAGTACCATAAATGATATCCATGCAGTATCTATCATATCCCATGAGGATTCCTTAACAGGTGAAAGATCAAGAAGGAGAAGGTGTGAGCGAAACAAAAGTAAAAGTAGAGAAAAGAAGAAACGTACATCCTTTATCTTGTAAAGGATAATAAATGATTAAATATTTCAAGGACAAAGGACATACAGAAGAAGAACTATATTTCTTGACTTGGAAAGAAACTAATGATCATTTTATACTTTCAAGGTCAAGAAAAGAGAAGAATAAGATATGGATGAAATGAAAATATAAAAATATGTGGAGATGAACCCTAGGTTGGCGATTCGCTAGGAATCATAGCCCTAGTATGAGTGAAATGCATGTGAGCTAAGACCTAACTAGATTTCATAACTTGCCACCCTCACTAAGTCCCCAAAAATTTATATAATAAATCAGTCATGCAAATATGGTCAAGCAGTAATGAAATGATATGACAAGTAGAATGCAAAGTGGAATAGAATATTAGGAAAACCATGCAAAATATGACAAGCAATCATGTAGTATGATCAATAAAATTAGATGCAATATGTAAACTAAACTACATGAAAATGCAAAGTCATGCATAGTATTTTTTTTTTTGGATTACATCCATTAGCTCTTTAAATTCTTAAAGTTGAAACAAAGTTTTATTGTGCCACCTATATTAACAAAAAGTATGGTACAAGGAACTGATCTATTAAATAAATGGATTTTATTGAAAATGCCTTCATGACTTATATCATAGAGGATCATCCATAACATTTTCTCTAGGATTTGTTGCACAAAAGTCATTGCAGACTGTTCAATACTTCTTGATGAAAGGGGGAGGGACTCCTAATTTTGCAAGGTCTCTATGAGATAGAAGAATAGGGTCCCCTTGAGAGCTAGAGGACCTAACATAGGCAACACAAGGGATTGACTCATCAAAGAAGAAGTTGTTCTAGAGGATATCCTCATGATATCTATAACAAATGATATCCCCTTTAGTGTTCTCCTCTAGGGTTGGAGCTAACTCAAGATGCACCAAAGTAATATCATTGCAAAATTGAATTTCAAAGGCTTAAGGTCATCCCCATCCTCATGATTCCACTCTAATCCTTGATGATCTAAATAATTAGCATAAGTAATGAGGTTATCATCATCATAAAATGGTAAAAGTTGGTTTTTATTAGGTATGTAGCCTATGCCACATCTTCCAAGCCAAAGCTCAACTTCCAAAGGTTCTTGAATACCTTTATGTCATAGCCCCAAATATTTACCTATATCCCATTCTAGATAGGATTTTCTTGGGAACTTTGTAATCATTAGATAGGTAACAATGGTAAAAATAATACTTTGTATGAAGAGGTTGCTACCATGGATATTTTATTCAAAAGATACTCTTGTAAAGATAAAGGTACACATGCTAATGTGTATGACTTCACCCTTCTTCTAGGGTAAAGCCATAGTCCTTGATGAAGGTGGTAGCTTGGTAAGATCCATAAGAGGTTCTTGAAGAATTAGATTAACATGATCCTGTGATGAAACATTGATTAATGGTTCCTTGATCATCTTTAGATTATCAAGTTGTTTGGTGATGTGAGATGAAGAAACTAATGGACATAAATTGAGATCATATTGAGATTAAATAGAAATAGATGAGGGTCACCTAGAATGTTGACAAGTTGATCTTTGAATTTGAACTTCAAACATTTTTGAAATTATAAGGGACAACCCTCATTGCATGAATCCAAAAGCATCCAAGAAGAAGATTAAAATATGTAAGATAAGTCACCATATAAAACAAGGTATCTAAGATCTTAGGTCGAACCCTAAGGGGGAGAGATGTAGCACTACAAGACTCTTGGTACTCATTGTTGAAAGCTTTGATTATGATATCAAATTTAGTTAAACCTTTATCTTTTAATCCAAAATTTTGGAAAAATTGATATGTGCATAAATTGAGGGAAGAACCATTATCTATCAATATTTGCTTAATAAACGTTTCTCTAATAAATGTAGTGATATAGAGGGAAGAATACCCTTGAAATTATAATAAAGAAATAACATCATCCAAAAATGTGATATGATGTATCCCAATAGAACCTATGATATCAATTGTAGCACTTGAGGAAATGTCTTGAGGAACTGATTATTATCTTAGAAGCTTTAACATGGCTTACCTATTGTAAAATTTTTAAGAGAGATATTGTTTGGGGTACTAGCTAACTACTATTGAATGTCAAATGAGATTTTAGGTTGTGGTTTCAACACTAAATGTGGGCTTTCTACCATCGTGCTCCTTTTTTGGGTACTCTTCAAAATTAAGGGTGGTTTTGAAGGTTGGTTGGATGTAGAACTCATATCCGGATTAGATCATTGAGTCAGTTGAGCTTGAGATTTTTGCCTTTTAGTGATTGCTATTATACCAACCATGTTGTTGTAGGGAGGTGGCACATTAAGGTATGACACTTGATTAGCTACCTATTTCCCATGTTTAGGTACAGGATCTTGGAAGATCCCCATGTCTTGATTAGTTGTGGGTGTTTGTTGAGTAGGAAGGATTGGGTTGAGGACCCTCTATAAAAAGGCAATATTCATATATTAAGTCATGAAATACATGTTTAAACCTCTTACATGATTTTTCACAGCATTATGCATAAGCACAAATCATTGCAAATGGTAAAATTTAGGATTTTCAAAATTTTAAATTTGCTAATTTTGGGACCTTTCACTACGACCCATTTTCCCAAAGATTTGTGGGGTGGAAATTTGTTTGGGGTCTGTTCTCCCAATGGTGATAATAATTATCCTATTTTTATTTTCACTCACTAAACACTTTAACCTAATGTAGACACCTAAAACGCGTCATGTCGAGGGCGACTACTCATATGGACATGCTACAAGACCATATGGAAGATCTTGGATAGACTCCAAGATAGAGAAGTGGTTCTAACCACTCAATTTGGGCTCCTTGGCCTAATCAGTCTGAACCATAGCCCAGACCTATGGTTTATAGCTGAACCATGGTTGAGACCTATGGTTTGTAGTCTAGACCATAGTTGTGACCTACGGTCTTAACTGAAGTTCAGTTGGCCTTCAATCCGAGCCAAATCGGTTGGAATGACCATTGGATCTAGAAGAAGGTGGTTAATGGATGGAAGATAGCTTCCATTCCAACTATCCTAACCACCCCTTCTTGATCTTGGCTTCTCCAGGAAGCCACCCCAAGTCCTAGGGCATCCTATAAATACCCCCTCCAAATGGGGAGAAGATATAGATGATTTGTATAGCGAAGCATTAATGAATTATCGAGTGAGTGTGAATTGATCAAGCGAGCAATGAAGCCCTATCGGATTGCATACTAAATTTGTGCATTCGAAGGCCACTTTGCTATTCATCCAATGATCAGTTTGCCATGGAAGTTCTAGGAGCCTAGGAGGATCAAGAAATGCAAATCCAGGCAAATGAAGGCCCATCATAGTGATTCGACCACCAAACCTATCAGAAGGACACCGAAGGTGACCCTTGAACATCAATTGGACAAGGAGGTTAAGCCCACTACCCTTGGAATTGAGGGTAAGCCTATCAGAGTGCTAACCATGGTTGTCAACCATGGTTTATAGTGTAGACCGTGCACTAGAGCTACGGTTTGCAGTAGAGGTATAACCACCTTCCTATTTTCATTTTTGTCTAGCTAATTAGGTTAGATTAGTTGTTTTTATAGTTTAATAGCATTTTAGTAGACTTCTGACCATAGAATTAGGTTAGATTTACTTCTTATGTTTATGCTTCAATTAGGACTTAAATGCTTTCTTTATGCATGTTTATGCTTCATTTTCTATATCTGATCCATGCATAGTATAGCTGCTACTTTCCTTTACGCTATTACATGAATCTTGATTCACTTTGCATAGCTTAGAAGCATTCTTTACATTTTCTTGATTATGCATGTTAATGGTGTCATTATGCAATTTACCTAAAAGGGCCTCATCATGAGAGGTTGCCTATATTTTTGACATTCTTGTGTTGTTTCTTGACCGTAGGGAACAGTTTCAAAGGAGAACAAACCATCAAGTTCCTTCCCCATCGTGAAGAAGAGGGCATCTCCACCCTAGAGCAGTTCGTGCCATTCTGAAAGGCATTTGGAAATCACACCTACCCTTAAGAGGGAAAACAATTGTGCACTCCTATTGTAATATTGTATCAAAATGAATATCCCTAAGAGGGACGTACTTGTAATTGGATTTTGACTTTGAATACAATGGAATAAAGTGTTTTCTTTCTTGTTTCATTTGTTGTCAATTTCATTTTCTTGTATGCATGCTATATTTTATCATTCATTGCAATAGGATACGCCATCGGGTGTGACCCTTTCTGGTGGTTACAGAGGTGATCATGGTGGCACCCCATATTTTTAGGATCTGACTATGCTTTGTTGGTTTTTGCACTTGTAGGTATAGACCATAGCTATCAGCTATGGCCCAACAACTAAACCATAGGTACAAGGCATGGTTTACAGTCAGAACCATAGGTCAGACCTACGGTTTCCTACTGACAACATAGACAAACAAATTTAAAATTTTAGATAGTGTAGGACTTGAGGTAGGTCCTATTTTTAGACCTCTGTCACTTTTCTGTTCTCTATGTTTTTATAGTAGGTCTATTTCGAATGCAAATTAGGAAAAGAACTAAAAAAATGGTAAATCAATTGTCCTAGTTTGCTTTCGTACTTTGCTTTCAATAGAAAGGCATTGCTAGGAACAACGGACCTCTGATTGCAGTCCACCCTAGGCTACAACATGCTTGATAGATATGTGTTGATGGTTTGCATGTGTGAGGCCCGATTAGTGGCCATTTAGCATCATAATGTGCATAGTCTTAAAGAGCATCTAGAGTAGCTTGCATTTTTTGAATTTGAAACGTCTTTCATTTGCATAGCATTTAGAAAATGAGCATGTGTGCTATATGATGCATTTATTTTATGTACATTAAAAGGAACCACACACACCACGTTTCATTTAAACATTAGTGGTGTTGGGCTCTCACATCCAACCCATTTGATTGAGACCAATAGTGGATGTCATTACCACTTGGTTGGCTCATTTGAAATTGTATTATCGAGACCCGCTCGTGGCCAAGGCCGACCCAAGAACTTTCCTATCCATGCAAAATAGCATGCACTCATCTTCGAAAGAGTGTATCACTATGCACGGTGTGTTGGGTGAGGGTTGGTAGTACCTATGCTACCTCGTTGAGTATGGACTTCACTACCATATTCGGCTTGTGCGAGTATATAGGTGAAAACCTTTGAACAATTTGAGTATAACATCAACTTTTGCAAAACATGATAAGAGTTTCTACAACTGATACAACACATATTGAAAACACATCAAATAGTTTAGGACTCACTTTTAAAACTTAAAATGAGATAATCATTATTGTATACCTTGTTTGCTTAATAATAATACATTTAGACTCTAGGTACACAATGGTGGACACACGAGGTGGTCGACAAAGGTCCAAAGCCAATGCCGATGACCAACCCCTAACCAGTTCACAATAATACATGTCGAATCCTCAACCACATGAGCGAACCGAACGTCGTTCGGCTAGCATTCGAGGAGATAACTCGACATGAGGGGAGCCAATAGAGCAAACCCCAAATAGAGGAGCTTCAGTACACTCCTCTAGGCATAGAGTAGAATAGGAAACCTTCCAGCATGAGGGTGTTCCACTTGAGAGCCATTATCGAGACCGTAATGCACGCGCATCCATGGGATCGGCCAAAGAGTTTATTATGCAGGGGACCAGGTTGGTGCCCCTACATACTAAGTCCACTGGAGGATCTATGGCTCCACCTTCTGAGTATAGAAGGACTAGAGACCCACCCATTCAGGGGTAGGCAGATAGGCTCGCTACCGAGCATAGAACTAACCATACTCCCATGCGTGGTCCACCATGCAAGATCACCATTGATATATCAAAGGTGGGAGATAATGGCACACCATCACATGAGCGATGGTGGTCTAGGTAGCTAGAGGGTCTAGGTAGTGTTCTAGAGTAGCTAGGCTACAAGCCTTCCGCTCCACCCACTCGAGCCTCGAGTGAGCGTAGCGTGAGTGTCATCCACACTACTAGAGAACATGGGGAGGCTTCTAAGCACCCTCATGTCACACACCCACTATCTATGCATGGTGGTTCACAATATAGGACATAGTAGGAGGCCAATGCCATCTTTATAGATAGAGGCAAAGGCACAACACATCAGTCTGATGGGTACAGAACCCACAAGGTCGCTCGTATAGAGCAGGGATATCAAAGGCCTCCCATGGTCGACTAGATCGATAGATCACATCGACTGGCATCAGAGCAGAAATGCCAACTCCTCCAAGACCAATTGGAGGATGCTCACCTAGAGAGGCAACATATTGAAGATGAAAATATTCAAGCGCAAAGGCTCATAAGATAGAGGTTATATGAGCAGTGCATGCATGAAGAGCGTATCCTTGCCCAAAAGGAATGCGTGGAGTAGGAGGATCGGTTAGCTAGGGCTGGCCTATATCCTCAAGATGAGCATCGAGAGCATACACATAGGAAGGCTTTCTCACAAGCTGATATGCATCAAGAGCATAGAGATGCTCGTACTCATGCTAGTGTCGAATAGAGGGAGCGGCTACCACCGCTCAATAATCAAAGGTAGAGATAACATGAAGCAGCAGTGGGAGATGGATACGAGCAAGAATATCTTGAGAGCTCTCAAGCTGAAGAGGAGGAAGAGCAAAGACCTCCATCTCACACAAGGAAGATAGTACCTCCTAAGCCACCTACACGTCAACTTAGGGAGGAGGACTTTCTATCTTCAGAGGCCTATAAGGCCTTAGCCGAGAAGATTAAAGCCATTGAGAGACAAGGCATGACTATTCAAAAGCTGACATTGAGGAAAATCCATAACGAGCCTTTGGATCCTTCGGTGCCTACTCCGGCTTACCCTGAGCATTTTGATATGCCCAGGTTAGATAAGTTCAAGGGTGATGAAGATGCACAAGAACATGTAACGAGCTTTCTGGATGCTTGTTTTTAGATAGCAAGCAATGATGCATTATTGTTGCGCACGTTCATCATGACACTTTCAGGGCCAGCCCGAGAGTGGTTTAATCAGCTAAAGAAACATAGTATAACAAGTTTCGAGCAATTAGTTGATGCCTTTCTTGAATGCTATTCCTTTGGCATCAAGAAATAGGCCAATCTTTCTGATCTGGTTGTGCTAGCTCAGCGTGATGATGAGCCGATAGAACAATATAGAAAGAGATGGAGGAGATTAATGGTAAAGTTGCCATTCCCTATTCCTACCATGGAATTAACTCGGATGTTTATGAAGAGTTGTGCCAAGCACATCTCATTACTATTGTAGCTACAATAGTATCCTACATTCGAAGAGGCTTTGGCGCAAGCCAAGGTGATTGAGGATATCAAGTTGTAGGAAGGCAACTTGAAGCTCAAAAATAGGAGAGAGGGATAAAATAAGAGTACCACAAAACAATAGGGCAAGCAGGCCCATGTAAATCAAGTGGTATTGAATCTCCAATGGGAGGACAAGGGGCAATAGAAATAGAATTATCAGGCTCAACCTCCCCCTGTGCAATATGACAAGCGCAATAACAATTACAAGGGCAAGAACAAAGATCAATGCCCACCTCACCAGTTCACACCATTGATGGAATCATTGATGGTGATTTTCCATCAGTTATGTGAGGCCAAGGCAATCAGATTACCCAAATTCAAGATGATAGACCCCAATCAACCCAAACCAAAGGGGTTCCAAGATGATCTATTTTACATCTTTCATAGAATGAAAGGTCATGACATCGAGGTGTGTTGGTATTTCAAACACCTAGTACAAAATATGATCGACAAGGGTGAGCTTGTAGTGCCTCACAACCTATAGGCATTCGATAATCAAAATATGGGGATTTACAAGAACCCCTTACCAAATCATGAGGCACCTCGAAACAACGTTGGTCAAGTTAACTAAGTGCGAGTCGAACCACCTACCCAGGGGTTCATAGGCATGGTCAATGTTGTCACTAGGCATGGGAGATACGAACAACAAAATCAACCTCATGCTCCTATTCAAATACAAGCCACATCGAATCAATGATCGACACAGAATATTCCAGGCCCACCAACAAGACCGATGGTGACCCTAAGGAGCAGGTTGGTCCAAAACCTATAGATAACTCCTATGAAGTTGTCAATATATGAATTAATTCAGTAGTCCTCGAGGCATAGGGAGACTCTTATGGATATTTTGAGGTCCATTGAAGTATAGGCCCAGGATGCGCAGGCATTCACAAATTTTGTGGGACATGTACAACAGTGTCAGGAACCGATGATCCAATTTTATGATCATGAGATAAGGATGGTTTCTACAACTATGACCGACCCACCATTGCACATAATCATGTGTGTGAATCACATGCCATTTAAAAGGGTCTTGATCGATATTGGCTCATCGATCAACATAATAATGACCAAGGCACTGAGTCATTTGAAGCTACCTAAATCACACATTGTGCCAACTACATTTACATTGAGAGCATTTAACGATGCACTATGTTCGACTATCGACACAATTATCCTACCCATATAGGTAGGTCTGAAGACCATTTTAGTAATGTGTCATATGATAGAAGGGGCCATGTAGTACAAAATTTTACTTGGTAGGCCTTGGATTCATGAAATGCATTGTGTCCCCTCGATATTGCATCAGTGCATGAAATATATTCATGAGGGACTGGTTCACGTAGTGGCTTCAGATGAGGAGCCATTTAAGTTTGTGAACCTAGCAGATTTTCCTAGGGGTTTCATACTCCCATCAATGCACCTGGATGTTCGATCGTCATCACCAATAAAGAAACCAGGAGGTAAACCGGTAGTGCATGCTCAACCAATGCCATCTGTGTCACATAGATCGGAGCATACCACTACCACTTCCTTGAAACCATCGACATCAGTCATGCATGGGATGATAGGAAATTGAAGGTGAATATGGGTAAGAAAGAGAAAGAGCTTGAGCCCAAGCCAATCATCGAGGACGTTCCCATTCCCATGGAAGTTGAGGAACCCCAAGACAAAGCCGAGGAGGCACCTCAGCCTACCTCACCTGCATCTTCAGTAGGGTCATCCACACCATGGGTGATGGTACATCTCGCTAATACTAGATTAGGTGAGTACCTTGTGCAAAATGTGACCTTCGGACCAATTCTGAAGACTACGCAAGAGATGGGTAGACCATCCACTCATCGTTATCCAGTTGGATCGGTGGTTCCATTGGGAGAGCCACCTAACCAGACTAACTTCATCTATGCGGGGCTAGATCAACTTCCAACGTGAGAGCCCATGGATGAAGATGACGAGGAACCTTTCATGGTAAACGTTCATTATTTGTCTAATCCAGAGTATGCCATGCATATTTTTGAGCTATATCATTGGCATGGATATGACCTTGGTCTCTTTGAACAAGGATGGAGGACTCTACTGGAACCTCATTATCAGTTAGTCACTGATAGATTCGGTCTAGGGTTACAGATACATGGGTAGGACGATTTGCTCATAGCATCCCTAGATCATCTGTACCTCAGTATGGCGGATGATGTGGATTTTAATCCATATCATCCGGATCCTTCCAAATTCTGGAGGAATCACCCTATGATATCTACCATCACCATTGAGCCACTCGAAGATCATCGTGAAGGGCTCCTTGAGTAGACTGAGGTAGAAATGAACCCCAGAGATCAACTGGGACACCAAACCCATGATGCAGTCGATGACATAGACATGCAGGGGTGCAACCCCATTACTGCAAGCGATCTCGAGTTAGGAGATCTTTGTAATGAAGATGGAGCGGAGTCCACCTCCGATATGAGTGGACTAGGCTATGATGTAGATGAGGATTCCTCAAATGATGATGGATCTGAGGATGAAGTCGAAGGCGCTTATGTAAGGCCTTTGTATGCGCATCATCTATTGCCTATGGAATCGGTATAGGATATCGAAGAGATCCTTCCCAATATTGATCATTTAGGGGAAGAGATCGAGCTAATTTTCTCGGTAGCATCGTACATGAGGTATAATTATCTAGTTTTTCTGGATAGCGATGACAACATGCAAGAAGTAAGATTCATGGGGCCTCATTTGGAGGAGCGCCCTCTAGGAGTGGGGGTGAATGAAGGATTCTATTATGATAGTGATGAAGAATATGAGCTAGAGAGGGCCTACCTTGGTCCTCCTTATTTGCGTCACCATCATCAACCCATCGACATCGATGAGGTCTATAGGCAGCTACATGTTGGTCCATGTCTGAGAGCAAGATGGTTAAACTTGGATCAAATCCATCGGTTGGTTAATCCCCTTCCATTGACCTACATGCAGCTCTATGAGCTAAATGATCCTATTTTGCATTTAGTGCATAGGGAGGATCTAGTTATTCATAGTCCTCATAGGGAAGACCCTTTTGTGCCTGTGCCATTAGAGCCAGATCATGGGTATGAGGACTATGTAAATTTTGTAGAGGTCAGTCCATGTGGTCCTGGAGATCAATTCCATTCCATAAACATGGTCTCCATTGATTTGACCACTCCACTCCATAATCTAGTAGATCCATCTAAACCATTGTATCTTAACAAAGATGCTATCGACTGGGATCACGTTGATTCACCCATTGAGCCTGAGGATTTCTTCCCCAATGAAGAAATGTTGCAACCTTTCCATTTTGCACCAGGCTATGCATATGATGTTTATCATGCCAAAAATGCTTCCAACATGGAACCACTCAACCCGAGTTGATGACATTCATTTGATTCCTACGCCTCACCAGCTTGAGGAGGGATCACATATGTCGGTAGAGGAAACCTTTGAGGTGGATATCAGTGATGATCCCACTAGCATAAAGAAGGTTAAATTTGGAGAGAGTCTCACTCCAGATGAGTGGGCCACCCTCATCCCTCTACTGAAAGAGAGACCAAATTTGTTTGCTTGGTCGTATAAGGATATGCTAGGTCTAGACCCAAAATTGGTTACTCATAACCTTTCGCTAGACTTGATGAAGAAGTCGATCAAGCAAAAGCTTAGGAAAATGCACCCAATAGTAGCCTTAATGGTGAAATATGAGCTACAAAAGTTGTTGGATGTGGAATTTGTGATTTCCATCGATTATCCAGAATGGGTGTCCAATATGGTACCCATGGGAAAACTCGATGGAAGAATCCATATTTGCATGGATTTCAGAGACCTAAATAAGGCAACACCCAAAGATTCATTTTTGTTGCCCAATATTGATGCTCTCGTAGATGCAACTGTAGGTCACGAAATGCTCTCCTTAATGGATGATTTTTTTGGTTACAATCAAATTTGAATTAAACCCGAAGACCAGCACAAAACCATGTTTATAATGCCATGGGGAACATTTTGCTATAAATTTATGCCATTCGGCCTCAAAAATGCTGGTGCCACATATCAATGGGCCATGACATACATTTTTCATGACTATATGCACAAAATTCTTGAAGATTATATCGATGACTTGTTAGCCAAGTCATTGCTATGAGAAGAGCATGCAGAGGTCTTAAGGAAAGTCTTCGATCACCTGATAGAGCACAATGTCAGGCTGAATCCTAAGAAGTGCGTATTTGGCGTAACTTCTAGAAAATTACTAGGGTTCATCATCTCCAAGAGAGGCATCAAAGTAGACCCAATGAAGGTCAAGGCCATTTTGGAAATGCGTCCTCCCACCAATATTAAGGAATTAAGGAGCCTTCAGGGCAAGGTAGCCTCGATAAAGTGATTTATCACCCAACTATCGGATAAATGTCGACCCATGAATCGACTGCTACATAAGGGGGTCCCATTCAACTAGGACGAGGACTGTAAGGCAGCCTTCACTGAGATAAAGCAATACCTGGTGACGCCACCAGTGCTAGCTCCACCAAGGCCAGAGGTGCCTTTTCTACTATATATATCGACAACTGACTTTGCACTGGGAACCATGTTGGCCCAAAAGAATGTGCAAGGCAAAGAACATGCCATATATTACATTAGTCAAACTTTGGTGAGCTATGAGCTCGGGTATGCATATGTGGAAAAATTGTGTTTAGCAATAGTGTTCACTACAAAGAAATTGTGACACTATATGTTAAGTCATACGACGTATGTTATATCCAAACAGAATCCTTTGCAGTACATGATGAGTAAGACTTATCACAATACACGTACTACAAAGTGGATCATGCTTTTGATAGAATTCGATCTAGAATTCATAAGCTAGAAGTCCATTAAGGGATAGGTCATAGCAGATCAATTAGCTGAGGCACCACTATCAAATAGTAGGCCTCTAACAATTGAGCTTCTAGATGATGCAGTCTTCATCGTATCTGAAGCTCTCAAACCCGAAGAACTAGAGAACAATGCTGATATGACTCTGTTCTTTGATGGTTCAAAGTGCGAACAAGGGGGTGGTGCTGAAATAGTGTTCTTCACATCGCAAGGAGCTCCAATGCCCTTGTCATTCAAGTTGGATTTTCTATGCACCAACAACAATGCTGAGTATGAAGCCCTACTACTGGGCCTCCACATAGCTGTCACCATGAATATTAAGAGATTGAACATCTTTGGTGATTCCTTGCTCATAGTAAATCAAGTCAAGGGGCTTTTTCAGTGTCGGTGTCCCATACTGAAAGCCTATAAAGATCTAGTTGACACATATTTGGCCAAACTAGAATGGTATGACATTGAGGCAATCCCTCGATCATCAAATAGGTTTGTAGATACCATGGCTTCTTTGGGATATTTAATCCCTCAGAATCCATCTATTGATTTCACTACCATCCATGTCAAGATGCTCTCTCATCCAGCAGTAGAGCGTGCAGCCTATGATAATAGAGAATCAGTCAACATGATCAGTGTAGAACCACAAGCTGAATGGTTCTATAGAGCTAAAGACTTTCTTAAGAAGGCACCCTGGGGGTCATTAACCTCTCAGAGTCCCATGGGGAGTGGTACTACCATTCACCATAGGGTTGTTTTCGAGTCTGCATTTGCAAAAGTAAATACGTAGGGGGAGCAAGTCATCTTAGCAGTCGAAGCTAAGATTTATCAAAATTGGATGTCACAAATTAAAGACTTCCTAAAGCTTAGTATAATCCCAGAGGGATTATCACATGCCATGAAGCACACATTTAAATATAAAGTGGCCAAATATGTCTTAATAGGAGACATCTTGTACCGAAGAAGCTACGATGGAGTTCTCCTTCATTGCTTAGAGCCCCAAGAGGCATCATGGGAAATTTTGCAAGCCCATGATGGTACGTGCGGTGGCCATTTTAGTGGCATGGCCATCATCAAGCGCATCCTTCGAATGGGTTATTATTGGCCCACTATGGAGAAGGAGTGCAATGCGTATGTCAAGAAATGCATTAAATGCTAGCATCATGCTAATCTTATGCACTTGCCATCATAGGCCTTACAACCCATTCAAGCGGCTTGGCCATTTGCTCAGTGGGGATTAGATCTTATAGGCAAGATCTCTCCTCCATCATCAGGTCAACATACATTCATAATCATGGCTACTGAGTATTTTACAAAGTGGGTGGAAGCAATACCCTTAACAATGACAACTAGAGCTCGTATAGCAGAGTTTATACTGGAGCATATCATAAGTCATTTTGGGATTCCATCCAAAATAATATCGGATAATGGAACATCTTTCAAGAACAAAACTGTGAGAGCTTTGACATCTAAATATAGAATCAAACATAGTTTTGTGACTCCATACTATCCGCAAGCAAATGGGTAGGTTGAAGCTTCAAATAAGATAGTGGTGGCCATCTTGAAAAATATGGTACAAGAAAACCACAAATATTGGCACATCCAGCTACCCCTTGCGTTATGGGCTTATAGGACTAGTATTCGGATGCCCACTGGGGCAACACCGTTCTCACTAGTATATGGCATTGAGGCCATTATGCCCTTGGAATTAGAAATTCCAACGTTGCGCATCACATTGAAAGAGTTCATCGATGATGACACTGCATGGCAAGCTCGATTGGATCAACTGACGCTACTTGATGAACATCACATGAATGCCCTGGAGCATCTCCATGTTTATCAGGAGTGACTAAAATGAGCTTACAATGTCAAAGTCCACCAGAGAGACTTTGAAGTTGGGGATCTTGTCTTGAAAGAAAACCAATATAACTCTAATTTATCGCTAGATATGCGAGACAAATTTATGGCTAATTGGCTAGGACCCTACATCATATCTAAAAATATTGGTCTGGGTACCTATCGCCTAACATCGCTAGGGGTGTTGAAGAGCCTGAACCTCTCAACATCATCCATATTAAGGCATTTTATGCTTGAAGAGCATAGTAAAAGGCTTTGAGAGTTGCTTGTAACTTCTCGGTCATCCTAAAAATCTCCAAACACTCTCATTAGTGGTTTGGTCAAGTAAAAACCTCCATGTAACTCCCTAAAGCTCTGAGGGTTTGGTCAAAATCACTCGGTCATCCCAAAAGGCTCCAAGGGTCCCTAAACTACTTGGTCATGTCAGTTAAAAGCCTCGAGGATTTGCTTATAATCGCTTGGTCATCCTAAAAAGCTCCAAAGGCATCTGTCATCCCTTTGGTCAAATGCAAAAGGCACCAAGAGTTTCTGAAAAACTACTTGGTCAACCCCAAAGGCTCCAAGGATTCTCAAAATCGCTTGGTCATCCCAAAATGCCCCAAAGGTACCCATAATCCCTTTGGTCAATCCTAAAAGCTCCAAGGATTCCTAAAAATTGCTTGGTCAATCTAAAGGCTCCAGAGGCATGTACTCGTCGTTTGGTCAATTATGAGGCTCAAAACCCATAAAAATTATAAAATCAATAAAATCCAAAAAAATTGGTAAAGCATAAAATCCAAAAACATTTGCATTTGCATTTGAATTTTGCATTTACACATGCATTCACTGCATTACTACATTGCATATAGGCATTCATCATCCATTGCATTCCGTAATAGAAGGCATTGTGTTTGTCAGTCTTACAAATGATGCCACATTTGTGTTTAAATCATGCATCTCTGCATTTATCATAATCCATCATTCATGTGAGTAATTGTGTTTTTCAACACAACCTATAATGTTGCTATGGAGATATACTAGTGTTTTTCGGTCACTCAGCCATACCTAGTGGTCTTATCAAGAGTTGGTAGAAAGCTTGCTTTGCTTTTGTAGCTAAGGTTCAGTTAGTATAGCCCTTAGCATATCATAAGCCTATCACTAATCAACAAATTTAAACAATCCTAACAAGGACTAGGGGAAGATGAAAGCCATGAAGCAGGACCGGGTATCCTGAAGTGAAAAGAGTTATTCTTGCTTATCCCTCTATGCAGATGA
This sequence comes from Wollemia nobilis, assembly GCA_028583015.1. NCBI lineage: Eukaryota > Viridiplantae > Streptophyta > Pinopsida > Araucariales > Araucariaceae > Wollemia > Wollemia nobilis. Next base: position 255,967 of record JAQPPZ010002146.1, on the reverse strand, counting down.
TATGGGAAATGTTGGCAGTTGGCAAAAGGATAGGTTAGTTCCCTATTCAGAATCCCTTGCTTATGATAAAATGAGCAATATCCCAAAGAGATATCCCACATCAATCCTCATGATTGATACCCTAGATCGATATCATAGATCGACTCCCTAGAGTGATATCCCATATTGATATCATAAGATCGATATTCTCAATCGATATACCAAAAATAGTTTTTCCAAGTAAATCCCCCAAAGGAAAGTTTTTGAAGAAAATTATCAAATGTAAATGCCAAAAAGTGAAGATAAGAAGAAAATAGGCTTAAATCAAAGTTCAAAGTGAAGTTCAAAAGTGAAGATCAAATGAAGATCATAAATCAAAAGTTCGAGCGGAGATCAAATGAAGATCCAAAATCCAGTTCGAAGAGAGATCAAATGAAGATCCAAAGATAGTTCAAAAAGAAGATGGAATCGACTCCCTTGCTTCACTACATATGAGCAAGTATCCCAAAAATTGAAGGATAGAAAGGAATGAGCCTGAATCCCTAGAATTGTCAACACTATTGTACCTTACGCATGATGATATGTCTGACGCATTAGCATCTCGCTTATGAACAAGACCAATGTTTGAATGTGGAAGAGCTAGCTTCAGGTGTCCTGCATTGCCTAGTGGCTTAGTCCAACTAAAATCTAAACTTGAGATTGGATAAGACATTTGTGGAACCCCTATCTTAGCAATGGGCTGAAAGAATCCCACCTGACATCGAGGAACGCTCGTGTCTTATCTTAAAATAATCATTTGCACACACAGGGATAATGAATAGTTAGGGTCTATCCTAGCAAAAGCCTTTTATCTCAGAAGTCTAGTGTGGTTAGTATGCAACTTTTGATAAGTCTATTAGGGTGTTTGAGTCTCATGGAAAACCTCAAAATTTTCTCCCATAGCAACAAAATGTCAAAAATTGCAACCATATAAATCATCAAATTGCAAAGTATCGAATCCATGATACATCATTATATAAAGCACAATCAACATATAGGATAGATACCGGATGGATATTAGCAATAATATTTAGACGACCACTGACTATATCGTGCACATTATCCAAATTGCAAAAGAAAATCGAATGACACATTATATCATTCGCATCATAAACATCGCATACCATTGCATTTCATATATGGGTGATTAATTGATTACATTCTTATCTTAAGGATTTTCAATTACATTCATGATTTTTATACATTCTATGGTGTCATCCATTAGATTGATAAACATATTTGCATTCATTCCTTATGTTTTAAGTGATTAAAGCATACAAGTTCATTTACATTAGATTAACATCATGTAAATAAATCATTACATACATTAATGCATGAAAATAAAGCAATATCAAATATGCGTTAAGAAAAGAACATCACATCCATATGCATCCATCACAAAAAGCACATCTAAGCATCTAGATCACTGCATATCATCATCATAAATCAAATAGCTATCTAGTGCATGTCATCCATACATCACATCATATAGCATCAACATAACATAAGCATTGCATCCATGTGCATCACATAAACATAAAATAAAAAATAAATGAGTACACAATAATGAGCCATAATAATGATCATATCATATATATATGTGTGTCTCAAAGTACATCGGGAGTACAAAAATACTCGTAGGCTACAAATGTGTAGGTCCTCGACCTTACACCAAAAATGATATATATAAAAAATGTATCCTGCAATAGTAGAGCTCTAGCTCTGATCTACTCCCCTTGTACTGGAGCTCTCATCACCTCCCTCAGTACTGTGCTCAGGAGCCTACTCTACCTACTGCCCTACTATTCTATGGATCCTACTGAGCGCCCTGAGTACCACCTAGCCCGAAGAGGCCTAGCACTCATCCAACTACCACCTATGCAATGGGCACCTCTATGCATCGGGACCTATGGATGGATACTATAGTAGACTGCCCTACCTCCCTAGTCTTGGTATGACTATTACCACCATGTGTACTAGAGGACCTATGTGTCCTCTCACTCCGATGGGTGCGATGGCTAGAGCTAGTAGTAGATTGTCCTATAGTCTGAGATCTAGTCCACTGGGACTCTACAGCATATGGATCCTCAGGAACCTCTACACCTAGCATCTGAATGTAGCCAACTAGTTGGTCTACTCGAGCAACCCTGGATGCATGCCTATCATTGGCACTCATCAGCAAACCCTACAAGGATTGAATCTCTACCATAGGATCTCGACCACCTGGTAGTACTATTGTTGGTATCGTTGAAGGCCCCATAATCACCTAAGAAGATGAGGGATCCCCTTCTATGCCCTGAGTAGATCCTACTCTACCATACTACATCCCTCTGTGCTAGTGCCAAGTCATGAGCATGGGTGAGCTCACCAACCTGGGTCTCTACTGTGGTAGCCCATGCTGTCAAGCTAGCAATCTATTGCTCTACCTGTGTCAATCGATGATCTCTATCTATCAATTATGCCTATAGAGTAGCGATAGTAGTGTCTCGCTCCCTCTACTGAATTTGGAATCACCCAAGCTGACTCTACAAGTCAGCCACCTATGCTAAGAGTAGTCCCTCTACACTATCAGGAGGGACCTCACCCTCCTTGGGAGCATCCTCATCAGGGTCAACCTTAGGAGCCTCCTCAGTGGTAGCCTCTATACCCTAGCCACCCTCTATCCACTGGTGCACATTGCGCCCATCAGGATCCACCTCTACTCCGACCTAATCTACCACTCGACCTAGAGGCCCTATCCCATACCAATGGAATATAGACCACCATCCATCATACTCGAGTGTGGTCATAGCTCTATCAACTCTAGTCTCTTGGAAGTCATCGAGAGCATCCCCTAGAGTTGGAGGCTGAATCCATGGTAGATCCCTCTCCAAGGCTAGGCACCTATAGATAAATGGGATCTCCGGGATGTCCTACACCATGCCAAACTAATGCAGGACATGAGAGAAAAATTGGTACTCTCTGATCTCGGCCTTCTGATCGAGTAACCATCTATCTCGGTGAGCCTATCGAAGCCGCTCGTCGGCCTCAGGCCAGTCAGGACACTCCATGTAGGGCCACCACTCGATATCATCTAGCCCGAGTCCTACAAATCAGGTAATGTAATGTTGGACGTCACCAGCATGGGTCCTGCTATGGAAGCCCTCCTCCTCCCGAGGCTAGTAGGTAACATAGCACTGATGATCATCATCGATCTCTGTGATGTGTATGGGCAGCTCCCTAGGATGCTCTATCTTGATATGCTGCCAACCCCAAATCTATAGAAGAAGACTGTAACTGATCCCTCGATGGCTTCGATCGGTGATCTGATATAGCTCTTGGTATAGCTGAGCTAGTAGAGTGCTCCCCTAGGCTAGGAGTAGTGGCTGTTGGATAGAGCTCTGTACAACTCTATGCATAGTAGCTAAGAGGTTCTAGGGAATCCTCATGCTCGAGGAGTCTGGAAGCACATATTGCACCACCAGGTGCATAAAAATGGCCTCACGCATGGAGAAGACATTCTTCCCCTACCAATAGCCAATGTGGACCCCTCCATGGTCAATGGTTCACTGAGCCTCCTCACTTCGAGCATCGAAGATAGCATCGAAGATGGACTCCTTGACACCAGAGGTCGAGGAGACGATGGCCTCGCCATCAATAGGGATCCTAAAGATCCTATATACATCCTCTAATGTCACTATCATTTCACCTGTAGGTAGGTGAAACGTGTTGGTCCACACATTCCAGCATCGGGCCAACATAGTCAGATAGGATTGATCTACCCTGATAGTGGGTAGATCCAGAACGTAGCTAAAGTCGACAACTCCGAACCACTCTCGCTCACCATCAGTGAGCTCTCCATGGAGAGTCTTCAGAATGTCAGGCTCTCATGCTCTAGAGGTCAATCTCTAAAATAAATAGCATAATATAAGGAAAAATCTAACTAAAACAAGCAAAAACATTTTAAAAATGACCTAAAAATCATCAAAAATAGTAAAAAATTGATAAAATTGCAAAAACATGTCATCATGCAGGCCTACAAATTAAATTTGTCAATCAGACAGGTCAAAAATGCATTAAATGATATTAATTGCCTCTAAAAATTTAGAAAAATTAAAAAATTTGCAAATTTTTCCTAAAGTTGGTGAACCGTGGGTCAACCCTGCGGTCCGCATGCGGTCAAAAATTGACCATTGGGATTTTGAATGTTGACCATAGCTGGAAGCTACGGTCCCCAATTGACCAATTGGGAACCATAGCTAGTACCTACGGTCTCCAATTGAGATCCGATCGGGTGCGATACCACGGCCAAAAATGCAAAAAAATTAAATCTAAGCTACCCTAGCCTAAGATGAGGTTCATTACCAGTAGTTTAGTGAAATTGATTTTCCAATTACTTAATTGGGTTCATTTTTAACTGGTAATGGATGTGAGGTCTTGGTTTTTGAGTTACCTTACCCTCGCCTCATCCCCTGCGGCTAGAAGACGCTTGCCCACGCCCTGCCATCATGCTGTGAGTCGGTGTGCGGGTAAGGTGTGGTAGGTTGCAGGTCAGTTTTGTCAGTTGTCACTATCAGAGCTCTAGTTTGCAAGTCACTATCAAGGAATAATGAGAGACATTTGAAAATTGAGCATTTTATAGACTTCTCATATTTCACGTGGACCGTAGGCCCTAGCCGCGGTTCCCAAATTTGCAAATGGGAACCATAGACCCTAGCCATGGTTTGCAATTGGCAGGCAATTTAGGAAAATCCCACCATGGGAAGGGCCAAAAAGATAAATTAATGCCTCCCATTGGGTCAGAACTCAATAAAAGCAAACTAATTTGGAAATTTGGTGATAATCAAGCATCGGGATCCAATTAAAAATTAAAAATCTGGCTGAGATTATAAAGTACATTCAACCGAGGTCATCGCTATGACAATCCTTCCATGGAGTGATGCACCTCCCAACCAAATAAATAAGCTCAATGCATAATTCAAAACATTCAAAAAAATCAAATAAATTAAAACACCAAATGCGCCTCGTATTCAGTAATTTACCCTATACACTTGGCGGTTGCAGCGACTTGCGCTCCATGCAATCCGACAAGATGAGTAAATTACCATAAGGACATTTGGGGCAAAAATTGTCATCGTTGATCTGATATGCTTCTTTTCAATCCCTAAGAAGGCCTTCATGGCCGAACTGCTCCATGGGAATGAGGCGTTGCATGCCATTTCTTCTATGACCTCTTTTTCAACAAATCATCGATAATTTGATTCAACACAAATCTGATTGGATTTGTATCAATTCGATTCCCTAAGATGGCTATTGTAGCCTGACTGCTCCATGGGATAGAAGCGTGCAAATACTATTAACAGTTGGAATCAAAAGTTGAACTAGGCCTAGCCAATGCATTAATTTGCTCAAATCTAAATTTGTTCAGATCATCCATGGTGGTCAAGCGACATCATCGCTTTATTCATTGTCATTACCCTCATCGACTCATCGCTTGAGGGGGTAGTCATAATATCAAATCATAATCAAAATCAATAGAAGATCCCAGAGATCGTAGATCCCTTGATCTTGTCAAAATTGCGTTCGTCCTTGTGAATCATTGTCAACAACTATCATAAGCTTACCCCTTTGCTTGGGGAAAATAGCAAATATGATAATTTGTTTGTATCTCGTCTCCTTTCGGTTATATAGGCCACTCCTATTGTAGCATCAAACGCTACTCGAATGATTGATGGTGAGTGCAAGATTTTCAAGTTTAAGCCTCCAAAGAGTTGGAAGCAATGAATCCAGGATGCATGTTGTTGTAATCACAGTGACACTGAGAGGGGGTGAATCAGTGTGATCTTTAAAATTTCTAATATATATAGTTTTAAATCCAGCAACTATTTAAAATTGATAAAAGAAATATCAAATGCAGCAAGAAAGCATGACACACAACACAATAATTTAACGAGGTTCACCAATGTGGCTACTCCTCAAAATGACTGCTTGGACTACCATCCAAATCCAGCCAATGCAAAGCTACAACTTTACAATATCTTTTACCAGCACCAACTGGAAGGAGCACCAACCCCTTAGCTTTATCTGTTTCAAATAGAATGGAGCACCAACTCCCAATTTACCAGCACCTACTGGAAAGAGGCACCAACCCCTTATGCCAAGCTACAACTTGGAAGTCAATAATGATAATGAAAATTATAGAATAAAACTTTCACGTTATTTCTCATAGTCTACTGTTTCTCTGCATTCTGCTACTTCTGCACAAAATGCTTCGCACTATCCGACCGCTTCTATGAACTTCTTCGCACTCTCTGCTACAATCGGATGATCGATCACTTCTGCTATCTGTGTGCTATCACTTCGCACTTAGAACTCCACCTCTGCACATCGTGCTCTTCATTCATGCAATCACGATATGCACACTTCGCTTCAACTCGAACTACGACTTCACACTCTGCTCGACATGAACTTCACTTGCGCAATCACTCTACTCGCATTCGCACATTATCTTCACACAGCATACTTTCAAACTCGAAGTACCCCTCCTTTTATAGAAGAAATTTTAGGAACAAATCTTAAACAATAGTCGGTTGTAACCCTAAGAATGTCGATTGCAAAACCCTAGAAATTGTCGATTGCAAAACCCTAAAATTCATCGGTTGTAACCCTAAGAATGTCGACTGCAAAACCCTAGAAATTTTTGGCTATAGAACCCTAAAATCTGTCGACCCAGATTCAACTTTGTCGGCCTTTAACTGCTACTACCACCTCTGTCACCTTCCTATAACTATTGCCATGAAATAGAAACATGTCACGATATCGCGACACTTTTTGTAGCCGTACGCCTTCTTGTCCTTGCTGTCATGAAATCATGACCCTTTTGGCCTTTGATAGCTTTGCCACCGTTCTTGTCATGAAATCGTGACACTTCAAACTTTTGCTGACGTCATCCTCATTCTTGTCATGAAATCATGACGCTTTCGGCTTCCAGAGGCTTTTCTTGCAACCTGTCATGAAATCGTGACACTTTTAGCTTTTGCTGATGTCATCCTCATCTTTGTCATGAAATCATGATGCTTTCGGCTTCCAGAGGCTTTTCTTGCAACCTGTCATGAAATCGTGACACTTTCAGCTTTCGCTGACGTCATCCTCATCTTTGTCGTGAAATCGTGACGCTTTCGGCTTTCGTACATTTCTCGCTTCATGCACTAGCGAAATCGCTACAACTTTGTGCCTTGTGCTTCCAACTTTGCTTCGACCCATGAAACTTTGACTTGTAGCGAAATCGCTACACTTTTGTGCCTTGCACTTTTGACTTGTAGCGAAATCGCTACACCTTTGTGTTGTGCACTTTTGACTCGTAGCGAAATCGCTACACCTTTGTTTTGTGCACTTTTGACTCGTAGCAAAATCGCTACACCTTTGTGTTGTGCACTTTTGACTCGTAGCGAAATCGCTACACTTTTGTGTTCTGCACTTTTGACTTGTAGCGAAATCGCTACACCTTTGTGTCTTGCAGTTTCAACTTGTAGCGAAATCGCTACAACTTTTCACTTAACACTTTCTCCCTGCTTCGGCCAGTGAAAATTCAACATGTAGCGAAATCGCTACAACTTTTCCACTTAACGCTTTCTCCTTGCTTCGGCCAGTGAAATTTCAACATGTAGCGAAATCGCTACAACTTTTCCACTTAACGCTTTCTCCTTGCTTCGGCCAGCGAAAATCCAACATGTAGCGAAATCGCTATAGTTTCTCGACTTAGCTTCTTGGCCTCCAACATGTCATGAAATCGTGACAGTTTGCCTTGCGCCTTCTCTCTCCTCATTTTTGTCATGAAATCATGACATTTTTGGCTGTGCCTTCTCTCTCCTCATTTTTGTCATGAAATCATGACATTTTTGGTTGTGCCTTCTCTCTCCTCATTTTTGTCGTGAAATCGTGACAGAAAACATGTCGCGATATCGCGACAGTTTTCTAACTTGTCTTTTTCTTCGAATTTTTGAAATTGGGTCACTTCTGTTTTCCAGGAATTGCACTTTACATAATCTGACTATCCTTTGAACTTCTGTCCTCTGCATCTGAATGACTCCTGAACTGTCTATCCACTGCATCATTAGATCTAACTGCTTGTGTTGACAACAATGACAAACTTCTTGCAACACCTTGCTCAACAATCTCCCCCTTTGGAATTGTTGGCAACACTTGTGTACATTCCCGTAACTCTTCTCCCCCTTTGTCAATAATACCAAAGGGCTGTTGCAAACTCCCCCGAGTCCATCCTCACAATTCTCAGGCACAATTTGTTGCATCTAGCACAAATTATGATCATGAGCAAAAGAATAGTCAAATACTCAAATGCTCCCCCTGAGAAAGTGATCCCTGTAGCTAGTCACTTCTTAGGAAGTGTAACTACTCCTAATTTGCTTCGAAGGTACTCAAACACTTCCTTGGGCAATGGTTTTGTAAAAATATCTGCTACTTGTTCTGTAGTTGGGACAAAATCCAATTTAACTTCTCCTTCTGCAACTTTCTCCTTCAAGAAATGATACCTTATAGCAATGTGTTTTGTCCGTGAGTGCATTACTTGGATTCTTAGAGATGTTAATTGCACTGGTGTTATCACACTTAACCGATATTGGTTCACTGAAATTAATACCAAGATCTTTCAAAGTTTGTTTCATCCACAAGACTTGTGTACAACATGTTGTTGCTGCAATATATTCTGCCTCAGCTGTAGATAAAGAAACTGACTCTTGCTTCTTACTGTGCCATGCAACCAATCTGTCCCCCAAGTAGAATGCACCTCCACTGGTACTCTTTCTGTCATCAACACATCCAGCCCAATCTGCATCTGAATATGATATAAGAGTGAAGTCTTTGCCTTTTGGATACCACAACCCATACTCCATGGTGCCCTTGAGATACCGAAAAATCCTTTTAACTACTGTCACATGAGTCTCTTTGGGACTGGCCTGAAATCTAGCTACCATGCAAACTGCCTGTAGAATATCAGGTCTGGTAGCTGTTAAATATAGTAAACTTCCAATCATAGATCTGTACATGGTTTGGTCTACAGGTGGAGATTTGTCTTCTTTACTCAATTTGCAGCCTGTTGTCATGGGAGTGCTAACTGGCTTACAGTCCTCCATAGTGAACCTCTTTAGCATTTCTTTCACATATTTGATTTGGGAAATGAATATGCCTTTCTCATTTTGATTAACTTGTAGCCCAAGAAAGTAAGACAGTTCACCAATCATAGACATTTCAAATTCATTCTGCATCTTATTTGCTAAGTCTTTACAAGATTCATCTTTGTTGTTGCCAAATATGATATCATCTACATAGACAACTAGAACAATGAGATGCCCACCTTCTATTTTTACATACAGATTCATTGTCCACTAAACCTTTCTTGAATCCTTGTTGAGAGAGATAGTTATCTAGCCTTGCATACCATGCCCGTGGTGCTTGTTTTAATCCATACAATGCTTTCTTTAATTTGCAGACAAGGTTAGGATCCTCACTAATTTGAAAGCCATCCGGTTGTTCAATATAGACCTCTTCTTCGAGTTTCCCATTTAAAAAGGCAGATTTTACATCCATCTGATAAACTCTGAAGTTTTTGTGAACTGCTAAGGCCAGAAACATTCTAATTGCTTCTAATCTGGCCACTGGTGCAAAAGTCTCTTCAAAATCAATGCCTTCGACTTGTGCATATCCTTTACAAACCAGTCTTGCTTTGTTCCTAATGACCTGTCCGTCTTCATTTAATTTGTTTCGAAATATCCATTTGGTGCCGATTACATTCTTATTTGCAGGTCTAGGTACTAATTCCCAAGTTCTATTCTTTTCAATCTGATCTAACTCTTCATTTATTGCCTTCATCCAGCTATCATCTTTGCTTGCTTCATCTATGTTTTTGGGCTCAATGCTAGATAAAAGAGAGTAATTACTTATTACTTTCCTTCTTGTCTGAATACCAGCTGTGGGATCTCCAATTATTTGGTCTCTTGGATGATTTTTCTGCCAACTTCCTGTTTTGAATTTCTTGTTTTCTTGCACCTCTGAGTCATCGACTAATTCATCTGAATCAAACGTAGATTTATTTTCTGTTTCATTCACCTCATCTCCTTCAACGACTTCTTCATAGATTGGGTAGTTTTCCTCAAAGTCAGCTAATCGTTTCCCACCTTCATCGAATTTAACATCTGCACCGTCCACAATTTTCTTGAGTCTCTTGTTGTAGCATTTGTAAGCTTTGCTTTTTGATGAATACCCAACAAAAAAACCTTCATCTCGCTCTATCTTCAAACTTCCCAAGGTTGTCATCAGTTTTTCGATGTAGCACCTACAACCAAATACTTTGAGATGTTTTGTTGTTGCTTTTCTACCAAACCACAACTCATAAGGTGTTTTGCATTCATGAGTTCTTAACATATATCTGTTTTGGATGTATACTACAGTGTGAACTGCTTCTTTCCAGAATCTATCTGCTATTTTATTTTTTGCCAGCATGGTGCGTGCCATTTCCTGTATAGTTCTATTCTTTCTTTCTACTACGCCATTCTGTTGTGGAGTTCTAGCTGCTGAATATTGTCTCCTGATACCATGTTTTTCATAGTATTCTGTAAATTCATTCGAAATGAATTCTCCTCCTCTGTCTGATCGTAAGCATTTGACCCTTTTTCCTGTTTCATTCTCAACTAGCTGTTTGAAGGATCTGAACATTTCAAAAGCTTCTGTTTTATCTTTTAGGAAAAATATCCATGTCATTCTGGAATAATCATCGATACACAGCATAAAGTATTTGTCGCCGTTTATGCTTTGAGTTCTCATGGGTCCACATAAGTCTGTATGAATAAGTTCCAAGGGCCTGCTAGTGTGGTATTCTTTTGTTTTAAATGAGACTCTGGTTTGCTTTCCCTTCGACATGAAGCACAAACATTGTTTGAAGGTTTTTTAATGGTTGGAATATCTCTCACCGCTTGTTTCGAGCTGATTTTCACCAAATTATCAAAACTTATGTGTCCAAGCCTCTTGTGCCACAACCAGTTCTCTTCTTCTTGTCCAATGAAACACGTACCTTCTGAAGTTTCTGAGAGTGTGTACAAATTTCCAGACGTCCTTGAACCAGTTGCTATCAATTTCCCATTGTTTATTTTTTTGACTTCACAACCCTACTTTTTGAAGACTACTTCATGTCCTTTATCACAGATTTGATCGACACTTAATAGGTTGTGTTTCAAACCATCCACAAATAAAACTTCTTCTGACTTGATTTTCCCTTCACTAATTTTGACAGATCCTTTTCCTATTATTTTGGCTCCATCATTATTTCCAAACTTCACAGAGCCACCCTCATATTTCTGTAGTTTTTCAAATTTCTGTTTAAAACCTGTCATATGACTTGAGCAACCACTGTCAAGAATCCACGGTACACATTTATTCTGAGCCCTGAAAGCTATCTGCACTATTAAAGATTCCTTTTCTTCCCTGAGTTGTTCTTTCTGTTTCCATTCTGTTTTGATTATGGTATTGGGTTCTAACTTGGATTTCCCCTTTTTAGAATCTTGCACATATCTTTCAGAAATATTTCTATTCTGTTTTGCCCTATATGGTTGAATTCTTCTTTTCTGAGATTGATTTGAAATAGAAGTACTATGACAGTTTCTAGCAATGTGCCCAAAGTTGTGACAATTAAAGCATTCTACTGCATAACTCATTAGAGGAGCAAAGGTATTTCTACTAGTGAAACTTCTTGGACCTACATTATACTTGCAGTTAGCAATTTTATGCCCATAACCATTACATTTGAAATAGAAACCATAAAAGTAATGATTGAACCTGAAAGATGGTCTTTGCCAAGTTGTTGCAGGAGCCTTAGATCTTCTTTTCTTTTGATGTGTGACCTTGGTAAAGCCATCATTGTCAGTTCCTATTTCAGGACTGGCATTACTGCTTTCTTTTGCCTGATTTGTTTTTCTTTCAACAGCCTGTTTCTTGTCTTTACTCTTTTCACATTCAACATTGCTTGCCTTTGGTCCGTTTGATGATTCTCCTTCAATAAAGCCCAGACCGAATTTGATACCTGCGGGTCTTTGATCGCTTAGGATTTTGTCCAGCTTCATCGAACTTTCTTCACGTTTGAAATGGCAGCTAATTTTTTGATCCAGCTCTTGTATCTGTATTCGAAGACCAACATTTTCTTCTTCCAATTTGCAACAGTAATCTATCTTCATGGTTACCTGAACTTCAAGATCTTCGGACATTTTCTTGTACTCTTCTGTCTGTGTTTTTAGACTGGTTATAATGTCATTTGCATCCTCAAGCTTCCTTGATAGTTTTTTATTCTTTCTTTTCTCAGATTTCCATTCCATAAGAGCAGAAACCAGCTCACCTTCTAAATCAACTTCAGCCTCACCTTTTTCAATAGACACTTTAGAGTTCATTCCTTCTCTCTTTTCTGTGTTTTCTGCCTCTTCTAATTTTTCTACTTCAAACGCCATAAAGAGAGCCTCACCTGTTCCTTCTTCAGAGTCTTCACTAGAGCTGTCCTCTGAAGAATCTGCATTTCGGGAGATAAAACTTTTCTTTTTGAAATTGCCTTTCCTGAAGTTTGATTTCTTCTTCCAGTCACTTCTTTCTTGGTGCGAAGTTTCCTCACCCTGGTTCTTTTCATTGAGAGGACATTTTGTCGCAAAGTGCCCAATGCCTCCGTAGTTAAAGCATTTAAATGGTAGCTTTCCTCTGTACTTTCCTTTTCCCTTTCTCAGTTTTTTGACAAAATTTGCTTCCATTTCATCTGATACATCCTCTTCTTCAGACTCTGGTTTTGTGACTTTGCCTTTTAGGGCTTTGAAAGTAGCTTCTCTATCTGTGGGATTAGACCTTCCTATTCTCATTTCAAAAGTAGTCAAAGAACCATGCATCTCATCCATACTAAAATGATTTAGATCTTTGGCTTCTTCTATGGCAGAGACTTTAGAATCAAATCTAGGAGGGAGCGATCTTAATACCTTTTTCACGATAGTAGCATCGTTTATATCTTCGTCGAGACCTCCGATTGAATTGGTGATCCCATTGACTCTTTGCATGAAAGTCTCTATGTTCTCATCATTGTCCATCTTTAAAGATTCGAATTGAGCTCGATGTGTTTGAAGCTTGGCCTCCTTGATCCTATCATCTCCTTCATGAATGTTCTCTAGTTTATCCCATACATCTTTTGCTGATTCACAATTTATGATCTTGACTAGCTCATTGTCCACTAGTCCACACATGATGGCATTTTTTGCTTTTGAATCATTTTCAAATGCCTTTTTACCAGTAGTTTCTGTTGGAGCGATGGCGGGAGCTTTGTAACCATTAACTACTGCACCCCAGATGTCAAAACCCAAAGCACTGAGATATGTCTGCATTCTAATTTTCTAGAACGCATAATTAGTTCCATCAAACAATGGTGCTTTGTTCGAGGAGAACCCTTCACCACTTGCCATTGCGTCACTTCCAAGATCACCCTAGCTGTTTGAGCCTGTTCAGGAACTTAGCTCTGATACCAATTGTTGTAATCACAGTGACACTGAGAGGGGGGTGAATCAGTGTGATCTTTAAAATTTCTAATATATATAGTTTTAAATCCAACAACTATTTAAAACTGATAAAAGAAATATCAAATGCAGCAAGAAAGCATGACACACAACATAGTAATTTAACGAGGTTCACCAATGTGGCTACTCCTCAAAATGACTGCTTGGACTACCATCCAAATCCAGCCAATGCAAAGCTACAACTTTACAATATCTTTTACCAGAACCAACTGGAAGGAGCACCAACCCCTTAGCTTTATCTCTTTACAAATAGAATGGAGCACCAACTCCTAATTTACCAGCACCTACTGGAAAGAGGCACCAACCCCTTATGCCAAGCTGCAACTTGGAAGTCAATAATGATAATGAAAATTACAGAATAAAACTTTCACGTTATTTCTCATAGTCTGTTGTTTCTCTGCATTCTGCTACTTCTGCACAAAATGCTTCGCACTATCTGATCGCTTCTGTGAACTTCTTCGCACTCTCTACTGTAATCGGATGATCGATCACTTCTGCTGTCTACGCGCTATCACTTCGCACTTAGAACTCAACCTCTACACATCGTGCTCTTCATTCATGCAATCACGATATGCACACTTTGCTTCAACTCGAACTATGACTTCGCACTCTACTCGACACGAACTTCACTTGCGCAATCACTCTACTCGCATTCGCACATTATCTTCACACCACATCTTTTCAAACTTGAAGTACCCCTCCTTTTATAGAAGAAATTTTAGGAACAAATCTTAAACAATAGTCGACTGTAACCCTAAGAACGTCGGTTACAAAACCCTAGAAATTGTCGGTTGCAAAACCCTAAAATCCATCGGTTGTAACCCTAAGAATGTCGATTGCAAAACCCTAGAAATTGTCGACTACAGAACCCTAAAATCTATCAGCCCAGATTCAACTTTGTCGGCCTTTAACTGCTACTGCCACCTCTGTCACCTTCCTGTAACTATTGCCACGAAATAGAAACATGTCACGATATCGTGACACTTTTTGTAGCCGTACGCCTTCTTGTCCTTACTGTCATGAAATCGTGACCCTTTTGGCCTTTGATAGCTTTGCCACCATTCTTGTCATGAAATCGTGACACTTCAAACTTTTGCTGACGTCATCCTCATTCTTGTCATGAAATCACGATGCTTTCGGCTTCTAGAGGCTTTTCTTGCAACTTGTCATGAAATCGTGACACTTTCAGCTTTCGCTGACGTCATCCTCATTCTTGTCATGAAATCATGACGCTTTTGGCTTCTAGAGGCTTTTCTTGCAACCTGTCATGAAATCGTGACACTTTCAGCTTTCGCTGACGTCATCCTCATCTTTGTCATGAAATCATGACGCTTTCGGCTTTCATACATTTCTCGCTTCATGCACTAGCGAAATCGCTACAACTTTGTGCCTTGTGCTTCCAACTTTGCTTCGACTCATAAAACTTTGACTTGTAGCGAAATCGCTACACTTTTGTGCCTTGCACTTTTGACTTGTAGCAAAATCGCTACACCTTTGTGTTCTGCACTTTTGACTCGTAGCGAAATCGCTACACCTTTGTGTTGTGCACTTTTGACTCGTAGCGAAATCGCTACACCTTTGTGTTGTGCACTTTTGACTCGTAGCAAAATTGCTACACTTTTGTGTTCTGCACTTTTGACTTGTAGCGAAATCGCTACACCTTTGTGTCTTGCAGTTTTGACTTGTAGCGAAATCGCTACAACTTTTCACTTAACACTTTCTCCCTACTTCGGCCAGCGAAATTTCAACATGTAGCGAAATCGCTACAACTTTTCCACTTAACACTTTCTCCTTGCTTCGGCCAATGAAATTTCAACATGTAGCGAAATCGCTACAACTTTTCCACTTAACGCTTTCTCCTTGCTTCGACCAGTGAAAATCCAACATGTAGCGAAATCGCTACAGTTTCTCGACTTAGCTTCTTGGCCTCCAACATGTCACGAAATCATGACAGTTTGCCTTGCGCCTTCTCTCTCCTCATTTTTGTCGTGAAATCATGACATTTTTGGCTGTGCCTTCTCTCTCCTCATTTTTGTCGTGAAATCGTGACATTTTCGATTGTGCCTTCTCTCTCCTCATTTTTGTCGTGAAATCGTGACAGAAAACATGTCGCGATATCGCGACAGTTTTCTAACTTGTCTTTTTCTTCGAATTTTTGAAACTGGGTCACTTCTGTTTTCCTAGAATTGCACTTTACATAATCTGACTATCCTTTGAACTTCTGTCCTCTGCATCTGAATGACTCCTGAACTGTCTGTCCACTGCATCATTAGATCTAACTGCCTGTGTTGACAACAATGACAAACTTCTTGCAACACCTTGCTCAACACATGTCCTTTTGCTGGACCTGGGGAATCTAATGTTGATTTGACTAATGATCATCATATAACCTTCTACATCATTTTAGGAGGTCTATTTTTGCTTAGTATTGTTCGATCTCACAACGCATCTCAAAAGGGGCATCTATAGACACCTAAAACACATCATGTCGAGGGCGACTACTCATATGGACATGCTACAAGACCATATAGAATATCTTGGATAGACTCCAAGATAGAGTAGTGGTTCTAACCACTAAATTTGGGCTCCTTGGCCTAATCAGTATGAATCATAGCCAAAACCTACGATTTATAGCTGAACCGTGACTGAGACATGTGATTTGTATTCTAGACCGCAATTGTGACCTTTGGTCTTAACTGAAGTTTAGTTGTCCTTCAATCTAAGCCAAATTGGTTGAAACGGCCATTGGATCTAGAAGAAGGAGATTAATGGATGGAAGATTCCAGAGGCTTCCATTCCAACTATCCTAACCACCTCTTCTTGATCTTGGCTTCTCTAAGAAGCCACCCCCAGTCCTAGGGAATCCTATAAATACCCCATCCAAATAGGGAGAAGATATAGATGATTTGTATAGTGAAGCGCTGATGAATTATTGAGTGAGTGTGAATTTATCAAGTGAGCAGTGAAGCCCTATCAGATTGCATAATGAATTCATGCATTTGAAGGCTACTTTGTTATTCATATAATGATCAATTTGCCATGGAATTTCTAGGAGCCTAGGAGGATCAAGAAATACAAATCTAGATAAACGAAGGCCCATCACTGTGATTCAACCACAAAACCTATCATAAGGACACCGAAGGTAACCCTTGAACATCAATTGGACAAGGAGGTCAAGCCCACTACCCTTGGAATTGAGGGTAAGCCTATCATAGTGCTAACCATGACTGTCAACCGTGGTTTACAGTGCATACCGCGCACCAGAGTTGCGGTTTGCAATAAAGGTATAACCACCTTCCTATTTTAATTTATGTCTAGATAATTAGGTTATATTAGTTATTTTCATAGCTTAATGGCATTTTAGCAGACTTCTGATCGTAGACTTAGGTTAGTTTAACTTCTTTGTGTTTATGTTTTAGTTAGGACTTAAATGCTTTCTTTATGCATGTTTATGTTTCATTTTTCATATCTGATCCATGCATAGTATAGATGCTACTTTCCTTTATGCTATTACATGAATCTTGATTCACTTTGCATAGCTTAGAATCATTCTTCACAATTTATTGATTATGCATGTTAATGGTGTCATTATGCAATTTACCTAAAAGGGCCTCATCATGAGAGGCTACCTATGTTTTTAACATTCTTGTGTTGTTTCTTGACCACAGGGAATAGTGTCAAAGGAAAACCAACCATCAAGTTCCTTCCCCATCATGAAGAAGAGGGCATATCCACCCTAGAGCAGTTCGTGTCATTCTAAAAGGCATTTGGAAATAACACCTACCCTTAAGATGGAAAACAATTGAGCACTCCTATTGTAATATTGTATCAAAATGAATATCCCTAATAGGGACGTACTTGTAATTGGATTTTGATTTTGAATACATTGGAATAAAGCATTTTATTTCTTGCTTTATTTGTTGTCAATTTCATTTTCTTGTATGCATGCTATATTTTATCATTCATTGCAATAGGATACACCATCGGGTGTGACCCTTTCTGGTGGTTACACCTAAATCCATGTATCATTCACCTTCAAACTATAAATAATTTTGTTTTTGCCACCTTATTTGCCATATATACTACCTATATAAATACCCAATAGGGTACCGATAAACATACATCTAAAATGATTTAACTCCTCAAAAATAGATCTAAAGTAGCAAAAAACCTATTGTTAGTTGACATATTTATTGATAAGTTGTAAGGAATTGTCAATCAAAAGATACCGATCGGTTCCACAAACCTGACAAGGTTGCAAAGGAGTGTCAATCGATAATTATCGTTCAGTTGCAAAAACCTAAAAAGGTGATGATCATTTTTAAAGGATAGCCTCTCAATATAAACTGATCAGTTGTAGAGTATTGTAAATCGATCATGGCTAATCACTTGTAGAGAATTATCAATCGATAGTTATCGATAGGTTGCAGATATATTTATAATATGATGATCTATTGTAGAGGACTGCCTCTCAACACATATCAATCAGTTGTAGAGTATTGTCAATAAACCATGGTTGATCGCTTACATAGAATCATCAATCAATAGTTACCAATAGCTTACAGATATCTTTCTAATGTGATGATTAGTTTTAGAGGACTACCTCTCAACACATTGATTGGTTGTTGAGGATTGTCAATCAACAATTATCAATCGATTGCAGATATCTTAATAGTGTGGTAATCTATTGTAGAGTACTACCTCTCAATACATACTAATTGTTGTAGAGGATTATCAATCAAAAATTACTAATCGATTGTAGATATCTTGATAGTGTGGTGATCTATTGTAGAGGACTATCTCTCGATAGAAACCAATCAGTTGTAGAGTATTGTCAATCAGTCATGGCCGATCGGTTGTAGAAAATTTAAAAGTGATAATCGATAATAAAAAGTTGTGATGATTGTGACAATATATATTTTGAAATCTTTCAAAAATATTAGTGTGTTTGTTTTGTTTTGGATAATATCTAGCAATAAATTTAACGTAATGTCTACTTGTTGTTGTAGCCTTGTTACTTATTTTTTAACCTTTTTTGGTGCGGTACTATATATTTTCTTTAAAAATTCTAGGTAGAGTATTCTTCTTCCACTATTTTGTTATCCAATTTTTTTTCCTTCAATTTCATAAGTAGTATAGATGCACTATCTGCAAATGTAAGAGACAAGTATCCATGTCATATTGTAGTGTGTTAGGAGCATTTTTTTGTTTTCAAAGACTACTTATTTGTTAGAGTATGTTTTCTTAGCGTTGCTTTGATTTATTACTATTCTCTAAGCATGTAGGTAGAGGTCGTTCTAGAGGGAAACGTAGGTTCATTTGAAGACTCATAGATTCTTTATGGAATTATAGTTTAACCTTGGTTACTTATAAATACAAATTATTATTTAGGGAAGTATGCTATTTTTATTTAATTTCATATTCATTTCCTAACATCTAAATATTTGCTCTTTATAGGTACAATATCATCTATTGAATATGGAAACAATGGAGGCCAATATTCTGGTAAAAATATAATTCTAAAATATTTTACACATATATCAAAATGTAGTGAGGCTTCCACATCTACACAACTTGAAGGTACAAACACCTTTTACCATAAAATCATTTTTTTTTTCTATTTTGTTATTCTTAAATATAAAGTCTTTCTTTATTAATAAATAAATATTTGTCCACTTATCTACCTCTTTTTAAATCCTTTGTAAAAATTTATTATGTTAATTCTTTAAAATAGTACCTTTTTACATCCAAAAATGATATAGAACACCAAACATTAAATGTAGTAAACACTGTCAACCCTGATATGCCTCCACTTGAAGATATTCTAGGGGATGAGATGAGACCACATAATAATTTTTATAATAATGGAATTCAACAATCACTTCACAAGATGCCTCATACATACACATCAATCAAAAAAGGTAATGATATTACAATTAGAATACAGACCTTTGGGGAATCTTCTAGTCAAAAATCTAAATGTCATAAGACAAACGACTAGACTATTGGAAGATATTTTAAGAACGAATGGGCATGACTATACCCCTTTATTGATTTGAGATAGATAAATTGCATAGATGCATTAATTGTAGTTGGAAACTAGGAAAGGATCATACATTGCAAAATAAGAAAGACACAATAGAAAATATTATGGTAAAGATTATATCAAAGAAATCCAAAGTGATGGAACAATTAAGAAATATCATAGGTGTAAGGATGCATCAGAATGTGTGCATGTTAGATATGCACTTGAATACGAAAAAGCAGTGAAACACAAACTCTCATTGAGAAGGGTGGAACAATCTATATTCAATTTCAAAATAATCATAAGACTGTATTAGCCTCAAAAAATTTGGAATTTGATGTTGTATACATTATTCTAAAAAAGGATCGACCCATGTTTGATTTTACTGATTATAAGCAACTATTTCAACTAGATGATGTACAAAAACTTCCTAGTTCCCATTGGTCAGATCGAAGTGGTTAGAAAATGGTAAATTATCTATCACTGGTTGAGAAGGACCTGAGAGAGAATGTGAAACAAGCCAAATTTATTTCACTTTCCATTGATGAGGTAATGGATGTTTATAATACTTCTTGGATTTGCATGCATGTTTACACATTTCAAAATCATTTAAGACAACCTCATTTACTAGCACTACACAAGATGATGAAAAATTATAATGGGTAAAACATTTACAATGTTGTTGTAACCAGTTTAAAGGATATTTCTAGAATGGATGAAAAATAAATGACCATAAAGTTAATTTGTGTAGGAGCTGATGGTGAAGCTACAATGCAAGGACAAAGGAATGAACTTTGTGTTAGACTTTAGACATTAGTTTTCCCATATTTGATTCACGTTAATTGCATGGTGTATAGAATGAATCTTGTATACAAAATTATGAGCACTTTTGAAAATATTGCCAAAGTGGAAGATCTTGTTCATAAATACATGATTACTTTTCATGCAATTCAAAAAGGTTTGCAAAGTTTCAACAGTTTTCTCTAGGTGTAACTGAAGGTAAAAAATTGTTAGAATATGTGGACACTAGGTGGATTTCATTGTTTCTTCCAATAAAAAGGATTTTTTAGAATATCAATCCTTAGTGGGGTTTATGTATGCATATTGTAGGGATGTTGACAAGGTAAAATATTTGCTATATCATATGACTGAATTTGAAACTCTTCTCATATTATGTGGTATTATTCCATTGTTTTAATAAATGAATACTTTGATTAAAATCGCACAGGAATGAGCAATTTATATTGTTGATTTTATCAAGATGAGAAAATAAATATGTATGCTTATTGATAAGATTTACTTGTTCGGAGAAAATTTTATGGATCCTTTGTTTGATAGTTGGAATACATTAGTTAAGGTCAATGATCCTAACAACTTTTTGAAGTTCAACATTAATTATAATCTTTGTATTGTTATTTATGGAAATATGATTCCTTTATATAATTATGAAAAGTGGTTAGATACAGTTACAAAGGATGTTGAACAAGTACCCATAACACATAGCATATTTGATGTGGTTTTACATAGCACTAAGAATAAATTGATAAGAATTGCAGAATAATTAACAAGGTAAATAAGAGATAATTGTCACATAAATGAGCTACTTGAGACAATTGTTGTGGTTAATCTCATGTTCTGAAATCCTTGTCTTGACCATAATAGTAAAAGTGAGTTGTTTGTAAAATATATGGGCACTCTTATAAAACATTTATCTAAATGTGTGGAAGTTAATGATATTCAAATCAATGATATTCTAAATAAATAGCTTTTGAGACAACCATCAACCACTTTTGGAATAACAATGGTTAATCAATTTGCACATTTCATTAACCCACATGAGCCTGGTTCCATCATGTGTTTGTGGCAAAAATTGTATCCAAGTAGTGTCTTACAAGAAACAATGAGTGAATATATTATCTTATATAAATTATGTCAAACAATGATTTTGAGATCTGTTGAAGATGGAAGGGTTTTCAATGCACTATCTTTTGTGAAATCTAAATTTTGTAATAGGTTGGACAAAATTTTGGAGAATTGTTTGAGAATGTATGTGTCATCGTACGATTTGGATAAGTTTCCCTATGATATATCTTTAGCATATTTGAGGTCCCTAGTGAACATAAGAGATCTCACTAATACTATTGATAATGAGGATAATGACGCTTGTAGTAATGATATTATTGAAACACAAAATTCACAAATGGTTTCTAGTTCTTTTGGAGAAGTCAAGAAGACTTAGTTTCAACTTTCAACAATGTAAAATTTCAATTATTTAAAAAATATCATATAATCAATGATTTTTTGTATTTGATATCATTTGTAAAATTTCAATGATTTAAAAAAATCATGTAATCAATGATTTTTTGTATTTGATATCATTTGTAAAATTTCAATGGTTTTAAAATATTATATAATCAATGATTGTTTGTATTTGATATCATTTGTATTCATTGGTAAGACTATTTTCCATACTGTAGCTTTTTGATGTTATTAATTGTCTATGTTAACAAAATTTTATTATTTATGCTTTGGCTTTAAATAAACTAAAAAATTTAAAACCATGCATGCATGTATCATTAGTAAACATTTATTTTATAAAGTGTTGTATGTAGTCTAGAAAGCACAATGCAAATAGCATAAAACTCAAGTTATGGAAATAACAAAACAATATAAATGGAAATAACATGAAATCCAAGTTATGGAAATAGCACAAGATAATTCTCATTTTTATATCATAGCTTTGTTATTGAATTAATTGTCTATGTTGACAAAATATTATGATTTATGCTTTGGCTTTGAATAAACTAAAAATTTTAAAACCATGCATGTATGTATCATTAGTAAATATTTATTTTAGAAAGTGTTGTATGTAGTCTAGAAAGCACAATGTAAATAACATAATACTCAAGATATGGAATAACAAAAAAATATAAATAGAAATAGCATAAAATTCAAGTTATGGAAATGGTACAAGACAATACTCATTTGATATCATAGCAAGATTGGATTTGAATAAAATGAAAATTTAAACCCATGCATAGATGTATCCTTCATAAACTCAAGCACAATTGAAACAACATAATACTCAAGCGATGGAAAAAACACACGAATATAAATGTAAATAGCATAATACTCAAGTTACATAATAGCACAATAACATACATTGTCATTATAATAACGTAAAAATATACATGCAAAATATTTATGTAAATGTCTTGATTTCAAACAAAAACATGTAAATTTCTTTTTGATAAAATTAAATGCTTAACTGCAGTAACACATCCAGTCAACAAACATCACTTTTTCATTCCTTATATGGGGGTCTAGAGGCAGTTTTAGGTTCTTTTACTTATTTTTCTACTTCCATAGTTTGCATTTCAAGGGGTCAAGATCTTGCATCTAATATCCCCACTTCCTTTGCTACAGGTTCTTCCTCAAGCTGTATGTTAGTCCTCTCCTCCATTGCTCTAGATCTAACCAAGATGTTCTCTACATTTTTATAGCCTTAAATTAGGGTTTTTTCTTCTTTCATAGCTTCTTAGGATACTGGTGTAAGAACTTCTTTATCCTTCTCCTTAAAAAAAAATATTAGGATCCAATCTGTTTAGGATAATGATCCTCCTAAAAGCATTGTTTTGTCAAACTATTTCTTGAGATCTTTTTTTCATTTCCATAGAAGCCATTAAGTAATCCTTTGTCGTATGGACATAGTCATGCAAATTTTGAACCTGCTACCTTAGATTATCAAAGTTGACATGTAAAATAAAAAACAAGAAGTATTTAGCAGATAGTTACATTTTTAAAAAGAGAATAAACAAAATTTAGAAGACATTAGTCTAACTTCGGCAACATTCCTTGCAGCTATAATAGCAACAACATTTTTCTTGTCATATGTCGATTCATTAAAATAAGCTTGGGCTTTAGCATTTAAGTTCTCCAATATGTTCAACATAATGCCTAAAATTTCATCATTATAATATGTAACCTTCACTATACTAGATTTAGCTTGATGTAGTAGAGCATCAAGCTTTTTTGGTTCATTTTCAGCTAAAGAAAAATAGTTTTCCCTTTTTGAATTTTTTTGAATTGGGTATTTATTTCCTTTATCAAAACTTTGGCCTGATACTCCTATTGTTTCATTTCTTTTACATTTGGAATGAATGAATATTTAATGGTGGCTTGAAAATTATTAGAAACTAAAATATTTTTAGAAAATTCTACTTTCTCATCCTTTGTTAGAGGATGAGGGGTACCAGTTTCCTTTGGAGGAGATGAGGTCATAGGAGATGCACTTGAATATTTTGATCCTGCTTCATTTTTAGGATCTCGAAGTAGATTTGTTGCTTGAAATCAAATGGCATGTTGTCCTATAAAAGTAATCCTCATCAAGTGGAGGATAAGGTAACCCACAATAAAATATTCTATACATCTGTAAAATTACCAAAAGATATATTACTGAATCCTAAAACTTACTTGGATGCTCATCCTTATGGCCTGAATGGAAGAAATGGTTTTCCATCCATAAACTATTGTTGACCTTGAATTATAGGTTGGCATGGTGGAGGAGGTGGTATTGATTGTTGTCTTCATTTACGACATTGTTGTGAAGTAGCTTAAAAAATAAAAATAAAAATTGGTTACAAAATTTGTGAAGGTAGACTATAAAATTTATTTTTGATGTATAACACTTACTTGCCGAAGATGAGACCTCTTGCATAGTTATAGATGCAAATGGAATGTTGGTGCACTATACATCTGAAAACACATTATAAAAATTAATAAATAACCAAATTAATTTTGGTAGCAAATTTTGTGAAGGTAGACTGTAAAACTTAATGTAAATTTATTAAACTTACTAGCCGAAGATGAGATCTCTTGCACAACTATGCCAGTTGGCAGTGGATGTCCAGGTGAAGGTTTTCAAGGATTAGGAGAATTAGAAGACCTTAAGCATTTTCTAGATATTCTTGTTAGTTGTGGCATAATTACCACAAGTGTTTTGAAGTCTCCTAATTCCTCTGGATTATGACCTCTAATAGCAACATCCTACTTTTAAGTGGAAGAGGATGCCTTTTTCTGTATATATGTATAATTTTTTAAAATAATAAAATGAAAAACATATTGAATAAGTGAAATTTACTTACACTTGTTGTACTATCATGGATGTAGTGGCTAGGTCTAGGTGCCACAAGGTCAGTACTGCAGTATTTTATAAATTATAATATGATTCATAAAATAAGTAAAGAATGTAGATGCACGTTTTGAGTGATGGAGTCATAGAAGTGTGGGTTTTCATATTTTAGAGATATATTCAGATCCAATGCGAGATATAAGTGCACTAGTCAATTTTTTTGTGCACAATACAACAAACCAAATATACCAACGCCCACATCAGAATTTCTATCGATCTTCCTTACAGAATGAGTCTGGCTAGGAATAATTTGCAACATGCTCAAAGAAATTATTTTGAATACTTGCTACCATAAAGCCCCTTCTGGACTTGGTAGTGGTAACTACAAAAAAATAAACCAATAATTATAAAACCGTGGTAAAACCCTAGACTTTAAATTCAATTAAATATAAAAATATGTAGTTATACTTCTAAAATATTCTGAGGGGACATCGAAGTTGGTCTCTAGGTAGTCTTTGTATTCATCAATTAAAATAAACTTTGATGTGATAATATCACAAATGGTATGAGGCAATCCTATCAATCTAGAGACATCTGAGGTTGTGATAGAAAATATGATATTCTTATTATCAATAATAACATTTACAGTGGTTGAATCATTACCATAACATGCAATAATACTTTGTAGTAGTTTGGTGTCTATGTTTAACTATGACATAAAAATTAAACCCTGAAGACTAGAGTCTTTGACCTATGACATGTCATAACTTGATGTCATTAATATTTTGGAAAAGGTTTTTAAAATTATTTTTTGACAATACAAGGGTGGAAGAGGATGCCATTGGTTTATTTCATAGGATACAAGGGACTTTAGATCAGGGTGTATGGTGGAAGGTATTATTAATATGTTGGATAGCATTATAAAAAGGTTAAAACAAAAGGCGTGTGATGTGATCTACATTAGAAAAGGTAAAATAATAATTGTTTATGACTTTATATAGACTTTCTACATGTAACCATTTAATAAATTATTGACACATAGTGTCTGCATGTAACCATTTAATGTATGGTTGACATGTGGCACAAATGTAACCCATCAATAATGAAACCATTTACTGCAACCAATTGACATTACTGCAAATGATCAACATTGCTGAAATGAATTGACATTCTTGCCATTGATCGATATTGTTGTAATAGATCATCATTGTTGCACCCGATCGGTATTGCTACATCTGATTGGTATTGCTACAATTGATTGATATTATTACAAATAATCAATATTTCTATAATGGATTGGCATTCCTACCATCGATTGATACTGCTACAATAGATCATCATTATTGCATCTAATTGACATTTCTACATTTGATCGACATTACTGTAACTGATTGACACTATTACATCCTATTGGTATTGTTACATCTAATTGACATTAATGCATCTGATCAAAATTATTTCATCTAATAAGAATTGCTACAACACATCAATATTATTGTACCCTATAAGCATTTTTGCATCCAATTGGTATTACTACATCTGATCAGCATTGTTGCATCTGATCGACATTATTGTAATACATCAACATTGCTACATTCTATCAGCATTGTTGCATCCAATCGGTATTGTTGCATCCTATCAACATTGTTGCATCTGAGTAGCATTACTACATTTTATTAGTATTGCTACAATACATCAACATTGATGCACTCGATCAGCATTGTTGCATTCAATTAGTATTATTACATTTGATCGGTAATGTTGCACCCTATCAACATTCTTGCACCCTATTAGCATTGTTGCATCCAATCGATATTAATGTAACATATCAGCATTGGTGCAACACATCAGCATTGCTACAACACATTGACAATGATGCAACACATCAATATTGCTAAAACACATTGACATTGTTGCATCCGATCGATATTACTACAATACATTGACTGCATTCGATTGGTATAATGACTATCTTAGATTTTATTATCCTTTTATTTTATCTTAAAAGCCTATAATTTGGGATTGATATTTATAATGTCAATATTGCTATATCTGATTGGCATAGTTACAACACATCAGTATAGCTACAATCGATCGACATACTTGCAACACATCAGTATAGCTAAAATCGATCTGCATAGCTATAATAGATCGATATTACTACATCTGATCAACATGATGACTCATCTTAGGCTTTATTAGCCTTTTATTTTGTCTTACAGACCTATAATTTAGGTTGATATTTATGGTGTGTTGGTATTGTTAAATCCCATCGGTATTGCTACAATAGATCGATATTACTGCAACAAATCAGTAATATTGCAACAGATCAACATTGTTGCAACTGATAGGCATAGTCCTCAACATAGAAAAAATTACCACAATTTTATATTTTTTTGTGAAATATAAATGTAATTCACCATTTCTCCTTGGACACGATTCACCAATATTTTGAGACTGATTCATTTAATTTTTATAAATATATTTTGAGGTTGACCTCGTATGCATAACCCTGGTTTGTTATGTGCCCCTCCACTCTATGATACTCACAATATTGACCGGGCTTATACCAATTAGTTGTGGTATCAAGTTACCTTATGGGAGGTAACTCTATCATATTTGCTTCCAAAATCTGCTTTAGGACCATGTTCATAGGTGTGTTGAGTCTTGTAAAATTCCTTGGTGGGAGGTTTTGAGGTTGGTTAAGCACCATATTTTGTAGGGGATTAACAACACTGTTAATATGCCTACTATCTGTTACCCCATCACCAACTATATGCTTGTTATTATATTGATTTTCATGGCCCTATCTTCTTCTTTCTTTAGCTTAATATGACCTCTTCAAATGAGGGCTTGCTCTACCCTCCTTGCTAGGTCTATGAATTGGTTTGTTGTTTCCAATTCATAAGATATCTACTCTTGTAAGTTTCTAATAAATATCTCAAGCATGTCTTGAGGAGGTAAATAATATTTGAACCGTCCAACTAAACTTCTCTAACGAGAAAAGAATTTTGAAAAAACTTAACTCTTTACGTTGTTTCAACATATAAACATATTTTATAGTTATATTTTTCTCAACATAAGCTTTGAATTTTTGAACAAACAATTTTTTTGTTTCTTCAAAATTCTTCAAAGGATGATGAGGCAACTGATAATACCATTCCAATGCCATACCACTGAGGCTCTTAGGGAACGTCTTTAGCAACAATATGTCATCATATATAATATCATGGCATGTTGTTCAAAACATCCTTAAATATTCAATTGGGGCCTTTGTTCCCTTATAAATAGGTAAAATCGATATTAAAAAATGCTTATGGTAGGGTCTAGAAGCGATGACAGGGTCTAAGGGCTGATTGCACATTTCATTGTAGTTATAGGTGAAAATAGGAGATTGTATCATATCCACTCTTGAAACCAATTGTTTCACCATATTCACTAAGCTTTGCATATCAAGATTATTGTTGGGCAATACCCCAAATTCTCTAGGGGAGGGATATAGGTAAGTTTTTTAAATAATGTTTGGTTGATGTTGGAGGTATTAACATTGTTATGGTATGGGTTGTGATATGTGGTATATTGCTATGATGGATAACTAACATTTAGTAGAACAAAAGCATGAATGTTGAGATTAGTATAATGAGGAGTAAATTGAATATAATATTGATATGCACTACTAGTTGGAGGAACTTGTGAAATTCCCCCAATGTTGGTGGTCATGATAGTAGTATATGTTGGTTTATGACAAGGATTAGCATGATGTAAATATTCAAACAAGGGATTGTTATGAATATTCCTAGGAGAGATGATTGGAGGAGAAGGCATCTCACCTATTTTGAGTTGGACTTCCTCTTCCATAACTTTAACCAAAGCCTCCCTATGATGTTTTATAAAATCCCATATATGATCAAAATATGTGAAAGTGAATCCTCCATTGGGCACCTCAAGAGGATCAAATTTAGTAACAATTTATTCATGATCTTCGTCTTATGCATCTATATTGTGATTCTCCCTATCAATTTGATCATCTTCTTCAACTATCTGATCAATTTCTAAAAGCTTTTGATTACTCCTAATGTTGGGAGCCATTAAGAGGAAGAGAAATTATAGAGAACACAAACAAAAAACACATTAGAATATTTTAAAAAATATTTTTTTATGTTTTCTAATTCCAACCAAACAAATTTAGTGGTCTTGTTTAAATTTTTCAAAAGAAAATAAAAGGAAGAGGCTTCCTATCTTGACCACTAATATGTGTTTTCATGTCGGGTTTGCCAAATATGTAGAGGGGGAAAACTACCCTACCACATACGATTCTTGGTTGGATCCTCTAGGAGCCAAGGTGACCATGGAGGTGTGTTATATTCTCTACATTCGAGGGCTTAAGGATCGAAGAGTTCACCAGGAACAATTTTAGGACTTGTTTTAAGTCCAGGGTGGAGATGTTTGATGTATATATTAAAGCAATCAACTATGTTTGGCCTTTCTTCAATCTAAACTAAGAAATGAAAGGACAATGCAAGACAAACAACAATGCAAGCAAGCAAGGACTAATCCTAGAATGATTCTTGATTTTCAATGATGACTAAACCCTAACTTGCAAAATAGATCCTTTTCTTTTTAGCAAGGTTTTAAAGAGAATGCACAAACAAAATTAACCCTAGAATGCAAACTATATATTTTTTCTCTTTCAAATGCCTAGAATATGATCAAAATATTTTATCTTTTATTTAAGATCTAGGTTTTGAACAGAAATGGATAGAAAACAAACAACAAACAACCTAAGAGATTAACTTAGAATACTTATATGATCCGATGGTTGACCTCAGCTTTTACTTGCATCCAAAATATCCAAGTAGCTTCAAAACCTATAAAACAGTTTTACAAAACCCTAGAAAATTTTATCATCATTTGGGGGCCTTCTTAGGCCATTGTAATACTAAGATTGGAGGTACAAAAATTAAACCCCTTGGTCCTTTTAGTTGACTGTTTGAAAATAAAAAATATTTTTGACCTTTTTGGAAATAAATAAGACAATATGTAATGAAATGAAAAAGTACGAAAATAGAATGTAGATAACAGTGCTATGGCCTAAATGGAACATGCAAATAGAAATGAGGGTTTGAGAGTAAAATTTTACTCCCAAACCTGGAAAAAATAAAATCATGTTCTATAAGGGGTGATTGTGATTTTAGGCTCTATCAAAATTGTGCCTTGTAAGGGGCAACCACAATTTTGGGATATAAGTGCAAAAATAATAATTGAATGTGAATTTCAATATAAAATGTAGAATAAATTACTTTAGAAATAACATAATGGAAGAATAAACCTGGTGGCAGTGAAAGAACAGATAAAAGGATGAAGTCCTCCACAAAAGTGGTAGATTCCTCCTCAAGGTTCCCACAGTTGTCCACCAAGAGCAACAAATCAGCAACAGAGCAATAGTAGATACCAAAAGATACATGATCTTGTTAGAAGACTTGCTTGCCAAAAAAACTTGCTAGGAAAAACTATTAGCCAAAAATCACTTTTTTGTTAAAGAGAATCCAAATCATTTATTTATAAGAGGTTTTGATGGTAAAATAATGATAAAATCTAAGGGAGGGTTGATGTCTTGAGGATTGGCCCAAAAAATAAGGTTTTCTAAGAGAAAACCCTAACTTGCCAAAATTGTTCCCCATAAGGGCCGACCATGATTTCAGAAAAACTAGAAGAAAAAGGAAAGGGGAGGGGAAGAAAGGCCTAAACTTGTGATTAGACAATTTTGAGGGTCCTATCAAGTGTTCTAGGAAGATTGACTCACTTTGGTAGGTCAATTTTTTGTGCCTACATCATGCTATCAATAATTTTAAAAATAAAATTTAAATATAACATACTTGTCCTTTATTAAATAAGCAATTATGAATTGGTAGAGCTAGCACATTTTTTATTTTAAATGACTCATATTTTAGGAGCCATATATTTGCATAGAGTTTTCTGATTCAGATGATTCTTGCACCATTTTGTGTGGATTTTGAAGAGCTTTGAAGTGAGTGGTCATATGAAATAATCTAAGTAGTATTGAGGGAGATATTGAAAGGAATGATGGAAAAATTCAAAACACTGAATCAAGCCACAAGGATCAAGGGGTTGAAGCAACACCACATTAACCAAAAGAGAGAGACTAAAAAATAGAAACAAGATAATGAAAGCTAACACAAAAATCGCAATATCATATCATATGTCAAAATTTATTATTAATACAATGGAGAAGCCTTGCTTAAATAAGCAAAGGCGATCCACCACAACCATACGATCAACAAAGATATAAGGATCAATATCCACCGTACAAACAAGGAGGTGTGATATGATCCATGGAGAAAATATCTCAACCCTCTAAATGTAATCAATGAGTATAACTCCTTAGGAATGTCAAATATTCTCATAATATCTAAATAAGATAAAAATAAATATCCACAAATAAAATGGGTGGAGAAAAATAATCTAAACTAATATAAACATAATGTACCTAGGTGAGCATGAACTAGAGTCTAAACACCTACTCTAACACCCCCCTCAAGCAAAGCTAGGGATCAAAAATAAGTGGCATATCCATATTTGAGTCCCAACCACAAGGCTTGATCAAGTACTCAAGTAAAATGTGTATCTAGAAGCTCTCAAACTATAAGGAGGGAAAACCATGTAGGAAAAACCATTCAGCTAGAAAGAAAGAAGAAGAAGAAAGGAAGGTGACAACATCCACACCCCCAAGGACAACTTCCTTCACCCCAAGGATCTCTTGCAACAAATGAAAATGAGAATATGAGAAGGGTTTAGCGAATATGTCAATAATTTGTTGCTGAGTGAGAATGAAGTCCAAGTTGATCACTCCATCCTAGATAAGTTGTTGAATGAAGTGTATATGAATCTCAATGTACTTGGTCCTCTGATGTTCAATAATATTATGAGAAATATGTATGGTAATTTGGTTTTCAAACCAAAGTGAAATGTTGCATAATTTTATGAGAAGCTAAGCTCTATAAAAAACTATCAAATATAAATAATCTCCTGACTAGCCAATACTACTACCTAGTATTCTACCTTTATCGATGAAAGTGCAATAGTTGTCTACTATTTGCATACCCAAGCAAGAGGTGAAGAACCAAGGTAGAAAATATAACAAGAAGTAGACCATTGAGTATCAACACAACCTGCCCAATTAGAATATGTATACCCAACCAACTGTAAAGCCCCCTAGAAAAGTGAAGCCCAAAATATGAAGTCCCTCAAAGATACCACAAAATGGGCCTGGCAACCTACCAATGAATTTCATGTAGATCATGTAAAAACTAGGAGATCAAACCGATTGCAAATGATATGTTAGGATGATGTGAGTTAAGTAAATCAAATTCCCAACCAATTGTTTGTAAATGGTGGTATCAACTTTGGGAGTAGAACATGTGGCACTCAAAATAACACCTAACTAAAAATAAGTAGGATATGTCTTGTAGTCAACCATTCGAAATCATTGAATAAAATATAATATGTACTTCTACTAATAAATAGAGATCCCTAAATATGACTGTGAAATCTGAAACCCAAGAAAAAAGTGCAAAAGTCCGAGATCTGTCATCTCAAAATTCTTGAAAAGAGAGCATTGCATAGTCTATATGGGTGAAGTAGAACTATCTATGATCAATATATGAGACAATTATTATGATGTCCTCTTCATACCTCAAAGTGTAAACTGTAGGATCAGAATGACATCTCAAAAATTTGAAATATAGAAGAAAAGAATCCATCTTTTTATACCAAGCCCTAAGGGCTTATTTGAGGCCATAAAGTGATCTCCATAATCGGCATACCAATAAATAATCTTGGACAAGTCTTGGAGGCTTCTCTATACAAATATCCATGCAAGAAGACACTCTTCACATCCATATGGTAAACTAACCAACCCTGTGATGCAACAATAGAGAGTACAAGATGAATAAAATTCAACTTGGTGATAGGGGTAAACATATTGAAGCAATAAACCCTCTCAACCTATGAAAAATCCTTCACCATAAGTTGAGCCTTGCACTTATGAATGGATCCATCTACTGCATATTTGGTGTGATACACCCATTTTCATCTCACCAATTTTCTTCCTTTTGAAATAGGAACCAAATACTAAGTATAAATTCCTCACTAAGGAAGAATACTCATTATCTATGGCATCATCCCACTCCTAAATTCCATGGGTCTCATCAAATATTTATGGATAAACATAAACTACCTAACAAAAAATACCTGTGCTGGAATTAGAAGTATGCCTTGAAGGTGGGAGACCTTCAATGAAAGGTGATGCCTCCTCAACTATTTTTTGAGCCCATTTAGGCATGTGGGAAACATGTGTAGGAACCTCTACAATTGTATCAACAATATCCTCATCCTCATTGTGATCATCATCAAAACAACCATATTCAAAGTGAAAAGTAGATGAGGATAGAGGAGTAGAAAGAGTGGGCTTAGTTGGAGAATAATGCTCATCAAACTAGACATGAGTTTGAAAAATAACTTCATGTGTATCTAGATCTAGTAATCTATAAGCCCTCATATCCTCACAATAGCCAAAAAAAATGAGTGGCTTGCTATTTATATCCAAATTTATCCTTGTCTTCTTCAAAATATAGCCCATGCTTGACTCCCAAAAAATCATAAATGAGAAGCATCAAGATTGACCCCTATCCAAGCCTTATCTGGAGTAAATTTCTCAAGAACTTGACGAGGTGTGCGATTTTGAATGTAATTCACATAATTGACTACCTCACTCCAAAAATTGAGAGGTAAATCCCATGAGTGCATCATACAATTTTCTATTTCCTTGAGTGTTCTATTTTTCCTCTCGACTACACCATTCTATTATGGTGTATGTGGGACAGAGTGTTGATGTAGAATTCCATGAAGGGCCAAAAAATCTAAAAACTCCCTACTAAAATACTCCTATTATATGTGCAAATCTTCTTGATGCAACTCAAATATTGATTCTCAACAAAAGCCTTAAAGACTTTAAATATGGAAAAAAATTCACTCTTGAACTTGAGAATATATACCCTAGTTATTGA
This sequence comes from Wollemia nobilis, assembly GCA_028583015.1. NCBI lineage: Eukaryota > Viridiplantae > Streptophyta > Pinopsida > Araucariales > Araucariaceae > Wollemia > Wollemia nobilis. The sequence goes on along the minus strand of JAQPPZ010002146.1, from coordinate 222,124 downwards.
GAAATTATCAATAAAGGTGAGTGCATACTTAGCTCTCAAAAAAAGAGTGGGAAAACCATCAATTCACTATGCACCAACTTAAGATGGGAAGAATCTCTCTTGGACTTACCTTTGGGAAAAGGATCTTGATGTTGTTTTCCAAGTACACAACCTAGATAAAATCCATCAATATAAGAGACCTCAGATAATCTAATGACCATATCATGAGTGCTTAAATCCTTCAAGTATCTATAATTGATATGGCCAAATATCTTATGCCAAATATTACTTTCTAAATTTTCATGAACTGCCAAACAAGTACCTCCAAGTGAAGAATCAAAGCCCTCAAAGTGATAAATACATGATCTATGGTCAACAAATATTTGTGCAAAAATAGACTATGGATCACTCAAATCACTAATATTAGCTCCTTGAGGTGCAAACAACACATTTTTACCCCCCCTAGAATGACAAATTTGATACACAAAGAGCAAATTGGTGGAAATGTATGGAACATAAAAAACATTCTTAATGCATCCCCTATAAACTTGTAGTTCACCTCTTCTCTTAATTTAAATGGAAGAAGAATATCCAACCTCAATGCAAGATGTAGAAGTAGAACAAAAGGTGTAAAGTGAATCCTATATGAATTCATGTGATGAGTTGCTCCCGAATCCAAAATCCAATCCTAAGAAATAGATTTAGATGATTTCTAAAAAGAATTCAAAGCCTTGCCCTGATATTTTGAAGGAGTGAAGGATATTTTTTAATTCCTAAAGACTTCCTCTAAGTCTTGTAATGTTTTCCAACACTTGTCATCAGAATGACCATTGCCTCCACAATATGAAAAAGTAATATTTGAACTATTTTTACTTTTGGACTGCTTAGATTTATGATTGGACTCTTTATAGGATGACTCTTTTTTATATAACTCTGAGATTTTTATGAATGAAGAAGAAGGGGAAGGATTAGGTTAGGACTTAGAATTAGATTTTCCCTTGCCTTTGGAAGTGGAGGATGGAACAAATACCTTATGTGAGGAGGTGTAATGATCAAATTTAATAACTTTAGAATCTTCCCTCAAAATATTGGTACAAAACTTCTCAAAATTAGGCATTTTGTGATTAGAACCCATGGAATCTAAATAGACAAAAAAAATGGAGGTAAACATATGGAATGGACCCCAAAGTTTTAACAAGATCATGAAAATACATTCTTCATCTGTTTTAGTTTTTTCACTACCCTTTAAAAGTGTGAGCAAGGATTGAAACTTAGTGAGAAAATCACCCATAGATGGAAAATCATCTAGATTGAGAGCACTAAGTTCAACATCAAGATGTAAAACTCTCAAAGTGTCCACTTTCCCAAATAGCTTCTCAATATTCTCCCAAATTTAAAAAGGAGTTTCACAATCATTAAGATGAAATAATAGATTTTCATTCACATGCATCCTAATTAATCCCTTACATTCATCCATTTTGTAATTACAAATAAACTTATGATACTCTTTTGTATCTTTAGGTGGCTCTTCTTGTATTAATATTGATAACCCTTTAGATTAAACAAGTGTCATCACGTGTGGCTTCCATATTGATAATTATGTGATTTAAGTGGCTCAAAATCCTCTAAACCCATTTTTCAATCACAAGAAATAAAATGCAAGATCCACAAAGATGATATTCAAATCGATACTGTAATGAGCTGCCCTATTATGTGTTTGGTATTTTTACAATAACTATGGATTAATTTGAACATGCAATAATACCCAAATGAAAGAAGCCAATAACAACAACATGCAATGATACCTAGATGGATTTAACACTGACAAATCAATTTTTATGCAGAACCCATAATAAAAATAGCTTATTAATTCATATTAGAAAATTAACAACAATGTTTATAAATTTTAGATGGATAAATGTTTTTAGAATATCATTATAAACATACCAATTTGCTATTATCTCCAACTGATGGACTATAAACCTATGAATCTTTGATTGAGTCACATAAGCGTGAATCCTGAGTGAATTCACCAAACAAGAACTAGGTTTTTGTCCAGATACCTTCTCCAATAATAAGGGTTTCCATCCTCAAAACTTCAACAATTTGCACATTGTCGTCCCTAAAATGGAACCGATATGTCCTTCGGGGTTTCATTCGTCGGGTTATCGATTGGGGTTTCCGTCCCTTTCGATGAAGAAATATCAGTCATCGGCCTTAATCTCCAAGATAAGAAATAACATAAACCAGAATGTCTAAAATGATACCAAGCCATCGAATAAATAGGATCCTCCTTGGCAAACTCTTTTTTGCGTGCTCAATGTGGGATAAACATATTTATTTCCCTTTAATTATAATATAAAGTTTTAACTTTATAAAATGAATTTAATAATTCACTTAATAAAGCCAAGCTTTTTGCTTTAAAAAATCTTCCTTATGAAACTATGATTGACCAACTGAAACCTATTATGGATACCCATTTTATTATAGAACAACATCCCCCTGTCTGCTTGGCAAGAAACCCTAAAACCCGACACTGCTAAAAATAGCAATTCCAGCATCCTAGCTCTGTTTGACCTCAAACGACCACCAAAATTGAGCTCTAAGAATCCAAAATTTGTCTCAAATATCTCCAAAGGCTCTCATCCATATGACATAGCCTATGGGAACCTGTGTATAGTCTAGTATCTATGTGCTCCTACTAGCTTATTAGAAGGGGACATTACAATTCGTCCTTCCCAAATATTGCTTGTCCTCAAGCAATATGATCCATATGCCAGGATCCCAAATAAATGTGAAGAATGTCTCATGATGAAGACACTACCCTGAACTATCATCCCAAAAACTAAAAACATTGTCAAGCTCTGTCACCAAATCGATACAAACAGAACCGATAACTCTATCGAGCTCTGCCACTCTATAAAACAATCCATCCCTTAGAGTAATTCATGGAACCCATATCCAAATAGGGATTTTTTCATTCTTGAAATTTAATAATTTTTGTTGTGCCACTCTAACTACAACTGAATTATTGTACAGCTCAACTGAGTACCCATTCTGGACTGACAAACGAGGACCCCAACAAGAAACTGATTCTACCACTATAGGGAAGAGTACCTCATGCCAAGGTGATACATATAAATTCTTATACCAACACTTCTTCCCATTCATATATGACATGGTCAAATCATTAAAATGTGCACTGAAAGAAAACTATGAGCATACCTCACTATACAGTCCATCTAAACTTCACCAACTGGGTCCATGGAAGGGTCTATACAATCACCTGTGCTACAACTCTCAACATTCTGCACATAGAAGTCAGGAGACGTTTTGCCAATCATAACACAAAGAAATGAACCTGCATCAGCATCATACTCGAGATGTTCCTTCTGAGTGGTTGTAACAGTTGACCAATTTTCTTCTTTGTGAACAAAACTTAACTCAAGGTTAAGTTTGTTAATTATCTTCTCCTTTTTGGTGAGTTCTTAGGACATATTTTCTATAGTTTGGATAGCCAAATATCTATCAGATAAAAATTTCAAGTAATCATATTTTATTTTCTCCAAAGCATGCTTGATAGTTTCTACCTTAATAGTTTGCACGCTTTCAATAGAGGAGACATCAATCAAACCTATCTGCCTGTATTTGAGCTAAGATGTCCACAGAAGACATTCAACAAAGTTATGTGGGCTATTTGAATGGTTTAATGTTTGGACAATATTCTCTTCTGTAACCTGCAACTCATCCTTCCAACTTTGCATTGTATCAAGTTTTGGATTGTGATTAGTAACACACAATAAAGTTTTTGATTTACCATATTTGGCATAATGATCATAATCAACATTCCTTTTGACACTACACTCTCAAACTTAATGCACTAAAGTTAGGACTGACTCATGCTCAACCCAATAATTATCAACTGCATGCACATCCTCACCAGCTGCTATTTTAACAATGTCAAAATCAACTTGATCTATGATCTCACCACTATCACAAAATTCATTATGCCCCTCACCAAATTGAGATCCATAAGATGAATTAATTTCATCTTCATCAATTTTTCCCTCTTGTACTTCCACACAAGTTTCTTGAAGAGGTGGCATGTTTATATTTTGAATTTTAGCAGTCTGAATGTTCATGTCAGCACCCTGATCAAAAGGAAATTTGTCTCTATCAATCTTCTCATTTACTTCATTAGCATAACTCTCAAACTCATCAAGAAAACCACCATCCAAACGCTTGTTGGTTTGTTCTATTTTTAACTTTAACCAGGAGACATCTTCATCAACATCGATCTCCTCATCAAATTTAGAGTCTTCATGAAAAAAACACCATGCAACAATGAATTGTTGCCAGGAAAAATGCAAGGCTCATCATACCTTATGTCCAATGTCTCACAGACCTCACTTGATTACTATGTAAGCAATTCCACAACTGTTGTCATGTCATTACCCTTAGTACTATAGTTATCCTAGGACTTGTGGGTTATGGGCCCACATATATGTCCAAGTGACCACTCTTCTTGGAAAGTGAAGCAATGATGTTCTCTTCTCAAATGATTCTTTCTTTTGAGAGGTAGTCCTGGCATTTGTAAGTCACTCGATCTCTTTTCCTTATCCTGTTCCTCCTGTACCAAGAGAGGTTTCAACTTATTCTCACACTGCTTAGAAACATTGTCAACTAATTTACATGTAGCTAAAGAGGTAATCTATCCTTACCTCAAAACAACCATCGACTTGGAAAATATGGGCTAGGTAAAGTCATCACTTTCCTTAATGATGCGTACCATGATGGTTTGCATGTAATAGGATATAATTTCTTCATGATATTAACTAATAGAAGCTATAAAATGTTGAAACATCTGGAGACTAAGATCAGCACAATCTAAATCAAGCAAAGAGACATATATTCTAATTTTTGCCATTACTTCCAAAATTCTAACCTTCTTACCATAGGACCGGTCCCTGATGTTATTCAAACCATGAAAACTATCAACCATCAACTGTAATCCCTCCATTATGATTTCATCATTGTAGGGTGCTTCCAGAGCTATAATCCTTATGATCTCACTGAGACAAGAGGTGACTGCAAGTCTTACATCCCTATCTGCATGTCTCATAATCCAATACTGGCCTAATGCAATTATAGTTACTTTCACTACCCAATTCAAAACCTCATGATCAGATTGATCTAGTTCAACTAGACATGTATCCATTTCCTTTATATTGTCAAGAAGAACATATTTTGACAATTTTTGGGACTCAAGTTGTTTTCCCAAAGCATAGAGCTTACAACTTACATCCATTTTTTTACTAAAATGTTTTGTAGATTGAATCTATTTTCTGTTATTGGATGTGTGAAGCTCAAACTTAGCCTTAGATGGAACCATAGGTGCTGAATTAGGTGACATAGCTACTGTCAACTGCTTTTCCAACTTTTTTGGGACATCGAGCTCAACTTTATTAGCCGCAATATTAGCTACAATTTTAGGATCTTGTAAAGTATTTTGTTCAACTCCAACTTTCTTTGGAAACTTTATGAATGAAAAATTAACCTTATCTTGAGGAAAAATTGAAGGTAGAGAAATTTGCATCATTGCAATTAATTGACTGATGGATTTTTGTATCTCACTCTGAGTCCTATTCCAATCACATTACCTCCTAGACCAATCATTATAAGACTCCATGAATCTAAAATTTAATTAGGCTTCCACAGGCTGGTAAAATAGTCTGAGATATGAATTAACAATACCTAGTACTCTTAAAGCCCAAATCAACCAAATGGGTATTCAAATCACCAATACCTAGAAACTAGAAACCCTAGATTTAAAAATGACAACCAAACCCTAACTTTTGCTAATCTTCTATACTCCATAAATTTTCAAGCAATATAATTTCAAACAAAGAATTATTTCCACCAAATCAAACCTGAGAATTGTGTCTTCGATAGAAGACTTCACAAAATTTGTAATGAAACCCTAAACAAGCTGGCAGGAAAAACCAACCCTGATACCACTGTAATGAGTTGCCCTATTTTGTGTTTGGTGTTTTTGCAATAACTATGGATTAATTTGAACATGCAATAATACCCAAATGAAAGAAACCAATAACAACAACATGAAATGATACCCAAATGGATTTAACATTGAATAATCAATTTTTATGCAAAACCCATAATAAAAATAGCTTATTAATTCATATCAACAAATTAACAACAATGTTTAGAAATTCCAAATGGATAAATGTCTTCAAAATATCATTATAAATATACCAATTTGTTATTATCTCCAACTGATGGACTATAAACCTTTGAATCTTTGATTGAATCACATAAGCATGAATCTTGAGTGAATTCACCAGCCAAGAACTGGGTTTTCATCTAGCTCCCTTCTCTAATACTGAGGGTTTCCATCCTTAGAACTTCAAAAATCTGCACATTGTTGATCCCTAAAATGGAACCGATCTGTCCTTCAGGGTTTCATCTATCGGGTTATCGATTAGGGTTTCCATCCCTTTCGATGAAGAAATATCAGCCACCAGCATTAATATCCAAGAGAAGAAATAACATAAACCAGAATGTCTGAAATGAGACCAAGCCATTGAATAAATATGATCCTCCTTGGCAAACTCCTTTTTGCGTGCTAAATGTGGGATAAACATATTTCAGCCCTTTAATTATAATATAAAGTTTTAACTTTATAAAATGAATTTAATAATTCACTTAATAAATCCAATCTTTGCACTTTAAAACCTCTACCTTATGAAACTCTGATTGACCAACTCACACCTGTTCTGGATACCCATTTTGTTGTAGAACAACATCCTCCTGTTCACTCGACAAGAAACCCTAAAACCCAACACTGCTAAAAATAGAAATTCTAGCATCCTAGCTCCGTTTGACCCCAAACAACCACCAAAACTGAGCTCTAAGAATTCAAAAGTTATCTCAAATATCTCCAAAGGCTCTCATACATATGACATAACCTACGGGAATCTATGTATAGGCTAGTCTCTATGTGCTCCCACTAGCTGATTAGAAGGGGATATTATAGACACCAAGAAACCCCACCCAAAAGATTTTTATTTAATGCTTCTAGAAATAAGAGCCCCCCCAAATCAAATGCCTTGATAATTCAGTCATTACATAGAGTATATGATCAAATCTAATTTTTTACAATCATTAAAATTTTAAATATCTGAAAAGAAAAAAAGAGTAACAACTTCACAAAATAAATATTTTACAAAGTTTTTTTCAAATACATAGAATTGCTAGCAAAATATGTTTAAAAAAACATATTTTTAGCAAACCTTGTTAGTAAATTATATGCAAATCTAAGTTTAAAATTTGAAAAGAACTCATAAGTGAAGAATATAGGTTGTAGATCTTAGAAAACCATATCTGCAATAAGCAACTTTAGATATTGTAAAAAACTAGATATTTCATGGATTGTGTGCAAGAAAAATCTGCATATAGAAAAAATGTATATACAATAGTGGCTACTGATGGTCAAAAGTGATTGATGATGATTATATAAATAGGGCAACCAAAATTTCTACAACTACTAAAACAACCCATAAAAAAACTCTAAAAAAACTTCCAAAAAATATAACCTTTCTGATCAATCCTCATGGTTATAAGGGTCAACCAAGATGCAATGAAGGGCTAAAAAAGATATAGAAGCTCTTCGTAAAACAATAGAAGAGAAAAAATTTCAATTTTCACCTTCTAGGGTTTAGAAACCTCCAATATCCAACTAAAAAACCTTCAACATGATTCGGATGCACGAACCTCAACAATGGATGTTTTCAACTATCCTCAAAGCTCTAATACCATGACAGGAACTATAAAAAATTGCAAAACAATGAACCAATCCACAAGGATCAACGGGTTGAAACAACACCACATTAACTAAAACAAAGAGACTACAAAATAGAAATAAGATAATGAAAGCTAATACAAAAACTACAATATCATATCATATGTCAGAATTGATTATTAGTACAATGGAGAAGCCTTACTTAAATAGGCAAGGGAGATCCAACATAATTGTAAGATCAAAAAAGAGATAAGGATCAATATCCATTGTACAAATAGGGAGGTGCGATATGATCTATGAATAAAATATTTCAACCCTCCAAATGTAATCAATGAGTGTAACTCCCTAGGAATGTCAAATATCCCCATAATATCTAAATAAGATAAAAATAAATATCCACACATAAAGTGGGTGGGGAAAAATAAACTAGACTAATATAAAAGTACCTAGAAGAGTATTATTTATATTCTAAACACCTAATCTAACAAATATGATCATGTGAATATAGCCATCCAAAATAATGGCAACATTAGAGAAAAAATTTCAAAAAAATATCTCATCTTTCAAGAGCCATATATTTGTGAAGAGTTGTCCAATTTAGATGTTTATTAGAATAATTTGTGTGGAATTTGAAGGGATTTAAAAGAAGTGGTCATATGAAGAAATCCAAATAGTATTGAGGGAGATACAACCCATTGAAGTTAGCTATTTGGAACAAGGGCAATGTCAAATATTCAAGTTGCAAGAAATAAAATTACAGATATCTATTAGCCAAGATTCGAATTATGAGAGGAGAAATGAAGGGCTAGGGAATCAATGAGATGAAATATTTTGTCTAGGTGTATAATTGTTTAGCTAAGTATCATTTACCATTCATTATCATAGACGTTTTGCATATAGATTATTGTAGGTTTATATTCAAATGATATAATTGTTATAGGATATAGTGGTAAAATTTAATAGATATCAAGTTATAGTTTACTTCCCATGAACCAATTTATAACTAAATTATTAGAATAATCCTAAGTTAGAAAATCTTTTCAAGTCATTCATAAAACTAAACATTTGATAGCCTCATTAGCCACATGCTATATTGCAAATATTCATTTCATCGTTATCATGTCTATGGATCGACAAATCAATCATGTAGATCATAATTATGGAGTGGGATTAAAGCCTTTATGAGAAGTAAAGACCAAGCAACCCAATTAATAATTATAGCAAATTTTATTGCCATAACCAAGTTGAAAAAAATATATGAGGAAATTAGGAAAATAACCCAAAGTATGAGAGATTTCTTTACTTTTATTCAAATAATAATATATGGGAAGTTTATTTTGAAGAGGACAACTATACATGGACCAACAATAGGATAGGCCAAAACTTGATAGCAAAAATATTAGATAGATGCATACTCGAATCATTGGCCAAATGAAGGAACTTGTGCTAAAATTAATACCTTGAAAAGGATTGACTCAAATCATCGACCAATAAGGTTTAAAATGGTGGTAAGTGAATTAGACAAATATCATATTTAAATATGAGTAGATGTGGAAAACCATCCTCAATTTTTTAATATGATAGAACAAACATAGAATTATACAGGAAACATTGGGTTTTACACTTTTCCAAAACAAATTAAATCAATGACATCTAGATTAAAAGAATGGAACACCAACACTTTTGAAAATATTTTTAAGAATAAAGAAGAACTTAAAGAGAAATTTTCAAAATTCGAAAGGAAAGGAGAGCACAATAATCCAAGATTGAATAAAAAGGATTTCCTTAGTATATACCATTCAATTTAAGGAAGAGAAATTTAAGGAAGAGACAAACTTGGTTAAAAGGAGAAAAACAAAATGTTTTCATAAAATGATAATAATATAGAGATCAACATTTAGAAATAGTAGAATCAAATCAATAGGAGTTTGGATTGAAAACTAGAGAAAAATTAGAAAGGAGACAAGGCTATTTACCAGAATATTCTAGGATTAGAGGAGATCAAAGTTCTTAATAATAAACTACTATAAGAAGTACCTTCAATTATAATAGATGAATATAATAAAAAAATGGTGGAGCCTATTACTTTAGAAGAAATTCATTCAACTCTTTTCTCTTTTGATAAGGATAAATCTCTAGGTCTAGATGGACTTTCTATAATATTCTATCAACATAACTAGGAAATAGTGAAGGATATTTTATTGGTGGTAGTGGAATAGTCTAGGGTAAAATAGTGCATACCTTATAAAATAAATACAACATATCTTACCTTGATTCCAAAAAAGAAAGATGTCTAATTGCTTGACTCATTTATGCCCATAAGCCTTGTAATATGGCATATAAGATAATCTCCAAAGTGATGAAAAAAAAGTTAAAAGAACTATTAGATAAAATAATTTCAAAAGATCAAGGAGGATTTGCAAAAAGAAGACCGATTCTAGATGGGATTATAGTAGCTCATGAATTAATGCATTCAACAACTTCTAGAAAAGATAAAGAATAATCCTAAAACTTGATATGGATAAAGCCTATGATAGGGTTAAATGGGTTTTTCTTTTTGTAGTATTAGAAGAATTTTGATATGCAAAGAAATGGGTCAAATGGATTAAATCTTGCGTCTCTACAATATCATATTTAGTACTATTCAGTGAGCTAGTAAAAAAATCATTTAAATTCAAGAAGGATCTTAGATAGGGAGATCTAAGACCACTATATTTGTTTGTTATTATGGTAGAGTTATTGGGAAGGAACTTGAAGAAGACATAGAAATATGTGCTAATAAGCAGACTTAAGGATAATAATAACATCGACAACATTATCCATCAATAGTTTGTAGATGATACAACCCTTTTTGGGAGGGTGCAACCCTTTAGAGTGTAGAAAAAAATGAGGTCAAAACTTTGAATTAATTATTAAAGGAATATGAAAGAGCATTAGGGTTGAAAGTTAATAGGAAAATATCTAAGATTTACTTCCTAAACACTCTAGATATAATTAAAGCATGGCTATGTAGATTAATTCAAATGGAGGTAAATTTTCCAGCAACATATCTAGGGATGCCCTTATTTGAGGGAAGAATGAGGATAGAATTGTGGAATCCATTATAAGTAAAGTTTAGAATAAACTATCGACATAGAAAGGTAGATGGTTATTATTAGCAAGAAGAGTGCATCTAATTAAATCAATATTACAAGCCATTCCAACATATTATATGTCCTTGATCGGCTAGGGACGGGAGCTCTGGCGATTTGGCGGGAATTCTTCTGATCTGTCGGAGGCCGAAGCTCTTGGATTCTGGCTCGCGGCTTCTTCTTGGATCTCTGTTGGTTTGACCTCGTTCCCCTCTGCAGGCTCGTTCGTTTCCCAGGGAGGGCCCCATGGGGTCTCCTCCAGGTTCTCTTGACGGGAAGAAGAGCTCTTATGCCGAGATTCTAAAAGAAAATTTTGCGTCTTCTTTCGATGAAGCCCAGCGGGGTGCTTACCAAGCGCTTCTCAAGAATGTTGGCAAGGGTTCTTTTGCAAACAGAATTAATGGATGCCTCCCGCAATCAGCTTCCAGACCTAAGATAGTCATAGAACCAAAGATGGTTGAGGATACGATCACCTACCGTGCTAACCATGACTTGATCTGCAAATTCATGGGAATCCGACCCACTTTGCACTTCTGCACACACGGGTTAGACAGAGCGGGAACCTATCGGTGAGTACTCCTTATGGCCTATAAGCAACGGGTATTTCATTATTAGTTTCTCTTCTTCGGTAGATAGAAACAGAGCATTTGAATCCGAGAAGAGGACCCATGGCCCGGCAGGGTTATTTGTCCAACCATGGAGAGTGGGTTTCGATCCTCGCATTGAGCCCACGGTTGTTCCAGTGTGGATCCGGCTGTATGCTCTCCCGATGGAGTTTTGGGGCGAGCAGATTCTTGAGATGATTGGTAACTCTCTAGGTAGATTTATGGGAGTTTCCAAAGATACCATAGAGGGAAACAATGTTGTCTTTGCTAGAATCTGCGTTGAAATGGATATCGATCGACCACTACCGGTGAGGTGGGCCGGAGTTAGCGGGACAATCCTGGATACGACGGTTAGATTACGAAGCCCTACCTTTTAGATGCGGGGGTCTGCCATAAGCATGGCCATTTGGCTAGGTTACGTCCGAATACCTTGAGCACAAAAGCGGAGGCCCCGCTAGGAATCTCAAATCGACCGAGAGAGGGTAAGTTCACCCCGGTCAAAGAATCACAAAACACCCCCCAAGGTTCTGAAGCCCAAAAATATGGCTTTGAGCAGCAGAAACGAAGAAGAAATAAAAAGAGAAATGGCAAGGACCAAGCTTCACTCAAGCCAACCAACCGGTATGAAATCTTTAAATCCCTGGTGGATCAGGAAGACCAAGCTATGGATGGAGTGGATGGGAACATTGAGGATTTTAACATCCACTCTCATGTTTCTCCCTCTTCAACTCCTGCCCGCGAGCAGGTGCTTAAACCCACTGATTTTTTACAGCCAGAGAACCCAGGGGCATTGGTTATCCATCCCTCGAGCACGACCGGTTATTCGGGATGTCATCATGGGAAGTCCCAAAAAGAATAGAGAAAGGCCGGCCACGGGGATTACCCGAGGTGGAAAAACGGTCCAAGAATAACATTTCTCAAGGTGCGGGCGGGAAGTCTAATAAGGACCTAATAGCATCGCAAGGAGACAAGGCTGGTCAGCGATGGATCGGTGAGAACAATTGACTCTTCTTGCTCTCAAGGTTTCCAATGATTATTCAATCTTGGAATGTTAGGGGTTTAAACAATGAGAACCCATCAATCTGCTGTTCAAAGACTCATAAAGAAGGGTAAAACAGATTTTTTACTCCTCCAAGAGACAAAAATGTCTTTAGATCTTATGTGTAGAACAGTTGGTAAAATATGGAGGGGAGCTGGATATATGGATGTGGCAGCTCAAGGGGCCTCGGGAGGAATTGTTACTTTTTGGAACCCCCTGGAATGGTGCGCTTTAGAACATATAGCTTGGAGGGGTGTTCTCACATCTCTTTTTAGGAATAATATCACAGCGGAGCAAGTTTTAATTACAAATTTTTATGGGGCTCAAAGCCATGATGGCCGGAGGCTTCAATGGAAAGCGATTCACAACATGAGGTCCTCAAGACAAGCTTTTAAGTTGGATCATTCTTTGGAGATTTTAATGCCAAATTATCCGTTCGGGATCGGGGAAGGTGGTTCCCCTGTTTTGGATCTGGGGGATCGGCTTCTGATTGCCCAGGTTCAAGCTTTTCACTTAGTTGATGTCCAAGGTCCTGGAACTTTTTTCACTTGGACTAACAAACGGAGGGATCCACATTGTTGTAAGGTAAAGTTGGATCGCTTTACGGTCTCAGAGGAGGCTTTTGTTAAGTGGAATGTGCAATTACAGATTTTGGACGGTCTTGTTTCCGATCACTCTCCCATCATGCTGAAGGGTGGGACTACGACGAGGCAGTTCCATAAACCGTTTAGATTTGAGAATTTACGGCTTCAGAAGGAGGACCTTCATGAGGTAATTCCGCAATGGTGGGAAGAAGGTCGCCCACCTTTTGGGACAGCAATGTTTAAATTTCACAAACAACTTCTTTTTGTCAAATTTAAATTGAAACGGTGGAGAGCACGCCAATAATTCGGATTTCAAGCTGCAAAGAGCCCCCTTGTTGGCCGGCTGGGATGAGGTGCGAGAAACAATTTAGGGAAGGTTTAATTTCTGAACAACTTAAAGCTGAAGATGATGCCTTGCGCAAAGCTGTTGAGGACATTGATAACCAAGAGGAAATTTACTGGAAGCGGCGGGCTAGAAATTCTTGGCTTTTGGAAGGAGATAGAAATACAAAATTTTTTCATCGTTCAGCATGTGCTAGAAGACAGATGAATAATATGGCGGTTTTAAAAGATGAGAATGGTCACTCCTTTGATACTCTTCCAGGTATGCACTCCCACTCTGTGGATTACTTCTCCAAGATTTTTGCAGAAAACGGGGACCAAGATGTGGGGGCTCAAAATGAAGTTCTTGATGTTATTCCCCCTATTATCACTCCAGCAAGAAAATCGGGCTCTCCTCGGACCTATTGATCGTGATGAACTAAAAGCTGTGGTCTTTGGAATGAGCACGGGCAAATCTCCCGGTCCGGATGGTTTTCCTATTGAGTTTTTCGGGCCTTTTGGGACACCTTGGAGGAAGATGTTTTGGCTGTAATTGAGGAGTCCGGATCTAATAAGAGAATGCTCAAGGCTCTAAATCATACCTTTATCACGTTAATTCCAAAGGGGGAGGAAGGAGTTCATATCTCTGACTTCAGACCTATTGCTTTATGTAATGTAATTTATAAAATTATCACAAAAATTATAGCTGAACGTCTTAAACCTCTCCTTCATTACATCATTTCTTCAGAACAGGGGGGATTTGTTGAGGGTAGACAGATCTTGGATGGAGTGATTCTTGCTCGGGGAGGCTATTCATTCAATGCAAAACTTCGGTAACAAAGGAATGTTCATCAAAGCTGGATATGTCTAAGGCTTACGATCGGGTTGAGTGGGGTTTCTGTCAAGGATGTTGGCTGCCTTTGGCTTTTCCCAGGAATGGATTGGCTGGGTTATGAGTTGTGTTTCGACGCCTTCATTTTCGGTTCTCATCAAGGGGATTCCCTCGCCTCCCTTTGGAGCCTCTCGTGGCCTCCGAGCAAGGGGACCCTTGCTCGCCCTATCTATTCCTTATCTTAGGTCGAAGGATTAGGCCGACTCTTCTTGAGAAGAAGACTTCAAGGCACGATAACGAGTATTAAGGTTGGGGATGAAGTCTTGACTCATTTACAATTTGTGGATGAAACTGGCTTGGTTGGAGTGGCTAGTCTCGGGGAAGCTAGGGGAATCGGAGACTCTCTTCTGTTTACCTTAGGGCCTCCAATCAAGTTATCAATGACAACAAATCTAAAGTTGTCTTTTTCAATCTTGCCCAACGGATGCGGGACAAAATCTTAGAGATTTTGGGCTTCTCTAGATCATCTCTTCCTTTACTCTATCCGGGGGTTCCTTTGCACTTCAAGAAATTGAAAAATGACATTTGGAAAGATCTTCGGATGGCATCAAAGATAGAATGAACCACTTGGTCTCACAAATGGTTAAGCTACGGTGGCCGTTTAACTTTCTTACGGTCGGTTATTCGGGCCATGCCTATCTATAAATTTTCTATCTTGGCTGCTCCTCTTTCTATTTGGAAAGAGGCTGGACAAAGCGGCTAGGCGATTCTTATGGGAAGGAGCAAAAGGTGGGAAGAAATGGGCCTTGGTTGGGTGGGACAAAGTTACTCGGCCCAAAGAAAAAGGAGGGCTGGGTTTGAGAAGCTCTATTCTCAACAATAAAGCCACTGGCGAGTAAATTGTATTGGAGATGGATCTCCCGACCATCATCTTTATTCAGCGAGAATCTTGACCGGCAAATATTTGGGTAACATCCACCCCCATGAAATTTGTCGTTTCCCTCTGGGATGGTAATGGTTCCCTAGTTTGGCAAGCTCTCAAGTTGGGCTCTCAAGTAATTAAAAATCAATTGTTACGGAAAGTGGGAAGGGGGAGAAAGCACGTTTACGGGTGATTCATGGGACCGGTTTCCATCCATCATTGCGGAGTTTCTGAGTCGCTTCCAATTAAAGCTGCCATAGAATCCAAGGGTTGGGTCACTATTGAGAACTATTTCTTCACTAGTCAATTGGGTGAGTATAAATTCAAGAAATTTAAGCGACTTGAGGAGTGGCTTTGTCACTATCCCTCCGGAGTGGCAACCACTACGACCAACATTTTGTCTGCCAAGATTTCTCACGGGCAGAGATGAAGAAGACGAGTTAGCTTGGGGTCATGGGAATCTTGGAATTTACACTGTGAAGGCTGGTTATGATCAGCTTCTCCCAGAGCCTCCCCCGCATTTATTTCCGGTTCATGACTGGAAGAAAATACGGCATTCCAAGTGCTGGCCGAAAGTGAACTTCTTTGTCCGGCAGTTTATGCATAATGGCATCCTCACCTACGATAATCTCAGAAGCAGAGGAATTATTGGTCCTTCTCGGTGTATTTTGTGTCGTAAGCATGAAGAGGCTGCCGACCATTTGATGTTCGAATGTTCCTTCACTGGCGGATCCGGAATCGATGGTTCTCTCTTTTTAATCTCCGGGGTAATGGTGCTCGACTCGGAATAATATCCGGCAAAAATGGAAGAAAGTTAGATTTAAATCAAAAGCCCTTCGATTGGGGTGGGAGCTTGGTCTCTTCTTCATCCGGTGGCAAGTGTGGGCTGGAAAGGAACGCTCGAATTTTCGGAGAAACCTTCTCCTCTCTTGATGGAATTTGGCGGGTTATACGGAGCAAAGTCAGCGAGACGGTTGCCTTACATCCTTGAAGAAGATATTACGGTTGAGTTGGGCCCACGGGGAAGAGAGAGTTGCTGCTCACGTTAGAGAAAACATGGTTAGTTGGAAACCCCCCGGTTGGGTGGATCAAAATTAACACGGACGGAGTCTGCTAAGGGCAATCCGGGCAATCTTTGGAATCGGTGTTGTGTGCCGTGATCATTCTGGATCTGTTCTTTATTGGGAACTCCAAGGTATGGGAAGAGCCACCAATAACGAAGCCGAAGCTTTTGCCATCAAAGTTGCTTCTTTAGGGCTGTCTCTCGGGGATACGAGAAAGATAATCCTTGAGGCCGATTCTCAAATTTTGGTTGGCGCTCTTGATTGTATGAGAAATTTTGCTTTGAAAGCGTGGAGGATTCGGATCTTAGTCTCTCAAATCAAGGTCCTTTGGAGGGAACTTGAGGATGTGATCCCTATCCATGTGAATCGGGATTCAAATTCGGCGGCCGATTTCCTTGCCAAGTTGGGTGCGGAAAAGGAGGTTGGAGTTCAGCTGCACAGTAACTTGCCTGTGGAAAATGCTGTGATTAGACAAGGTCTTGCAAAATTTACGAGCAAATGATTAATTCTGTCTTGGGAGTTTTTCGTCATGTTTTCGCGACTCTTTGTGTTATCGCGACCCTCGGTGGCAACTTTGTCGCGATATCGCGACGGTTTTGTCGCCACGGCCTTTGGAGACTCCTGTCGCGATATCGCGACACTTTTGGCGCATTGGTGGCATTTGGAATTTGCGTAGCGATATCGCGACAATTCTGAGGACTGTTTGCTTTGTGATGTTCCCGTCGCGATATCGCGACATCTTTTGTGGTCGGGAGCAGCTGGACTTGGTGGTCGCGATTTTTGCGGCATGTCGCGATTTTGCGACATGTCGCGAAATCGCGACACTTTTGGTGCAAAAGTGGCAACTGGAAAATTCGTCGCGATATCGCGACAATTCTGAGGACTGACAGCTTGGTGATGTTTCTGTCGCGATTTCGCGACATCTTTCGTGGTCGGGGGCTGCTGGCTTTGGCTGTCGCGATTTCGCGACATGTCGCCAAATCGCGACACTTCTGGAGCATTGGTGGTATTTGGTTGATTCGTCGCGATATCGCGACAATTCTGTGGATTGACCGCTTTGTGTTGGTTCGGTCGCGATATCGCGACATTTTTTTGCGGTTGGGGGCTGCTGGCTTTAGCTGTCGCGATTCGCGACATGTCGCGTTTTCGCGGCCAGTTGTGCGGTTGTGACCTCGGCCGGCTTGTCTGTCGCGACATCGCGACATGTCGCGATTTCGCGACATGTCGCGTTTTCGCGGCCAGTTGTGCGGTTGTGACCTCGGCCGGCTTGTCTGTCGCGATATCGCGACATGTCGCGATTTCGCGACATGTCGCGATTTCGCGCCTTGTTTGTCTCTTGTGCTTAGTGTTGGTTTGTGCTGCCCTCTCTCTCTCTGCTGAGGTCTTGTGTCTCTGGGTTCTTCGTTGGGATGTTCTTGCTCCCTCTTGTACATGCTCTTTGTTTTAATTCAAGATTTTCAATTTTTTTCAAAAAAAACATATTATATGTCCTTGTATATTATGCCAATATATGTAGAAAATCTATATTAAGTGGTCATTTTTGTGGTCAGGATTACATAAAATAAAAATTTCTTTGGTGACATGGACCAATGTGTGTAATGGTAAAACTAAGGGAGGTCTCAATTTAATGGTTCTTATGGATGCAAACTTAGCTCTAAGGGGGAAAGTATTTAGAGATTGTACAAAGAGAGTGAAAGACAATGAGAAAGAATTCTTCTAAGTACATTGAGCCTAATGACCCAAGCTTAAAATTTACTACATTCTCACTACTATATGGTTTTGTACTATGGAAGGATTTTAAAAAACTAAATTGTGTAGACACCTAAAACGCATCATGCCAAGGAAGACTACTCATATGGACATGCTACAAAACCATATGAAGGATCTTGGGCAAACTCCAAGATAGATCAGTGGTTCTAACCACTCAATTTAGGCACTTTGTCCTAAGCAGTCTGAACTGCAGCCCAAACCTACGATCTCCTATCTAAACCGTAGTTGAGACCTATGGTCTGTAGTATGGACCGTAGTTGTGACCTGTAGTCTTAACTGGAGTTCAGTTAGGCCTTCCATCCAAGCCAAATTGGTTGGAATAGCCAAGAGATCTAGAAGGAGGCAGTTGAAGGATGGAATATTCCATAGGCTTCCATCCCAACTGTCTTAACCACCCTTCTTGGTCTTCGCTTCTCCATGAAGCCACCCCTATCCCTAGGGGGCATGCTATAAATACCACCCTCCAAATGGGGGGAGATATAGATGATTTATATAGCGAAGTGCTAGCAAATTATCGAGAGAGAGTTAATTTATCAAGAGAGCAATGAAGCCCTATCAAATTGCATATTGACTTTATGCATTTGAGAGCCCCTTTGCTATCCACCTAAAGACCAATTAGCCATGGATGCCCTAGGTGCCTAGGAAGGATCAAGAAACACAAATACGAGCAAAAGAAGGCCCTTCACAATTATTTTACTGCCAAATATTTCAGAGGACAATAAAGGCGACCCTTGAACATCAATTTGGACAAGGAGATCAAGCCCAATGCCTATAATTTTTGGGGCAAACATATCAAAGGTCAAACCACGGCTGTCATCCACGATTCATAGTGCAGACCACCCATCACAGCTATGGTTTGCAACAGGTTAATGATCACCTTACTTGCTTTGCTTTTGATCGCATAGATTAGTTATATTAGTCTTTTCATAGGTTTAATTGCATTTTAGAGAAACTCTGACCGTAGAAATTAGACATTTCATGCATTGTATTAAGTAGGATTACATTGGATCTTTTATGCCCTTTATTGTTCCTAATTTGATATTTGATCCATGCATCATTTGTTTATTCATGTCCTTCATGTTGTAGCATAATTCTTGATTTAATTAGAATAGTTTAAAGTCTTTCTTTATGCTTTCTTGTTTTACTAGTTTAATGGCACTTACATGCATATTCCCTTAAAGGGCCTCATCATGAGAGGCTATCAATATTTTTAATCATGTGTTGTTGTTTCTTTTTCGTAGAGAGACAGGTGCAAGAGGAGCTTATGTCATAATCCTTCCACATCACAGAGAAGGGGGTTAGCTCCACCCCAAGGTAGTTTGTGACTAATCAACAGAGCACCATAAGTGCGTCTACCCTATTGAGGCCATTGGCAATTGTAATATCAGTATCATATTTCAAGTGATCCTAAGAGGGCATTTTTGTAATCAAAACTCATTCAAATATTAATACGAGAAACCTTACATACTTTGTTTCCATTCAATTTATGTACTTTTGTGAATCTTTATGCTTTTATGATGGTATAGATCAATACAATAGTTAGGTGCATGCTCCGTGGTTAGATCATATGGCAATCACGACGGAACCCTATAATTTTAACCCTGAGTTCTGACTTTTCTTGGTTATTTTTTATCTCATGTGCTAACTATAGCTTTCAACTATAGTTATTTTTGGCATGTGGTTGTAACTTGTGGTCACCACTATAGCCTGTAGATCGTACCTATGGTTTATAGAGGAAAATGCAGACAACAAGAAACTTAGTGGGTAGCAGAGCAGGAGTTGAGGTAGGCCTCAATTTCACTATCTATTCTGAATATTCTACTCTGTATCTTTCCAGAAAGCATCGAACCATTGCAAACTAGGAACTCAAATAAAAAAAAGGTCAATGAACAAGTCCTAGTTTGTTTCCGTTTTCCATTCATTAGAAATGCATTGTTGGGAATAGCGGATCTCTGAGTGCAGTCTGCCCCTAAATACAACGATGTTGATAGATATGGTGTGTCTTTTGCATGCTTGAGGCCCAATTAGTGGCCATTTCATTGTAATTGCATCCTCAAAATATCATATAGGACATTAGCATCTATTCTTTCTGAAGTTGAAACGTTCCTTTCTTTTCATGCATATCATGTAGGAAATGATCATTATGCTTTTTTATGCATTTGTAATTTTTACAAAGTAAAAGGAACTACACACACCATCTGGCCCTTAAATGCTAGTGAGTTGGGCTTCATATCCAACCACTAGTAGGGTTCAATGATGGTGGGTGTAACTTCCATCCGTTGGCCCAAATCCCACATACCATGTGTTACTAGACCATATTGGGTCCAAGATCCTTTTGTACCCTAAAAAATTTGCATATACTCCTCTTCGAAGGGTATGACACTGATTGGGGGAAAATGGATGAGGAATTAGGAGGACCTGTGCCCCCTGACCATGTGTAGGCTTCACTTACACACATTATAGGTTGGTTTACGTGACTTGGGTTTCATCGTCAAGTTGTCAAGCTATGGGTATACAGGTGAAAGCCAATTTAACTAAGTATAAAATCCAACAATCTTTCAAAACACACGAGAGTTTCTAACATTGATACAACACATCTGAAAACAATATCAAATAGTTTAAGGCTCACAATAAAAATTTAAAATGAGATAATCATAATTTGTATACTTTATTTGCATAATAAAACACATCTAGACATTAGGTACACAAATGGTGAACACACAGGATGATCGACAAAGGTCTAGGACCGATGCCCATGATCAACTTCCAATTGGTTCACAACAACATTTTTTGAGTCCTCACACACATGAGCAAACCATACGATGTTCGACGAGCATTAGAGGAAACAAATCGACACAAGGAGATCTCGTTGAGCAGACCCCCAATAGAGGAGCTTTAGTACACTCCTCTGTGCATAGGACTGAACACGGATCTTCTCAGCATGAGGATGCTCTACTCCAAAGCCATTATCAAGACCACACTACATGCGCATCCACGAGATCGATCGAGGAATATGTTGTGCAGGGGACCAAGTTGGTTCCCATACATACTAGGTCCATAGGAGGTTCTAACCCTCCATAGTTAGAGTATATACAGACCAGATATCCGCTCATTTAGGGGTAAGAGGATAGACTCACTTTTTAGCATAGGTCCACCCATACTCTCATGCGTGGCTCACCACACAAGATCACCATTGATATATCAAATGTGGGAGCTAATGGAAAACCATCGCATGAGCGGTGGAGGTCTAGAAAGTTAGATGGTCTAGGTAGTGTTCTTGAGAAGCTAGGCTACAAGCCTATAGCTCTGCCCACTCGTGCTTTGAGTGAGCATAGCGACAATTGTATCAAGATCACTAGAGAACATGGAGAGGCTTCTAAGTGCCCTCATGTCATGCATAAACCATCCACACATATGTCTAATGGGTACATAACCCATAAGGTAGCTCGCACAGAGCACACACATCGGAGGTCTCCCATGGTCGACCAGATCGACAGATCACATAGACTGGTGTCTGAGCAAAGATGTTAACTCCTCTAAGATCAATTGGATGATGCTCGCCTAGAGAGACAACATATTGAAGATGAAAATCTTCAAGCACAAAGGCTCCTACAATAGAGATTATATGAGTAGTGCATGCGCGAGGAGCGTATTTTAGCTCAGAAGGAGCATATAGAGTAGGAGGATTGGTTAGCCAGGACTGGCTTATACCCTCCTGAGGAGCATAAAGAGCATGCACTTAGGATGGTTGTGTCCCTAGATGATATGCATGAGGAGCGTAGAGACTCTAGTACTCATGTCAGTGCCCAACAGATGGAGAAACTTCCGTCACTCAATGATCTTAGACAGAGGCAGCATGAACATGTAGATGTATATAGATACGATCAGGGGTATCCTAAGAGTTACCGAGTTGAGGAGGAGGAAGAGCCATGTCCTCCACCTCCCCCAAAGAATACATTACCTCCTAGACCGCCTTCACGTCATCTTAGGGAGGAGGACTTTTTATCTTCTAAGGCGTACAAGGTTTTGGCCGATAAGGTCAAAGTAATGGAGAGGTAAGGTGCGGCTATGCAAAAGCCGACACTGAGGAAGATACACAATGAAACTCTATACCCTTCGGTGCCTACACCTCCATATCTTGAGCATTTTGATATGCCCAGATTAGAAAAATTTAAGGGTGATGAGGATGCCCAAGAGCATGTCACAAGTTTTTTGGATGCCTATTTCCAAATAGAGAGTCAAAATTCCTTGTTGTTGCGCACTTTCATTATGACACTCTTCGGCCTGGATCGAGAGTGGTTCAACCAACTAAAGAAACATAGTATTACTGGTTTCGAGTAGTTAGCCGATGCATTTCTTGAATGCTATTCATTTGACATCAAGAAATAGGCCAACCTTTCCTATTTGGCTGCATTAGCTCAGTGCAACGATGAGCCCATCGGGCAATACGAAAAGAGATGGTGTAGAATAATGGTAAAGTTGCCATTCCCTATTCCTACAGCTGAACTGACCTGAATGTTCACAAATAGTTGTGCCAAGCACATCTCACTACTATTGTAGCTGCAACAGTACCCTACATTTGACGAAGCTGTGGCGCAAGCCAAGGTGATCGAGAACATCAAGTTGCAAGAAGGCAACTTGAAGCTCAAGATCAAGAAATAAGTTTTTTTTAAAAGTACTACGAAGCAACAGGACAAGCAGGCCCACATAAATCAAGTAGTACTAAATCTTGGAGGAGACGATAAGGGACAGCAAAAGCCTAATTATCAGGCTCAACCTCCTCCTACACGTTATGAGACATGTAAGAACAACTATAAGGGCAAAAATAGAGAAGAGCACCCACCTTGCCAGTTCACACCTCTAATGGAATCGATGACTTTGATTTTTCATAAATTGTATGAGGCCAAGGCCATACGATTGCTCGAGGTCAAATTAGTAGATCCGAATATTCCAAAGTTGAAGTGGCATCAAGATGATCTGTTCTGCATATTCCATAGAGCAAAATGCCATGACATTGAG
This sequence comes from Wollemia nobilis, assembly GCA_028583015.1. NCBI lineage: Eukaryota > Viridiplantae > Streptophyta > Pinopsida > Araucariales > Araucariaceae > Wollemia > Wollemia nobilis. The sequence continues at coordinate 199,039 of JAQPPZ010002146.1, read as the reverse complement.
ACATGTTGGTCCTTCAAACACATTATGCAAAACATGATAGAAAAAGGAGATCTTGTCGTACAAGGCAATCCATAGGCACCCGACAATAGGAACATGGGGATTTTCAATAATCCACTACCTAATCATGAGGCACCTCGTAACAACTCCGACCAGGTCAATCAAGTGAGAATCGAACCACCTACCCAAGGGTTCATAGGCATGGTCAATGTTGTTACTAGACACGGGAGGTACAATCAACCGAATCAACCTTGTGCTCCCATTAGAGTACAAGCTGTGCTATATCAACGACCATCTCAGAACATTCCAGGCCCACCAATTAGACCGGTGGTGACCATAAGGAGCAGGTTAGTTCAGAACCTGCAGATAAATCCTACAAAGTTGTCAATATATGAGCTTATTCAATAGTCCCCTAGACACAAGGAGACTCTTATGGACATTCTAAGGTCCATTGAGGTACAGTTCCAAGATGCGCACACATTTACAAATTTTTTGGGACATGTACAATAGTGTTAGGAACCCATGATACAATTTTAGGATCATGAAGTGAAGATGGTTCCTACTATTACGACTGACCCACCGCTACATATTATCGTGTGTGTTAACCACATGCCTTAACACACGTCGATGAGATGTGTTGTGATCCTGTACCTATATCGACATGTGTTAAGGGATAGATTCACATAGTGTCCTCGAAATAAGAACCATTCAAGTTCATGAACCTAGAAGATTTGCCTGGGGGTTTTGTACTCATGTCGATGCACTTGGATATCCGACCTATTTTTTCGGTTAAGATTCCAATAGGTAAACCAGTAGCCCATGCTCAAACGTCGACATTTGTGTCACACAGATCTAATCATATGATTGCAACTTCTCTAAAATTGACTAAATCGGCAATGCATCAGCAAGTCAAGAAGCTAAAGGTGAAATTAGGCAAGAGAGTAGAAAATCATATGCCCGAACCATTCACCAGTGAGACTCCCACTCCCATGGATGTGGAAGAACCTCAAGACAAAGTGGAGGAGGCACATCAGGCTACTTCATTTGCATCTTTAGCAGGGTCATATGCACCGCAGGTGACCGTTGTTACAAATGTGAAAGAGGTTTTTTCTAAGTAGCTTAGAAAAGACCTAAATGTGAACTCTCTTGTAATTGTCGGCCATAGGTTTAGTCGGCATGATTTTTTTTTATTAAAATAGTTTTTCCCTATTTTATCTCTACCATCTTCTCCTATATTCTCATCATTCTATCCACCTTATCCCTCCATTCCTCTTCCTCCACATTTCATATCCCTTACCATTATTTCTTCCTTATCACTCCACGCCTCTTCCTCCCCTTACTCCATGCCACCTTTTCCTTTCTTCTCGTCTGCCACTTCCCTCTCCTCATCCACCGCCTACTTCTTCTCCTCCCTCTCCTATTCCCTTATACCTTCTATTCCCTATATAAAATATGGTAATTTATGTAAGGTTAGTTCGAATATTTAATATAAATATTTTAATTGGTTTTTAGCTTCGATGTCTAAAAGTTGGGCCCACTATGATTCAAAAATCACACTGGTATTAGAGCATCCAGGTGGTCATGGGCACAAAAGATGAGGATGAGAAGTAGGTGGACAGACCAGAGTAGAGGTGAGGTTGAGCACAGAGCATGCAGGCCGAAGCCGGAGGCATAGGAGCTAAGGAGCACACAGGTCGAGGAGGAGCTGGTCAGAGCCAAGGAGCACGTAGGCCGAGGAGGAGCCGAGTTGGAAGAGGCATGAGGCAATAGGTGGCATGAGGGGTTAACTAGTGAGGAGGCAGAAGGGTCACAATGATCACCCAAAGGCAATCGACTCTTAAGCCGCCAGTTGAGGGTTATAAACCCTGCTTACATCCCCAGCCTAGTAGATGTGGGATAAAGTTTTTAATTTTTTTTAAAACATTCACGATCGAGGAATAATAAATATCATGGGTTTGGTTGTCCTCTCAACCAAGTTCCCAGCGCGATTGGTTAATCCTACTTGCTTGTAGCGGATAAGACCCGGGTTCAAATTTCGCCAGGTTGAAAAAGATTTTTTTTTGTGCACCGTGTTCCAACCAAAGAAGAAGGAGGCGGATCGCATTAGTTTCTAAAGGTGTCGTGTGGTGTAGTTACTAGGCTCCCTTGCATGATAGCAGGTGGTCGAGGGTTCGATCCACCAAGAGATAAGTTTTGAAAAGGTTGATTAAAAGTTTTTTTTAATTTAATTTTTATTAAAGTTTTTAAAATTAATTTAATAGTTTTAAATCATATTTTTTAATTATTTTTTTAAAAAATAATTAAAAATAAGGTATCCATAGGTGAGATGCATTGAGATGCGTTGTGATCCTATACTAGCATGTGTTAAGGCATGTAGCAAGCAAATAATCATGATCCTGTACCTGTAACCCTAACCCGAACCTATCAGTAGCTAACTAATAATGAGGTTCGAGTGGAGTCTCACATCCTTGTTCAAAAATACCAAGGCCATGTCCATGCCAATTATATGACTCAAAAATATGCATGGCATATTTCAGGTTGGACAGGTAGCGCACATTCATAGCGAATGGCTCGTCATCATCCTCATCTATGGACATTCTAGTGGGCACTTGATCCAGACCTATGTAGATGAAGTTTGTTTGGTTGGGTGGCTCACCCAACGACACTATAGATCCAATAAAAAATCGATGGGTGTGCAGTCGGACCATCTCTTGTGCAGTTTTTAGGATAGGTCCGAAAGTAATATTTTGCACAAGATACTCACCCAACCCTGTGCTAGCCAGATGAACGGTCACCTGCGGTGCATATGACTTAATCTGGTTACTCATAACCTGAGGGTTCAATCCAGCTAATCTATTTGCTTGGACTTACAAATACATGTCGGGTCTAGATCCAAAATTAGTCACTCATAACCTTTCGCTAGATCTATCGAAGAAGCCAGTCAAGCAAAAACTTAAAAAAATACATCCAATAGTATCCTTAATGGTGAAATACGAGTTGCAAAAGTTGTTGGACATAGAGTTCGTCATCTCCATCGACTATCCAGAATGGGTGTCCAATATGGTGCCCATAGGAAAGCCAGATGGAAGGGTCCGTATTTGTACAGATTTTAGAGATCTCAATAAGAAAACACCCAAAGATTCATTTCCATTGCCAAATATTGATGCTCTGGTAGACGCTACTGTAGGTCACGAAATGCTCTCCCTTATGTACGATTTTTTTAGATACAATCAGATTCGGATAAAACCCGAAGATCAACATAAAACCACGTTTATAATGCCATGGGGGACATTTTGCTACAAAGTTATGTCATTCGATCTTAAAAATATTGGTTCCACATATTAGTGGGCTATGACATATATCTTTCATGACTACATGCATAAAATATTAGAAGATTATATCGATGACTTACTAGCTAAGTCATTGTTGCGAGCAGAGCATGCAAAGGTCTTAAAGAAGGTCTTCGATCGCCTGATAGAGCATAATTTTAGGTTTAATACTAATAAGTGTGTATTTGGCATAACTTTAGGTAAACTCTTGGGATTCATCATTTCTAAACGAGGTATCGAAGTAGACCCAACAAAGGTCACGACTATTCTAGAGATGCATCCTCCCACTAATATCAAAGAACTAAGAAGCCTTTAGGGCAAAGTAGTGTCTATAAAGTGATTCATCACTCAATTATCAAATAAATGTCGACCCATAAATTGATTGCTATGTAAGGGGGTCCCATTTTATTGGGACGAGGACTACCAAGAAACCTTTGCTGAGATTAAGCAATACCTGGCAACACCGCCAGTACTAGTTCCACCAAGGCTAGATGAGCCTTTTCTACTATATATCGGCAATCGAATTTGCATTAGGGACCATGTTAGCCCAAAAGAACATGTAAGGAAAAGAGCAAGTCGTATATTACATCAGTCACACCTTGGTGAGTTATGATTCAGGATATGCATATGTTGAGAAGCTTTGTTTAGTAGTGGTGTTTGCTACCAAGAAATTGCGGCATTACATGCTAAGTCATACGGCATATGTTATATCAAAACATAATCCTTTGTAGTATATGATGAGCAAGACATATCATAACACATGTACTGCAAAGTGGATCATGTTATTGACATAATTTGATTTGCAATTCATCAGCTAAAAATCCATCAAGGGACAAGTCATAGCTGATCAGTTGGCTGAGGCACCACTGTCCAATAATAGGCCTCTAACCACTGACCTTCCAGATGATGTAGTCTTTGTAATATTTGAAGCTCTCGAACCTGAGGAACCAGAGAATAATGCTGATATGACATTGTTCTTCTACGGTTCGAAATGTGAACAAGGGGGTGGTGCAAGAATAGTGTTTTTAACACCACTAGGAGCTCCAATGCCCTTGTCATTCAGGTTAGACTTTTCATGCACCAACAATAATGCTAAGTATGAAGCCCTACTTTTGGACCTCCACGCAACCATCGCCATGGGTATTAAAATATTAAACATTTTTGGTGATTCTTTGCTCATAGTTAACCAGGTTAAGGGGCTCTTTTAGTGTCGATGTCCTGTACTGAAAGCATACAAAGATCTTGTTGCCACTCATTTGGCTAAATTTGAATGGTATGACATTGATGCAATCCTCGTTCGTCAAATAGGTTCATAGACACCATGGTATCTTTAGGATCCTTTATCCCTCAGAATTTGTCTGTCGATTTTACTACCATCCATTTTAGAATGCTCTCGCACCCAGCAGCGGAGATTGCAGCCTTTGATAACAAAGATTCAGTCAACATGATTGTCGTGGAACCAACAACTAATTGGTTCCATAGAGCAGAAAAATTTCTTAAGAAAGCACCCTGGGAGTCATTGACTTCTCAGAGTCCTATGGGGAGTGGTACTACCATTCACCATAAGTTTGTTTCCCAGTCTACATTTGCAAAGTTAAATACATAGGGGGAGCAGGTCGTCTTAGCAGTCGAAGTTGAGGCTTGTCAACGCTGGATGTTACAAATCCAAGACTTCCTAAAACTTGGTATGATCCCAAAGGGATTGTCGCATGCTGCAAGATGCACATTTAAATAGAAAGTGACTAAGTATGTCTTGATAGGGAAAATTTTGTACTGACATAGCCACGAAGGAGTTCTCATTCAATGTCTTGAGCCCCAGGAGTCATCTTGGGCAATTTTAGAAGCTCACGACGGTACCTGCGGTGACCATTTCATCAGCATGGCTATCATCAAATGCATCCTTCACATGGGTTATTATTGGACCACTATGGAGAAGTATTTCAATGTGTATGTCAAGAAATGCGTTAAATGTTAGCATCATGCTAATCTTATGCACTTGCCATCACAGGCCTTATAGCCCATTTAGGCGGCTTGGCCATTTGCTCAGTGGGAACTAGATCTTATTGGCAAGATTTCTCCTCTATCATCAGGCTGATATACATTCTTTATCACGGCTACTGAGTATTTTAAAAAGTGGGTGGAAGCCATTCCCCTTACAACGACCACTGGATATTGCATCGCATAATTTATTATCGAGCATATCATATGTCGTTTTGGGATACCATCCAAAATAATTTTGGATAATGGAACTTCTTTTAAGAATAAAACTATGTGGACTTTAACATCTAAATACTGCATTAAACATAGTTTTGCAACTCCATACTATCCGCAAGCAAACAGGCAAGCTGAGGCCTCAAACAAGACTGTGGTAGCCATCTTGAAAAAGATAGTGCAAGAACACCACAAGGATTGGCATATATAGCTGCCCCTTGCATTATGGGCTTACAGGACTAGCATTCGGATGCCCATTAGGGCAATACCATTTTCACTAGTATATGGCATCGAGGCCATTATGCCCTTAGAGTTAGAAATTCCAACATTGTGCATCGCATTGAAAGAGTTCATCGATGATGACACCGCACAACAAGCTCACCTCGATCAATTGATGTTGCTTGATGAATATCGCGTAAATTCCCTCGAGCATCTCTGCATTTATCAAGAGCAATTAAAATGAGCTTACAATGTCAAAGTACACTAGAGATATTTTGAAGTTGAGGATCTTGTGCTGAAAGAGAACCAACAAAACTCAAATTTACCACCTGATATGCAAGACAAATTCGTGGCTAACTGGCTAGGGCCTTACATCATATCTAAAAATATTGGTCTAGGTACCTATCGCCTAACGTCGATAGATAGTTTGGAAGATCTTGAGCCTCTCAATATCATCCATATTAATGTGTTCTATGCTTGAGAGTGTAGTAAAGGCACCAAAGGCATATGTAAGCCCTTTGGTCAACCCAAAAGCTCCAAGGATTTTATCTCAACCGCTTGGTCATCCCAAAATGCCCCAACCTCTCTGATTAAGAAGCTTGATCAAGTAAAGGCACCAAAGGCATCTGTGATCCCTTTGGTCAACCCAAAAGCTCCAAGGGTTTTGTATCAATCGCTCGGTCATCCCAAAATGCCCCAAGCTCTTTTATTAAGAAGCTTGGTCAAGTAAAGGCACCAAAGGCATTTGTGAGCCCTTTGGTCAACCCAAAAGCTCCGAGGGTTTTGTCTCAACTGCTCGATCATCCTAAAATACCCCAAGCTCTCTGATTAAGAATCTTGGTCAATTAAAGGCACCAAAGACATCTGTAAGCCCTTTGGTCAACCCAAAAGCTCTGAGGGTTTTGTCTCAACCGTTCGATCATCCCAAAATACCCCAAGCTCTCTGTTGAGTATCTTGGTCAAGTAAAAGCTCCAAAGGCAATTCCTCACTATTTGGTCATCCTTAAAAGCTCCAAAGACATGTACTCATCATTTGGTCAAATATGAAAGCTCAAAAATCTATAAAAATCAAGAAAAAAATATAAGTCCAAAAAAAAAAAAATTGGTAAAGCTTAAAATCCAAAAATATTTGCATTTACATTTTGCATTTTCATTTGAATTCACATCATCATATTGCATTTAGGCATTTTTCATCCATTGTATTCCATAGTAGAGTGTAATGCGTCTATCAAAATTTTACAAATAATCACACGTTTGTATGTCAATCATGCACCCTTGCATTTATCATAATTCATTGCATTCATATGTGATACCTGTTGCGGAGAAATATGTATGTATATTAAGTCTCCCCGTCACACAGCCATACCTAGTGGGTTCTTCAGATATTGTAGAAATCTTACTTTGCTGTTATAGACAAGGTCATTAGTTACGATAGTGCTTCAACATATCAAAATCCTGTCACTAAGCAAAATAATATAAAATCCTGCTAGGACAAGAGAGGATAAAAGTTGCGAAAGCAGTATTAGGTATCTAGAGAGATGGGTTTCACGACCTACTTATCTTGCAAATAGTCGGTCTAGAAAGATGTACTTTGGCAAAAGGAAAAGAATTTCCCCTATAAATCCCAAAGTCACAAAGTTTAAATCCCAAGATTACAAAGTGCAAAAGTACAAATTTCAATTTCAAAATGTAAAGTGATATAGTGAATCGAAAGCACTATAAAAATCCCTTGCTCAAAGAAAATGGTAACACATGGACTAACAATGATTTTTATCACTACACATGAGCAAGTAAGAAGGGTGAGAGCTTGAATCCCTAGATTGTTCACCTTTTGAAAGCCATAGAGTGATCCCCAATCGCAACAATGGGTTGGAAGAGTCCCGCATACAATCGGATGGGTAGTTCTATTGGGTGATATCAAAACGTAGCAATGGGTTGAAAGAGTCCCACCTGCATTTGGAGGGGTAGCCTTGATCAATTTGCAATATGAGCTAGCTCTAGGTACCTAGGATTATCTAGCTGTATAAGTCTAATTAAAGCTGAAACAAGGATGGTACAATTGTATGAGGAACCCTATCTCACATATGGGTTGAAAGAGTCCCGACGGACATACGGGGTATGCTTACGATCTATCTAAAAATACTCACATGCACACACATGGATAATGAATAGTTGGGTCTATCACAACAAAAGCCTTGTCCAATATAAGCCTTGTATAGTTAGTATGTGATTTTTGGAGAAATCTACTAGGGTGTTTGAGTCTCAAGGAAAACCCCAAAAGGTGCTCCAATAGCAACAAGATACCAAATATCATTAGACTTTGGAAATATGAGTCATTCATTCATCAGAATGCATTTTATAAAGCACAATAAAAAATATAGGATAGATACCACATGAATATCAGAAATGATGTTTAGACGGCCACTGACTATATAGTGTAGCAAAGAAGAAATATACAAAATGACATAAATCATTCATTAGCATTATACCAATCCATTTCAATGCATTTCATATATGGTTTATTAATTGATTAAGTTCTTGTAATGAGAATTATCAATTAGTTTGCATGATTGTTATACATTATGTGGTGTCATATTTTAAAAATTGATATACACAATTTACATTCATTCCTTATGTTTTAAGTGATTAAAGCATACAGGTTCATTTCCATTAGATTATGATTATGTACATAATGCATTACTATACATTGCATAGCATACCATAAACTGCATAAAATAAATGCATGCCCACAAAGCAAAAATAAATATGCGTTCAAAAATAAACATTGCATCCATATACATACATCATATATCGCACATCTAATCATCTAGATCATTGCATATCATCATCATAAAGTAAAATAGTTATCTAGTGCATGTCATCCATACATCGCATCATATAAACATAGCATTTATGTAAGCCTTGCATCCATGTGCATCAAATAAACATAAAATCAAAATAATAAATACACATGTACACATAATGAGCCATAAAAGATCATATCATATATATATATATATATATATATATAGGTATCCAAAAGAGTACATAAGGAGTACAAAATACCCACAGGCTACAACTATGTAGGTCCTCGACCTTACACACAAAATAGTATATCAAAATTGTAGTCTACAGCTATAACACAAATCTATGCTGCTCCCCCTGTATTGGAGCTCTCGTCGCCTCCCTCCACATTGTGCTTTGGAGCATGCTCTCCTGGCTAATCGGGCACCTGTGGTGGATCCTGCTGTGGATCCTACCTACCTCCAAAGCCTAAAGCACCCAACACATAGGAAATTGGTAATTGCAACAGGCTAGTCCTTTGACTGGAGGTCCCTGATGTTTGCCTTGGATCTCTAGTCCTAGCCTGCAACCTCGTTGTGTGTGTACTAGAGGACCTGTGTGTTCTCTCAATCCTATGAGTCCTATGACTCAAGCTCATTGTCAATTACCCTAAGATCCTAGACCTAGTACGCTGAGACTCTGATGCAAAAGGATCCTCAAGAACCTTTAGCCCGTTCATCTCTATGTAACCGACTAGCTGATCAATATGAGCAAGCTGGGCTACGTGCATCTCATTGGTCCTCATGACCATATCATGCAGTCACTCTACCTCCATAGTCAGATCTTGTGTAATTTTTGTACCTACTGCTAGTACTATAGGAGGCCCCATAGTAGCCTGAGGAGGTAGAATAGTCCCCCTTGATGATCGCACAAGATCCTGCTCTACCTCTGCTACAGTCTGCTATGCTTGTGCCAATTTCAAGGTAGTCTTTAGTCTCTGCACTTGGGCATCTGCATCGATAGCTCAAGTTATGAGATCTTGTACTTGGTCCTGTGCCTTAGTCAAGTGTCGCTCCCTATCAGCTACCTTCACCTCCATAGTGGTGATGATAGTATCCCTACCAAGATACTGAGTGTGAAATAGCCCAATCTGACTCTGCAAGTCAGCAACCTGAGCCAATAGTTGTCCCTCTGCACTATCAGGAGGGACCTCACCCTCCTCTGGAGCATCCTCCTCATGTTTGATCTTCAGAATATCCTCAACTGTGGCCTCTGCACCCCAACCGCCCTCAGTACACTGGCACACCCTACGCCCATCAGGATCTACCTCTATCTCTACCTCGGCTGGCTCTCAGTCCAGAGGCCCTATCCTATACCATCTTAATAGAGACCACCACCCATCATAGTCGGGAATGGTACCAACTATCTCTACCCCCAAATCTTGGAAGTCATCAGGAGCATCTCCTAATGGTGGTGAAACTATCAATGGGAGATCCCTCTCCAAATCCAGGCATCTATAACTTAGTGGCATATCTGGTATATCCTGCACCATGTCAAACTATTGTAAGACACAAGAGAAGAACTGATACTCTCAGACCTCTGGCTTATGCCAGATAAGACATCTGTCTCGATAGGCCCACTATAGCCACTTGTTTGCCTCTGGACATGCAAGGCAATCCATGTAGGGGCACCAGGCAACGTCCCCTGATCCAAATGATGCAAACTTAATAATATAATGCTTAGTGTTCCTAGCATAAGCCTGGCTATGGATACCCTCCTTAGAATGAGGTCAACATGTGACATAACACTGATGGTCGATGTCTATGCCAGTGATGCATAGTGGTAGCTCTGCAGGATGCTCAATCTGGATGTGCTGCCACCCCCAGATCTGTAACAATAGACTGCAGTTGATGCCCTTACGACTATGCTCTGTAATATAGTATAGCTCCTTGTAGAGATGGCATAATAGGGTGTGTTGATAAGCAACACACCCCCACTGAAAAATGAGATTCCATCCTTAGAAAATTCTGAACTTTCATTTTTTGCAGCAGGGACCCTCTTGATCTTTTCAGGTTTTAAATCCAAATTTGCTTGCCTCCTTTTTAAAGTTGTGTTTTTTCTTGCATTCTAGCTGTTTTATCCAAGAATTCACTTTTTACATGCTAGAATCATTCATGCACAAGCAAAATCTTGCACCGGTACCGAGAAAATCCAGAAAACAGTTGCATAAATTCACTGAAAAATCAAACTTTCCATTTTTGGTAGTGTCGCGATATCGTGACACTTCCATTTTCGAAAATGTCGCGATATCGCGACAGGTAAGTCAAAATGCAACTAAGTGCCAGAAAGGTCACGATTTCGCGACATGTCGCGAAATTACGATAGTTTTTTGACGAGAGAAGCAAGCTGTACGGAGGGCGCGATTTTGCGACATGTCACGAAATCGCGACATGTCGCATTTTTGCGGCAGGAGAGAGAAAGTGGGCTGCAGAATGAAAAATCGCCTAAGTCGCAAACACGTTCCAAAATCACGGTCAACGCGGTCAACGCATGCAGGTACGAAACTGTCGCGATATCGCGACGTGTTCTAGAATCGCGGCTGAAAATCGGGATGGCTGTACGGAGGCCAGGAGGGTCGCGATTTCGCGACACGTCGCAAAATCGCGACATGTCGCATTTTCGCGGCCGACGAGGGAGGAAGTTGTCGATGCGCTGGCAGGGTCGCGATTTCACGACATGTCGCGAAATCACGACAGGAGAGAGAAAGTCTTCAGAGGGCCCGAAAGTGCATTTCAGCTGAAACATAAGGCTTCCTGGGGTAGCGACATGTGTCAAAGCGTGAATGAGACAAACAGAAGCTGACATGCAAGCTTACTTTGCGGTTTTTAATCTGTTTTTAATGTTTTAAGCTTCTGATTTAATTAAAATGCTAATCTAATGCATCTTTTTGTCTTTCATGCAGGATTCCACCTGGCACTTACGGGACAACCGGGAAAGACCATAAAGGCAAAGATAAAGTGCGGATTTAGTCAAGGACCGCCATGCTAGAAGAGAGGCTGTCGGTAAATGCATTTAATGGAGATTTATTGCAGAATTGATAGCATGGAGACCATTTCAACTCAGAGATGGATTTACGGAGATCAAATTGATGGAGAAGTGGTGACTCATCCAGCTCACCAGCAAAATTAACGGAGGCATTTATTTGTAGCTGCGGATGAATGCAAGTTGCATTTGATTTTATCTTCTCCATTTATGGCAGCTGACCGCACAGATTTTCCGAAGGGTTAAGTTCTATCCGGACTTTGATTTTAAATGGATTTTTATTGTAAAACCCGGGTCCTAGGGTTTAAGTGCGATAATATTTAGGGTTTGAGCAAGATATTTTGAAAAGATCAGGGTCTGTCCTGAGTCTATAAATACAGATTCTAAATGTAATCGCAGGAGGCGGAGACTTAGAAATAAAAGGCTTATAAGAAATTTCTTGCAAATTTTGTGAAATCCTTTTTTTTTGGACTTGGAGTTGATGTGTTTTAGATTTTCTGTGATAGCATGGCCAGGAGCCTAATCTTTTGCAGAGTGTGATAAGTGTATTTTCTTTTGTTATCCATTCCATTTAAAGTTTGTTAGATATATGCTGTAAATCTGCCATTGTCAAGATTAAATATGCTGTTAGGCTTCAGTTGTTCTATTGTCTGCTAGGGGAAATTACAGATTTGAGGTTAAGTTTGTTCTAATTGCTCTGTCTTCACTGTGCGAGCTAGGCTGCCGATGAAAGATACCAGTTTTAACCAGCTGCCCTTGGATTTATGATTTTTTGCTAGATTTGTTTCACTCTGCCTTGTGCTTTTAGTTGAAAGTGATCTTAGACTGACTGGACACTTTCTTCTGGGATTTGTTCTGTTGTGAAGCTGATAGCATAGATAAGATTGACAGTTTGGGTTTACAATTGATGTTTGATAAACTTCTCTTTTCTACCCTACCCTACCCTCTCTTTGCTTACCGTTAATGATCCATTTTTATTTTCTTTATTTGCCTTTTATTTAAATCTGCTGACCCATGAGAGCTAGATCAAGAATTCAAGTTAAATTTGATTGTCAACAACTTTTGCAACTACTGAACAAGTTCAGGAACCCCCTGTAAGGTAACAGATCAGTCCATATTGAAATCTATTTCAGAAGTGGAAAAGAGTGAATTGCCATTCGACCCAAATCTGTAACTCGCACCTTGGATAACCAACTAGATCCTAAAGATGAGTGGGATCTATCCCGTGGGTGTCTCCGGAGCTTTCCTTGCCTTCATCCTTTTTCCTGGGGTGTGCATGAAAGCCGGACCAACAGGGTGCTCCCCTAAGCTAATAATAGTGGCTCCTCTATCAAGATTTAAAGCACTCTCCAAGCAGGGGCTAGCATGTTCCAGAGAATCCTCATTCTCGAGGAGTCTGGAAGAACAATCTGCATGATGAGATGCATGAAGAGGTCCTCTCGTACAGAGAAGACATCATCACGGTACCAATCACTGATGTGCACCCCTCCATGGTCTGCATCATCCTATGCATCGATGCTCTAGTCACCGAATATGGTATCAAAGACAACATCCTTTGTCATGTAGGTAGAGGAAATGATAGCCTCACCATCGATGGGGATCCTAAAGATCCTATAGACATCCTCTAGGATGATGGTCATCTCATCATGAGGAAGGTGGAATGTGTTGGTCCACGCATTTCAGCATCAGACCAATGCAGTCATATAGGCTTGATCTATCCTAATGGTGGGTAGATCCATGACATAACCAAACCTGACGGCTCAAAACCACGCTCGATTATCATCCGATAAAGCCTCTTGAAGAGTCTTCATAAGTTCAAGCTCCCATGCTCTAGAAGTTAAATTTTAAAAGAAAAAACATAATGTAAGCTAAATCTAGCTAAGATGAGCTAAAGAAAATTAAAAAAAAAAATTAATTAAACAACCTAAAAATAAAAAAACCAACAATTGCAAACCACAACTGTAACTTGCAGTCCCCAATTTGCAAAATGGAAATCGCAGCTAAAAATTGTGGTCTTCAATTTGCAAATTGAGAACTATAACTGAAACCTATGGTCCCAAATTTTCAAATTGGGAACCGCAGTTGAAACCCGTAGTTCCCAATTTGCCAACTGGGAACCGTAGCTACCAACTGTGGTTTAGGAGTGGCACCCATTTTGGGTACCCTCCTAGACCACTCAAACATGAAATTAAATCTTAAAGCTAACCTAGACTAGTGGGGTTCATTACCAACAATTTAGTGATGTTAATTTTTTACATTTCTTAGTGTGGTTCATTTTACTGGTATTTAGTGCGTGGTCTTAGTTTCGAATTACCTTGCCTACATCCTACCCCCAGCTAGTCGATGGTTGATCAGGATCTGCCATCAAGATAGATGAGTGTAAATGTGGTAGAATTTGGCAGCGTTCCATATCAAAGAATGTTCTATCTCTCTCAAAGCTCTCAAATTGCCAGTGGTTGCAAGAAAATAATGAAAAATTTTAAATGGAAATTCAATTTATAGGTCTTAATAGTATCTGCGGACCGTAGATGACACCTGCGGTTATGAAACTAGGGTTTTTCGCTCGTAGGTCTGACCCGTGGTCCCCAAAATTTTGAAATGTAAACCACTGACCGTACCCGCGGTCTGTAGCTAGCAATAAATGCACTCAAAACCCACCATGGGAAGGTCTAAAAAAACAAATTACTGACTTCCATCGGATAAAAATTAAAAATCAATGATTAAAATTACAATTTAGTGATGTTAAAAGCACCAGGATCAATCCAATAAATACAAAATTTAGCAAAAAAAATCAAATAATTAAAAAACCAAATGCGTCTCGTATTCAGTGATTTATCCTATAAAATTGGTAGTTGTGGTGACTTTGCGATCCATGCAATCTGGCAAGATGAGTAAATCGCCATAAGGATATTTGGGGTAAAATTGTCATTTCTTTTATGAAATATTTCAACAAATCATCTACAATATGATTCAAAATAAGTCTAATTGCAGTTGTATTATTTTGACTCCCTAAGATGGCTATCATAGCCTGACTGCTCCATGGGATAGAGATGTGCAAATACTACTAAGCATTGCAATAATAAGTTGAACAAGGCCTAGCCAAGGAATTCAAAGGCTCAAATCTAAAAGTGGTTCAGGATCATTCATTATGGTCAATCGACTTCGTCACTTCATACATTGTCATTACCCTCATCGACTCATCGCTTGAGGGGGTAGTCATAATTTCATGTCATAATCAAAATCAACAGAAGATCCTGGAAATTGTAGATCCCTTGATATTATCAAAATTATTTTCGTTCTTGTGAATCATTGCTAACAGCTATCACAAGCTTCCCCCTTTGCTTGGGGTAAATAGCAAATATGAAATTTTGTTTGTATCTCTCATCCTTCGATTATATAGGCTTAACTCCTATTGTAGCACCAAAGCTACTCGAACGTCTGATGGCGAGTGTAGATTTTTGAAATGTAAGCCTTCCCAAGTTGGAAGTAATGATTCCAATATGCGCGTCTTTTGTTGGACCTGGGACATCTAATATCGATTAGACTAATGATCATCATAGAATCTTTGACATCATTTTAGGAGGTCTATTTTTGCTCAGCATTGTTCAATCTCACAATGCATCTCAAAAGGGGTATCTGTAGACACCTAAAATGTGTCATGCCAAGGGCAACTACTCATATGGACATGCTACAAAACCATATGAAGGATCTTGGACAGACTCCAAGATAGAGCAATGGTTCTAACCACTCAATTTAGGTATTTTGGCCTAAGCAGTCTAAATCGTAGTCGAGACTTATGGTCTCCAGTCTAAACTATAGTTGAGACCTGTGGTCTACAGTCTGGATCACAACTGTGACCTGTGGTCTTAACTAGAGTTAAGTTAGGCTTTCCATCCAAGCCAAATCGGTTGGAACAGACAAGAGATCTAGAAGGAGGTAGTTGAAGTACAAAATATTCTAGAGGTTTCCATCCCAACTATCCTAACCACCCTTCTTGGTCTTGGCTTCTCCATGAAGCCACCCCTAGCCCTAGGGGGCATGCTATAAATACCCCCTCCAAATGGGGAGAGATATAGATGATTTTTATAGTGAAGTGCTGGCAAATTATCGAGAGAGAGTTAATTTATCAAGAGAGCAGTGAAGCCTTGTCAAATTGCATATTGACTTTGTGCATTTGAGAGCCCCTTTGCTATCCACCTAAATACCAATTAGCCATGGATGCCCTAGGTGCCTAGAAAGGATCAATAAACACAAATATGGGCAAATGAAGGCCCTTCATAGTGATTTGACCACCAAATCTGTCAAAGGACAACAAAGGCGACCCTTGAACATCAATTTGGACAAGGAGATCAAGCCCACTACCTCTAATTTTGATGGTAAACATATCAGAGGTCAAACCGTGACTGTCATCCATGATTCACAGTGTAGACCGCCCATCACAGCTGTGGTTTGCAACAGGTTAATGATCACCTTACTTTCTTTGCTTTTGATCGCATAGATTAGTTATATTAGTCTTTTCATAGGTTTAATTGCATTTTAGAGAAACTCTGACCGTAGAAATTAGACATTTCATGCATTGTATTAAGTAGGATTACGTTGGATATTTTATGCCCTTTATTGTTCCTAATTTGACATTTGATCCATGCATCATTTGTTTATTCATGTCCTTCATGTTGTAGCATAATTCTTTATTTAATTAGAATAGTTTAAATTCTTTCTTTATGCTTTCTTATTTTACTATTTTAATGGCACTTACATGCATATTCCCTTAAAGGGCCTCATCACGAGAGGCTATCAATATTTTTAATCATGTGATGTTGTTTCTAGTTCGCAAAGAGACAAGTGCAAGATGAGCTTATGTCATAATCCTTCCACATCACGGAGAAGGGGGTTAGCTCCACCCCAAGGTAGTTTGTGACTAATCAATAGAGCACCATAAGTGTGCCTATCCTATTGAGGGCATTGGCAATTGTAATATCAATATCATCTTTCAAGTGACCTAAAAAAAAAGTCATTCAAATATTAATACGAGAAACCTTACATACTTTTTTTCTGTTCAATTTATGTACTTGTGTGAATCTTTATGCTTTTATGATGGTATATATCAATGCAGTAGCTAGGTGCACGCTCTGTGGTTAGGTCAAATTGATCTAGTGATTAAATTTCTAACATGGGTGGTGAGAATTGGAGAAAAAAATTCTATTTGAATGGATACATAGTGTGATAAAAAACCACTAAATGTAGATCCAATTTTGTAATCATGGATGCAATTACTTTAAGACAAATATGGTGATAGGGTTTCAAACATTATGTACAAGGATTAGGAAGGAAGATATAAATAGAAAGAATATTTTTTTACAAGTATACTAGACATTGTTTCTAAGAGGTAATTGAGAAAAAATATAACAATAGTGATTATTCCAAGTGAAGCCAAGGATAAGATGATTTTGGAGTTGAATAACTCAAGATAATACACATCAATAAGCAATATAATGTAAAGCACCAACAAAATAGGAATACCACAAGAATATGGAGAGATATTTGGGATAGCCCAAGTATTTCAAAAGTTAAAATGTTTGTATGGCTAGTAGATCATAGAAAAATTTGAACCTAGGATAACCTAATGAAAAGGGGTTTTCTTGAAACCTCACAATGTGGTTTTTTTAAAAAGGAGGAGAATATAGACCATTTCATGGGGCATTATTCAATAGTATGAGAACTATGGAAATTGATTCTTAATATGTTTGGTAAATGCATGGTGATGAATGATAAAATTGAAGAATGGTTAAAGCAATGGCAAAGCACTTTTAAAAGTGAGGTGTTAGAGATAATCTAGGATACATCGAAAGATACAATACTTTTGATTGTATAGATGCAAAGGAACAATAAAATATTTACAGGAAAGAAAAGCATTTAGAGGTAATGAAAAAGAAGATTTGTTTAGCTATAGAGGAGTCTAAACCAACTCTTTCAACTCATCCAAACTCTAATCTTCAAGTAAAGAGCCTTGATAGATGGAGTCAAATCATCAAATGGAATTATGACATTGGGTATAAGAGAAACAAAAGGAAGACATATAATATAAAATAAAAATCACTAGAAGTGGATTTGGTCAAGTTGAATTTTGATGGAGCATCAAAAGGAAATCTAGGACCAACAAGAGGAGGAATAATTATAAATAACAGGAGTGAGATTTTATCACAATATACTTTCAATAGTGGATTTAAGATAAATAATGAAGTTGAAGATTCGATAACTTTGGAAGGGTTAAAAGTATGCAGATAAATGAAACAGAACATAATATGGATGGAAGACGATTCACTGATAGTAAAAAAATATTATTTTTAGGAAAGCAAAGGCTGCATGGAACATAAAAGAGATAACTATGAAAATACAAGATCTTTCTATAGATTTTGAAAAATTAGGTTTACACATACATTAAGGGAAGAGAACAAATATGCGGATAGGCTAGCCAATAGAGGGGTTTTAATAGAGGATTGTGAAATTAATTTTCTTTTCCATGGTTAGAAGAAATAGTAATTTTAGTTAACATTGACAATAAATTATTGATCTCTTGAATCAAATAATTATTAAGATTTACTCTAATATTTTCTATTGGCAATATTTGACGTATTTTATAACATTAATGTTTTTTCATATAAACTATTTATTACAGTTCTTGTGGTTGCACTTATGCTTTAGGAAGTAAACTAATAGTCTAGATTTGGTAAAGAAAACTATGATAGTGTGAAGTTTTGAAAATATTACTATACTAAGATTTAATGTGTAGACAATAAAGGTGGAGTTTTGGTGTTGTGAAAGTTGTAGAAAAATGTCAAGAAAAATGATGCTGAATTTTAGAACATTTATATTTATAAAGAAAATTGAAGATCCAGAAAATAAAATCCAATAATTCATACTTTTTATAAAAAAGATATAGGTTTCTAACTATAGCAACTTTATTAAGAAAATAATTACATCTATTTGTAAACTTTCAAGCTCTAAAGAAGAGAGTTATGATTTATCAAAGGTGAGGATCCAAGTACAACCTCTTTTCCTAGAGAAAAATATTCTTTTATTAAATAAAACATAAAATATTTGCTACATGATTATTGTAGTGGTAAGAGCTTTGATTTCTCTTTGAGATATCCAAGGTTAAAACACCAGGGAACCAGAACCCCTCATAGAAACTTGTGTAAATTCATTGAAAAAATAAAACATAAAATATTGATTTTATAGCATTGGAGTAAATGTTTACTAAGATGAGATAGGTAGTTATAGTGGTATGGATACATGAATAAAATTATGGAGACAATATCTAAAAACTATAATATTTATTTTTATCTAATTAAATTTTCAGCATGTCCAAGAACCATAATATTCATCTACCTTTCATAAAATGTGTTTTGAAATGTAACCACCTACTTTAAATAGCAGGTGGTTATAGTGATAGCTTTTCAAATTTAAACCATACCCACATGAATAAAATGATGGAGACAATTTCTAAAAATGATAGTATTTATTTTATCTAATTAATTTTTTCACATATCTAAGCACCATAATGTTCAATTACCTTTCATAAAATGTGTTATGAAATCTAACCACCCGCTTTATTAAATAGTAGCAGGTGGTTATAGTGGCAACATTCCAAATTCAAACCATGCCCACATGAATAAAATGATGGAGATAATATTTAAAAATTATAATAACCGCTCATGTAGAAGAGTTGGAGAGCAAGTGGGTAGTTAAAACTCTCCAGTTGAAATAAATATGCCCAGGTTCAAATATCTCCCCTTATGTAAAAGCCTCACATGTTGCGGATATGCTATATAAAGGTTATATCGTGATCACATAATAATATTACCCCTTTAAAAAAAATTATAATATTTATTTTTATATAATTTGTTTTTTTCACATATGCAAGAACCATAATGTTCATCTACCTTTCATAAAATGTGTTTTAAAATAGAGCATAACTCTAAGATGTTATTAAATAGTAATCAAGCTAAATAAATAAAGTTTGCAAATTATAATAAACATTTTTTTAAGCAATACTTCTTACACACATCCACCATGGGGATTGAACCCCAAATTATAATAAACTTTTATAAAAACAGATACAATTATTAATCAAACTAATTATTTCTTGGAACATTTACATTTTAATTGTATGTTGTTGGTTTCTCGGTTAAGATAACCAAGTTTAAATTAAAAAAAAAAATGATCCCATAATACCTCTGGAAAATATGATCCCATCTACCTTTCATAAAATGCGTTTTAAAATCTAACATAACTTTAAGATGTTATTAAATAGCAATCAGGCTAAATAAATAAAGTTTGCAAATTATAATAAACCTTTTTTTTTTAAGCAATACTTCTTGTACACATCCACCATGGGGATTGAACCCCAAAATATAATAAACTTTTATAAAAGCAGATACAATTATTAATCAAACTAATTATTTCTTGGAACATTTACATTTTAATTGTATGTTGTTGGTTTCTCATTTAAGATAACCAAGTTTAAATTTAAAAAAAAAAATGATCCCATAATACCTCTAGAAAAGATGACCCTTAATTATACTTCACATTTCTTTTATTAAAATAAAAACAATTTAAAAAAAAATACAAAATTTGTAGCTATTTCTTGTCTTAAAGTATAAACTTGCCCAAGATATTTGAGGTCATGGTATAGTTTTTTTTTAAATTAGATTATATTAATTTATCAACCGAAATATTATAATATTATAGTGCTAACATTGTTTACTAGCTAAAAAATAAAATGAGGTGGATAAGGAGTAAAACATCCATAACTGAATATACATAAGAATAGAAGCTAATAGCAACAAAAAGACTACAACTATATCTTGTTGCAATACATCAGATATCAACATTTATTTATGAGAGAGCCTATTATAAGGAGAAATTTTGGGTGTGTCTTTCGTGATATCTTCTAAAATCTTCAAAGAAGAAATAGAAGTAATCAAAACCTGAACTTGCTCATCATTGTTAACTGCCTTCATTTTAGTTTCTCGTTGGACCTTTTGAAGATCTTGAACCATATGAGAAAGTTGGACAGCTCAAGTTGTGCTAGAAGTTTCATAGACTTGGGAATGAATGCATCCCACATGTAATAAAAAATCAAAGGTCAAGTCTACTAAAACTATATCCCATGGAGGAGCAAATTTAATAAACACATTTTTGCATCTGCACTTCTAAATGTGCTTGGGAAGGATGAGTCTACAAACATCCTAGATTTTAGGGCATTGATCCAAATGAGAAAAACTAAATAGAGAAAGCTTCCAATATCTAGTGAAAGAGGGACAAAAAAGTGTAGAAGATATCCCAAAATTGTTTAGCCATGCCACAAAATCAAAGCAACTGAATAAGAGTTTCTAAAGCATTACAAAAATTGCATTGAGGGGAACTATGTAAAATCGAAGCCAAACTTTCAAAAGTTGAAAGTTTTTGATGCAAAATCCGCCATCCAAGAAGTTGAATTTTAGAATCAACAAGAACTTTCCAAATTTGAGTAGCAAGAGACTATCATTGGGAATTGGTAAAATTCACTTGCAAATTGGCATTGAGCTTAGATTATAGAGAAGGAGGACACAAAATATTTTTGCATATCCAACTAGAAGTAATGGAAGATATTCTATAACCATTAAGCCACCTCTAGTCATTCCATATATTATGGGCAGTTGTTCCCAAATTTGTAAGGACCTCATAAGGGATGGAAGCCAAAACTAATCCATAAGACTATTTGAACCTAGAGGGAAGGGAGAAATAATTGTAGATCTAGTTCCAGGTAAGAATTGAGCAGCTACCCAAATCCCAGATATATCTAATTATATTAATACCTTACTTCAAAAAAGCTAGATCTTGAATAGCTTTGCATAAAGCTAAAGGTTTATCATTATGTAGGATAATTTTATTCCACCAAATATTGTTTAGACTGATGCTTAGACCATGTCTCAAGGAGTCGAACTTTCAAGCCAATAAATGAGAAATTGATTGCCAAGCTTTCCAGTTTTGGGTAACTGGAACAGATCCTTTAGCCTAAGGTGCATTAAGGACATTATCCTCCCATGGGGTTTCTTTCCTTTATGGCTTGAAAGTAATAAGTTGGAGGGTAACTGGAATAGATCCTTTAACCTAAGGCGCATTAAGGACCTTATTGTACCATGGGGTTTCTTTCCTTTATGGGTTGAGAGTAATAAGTTGGAGTAAAATATTTTCATATTTAAAAATATAATAATAATAATAATAATATATTGATAATAAAGATCGTAAAGTGTAAGTATTTTATTAATAAGTGATTCAAAGGTCATAAGATTGTTATTTAAATGGAGGATAGTAACAAAGCAAAATAATAAAAAACTCTCAAAATATATTAAAATACTAGAAATTCAAATAAAAAAGTATAGGTTGTTTATTCAATAAGTGAAAAGGAGGATAGACAGCAAAGCAAAATAAAAAAATTCTCAAAAAAACATACTAGAATACAAAGAACACTAGAAATTCAAATTAAAAAAGTGTCGAAAATGAAAATATAAAAGGCATTGAAAATACAAAGAGCATCTCAATCATTTAGAAGACCAAAAAACCAAAATCTTCAAAATCACCTAGTATTCCAAGGTTGTCTAGAGGTGCCAAGATGTCCAAAGGTGCCAGAATCTTCAAAGGCTTCAAAATTCTCAATTCAGTTCAGTTGCTTTCCCTATCTCATCTGTCATCACATCTTCGTTGAACTCTTTTCTTTGTAATTCGTAGACTAGAATGTTTTCTTCTTATAACACTATTGGCAAGTGCATCTCTTGTCTTGTTAAATTCTTAATGAATGTGAAAATATTGCACATGTTTAAATTTTTTAATCTTGGATGGTTTGTGATTTTTATATCTTAAAAAAAAGTTTAAATCTTATGGATAAACCATAATATTTAATCAAATGAAATTAACTTAACCTATTAAATTCCTCAACTTTCAAAGAAGAGACCAAGGTTCTAATCTTACCATAAGAAATATATAACCAAACCGAGACATATGTCAAACTTGTTATAATATCACCATATGATCACAAAGTAATATGGATGGAACCAATTAACCTACAAGCTTACTGCAGTGGTAAGGGCTTTGGACTCTCTTTGAGAGGTCCAAGGTTCAAACCCCACTCACTATGAGGGGACCAAGATCCCTCATAAAAAATATGTGTAAACTCATTAAAAAATATAAATGAAACCTATTTCAATCCCTTATAACTAATTCAAAAAAGTTTAAAATTTAAACATCAACCATAAAATAGAAATCAAATTAAAAATTTATAATTTATAAAGCATAATTATTATTTTTTAATTAAATTAACAATAAAACCTATAAACTTGTATTAAAATATTTTGATCTCAACTTTACAAGGGGTCGTGGTTGGGAGGATATTGAGATTGCTCAGCCATGTGTGTTGGTCGTAGGGGTTTCTCACATTAACCAAATTAAAAATATATATTAAAAATTTTTAAAATAATATATAAATTATTTATTTTTTTAAATAAATTATATATATATATATATATATATATATATATATATATATATATATATATATATATACAATTAATTATATAGGATTGAAACATGTTTTATTTAAACTATTATCACTATGTGGTATTATAACAAAGCATGGATATTACGAGGGACAATGCAACAATTCGAGCTTTGGCTCTTCTTCAAGAGGTTTAAAATTCAACTGTGGAGCTATGTGTTAAATTCTTTATTGATAAGTTCAACTCTCTCCCTTATGAGAGGTCATGATGGGATGGGGATGCCTAATCATGAGCATCCCAAAAAAAAAAAAACAAAACTATGATATTATCAATTTATCACTTGACAAGATTTAAACCTTAGTCTTTTTTTTTTAACTATTGAAGAATCTAATCAGTTAAATTAAAAAATTTATAATTTATAAAGCATAATATTT
This sequence comes from Wollemia nobilis, assembly GCA_028583015.1. Classification (NCBI taxonomy): domain Eukaryota; kingdom Viridiplantae; phylum Streptophyta; class Pinopsida; order Araucariales; family Araucariaceae; genus Wollemia; species Wollemia nobilis. The sequence goes on along the minus strand of JAQPPZ010002146.1, from coordinate 175,486 downwards.
TTTTATTAATTAAATTAACAATAAAACCTATAACTTCTAAAAGTCATGTATTAAAATATTTTGAATTTGACTTTACAATGGGTCATGGTTGGGAGGAGACCGAGATTGCTCAACCATGTGTGTTGGTGGTAGGGGTTTCTCACACTAACCAAATTAAATATATATATATATATATATATTTAAAATATTTTATAATAATATATAAAATATTTATTTTTAAAATAAATAATATATATATTTCAATTACTTATATAGGATTGAAACAGGTTTCATTTGTAATTCGTATTAGACTATTATCACTATGTGGTATTATAACAAAGCATGGTTATTGTCCCGAGCGACAATGCAACGGTTCAGAGCTTTGGTTCTTCTTCAAGAGGTCTAAAGTTCAAACCACGATGTGTAGTTGTGTGTTAAATTATTTATTAATATCTCAACTCTCTCCCTTATTAGAGGTCATGATGGAATGGGGATGCCTAGTTGTGATCATCGGTTGTAGGGGTTTCTTACACTAGCCAAATCTAAAAACAAAAAAGTTTCTCACACTAACCAAATCTAAAAAAACAAAACAAAACTAAGATATTATCAATGTATCACTTGACAAGATTTGAACCTTGGTCTTTTCTTTAACTATTGAAAAATTTAATCAATTAAATTAAATACCATTTAATAATATCTTTATATTATTTAAAAAATATTTAATTAAATTATATAATTAAACTCATCTTAAATCTTATTTCTTTTATCAAGTGACATTATCTCAACAGGCTAGATTCCTCAACAATTAAAAAGAAGATCAAGTTTCAAGTCTTGCCAAGCGATGCATGGATAATATCTAAGCTTTGTTGTAATATCATTACATAATAATGATGTAATACTGTGGGACCTGTTTCAATTCCATATAACCAATTAAAAAAATCTAATTTTTTTTATATTTAAAAACCACTCACTTCAAACTGACAAACACTCAAATAAAATATTATATATATATTATATTATAAAAGAAAAATAAATCTTTTGAAGGCTTAAAATTTTATTATTCAAGTTTTTAGTCGGTATTGATAGAGTGACAATTTAGAATAGTAAAGCAATAGTAAGATGTTAAGACGGGTGCAATATACCTAAAATGCAATTCCTTATTTATTAGACTAATCTATTCAAAAAAAAATGTGAAAGCCATAAGGTTTTTATAATAAGTTATAAAAATTTACATAGTGATGGATAGAGTAGTTTTAGATAGTGATCGATAAACTTTAAGTTAAAATATTTTGATGAAGTGATAAGTTTAAAAAAAAAAAAAATTAATAATATTTTATTTTTACATATAAAATATTAAAAAATATTAATTTGTAAAAGAATTATGCACGTGGATATAATATTATTTGTTTTATAAAGTAATGTTAAGCATACCGGGTGTATAATTAGGAATACATTTTAAAGGATATATTAATATGGTTTTCTTTCTTTAAAATAAAATACCAACACTATATCATTAAAATATCTTGATAAAAAACTTCAAAACTATTTATTATTATAAAAAATCAACATTTATAGAGTGGTCCACATGCATGATAATAATGGCTAGAGATGACTAACACATAATATATCCTCTTCAATATTCCTTATTGCTTGTACTTCAAATTGAAGTTACTATATTTGACAAGTGGTCATGATGATAGACTAAAGTTTGAATCCTTAAACAATAAATGCTATTTAATCCTTAAATTTTTTGATGGGTTTATTTGTTAGTGTTATTTTAAAGGGATAAGTTAAATGGTAAGGTTTAAGTTTTTGTGGTAGACTTTTCTCGAATTGATTTCTAGATAGTTATTATAACATTTTTTGGTTTGGAGTAATGCAATAAATCCTGACAACCACTCATATGGTTGAGCAGTCCACTCCTCTTTTTTTTTTTTTTTTTGTGGAAAACATCCCAAAAGGGATACCACTTTCGGGTAAGACCCAAGGAGGCAGGGGTATTCCGAGCAGTCCACTTCTTGCTATGATCCCTTGTATGAACTAAAGCTACGAACAAACAAATATTAACGTAGAACGAAATTCCAATCATGGAATATGCCACTAGACTTGCATCATCACATTAACCGGTTATGCCACTAAACTTCCATCATCACATTAACCGGTTAGAAAGCAAGAAGTCCAACCTCCCACACACATGCCCAAACTCGATGTTAATAGGGATAAGGAATCAATGAGGATTAACACACAACCATCCACACACATGTTGTGGTTTGAACCTTAAACCTCCAAAAAAAAAACCAAACCTGAAAATGTTGTGTTGTCCTCCAAGACCACTATAACATTGTTAATGTTACCTTAAAATGATAGATCGGTTGGTAGTGTGCAAGTGCTTGCGGTAGATTGTTCTCAATTTAATTCCTAGACGGTTGAAGTTTTGTTGAATTCTTAATGGACTAAAGTTTATAGTAATGGTTTTTGAGGGCCAACATCCCACACATGCCCAAAATCGATGTTAATAAGGGTGAGGAATCAATAGAGGATTAATACACAACCATTCACACATATGTTGTGGGTTGAACCATGAACCTTATGAAAAAGAACCAAATCCAAAAATGTTGTGTTGTCCCTCGAGACCACTATAACATTTTTAATGTATGTTGTGTTGTCCCTCAAGACCACTATAATATTATTAATGCTACCTTAAAAGAATAAATCGGTTAATAACATACAAATACTTGTGAGTATATTCTCAATTCGATTCCTAAATGATTGAAGTTATGTTAACTTTATAATGACTTTTAAATTTGATCCAAAATTATACAACACCAAATTCTCTTACACCAGAAAACAAACAAACAACAAACAAACATTTATAGTAGTGGCTTTTGAATTTGATCCAAAATTATACATCAAATTCTCTTACTCGAGAAAACAAAAAAACAAACATTGCTCATGTTAAACATCCATATCAACTTTTTCAACTTTACTTGGTAGAGGTAGATCGAGGGAAGATATGACAACTTTTTACATACACGGTTGTAGAATATTTGATAATATTTTAAACATTAAATTATACTAATTTTGGAGTTTACATAAATTTTAGCGATTTCATAAAATTTATACATGTGAATGTAGGCTTAAAAATTATTAGCGGAGTATTAGCTTTTGAAGCCTTAAACATAAAGGAAATGCATTTACAAGTATATAAATAAACATGCAATGATACAACTATTATAATAGCAAAAAACCATGCATGAAAATATAATAGAAAACTTTATACAAAGCTTTAGAAATGCTCATATAGAAAGTTCATGAAAATTAAAATGCTCCTCTCATGAAGTTTGCAACTCCTCCATGATAGCAAAATGAAGCTATATTGTGCCTAATACTACTCTCACGTATGCACTACTTCCAGTACCACAATCACTCACAAGGAGGCCTTTATATATAAAGATAGGTTACTTGCCTCTCACTCAACCCTAAGACTCATGTACATGTGGACTACATGCACATTTACATCATTGCACATTTTAACATGTGTATTTATTGAATAACTCTAATAAACTATTTATCTTCTAATATACTCTTAACCTAAATATGTACCCATGAAGGCACATTAGTAAAAAAACCAAATGATGTAATAGCCATATTTTCCAACAAGAAAGAAAAGTAAAATTGTTAGCAAGAGAAAAAAGTTATATTATATATTAATGTTCTAATTTTATGGATGAACATTAATATATAATTAAAAAAAAATTATTCAAATAGTTTTAAATATAAGTTTTTTTAAGAAAAATTTAAGATTATATTAATTTATTAATTGAAACATTACAATATTATGGTTTTAACTCTGTCTACCAACTAGGGATGTCCAAGGTTCAAATATTGGGCCTCGCCAGACAGAATGCTTGTCCCTTTCCTAGTGCTTTCAGCGACGTAAAATATTTAAAATTATTATGGCATGGCGGTTATAGGTATGGATTGCGCGAAGATCTGTGTGGAGGCTTTCGGGGTGGACAACGCAAAATATTGTGGTGGCCATAAAAGCCGGACAACCTGCCCGGATTCGTGGCGGCTACCGATTCCACCATGTAAAAAAAACACTGTCCACCAGCTAAAATGAGGTAGATAAGGAGTAAATCATCTGTAACTGATTATACATAAGAATAGAAGCTTTTAGCAACAAAAATACTATAGCTATATCTTGTTGCAATACACCAGATATCAACATTTATCTGCGGGAGAGTCTGTTATATAGAGAAATTATGGGCATGTCTTCCATGATATCTTCAAAAATATTCAAAGAAGAAATAGAAGTAATCAAAACCTGAACCTACTCATCATTGTTAACTATCTTATTTTTAGTTTCCTATTAGACCTTTTGAAGATCCTGAACCATATGAGAAAGTTGATGAAGTCTATCAATAACATCTCATGGTGTGTTGGAAGTTCCATAGACTTGGGAATGAATGCATCCCACATGTAACAAAATATCAAAGGTCAAGTTTGCTAAAACTATATCCCATGGAGGAGCAAATCTAGTAAACACCTTTTTGCATCTGCACTTCCAAATGTGCTTGAGAAGGATGAGTCTACAAACATCCCAAAGTTTGGGATACTGATCCAGTTGAGCAAAACTAAGCAAAGAGATCTTCCAATATCTAGTTAAAGCGACGAAATAAAATAGTAGAAGGTATCCCAAAACTATTTAACCATGTCACAAAAACAAAACAAGTGAGTAAGAGTTTCTAAAGCATTACAAAAATTCCATTAAAGGGAAATATGTAAAATCACAACCATACTTTCAAAAGTTTGAAGTTTTTGATGCAAAATCTGCCATCCAAGAAGTTTAGTTTTGGATTCAACAAGAACTTTCTAAATTTGAGTAGCAAGAAACTTTCATTGGGCATTGGTAAAATTCACTTGCCACTTGACATTGAGCTTAGAGTCTAAAGAAGGAGGACACAAAAGAATTTTGTATATCCAACTAAAAGTAATGGAAGAGATTCAATGTCCATTAAGCCATATCCAGTCATTCCATATATTATGGGTGGTTGAACCCAACTTTATCAGGACCTCACAACATATGGAAGTCATGACTAAACCATAAGAATCTTTGAACCTAGAGGGAAGGGAACAATAATTGCATATTTGGTTTCAAGTAAAAATTGAGCAACTACGTGGATCTCAGATATCTCTAATTCTATTAATACCTTTCTTCAAAAAAGCTAGACCTTGAATAGCATTGCATAAAGATAAATTTTTACCATTATGGAGGATAATTTTATTTCACCAGAGATTATTTATATTGATGCTCAGACCATGTCTTAAGGAGTCAGAATTCCAAGCCAATAAATGAGAAACTAATTTCCAAGCTTTCCAGTTTTGAATAACTGGAATAGATCCTTTAACCGTAAAGTAATGTGCATTAAGGACCTTATCCTCCCATGGGGTATCTTTCCATTTACCTTTGTGAGTAGCTAGAGAGATTCTATAATGAAATATGTGTTTCTAATTTTCATCACTAGTGATGGATCCAGAAACCCATTTTGTAGCTAAACTTTTACTTTGGGTAAGAGGATCAATGATGCCTAGACCTCCTAAAGCCTTAGGTTGAGTACAAAGATTCCATAAGATGGTAGTAATTCTCACATCCCCATCTCATTTTGTCCATAAAAAATTATGAATGACCTGAGTTAATTTGTTATAGGCTACATTGGAGGCCATCCAAAAAGAGGAGTAATAAACATGAGATACTACCATAATTTTATTCATAACTTGAATTCTTCCTACTAAGAAAAGAAACCGAGCTGGCCAAACATTAAATTTGTTTTGAAGTCTTTCCATAACCCAGTTCCACATATCCTTATGAGAGATATTAATCCCAAATGGAAAACCCAAGTAACACACAATCAAACCATGAGGGATGATCTTCAACTCAGTTGAGGAGTTACATCCATGAGGAGAGGAAGAGGTATAGAAGACTTCAGTTTTAGATTTGATACAAGAGCCAAAGATGTCACAAAATAGTTGAACAATATCTTTAGTTGTATCCACCTCATGTTGGATATTTTGAAGAAAAATAAGAGAATCATCAAAAAAATATGATTTAAGAGCATAATTATCCCCAGGAAGTTTAATACCTTGAATGAGACCATCAAAATGAGCCTTATGAAGAAGATAACCAAGAGCATCGACAACCAAAACATACAAAAAAGGAGCAAGGGGACAACCCTATATGATAGATCGTTGAAGAGGTAAGGAGGGGGTAAGAGATACATTAACTTGAACACAAGCTAAAGCATCACCAAAGAGCATACCAATTTGGTTACAAAATTTTGGACCAAAACCAAGGCAAGAAAGCATACTAATAATAAAATCCCATTTGATTCTATCATAAGCTTTGTCAAAACCTAACATAACCAAGAGGACATCTTGATTTGAGTCGATAGCCCATTGCAAAGTTTCCAAGGCAATCATAAAATTATTAATGACCTTTATGAAAAGCAGATCGTTTTGGGTAAACAATCACTTGAGCAACAATTTTAATTTTTAAAGCTATAGCTTTAGCTATGATCTTGTATGAAATATTGAGAATGGTAATAGGTCTTCAATTGGATATTTGGTTACAAGTCGTACCTTTAGGAATCAACTTGATAAGCCCTACATTGATATAAGATCTTAAAGAACTATTATGGAGAGCTTCTAGGTAAACATGATGAAGATCAAATGAAATAATATGCCAAATTGTTTTATAAAACTCCACTGGAAGATCATCCAAGCCAGGAGATTTATCATTCTTCATATAAAAAGGGTAGTTTGTAGATCATTCATAGAAAGAGGATATTCAATTTGATCTCGAATAATAGGGCCTACTAGGGAGGGAATATGTTTTTGAACATATTCCATTAAGATACATCGGATGTCATCCCTTGGATCTGCTATAAAAAGTTGAGAGAAATGAGCTACAAAAAGATTCATGATCTCTTTAGAGTCAAAAAGAGAATGACCTGAAGGGTTCTCTAACTCAGTGATCCTTTTCAAAATATTATTATATTTGAGGTAGTTAAAAAAATGTTCCCTTATCTCCTTGGGAAATACAATTGAGATGAGATCTAACATACACCACTCTAGTACAGTAAGACTCATAAACTCTAGCCTGATTTTCAACATTAGCTAGATCACATTAAACAATAGTGTTAGTAGGGTCTTTCATAAGCATGGAATGGAGATGAGATATTTCCTTATGAAGGTGACTCTCTTGAATATTTTTCCTCCTATAAAAAGAGCACCCATACCATCTAAGGGATGAAATTGTATTGGAAACAGCTATTTTGAACCATTTGATCCAACCAGTATTACTAGTTGGTTTGAGAAATATATTCCAGACATGCTCTACGAGGTGGCAGTAGGAAGGAATGTCAAGGTGGGACACATTTAATTAAAAAGGAAGAAACATGGAATTAAGTGAGATAGAGGAAGGTTGGATAGAATATAATATAGGAAGCTGATCAGACAAAGTTGTGTGAGAAAGGACACAAACTTACTCGTGGATGAAGAATTTATCTAGGAAATAATTACTGAAATAAAATCTATCCAAATGAAAAAGCTTCCTAGAAGAACCTTGATGATAGTTGGACCACGTAAACCAATTATCTCTATGAGAGGAGGCTTTACCAAATAGAGGTTCATGCACACCTAAATGATTACGACAAAACAACCAACTACCAAATTCAGCACTAGAAAGGGGTCTACTATTAGTCCAACTTTTGTTACTAGGATTCTCAATAATATATATATATATATATATATATATATATATATATATTTTTTTTTTTTTTTTTGAATTTACATGGTGGAATCGGTAGCCGCCACAAATCCGGCAGGCTGTCCAGACTTTTTATGGCTGCCATAGTATTCTGCGTTGTCCGTCCCAGAAGCCGCCACACAGATCTTTGCACATTCCGCCCCTATAACCACCATGCCAAAATCATTTTAAACCTTTTACACCACTAAAAGCACCAGGAAAGGGACAAGCGTTCAGTCCAACGAGGCCCAATATTTGAACCTTGGACCTCCGACGCCCTTATGAGATTATCAATAATATTAAAATCACCTCCAAGGATCCATTCTGTAGGAGGGAGAGAAAAAAATAACCATTCCCATAGGGCTATACGACTAAGAGGGTCATTGGGAGCATAGATAGAACAAAATCCAATAACATGAGAGTTGATAGCCAATCTGACCCACACACAATGGTGAACAGGGTCTTCACCATGGTCTAAAATAGCATAACAAAGAGACTTGGCTATGGAAAGGGTAGCACCTTCTTTACCATTAATATGAGAAGTAGTAAAGGCAAATGCATATCCACCACAAATTATGTCCATACAATGGGTGAGAGAGTGACCAATGACTTTCAATTCTTGAAGGAAAAGAACAGAAATATGATTTTCAACAACTACTTTTTGAACTTGAAACTTACGATAAGGGAGGGATAGCCCCCTAACATTCCAAGAAAGAATATTTAAATTCATGAGGGGTTATTTAGAGGCTGCTCGACCTCATAAATTAGATACTGGAATATATTTTCATTGATTGGCAATAATTGTGTATTATCCAAATGGGTTTGCTAGGCAAGAATCTTATTTTGAGCAACTTGAGAGAAGGATCTAGAAAGAACTTGGACAAAGGGTTTTTTTCCTCTGTATGGATGGAGTGATTTTAGGGGGATCTACGAATTTTTTCACTTCCCTACCATTCTCCACCCATCTTTCATAATATTATCTTTCAAGAGTTGCAATGAAGGAACGAGAGCTAACTCAAGATTTATGGTTGAACTTGGTGGGGCTTGTGGATTAACAGGAGTATCTGAGGATTTAGTTTGGGCTATGGAAGGGGTAAGATGATTCTTTTGGGGAACAACCTAAGAAGGAGAAGGTTTTTCAGGAACAGGGGGTGTTGAGGGCCATCAGTAGGAAAGTTCTAAACTAAATTTTTAGTTGCAGTTTCCATATGAGTGCCATTTACTAGGATTTTTTTTGCAATTTTTTTAGTGGTTGCTTGCATTTGTTCCTTGTTAGCTAATTTTTTCAAAAAATTTATGATCAAGTGTCCAAATTCTCTATAGTAAAAACATCCATTAAAACTAGTTAAGGGAGGGGGGCAACAACTTGGATATGTCCATTTCTACATAAATATGAGGTTGCACTCTATAATTAGACAATTATTTTGACATAGGGTGATACCACTAAACCTTACCAAGAGCAACAATAATTTTATTGAAAAATGGGTAATATGAAAGAGATAAAAGGGCAACTCTATCCAAAGAGGGCATTTTTCCCTAGAGGAACCCTCTAGATGAAAATCCAAAGACCAACTTTGCAGATAACAAGTTTTCCTGTAGATAACCCAAGTTTCGTATTAGAGGGATTTTTTGGCATGTTCAACATTTACAAAGGAGACTTCTATGTACCCCCTTACCAACCCTCAAATAGCCTCAACTATTGAAGCTCTAGGATTTTCCCAAATATCCCTAACCCATTTAAGAAATTCAGCCTCAGGTGGTATCCCCGTAAAAAAATAAAATGATAGGATGTTCAGACAAGTCATTTGCTACTTCAGCAAAGGAATCAAGAAGAAAAATTGAAAGGGGATTACCTTGCTTTGCATTCAATTGAGGTATTTTTGAATTAGGGTTTGATGGGTCAACAATGTAGCCCTCTAGTAGGTTCCTCTTGCTCTCCAAATTTTTAGGCTTCTCCATTGCAAGGTTCCCAAGGGGAGTCAAGGGAACCTGTGATTCAAGACCATTAAGGGATGGAGTTTCACCCATCATAGAAACCTCACATCCCGTGTAAACTATTTTTTTGTACCCAAATACTTCTCCACTACAAAGTTAGGTTTGTCATTGGATGGTGATGATTGTCCTAATTCTTCACTCTAAGCACTAAAATATGCACAACTTTTGGTAACTCCAAAGATGGGTAAAAACCCTAAAAATAACACAAGAGTGTTCTATTTGTTTTCCACAAATATTTTAAATGTTTGGATGTTCACTTGTGGAAGGAAAATGCCCTCAAATTTTTGAAAGTTGAAATCGTGTGTGCTTCTAAAAGCAAAAGCAACCGCAAAAGGGCTCTTTGAAACCCTATTTGGAATATGTGTTAAAAAAAACTCAACTCCCAAGTTGAAAGCTGGGTAAAAACCCTAAAATTATCACAGGAGTCTCAAATTTTTGTAAAGGTATTTTTTCTGGAAGATTTTACTTTAATGTTGTCTTCCTCCCCATAATTCAAAGTCTCAACCGGTGTAGTTTGTGTCCAGTAATTTTAATCTGATGTAGACCAGGCTGATTTTCAATTTTCCTTCATGTAAACAACTTGAAATCCTTAAATATAGGTTTTTAACATGGACATCCAAGAACTTTATCAAGGAATATAATTTATTGTATAGTTTGTTGAATAGCTTAATATAGTGGTGATGATGTGATATGGATACTCACTTCAATCATATAACAAATTAAAAATATATACTAAAAAAGGTTATATGATGAAGATGTTGATGTTTTTATTTTATTATAAAATACTTAAAGAAAATCATAAGAAATTGAGTTTTTACATGTATATATCAATTTTTTTCTCTCATTTAATATTAGTCCAAAGCTCAAATAATCTTCCATAAATAAAAAAATGTTTTTAAATCTAATGTAATATAGGTGGATATGTTCCAATCCTATACACAACAAAATCAAGATTATATATTAATAAAAATATGTGATGGTGATGAAGATATTATTATTAGATTATGAAGACTTAGAATATTTTTTATTTTTATAAAAATTTAGATGCAAATATCATAATAAATTTTCAATTTTTTTTTAAATGTAATATTAATGCAAAGTGAGAAATAGTTAATTAATTTCAAGTCCAATCTAAAATAGGTAAGGTTATATATATATATATATATATATGAATGGGAACACGATTATGTTGTGGTGATGTTGGTTATAAGATGTTAATAGATTATGAAATATTTAAAACAAATTATAAGTTTTTTTAAATTTTAAATGCATATATTATATTTTAGTTTCTAACTATGTAATATTAATTCAAAGTGATAAATATTTGATGGACTTCAAATTTAATTGCTAATTCTACATATTGAAATAGTTCTTAAAATATGTTATGGTGAAAATGTGTATCAATTATTATTTTTAGATACATAAAGGAATCAACAACTACCTTTCCTTTTTGAACAACTGGTCACAGGGTCAAGTCAAATTGCTTCTGATCATAGAGTCAAATCATGGTGCTAAAAATGTGTATCAATTATTGAAGCACTTGGTTTGACATTCCCCTTCTAAGTTAGTAAGTTAGTTCTTGGATCTTCCTCCTAATTACACCACATGGGATGTTTTACAGCATCAAAAAATGGAATTCCAATAAGTGACTTGAACAAGTCATCATATTATGCTACAATTCAATTTGTTTGCATCTGTTATGTAGATCCTTGTTGGATTATCAAAATCCAGCATAAGGTATACCCCTAGTTTTAAACTTCAATATATCTCATGGGTTCATAGGCCTAGGTAGTATTATTACTATGTATAGGTTAAATTCAAAATTCCATTAGTCTATAGTCTTTGAAGATTAAAATTGCATATTTTACTTTCAAGATTTTTAGTAGTCCATAGGTTAGTTTTCATTTTCCTTTAATAAGTCTACATCTAATAGCTAGTGTATATTTTCTTTAAAAAGTCTAAGTTTGATAGGGGCACCATAATACTTTACCTTTACATTAATAATGTCCGATAAATAAAGATATCTTAAGAATTATTGATCTCATCTAAGTCTTCAATTCAAAATCTATGTTATCTCATGTGGTGCCTCCTTTTCATTAAAATTCATGTGTCTTCCTTCATTTACTATGGTTTGCATTAGTCAGCGCAATTAAAACCTACTAGAGTCGTCCAAACTTGCTCTCCTGGTATACCCCCATTATGGTCATCCTATTTTCCTAAGGTTCCAAGATCTTTTACATGCAAATATTAATACATTAACCTTTCAAAAATCAATCCTAAAGTTTACAACTAATCATAAGTGCAGATTCTCTTTTGACTAGTCAAAGCACCTAGATTCCCTTATAATTTATGGCTATGATTTTTTGATAGAATTCAATGAACAAATGTGATGATGATTTGCCTAGTAGATATTTGAAAATTCAAAGAAAATCTACAGCTCGTATTTGTTGATCAAAATAAACTAACGATGCACATTGGCTAAAGAATAATGACAAAATTCCTTGACTAAACCTATCAAAAGAATGAGTGGCCCACATTGATAAGCAAAAAATACTCCAAGTATTAGGATGGATGGTATCCAAATATGACGAAACACCATGATCCACATAGCAAAGATCGACGATATAGATTGTATAACTAAAAAATAAAAAAGTATTAGATTAAATCAAAGATCAACTCAACAGTCCATCGTTGTTTAGATACATTCAAAGGCTAATATTAAAGAAAAATATCATAAGTCAGGAAGATAATTAAAATATGAAGCCAAGGATAAAATGTGAAAAATCATCTAGAGAAAGCATAGGCAAGCGCACTGCATTTTTCATGTAAATAGGCAACAATCATATAAAAGGATGAGTATATCCATGACATAGATAGTTGAGAGTAAGTTTTCCTATATACCTTTTTGTGTACGAAGTAAAGCTACTTCATCAAATAGCTTGTAGTATCGTCAAGATAAATAAGTGTAGCAAAAGTTTGGTAGAACAGATAAAGTTGCCTTAAACCTTTTTATAGCACTACCATCACTATTTCACTAATTATGTATTTCCATTAGTAAAACTTAAAACAGTTCAAGCATATTCAAATCAAGATGACAAGGTTCGTGTGAGAAATATCACACATCATACTACACTTGATATGGTGGTAGATACATAGTAAGTCACTAAAAAAGAAGAAGCTTAGTTGGCAAGAAGAAGGATGTGAATAAATAGTTCTCATAAAACTATATTTTTGAGAAGAGAACTTCACCAGAAAAGCACAATGCTACAATAATTAGAGAAGTTCCAACTAGCAATACCATCACTCGAACCTTATTTTATATAAATATGTGCATTCCTTCAAAATTAGAAGATAACATATCACAATATGGGTATGAGTCTGAGAGTGCAAGAAAAGACTCACATGGCAACGAGTAAGCGTTATTATGTAAATAAGAAAAAGTGGTGTAGAAGCGGTAGAATATGGCCTTCAAGTGCCTAGAATATTTGCTCAAGGCATCTTATTTACACTTGAAGCTGTTGTTAGCTGTAGTGAAATATAGTCATGATAATACTATTTTCTAGGGGTGTCCCATGATCTAGAACCCCTTTTTCACTATGCCCCCTTCTTTTATTTGCTTTATTTTTATTAAATACCACTTATTCTATAATTTATCCATTGATTATTTTATATAACACTTTGTTTTTTCCTCTTCTTCCACTCTTTTCCTTGTCACAATAATTTTACCCCCTTTTAGCGTGTATATCTCTTCATTAATAACTATCTTCCACTTTCTATGATCTCCATATTCCCCTCACTTCACACTTCATTCTCTCTCCTCTTTTAAAGTGCTAAATTTAAAAGAAGGTTATCATAGAGACACCAAACATAAAGGCCAAATTTTTTATCATGCTACAAAGATAATAAAGTGGTCTTTTTAAATTTATAAAATCAATAAGGACTACATAGCTGCTAAAGTATCATGGAACCAGAAACTAAGATAATATCCCAGTATAGAAAAAGATACAACAACAGAAGGATAAGATCTAAGGTCTAGATTTAACACAATTGTATCCTACTAGAAAATCTAATGACCAAAAGGCAGCCAAGTGTAAAATTTTAGAAGAGATAGTTCTGGACAACTGTAATTCAGCTATAAACCATAAATAGGATCAATGGTGTAGATGCAGCCAGATGGAGGGATCAAATGAATCTAGTTACAAAAGTATAGGGTAGATTCAAATTATAAATATAGACTACATCAGCCAAAGATAATATCAAGTTTTACATAGCCAAATTTTACCAAAGGTATAGTTGAGCACCATTATCCCTTTCGGTTGTATTCTCCTTATGTGTCTTTTCTTTCATAGCCATGTCTTATTCTTCTCCACCATTGTGTAGGTCTTTCTAAGGAAGCACCTTGTTAGCTGAGATTATTTTTAGCTGTTGGATCAAATCTAAGAGGCTCCTTGTTACTACTTTTAGAATGAAGAGTTGGGTTCTCTGTTACATCATTTGAATATAGAGATCTCTTTGTATATTTTTAATGAGATCTAGAATATTTTACCAAACTCCAATTTGTAAAAATATTTTGATATTAATATAATTCGAGCTTCCTCATTTGTACATTTCTATGTTCAATTTGTTGCACATTTATTTATTACATTATTTGAATGTGTGAATGGCACTTTATTTTACTGGTGAATTTCAATTATGCTTGTTACATTATTTGAACAAACATAATTGACCCGATTACTCATTTATATTTCCATCTTTCTCATTAAATGTTTAAAGCTTTGCTATAATTAACAATGGATAAGGCATCAGTCTACTGATAGGGTATAATTAAAGGTTTTTTGCGAATCCTGGTCAAAATATTTGATAAAGAATATTTTATATTTCTTTTATCTATTTGAGCACAATTGATTTTTTTTTTTAAGCGAAAAACCCCTTGTGGGGCCGCCTTGGTCTGAGAGACCATGAATAGGGGGTTCTACACCGTCAAAGTCACCCAAGAGTCACACCCGACCCTGCTCGCACCAACATTATCAATTGGATTTTGGATACCTAATTCAGCTTTTTGGTAGGGTGGATATTTTAACTTGGGACCTCCCTTGGAGGATTGCCCTCTCCTCTCCAACTCACATACAACACCTGGGTGAGCACAATTGAATTATAACATAAGCTCCATTTAGGGTTTCCTTACCTAACTTAGTATGTTAGAAGTCATTGTATAATTCTTTCTTGAGTTAAAGAGGTGGATCCACCAGAGTCCATAGTGCTAATTGGATTCAAAAAATTCTATGATGTGACAATCTCTAAGGGACGCAAAAATTTTCTCCAATAATTTTTGATGCCATTGCTAGGGAGAACTCATAATTTATCTTTTAATATTTTTATGAGTTTGTTTCCCACCAATTTCAAATTGAATTTTATTGGTAACATATACCAATATTTTTTGGTGATGTTGCTAGGGAACGACTACATACTTTCTATTTTTTGAAATTTTCATAGTTTTTTTGAATTTAAATTTTCAAAATTCAAAAACCAGTGATCATGGGTTTTATTGGTCATTAGGATTTTCCTGTCATTTTTAAAACCATAATTCCCTTTATCCCTTGAGTAAAAATCATGTGAATTGAGAGATACTAAGCTAAGAAATCTTGGCCAATGAGTGATTCTATTATTTCTTGCACATTTGTGCTGGCGAATCTGACTTGATCATACCCATAATTTAAATCTTGAAGGAAGAATGAAGAGTTTGATCTAGCATCTACAAGAAGAAGTAAGGATATACATCTTGAACTACCAAATCCAAAGGTATTTTTCAAATATCATAGAAATCCATATGTATCATTTAATTTTGTTAGTCTAAATTTAAGTCATATCTCTTCTAGTACTAGTCCTCACATTAGTTCTTCCTCTATCCTTGTTTTAGAACCCTAGTAGAAAATGTGGTAGCTCCTAATGCTAATCCACCACCAAATAAAAATTTCAATCAATGGAGAATTACTAGATATAGATTTTTTGTCCTACCCTAGAATCCAAACCCTCTCTTTGGTAAAGCCAGTAAGTATTTACCAAAATTCCAAGGAAATACTGCTATAACTAGTGAAGACCATATTAGGGATTTTGTATATACCATTAACATTGTAGAAGTAGATGATGAAGACATAGGTGAGACATAGTCGTCAGATTATTTCTTCAAAATTTAGATAAAGATGCTTGTGAATGGTTTAATAGCCTCACACATGGTTTTATTGCCAATTTACAAACCATAGAACAAGTATTTCTAATAAAGTACGGAGAGAAGAAGAATGAATAGTCTTTGTTGATAGAATTGGCTACTATGAAAAATAAAGAGAATGAATCAATAGAAGATTTTAATAAAAGGTTCATCAAGATCATAAATAAAATCCCTATTGGATTAAAGACCTAATGATAGTCAATCTATTTGCTTCTATAAGAATGCTTTCCCTAGGGAATTCAATTATGAATTAAGGCAAGAACAAGTAAACACCATTGATGAGTGCATGGATAAGGTTGTTCAAATAGAAAGGAATATGATTGATAGTGGAAAGATGAATCCATATTATTTAGAGCCTAATCTACCTAATAAGAAACCTAAAAAGGTAGGGTTCACTATCCTTAAGAAGATAGAGCAAGATCCTATGGATAAGATAACTAGTCAACTAAGTTCAATGATTGAAATGTTCAATACTATGAGTAATAGATTGGCTAGAATAGAAAGAGAAAAAGGATATAATGCTAAAATTTTACAACTTGAAGAAAAAAAGATATCATGGTGACAATAGACTTCCTTTCAGAATAAATTTTGATAGAAATTGGAATAATAATGATTCTGATGAAAATAATAAGAATAGGAATGGTGGTAATAATTGGAAGGGAAAATAAGTTAAAAAATAATTAGATTTCATTCCCAACCCAATCCCATATGCTAACATAACTTTAGAGTTTTCCTTTTACTGTTCTTATTATGATGCTCCTCATAATTTTGCAGATTACGATATTTACTTAAGTCTATGTTCTAACATTGATCTGGAAGAAGAGTTTGAAGATGATATTAGGGTCAACTTATGTTGGAATCAATAAGATGGAACAAGAGAATTATAATTTGAAAAAGAGATGGATCAATATGCTACAAAACATCAATAGAGAGATCTAGTACTTGAGAATGTAGATATTATGTAGATATCACTAGACACAAGATTTGAAAGAATGAAGTAGGGTAAATTGACACCAACAATAGAATAAATTGAGGAACTAGAAAGGATTTATGATTTAATATAAGAATCAGGATAGTAGAAGACAAATTTGATAAAGATTTCATAACTAGAAATGGAGGACAAATAAGTCAAAAAAAATTTATCCCTAAAGAGAAAATACAAAAAATTTGAATGATAAAAAATACCAAGTCATCCCTTAAGATACTAAGATTCAAGAATATATGCAGAAACAACAAGATGAAGTGTTGAAAAAAGAATCTGGAAATATAATAGATATCAAGAAATATGAATTTGATGTTGGAATATTGCCAAGCAAAAAGTTAATATTACCTTTGGAGAATTAATGACTATTCCTAATTACAAATATCAGGTCTATAAGGCTTTTAGGTTAATTGACCAGTTAGAAGACCAGACATATACTTCTTTAAGATCAGAAAGTCATGAAGTCAAATTTTCATCTTCAACGAGGCCATTTTATATATCCTTGAGGTATACTTTAGATTTTGGTGATCAATATGTTATCCATAATTTAATGCTAGATAATGGAGCTTCTCACAATATAATACCAAAGTAGGTAGTATATCAATTAGGTCTGACTTGTACAAAAGACTTCCCCCCAATTTTTGTTATGGATAGTAGACAAGTACCATGTGTAGGTGTCATAATTGGACTACTTATTTATTTAGACCAATATCCTAAGAAATGTATAGTCATGGATGTCACAGTTGTAGACATAGATCCTTTTTTCTCTCTATTGCTATGTAGGCATTGGGATGAATAGTTGGGAGGCTCAATCCAATTAGACTGGTCTTATGCAACCATCCCTTTACAAGGAAAATAAAAGGCTACCTTGAGGAGGGAACCTTTTAACAAATACTCTATAGAATTAAAGAATTTGATGATAGTATGGTCAACCTTGTAAAGTCTATTGAAGATAAGGAGATGAGAGTCTATAATGTATAGCACTCACCTTTCTTGATAGAAGTTCTTGATGCTAAAAATATAAATCCATAATTAAAAGTAAAATTTGACACTAAATTTGATAGGATCTTGACCACTAAATTATGGACTGTCTTTCAATGGTGTAAAATCATAAACTAGGGCTAGAGCTGGAGTGAATCTGACTGATATAAATAGAAAATATCTTGTTATCCCATACAAACTTAAATTTTCTTGTACAAATAATATTGTGGAATATGAGGCTCTGATATTAGAAATAAAAAAATCTAAAGAGTTGGCTATTAATTATTTGATAGTTAGTGGAGATGTAAAGCTCATAATACAATAAATCAAAGGTGAATATCAAACTAAGCATCCCAAGTTAAAAATTTATAAAAAGGCCATGATTAATCATATCGAGAAGTTCAAAGCATTCAATTTATAGTACATACCTAGAGAACAAAATCATATAACCAACTTGTTAGTAGTAAACACTTCTGGTGCAGATTGTATAGAGATAAACAATATATATGGATAGGTTTACCACTATATCTATCTATAAGACTTATGTTCATGACAATGTTGTTTATTTACAAGTCTTCTAGAATGATGTACTTATCAATGACTTCATGAGTCTTCAAAATGAGTTTTCATATGTGATGAGAAAGATGAAAAAAAATTAAAATATATTAGTGGAGAACCAATTGAAGTCATACAGTTAAAAACAAATAGAATTCCTAGAGGATTAGTATCTTTAGAGAGTCTGTTTGATGATTTTGATAGAGCCTATACACAATTTTTTTAAGAACATGAATTAGAATATGTAAATATTGGAACAATGGAAGAACTTATGATGATCAAGATTAATAAGGCTAAGGCTTTATCACGAAAGGAAAGACAACACTATATTATTTTTCTAAAGAAAAATAAATATTTTTTTGCTTGGAGTTATGAGGATTTGAGAACATTTAATACTAAGGTTATGACTCACATCATTACTCTTAAGGAAGATGCCAAACCATTTAGGCAAAAACAAAGAAATTTTAACCCTACCTTGCATCCAGTTATGTAGAAAGAAGTTTAGAAGTTGTTGGATGCCAAGATAATTAGAAAAGTGAGATTTTCTTCCTAGATTGTCAATTTAGTACCAGTGAGGAAAAAATGAGGATATTAGACTCTGTGTTTATTTTAGAAACTTAGGCAAGATCTCATTGAAATATAAGTACATGTTGTGGCCATTGCACAACTAGCCCCAAACTTGGGGACCCACCTTAAAATTTTGGTTTTTAGGGAGTTTTGGTGTCTTTGGAGCGATGATTTTCAAAGATGCCTATCTGTGAGGTCGCAGTGCTTCATAATTTGTTGTTTAGTGTCTCTCTTTTATTTTTTGTAGGTGGTCTAATTGGTGGTTATGCCTCACTTTTTTTTTTTTTTGTAAAATTTGGTTAATTTTAATGTTTAAATTAAATCAATGCAAACATTTTAAATTAATCAAAATAAATTCAAATAAGAAAATAATAAAAACAAAATAATAATATGTATATAATGAAATAAAAAAAATTAAACTATGCTTATATATATATTTAATATAAAAATAAAATTAAAAAATAAAATAAAATAAAGTAATATATATATATTATAAAATAAAGCCCAAGGGCTAGTTGATTTCATTAAAGTTCTTTTTTTATAATTGCATTCATGTTATTGTTCACAGATATAATATTATGTATGGATCTTTAATTTATCACAGGTGACATAGATGGTCATGCCCGTGTAGTGGACGAAGACGTTGGGTGGCTACACTGGCAAAGCTCGGTAATGATGACTTAGCGAAGCAACATCAACACAAAATTCAGTGAAGGATTGATGACAATACAAAGATGCAGATTAGGGAAAGACCCATCGAATTAAGCAGACATCGACATAGTTGGGATGCCTGGTAATCTGTTGGAGCATATATGGTGCCAATGACATCGAACATATTCGATGAACACAAAGGACTAGATAGATGATGAAACTGAATAGCCATGCATGATGATGCAATGATGTCACATTGACATGGAAAACACCAGTTATGTGGACCCGATAGCTTTTCATAGTGAAGAGACAGGACTTACGTGGTGGACCCGCATGGCACTGGTGAAGACAGTCAATGTGGTGGATACCAGGATCTTCATAGATAGTATGGCAAAATATCGATGATAGACAACATAGTGGGTGAGGATTCAAATGGAAAAACTGAAAATGATGACGTGGTGAGGTTTTGAATGCAATTGGACAACATAGAATGAATATGGTGACCACGTGGGACTAGAGATGATGAGTCCATAAAATAGATGACTTGGCAGCCATGCATACATGCATGATATGGACAGATAAGCATGAACATCACCATGAAAATAATTGACACCGTAGATAGAATGGATTGCTTTACCATAGATGTTGGCACGTCAAGAGAGGGCCATAATGGGAAGGTTACTAAAATAAATAAATAAAATCTCTTAAAGGCTAGGCACGATGTTAGAATAAATTTGTCAATGAAATGATAATTAATCTATCATATTAATTAATAATTATGAGAACATTGATGTTTAATATGGAGAATCATGCATTAAAGAATATTAGATCCACATTTTGAAGTCAATGAAGGATATGGAGGTCATATGAACAATGAGTAAGGGCAGCTACGTATGGACGTATATGCTAAAGAAGCATGCACAGACCCTGGATGAATGGCATATAGACCATGAAGCAAGTCGAATCAACCAAATGGATTATCCACCAACATCGCTTACGATGATGTAGGCAATCGTGGGTTGAATGCAAGTCCTCCAACAATAATAGTAGCACATATTTGATAGATTTTTATTATCTGTAGAGCATGATATTGGCACATACATGATTCGTGATAATAGTTTGTAATGTGCACTGGTAGAACTAAGCACCAAGTCAATGACAACGGCCATTAAAGAAAATAATAGACAACTTGGTCATTGCAGGTGGATATGGGTATGACATGAAGACATGGAATTCATATTTTTAAAATCGCACAATATGGTGAAGTTTTGGAAAACATGTTGCCCATTATGTGTTGGGTAAAGAATTTTATTCACATCACATTGTACTATGCCTTAAGAGAAGCAAAGGACTACCGATTAGATAAAGCATGTCACAAAAAATACGAGGGAAAGACGACAACCCTTATTACGATCGACTATGGGCTCGCTTTATAACCTATCGTATAATAAGACCACCAGTTTTAATGTGCCAAGGGGTATTATGGTGAGCATACATTTATGAAGACATCATAAAGCAAAGGTGGTGGTTATAATTTAACCATAATCAATATTTACCACAATAGAGGAAAAAGGAAGAGAAGAAAACAAAATGTTTCAAAACCAGACAAAGCAAGACAAAGAAACAAAGGGACAGTTTTTGAAATTTTAAATATAGCATCGAAGAAAAGCACAAAGGTGGGAAATTTTTTTTGGAGGCTAAGGCTGGAATTTTGATGTAACATGGACTATTATCTTTCTGTTTTCAATGCAAAATGCTGCAGAAATTTACACCTTGTTAACAAGATTAGAGGAGATTTATTTTTGAATGTTTGAATTAATGTCTATTTTTCCCTTCCATATTTTTAGGCTTATAGACAGTGTTTTATGCAGTTAAATGATAGCATTGTTGAATGTTTGAATGCATGGATTTATTTTATTTTTCCTTAGAAGCTTGCACCTAATTCACTTCGAACTGTGCAAATGCAACTTCAGGTGAATTGGGTTACATTCAAAATTTCTCACATCTTTGGTTTTGCAAGAATAGGGTAGCATCACACTGTTAGTACTTTGTTTTCAGCATTCTGGTCCATTTTCCATATTTTATTTCATTTTTTCTAATCTTTTCTTTTTGCAGTTTTTTTAAAACATCGATGATAAAAATAAGAATAAAAAAAAATTAAAATTCCAAAAATAGATGTGTGGGTCTCTAGAATAAGCTTTAACATTTTATATTATACAATTTCAATCTCATTTTGAAG
Source organism: Wollemia nobilis (assembly GCA_028583015.1). Lineage (NCBI taxonomy): Eukaryota > Viridiplantae > Streptophyta > Pinopsida > Araucariales > Araucariaceae > Wollemia > Wollemia nobilis. The sequence goes on along the minus strand of JAQPPZ010002146.1, from coordinate 153,504 downwards.
CCATTTCGAAATTATAAAAATTGTTCAAAGTTGTTTTATTAGGAATTAGGTAATTTCAAAATTTGACATTATTTCACATTTTGAAGGTAAATCATATTTCAAGCTTTGCATGTTTATGTTGCAAGAAATAAATTAAATATCCTTTATGAAAATATTAAATTAATTAAAGTAATTTATATGGCATTTCAAAGGCCATTATTTTTAAAGAAATAAATTAACTTCTCTTTATGAAAATTTTAATTTCATTAAAGAGAGGTAATTTATTTATCATATCAAAGGCTTCTACATTTTAAAGCTAGTCATTTCATTATTTTATTTCATGCTTAAAGTTAAATAAAGCAATCTAAATTGAATCAAATCATCATGTAAGGTCCATATTTAGAGATAGATTTTAATATATGTTTCATGCTCAAAGCAGGATTTAAGGAAAGGTAAAACTTGTTTAAAAATTGCTTAACCAAATGAAGATAAAATCTACCTAAAATACTTCAATATAAAAGGAACTAAGGTTTTACATCGTGGTCATATGAGGGCCAATCACATTTTTATTTTCTTTTAAGTTTCATGAACAATCACTAGTATAACAATAAAATAATACCAACACAAGCCCCTTGTTAACAGTTATTTGCAAATCACTAAGGTATTCCTAGCACTTATTTGATACATCTTCACAAGATTACAAACACACATTAAGTAAAAGGAACCTTAGAGAAATTTCTATTTCTTTGCAAGAGAGGGTTTTCTAATTAAAATATTGACTGTGATGGTGATTTTGTAATTGGGAAAAATTTCCACTCAACACTACCCACTCCCTAACATGGAGCAACTACTTCAAGCAGTGGTTGGGGCATCAAGAATATATTTGTTGGATGGATTCCTAGGTTATAATTAGATTTTAGTTAATCTAGAAGATCGACATAAGATAAATTTCACTACACCATGCGGGAATTTTGAATATCTAAGGATACCTTTTGGATTGATGAATGTAGGGGCTACCATAAAAGAGCAATGGATTTCACATTCAAGGTTATGATGTTTGAAATAGTGGTTGTGTATCTTTATGACATTACAATATTTTCTAAATATCCTAAATATAATTTTATACACTTGAAAAAAGTATTTGATAAATGCAAAGAGTTTGGCATATCCCTTAATCCTAAAAAGTGTATATTTGGAGCTACACAAGGTAAGCTACTTGGGAATGTTGTCTCTAAAGAAGGCATTAGCATCAATCCTTAAAGAATAGAATCAATATCTAAGATCTCTCCTAAAAATTTTAAAGGAGTGCACTCATTCTTTATAAAAATCAATATTTTTAGGAGATCCATTCCAAATTTTGTAGAAATTGCTAAGGCTATAAATGACATGATTAAGAAAAATGGGGAAATAATATGGACTAAAGAGAACACCAAATCCTTTCAGAATATCAAAGAGACAATTACTCAAACTCCTATACTAACTTACCCTAACTATTATAGAGCATTTACTATAATTTCATTTACTTCTTAACATACCATTGCTATAGTATTATCTCAAAAGGATGAAAAAAGTAAAAAACCAATTGCCTTTATGAGTGCAGGTTTGAAAGGTGCTCAGTTGAAATACACATTGATAGAGAAATAAGCTTATGCTTTGATTAAAGCTCTAGATCATTTTAAAAGTATTTTTAGCTCTAATAAGGTCATGGCCTATATACCTCATATTGCAGTCAAGGATGTATTTACTCAACCTGAACCCTCAAGTAAGTCTACTAGATGGATGGTAAAATTACTATAGTATTATGTTGAATTTAAATCCATTTGGATTGTCAAAGGGTGAGGATTAGATAAATACATGGCCATTAAATAAGGGGAAAGCATGAATGCCACTATAAAAAATGATGAAGTCATAGGGTTATGCGTAAGGGGTCGGTACTAAAATGTATTTATAAAAATTTGGCAAATCCATTTGGAAATCCAAGTGAATTGTGTCCAAACGCATGTATAAGATTCACTATTATTAGGGGTAATGTTGGAAATTTAAACTTAAAATGGTCAAATTATGAAATTGGGGCAAATCGACACCAATAAAAATTTGCACCAAGAAAATTTTAGTTAATGGGCCCTAGTCAAGGGTCCCAAATATTAGCCAATTCCAAATTTTAAAAATCCTAATTTTAGCCAATTTGGTGATAAATAGCCACTATGCATGACCTTGGATGAAGAGCATCAAGCCAGGATGGCTAATAATTATGACTACAAATGGTATGATGATATAATTTACTATCTTCAAAATTTATCCTTTCCTAGAGATATGTCAAAGAGCGAAAAGAGATTAGTCAAGAAACTAGTTCAAAGATATCATTTTTAGGATGTCAAGTTATAGTGGAGGCATCTAGATGACATATTGTTGCTTTACCTATTTGAAAAAGAAGTTCCTCAATTTTTGGAAGAGTATCACTCTAGTTTTTATGGATATCACTTTACCCCTAAGGCCACAACCCATAAAATTATGAGAGTTGGATACTATTGGTCTTCTTTATTCAAAGATGTCTACCAATTTGTGAGGGGTTGCCATAATTTCCAAAATTTTATAGGGAAAAATAACTTACTTACCATACTTCTAAAGCATGTAGTGGTTGAAGTTCCATTTATTTAGTGGGGAGTAGATCTTATTGGGGAGATAAATCCAAAAAAATTTGGTGGTCATAGGTTGATCATTACAGCTACAAAATATTTTACTAAGTGGGTAGAAGCAACACCTCTTAAGAAATCAACCACACAAGTAGTAGTCAGGTTTATTGAAGAGAATATTTTAACAAGATATGGAATCCCAAAGAAAATAGTCATTGATAATGGCAACTACTTAACTTATTTTTAAATGATTGAATTTTGTGCTAAATATGACATATAACTTTCTCATTCTACTAATTATTATCTCCAAGAAAATGGTCTAACATAATATTCAAATAAAAAATTGACTCCTAGGGTCAAACGAGCACTAGCAAAAATAAGAGAAATTGGGATTATGAGCTAAAATTCTCTCTATGGGTAGATAATTTTTTTGTTAAGAAGAGCATAGGTAGATTCCCCTATGATCTTGTGTATGGTTAAAGTACTTTGCTTCCCCCTCAATTGGAAAGCCATACTTTATCTTTGTTGCTACCTTGATAAGCCAGATGCTCTTCAGAGAAGACTAGATCAAGTTGTACAACTTCAAGAAGATAGAAGGTATGCACTGTTGAAAATAATAGAGCAGGATCAAAGAATAACACAAGTCTTCAATAAGAAAGACAAGGGTAAGCCTTTTCAAGAAGGTGATATAGTGCTCTATTGGGATCCCAAAAATGATGAGCATGGGAAGAAAGAAAAACTAGAACCCAAATGGATTGGCCCTTATCAAATTGCTCAAACTATTGGTCAACATACTTACAGGTTCCATCCCTTGGATGGTAAGAAATTCTCAATTTCTACCAATGGCCAACACCTAAAGATCTACCATTTTACTTTAGAGCCGAAGAAGGTATGTTAAAAAAGTGTGTGTTTCTTTTCAGTCATTTTATTCCCATAGGTCTAGGGCATAAGTATAGATCATTAAGTATTTGTGTAATCACCATTACATCATTCATATTAGCTTAGGTCAATTAATCGAATAAATTTGGTATTCTTAGTTGCATCACCTAACCCAGTCAGAGCCAATATTGGATTCTCAAAATCTAGCATAAGGTATACCCCTAGTTTTAAACTTCAATATATCTCATGGGTTCATAAGCCTAGGTCATATTATTACTATGTGTAGGTTAATTTTAAAGTTCCATTAGCCTATAGTATTTGAAGATTAAAATTACATATTTCACTTTCAATATATTTAGTATTCCATAGGTTGGTTATCATTTTCGTTTAATAAGTCTACATCTAATAGCTAGTGTATATTTTATTTAAAATGTCTAAGTTCGATAAGGGTACCATAATATTTTACCTTTACATTAATAACACCTGATCAATAAAGATATCCTAAGAATTATTGGTCTCATCTATAACTATGAGTCAAAGTCTATGTTATCTCATGTGGTACCCCCTTTTCATTAAAATTCATGCATCTTCCTTCATTTACTATGGTTTGCATTAGTCAGTGCAATTAAAACCTACCCAAGTCGTCCAAACTTGCTCTCCTAATATACCCCCATCACAGTAATTCTATTTTCATAAGGTTCCAAGGTCTTTTACACATATATATTAATCATTAACCTTTCAAAAATTATTCCCAAAGTTTGAAAATAATCCTAAGTATAGATTCCCTTTTGACCAATTAAAGCACCTAGATTCCCTTATAATCTATGGCTCGTATTCATTCTCATACCCCTAGTCAATCTAAGCCACTAATCTATCTTCTTCTAAAATTTCAATGCTAAACCTCCCGACCAAAATGGTATTTTTGCCATTGCACAACTCACCCCAATTGGGGACCCACTTGAGATTTTAAGTTTTACACCAAGATTTTAAATTTGCTTGCACCCATGTGTTACATTTTCTTACATTAAATAATTTTTTAAACTTGTTGGCATTGAATATTTTAGAATGGATTGGATTTCAATTGCTCTTCAGAGTTTGGAAGATTTTATTTTTTCAAAGTTATTTTTTAGATTTTTTTTATTTTCATCATTTTTGATAGCTACAAACCTAAAATGACCATAACTTTGGCTAGAAAGCTTCATTTGACCTGATTCAAATCCTGATAGAAATATTTTGAAATTATATTTACAATGGTATCAAGCTTACATACACAACATTAATACTTCAATAAATTCAATGAAAATACCATTCAACATGCATCATTTTCCTATAGTAGTCCATGAATTTCAAGAGGCCATATATTTTGATCCATAGTGAATTTTCTAGTTATTTTATTTTGGATACCCATTTGGCCTATTTAGAAATGTATAAAGTTTCATGAAATTCTAGGCACTTAAAAAAAATCAGCTCATGATATCATGATCGTGCATGGCTTCAAAAAAATAAGGTTCATTCTCCATTAAATAAGGTTTAAAATCAGCTTTCAGATAAGAATAAACATTTCTATGTTAGTGGTGTGCAATTATCTTCCTTATTGCTAGCTAAAATATCCATTTTAAATGGGTTATGACACCAAAATTTATTTAAATTCTTAGTCTTCCACATCACCAAGAGATGAAGTTATTCATCAATGGTAAATTACCACCAATTAACTCAACGACTACTCATTTTTCCTTTGACATTAAGGTTTAGAAGCTAAGGTTTAATTAATCAAATTGTGCCCCCTTTTAATCCTTTGCTTTTGCTAAAATTAAAAATACTAAAGTTTAAAAGGGTTTCATCTACCCCCAAGAGCTTAATAAGTGTGCATCTACTAAGTAAAAATATGGCCCATGATATAGCACTTGCCAACACCTAAATCAACGGTCAGTGCATACAACGCTCAAGTCGTTCACTCTAACTTTTAACCCTAAGTCTTCGCATGTTGACCAAATAGATTGTGTGGACCACACATTGCGTGCTCATCACCTTCAATCTCAACCATCAATTTTAAGTCAATCGGGTGAGACCACTCATTTTCCCCACTCTATGCCTAGAGCGCTCATTTTCCTCGCTTGTTTCCTATTCATCCATTGCTCCAACCAATAGGAAATGAGTGCTCATTTTCCTCACTCTATTCCTAAAATTCTTATTTTCCCCATTGGTTTCCTATTTGTTTGATGCTCTAACCAATAGGGAGGCAAGCACTAATACTTTTGCTCCATCCCCACTGGTTTCCCATTTATCGTTGCTCTGACCAATAGAAATCCAATGCCCATTTTCCTAATCCATTCCTATTCATTCGTTTTTAGCTAATAAAAAGCTAGCACCCATTTTCTCTACTCCATTATCATTGTATTCTCATTCGTCCATTAATTATTTTTGCTTTATTATCGCTCCATTCCTATTCATCCACCACTCTAACCAATAAGAAGGCTACCACTAATTTTTTCCAATAGGAAGGCTAGCACTAATTTTTTTCACTCCATCTGCATCCATTCCCATTTATCCACTGCTTTGACCAATATGAAGACAACGCTCATCCTTCTCCACTCTACTCTACTTTGTTTGATTCCCCACTTCTTAACTATGGCTTTACTAAACCAATTAAAGCCTTCTGAATCATGCGTAATATTTCAAAAAAAAACTTAGTCGACAATTATAATTAATACAATTAATTAAACCTCAAGCGATATGAATTAACCCTTTGATTTTTAAACTTAGCGAATGTGAAATTTAAGTGAAAATGTGAAATATTTTGCCATCGAAACCTAACCCTAACAATAGGGAGGCCTAAATAAATCATGGAAACCTTAGTACTGATTTTAATACTTTATTATAAAAAATTAAAATGGAATTCTAATGTTAAATTTAATACTTCGGTCATGAAAATATTAATATTAATTATGGCATTATAATTAAAGCAAGATGATCTTAACATTGTACATCTTAATGAGTAACAAAAGCCTTAAATTTAATATTAATACTTTGGCATTAAAATTAAAACATAAACCTTAGCGTTAAATTTAATACTTTAGCCCTAAAATTAAAAGCAAAGACATTCAACATGAAATTAAACAAAAAAGACTTTGAACCTTAGGGAAAGACCTTAGCATTAGATTTAATACTTTGGAATTAAATTTAAAATGAAATTTTAGTGATTAAATCTAATAATTTAAAAAAAAAAATTACACTTTAGAAAACAAATTAATAAAATTTAATAATCACCAACCTTAGTAGTAATAATAATAATAGGTAAATAGTTGGTGGTGCCCCTACATGGGCTTTTGGTCTGTTTTTAGTTGTTGTTGCCCCTATGTGGGTCGTTGTTATATTTTCTAGTTTACGGCTGTAGATCCTTCTATTGTTTGGGAGGATGTCTCTCCCAGTTTTTGTTACCTCTATGGAGCTTTTGGGTTTTCTCTAGTAATGTAAAAGGTTGTGGGACCCTTTCAAAATCCTTTTTACCAATAAAATAATAATAATAATAGGCAAATAAATAAATAAATGAAAATACTAATAATTTAATAATTTGAATGAATAATTTTAAAAATATTTTTCACGCCAAATGAAAACTTGAACTAATTTTCAATTCTCCTATGATTGCAAGCAAATACAATCGAAAGCAAATGAGAAACAAAGGAGGATAAAGGAAGTCGTGATAAAATTGGAGCCTAGCTAAGCATCTAGAAGAAATTTAGAAGAAATATAGTGAACTTGGACCTAATATTGACCAGCTAGTGCATGACAACTCAACTCACTTAGCTTCAAGGAGAAGCTACCAAAGCAGTTAAAAGAATCAATGGCTAAAATTGAAGATCCAAACCAAGAACCACAATTTAAGACCTCATCTTCTTAGTTGAATACAATAGCCAACTCATTTACAACTGTAAACCATTGAGAAATTAAAATTTGTAAGGCTATAAATAACCACTGAGACTCAATTTCAAAGGGTCAAAATCCACTGTAGTGATAGGCAATTTTAGGATTTTCTTCCTCCTTTGGTAGTTGGTGGATTTATGCATTCTTGGCATCGTACTTGAAGAATTGTGATTGTAATCATATGTAGTGGGTAAATCTAAGAGTGTACTTTCATGAATATATTCTTATAATGCAAAATGTTGTAATCTTGAGTGTAATCTATGCATGATGATGGTGGTTGCATTTAAATTTAAGTTCATTTAGTGTTTTGCTCTCTTTCCCTTTGAATATGGCACTATCTTAGTTTTAGATTGTGTGATAGTTGATCAGGACTAAGATCAGTAATATTCATAGTTGATTACTACAATAGATTCTTCTACAAGTCTTCAAGATCACAATGGCTTATTATATTTCTTTCTCTACCCTTTTATTTTGAATTTATTTGACAACTGATTATATTAGAGTTTGACTTGATATTCTGAAGCTTCTCTTTCATGAATATGCACTTCATTGCTTTAAGTTTTAGAATATCTCTTTGAAGTTCTTTCAATATCATAATCAAAAGGTAGCAAGCCTAGAATCTTGTTTTTACATGTATTTTACTGTTCAATCTGCAAAGAATAGGACAATTGAATTGATAATCATAGTATATTGAATTTGAATTAAACCCTAAGATCATAATTAATCACTCACCCTTGTAACAATTACATGTGGCCCTAAATATTTCAATATTTTTCCTTTATTTTCTTCTTTATACTTTGAGATTATAAGTCAACTAGGCTAGACCAACATAAACAGAACCTTGGGGAATCAAGAATCCATTTCAAGAGAGGATATATTGTTCTAATCATTGGTGTATTTTTACAATTGCACAAATGTATCACTCAACAAATGGATGGTCCACATCAATCTGTGAAGAAATCTATGGTGCGCATTGTTGAACATGAGGATTCTAAAAATAAGTCATTCATCATTTTCTATCAAAATAAATGGATGGCCTACATTCATCTGCCAAATTAGATGGATGGTTCACAAGCAATCAATTTTTGAAGATATACAACAAAAATCCTTTCATATGCATCATACAAGTCAGTTTGTCTTATTCACTAGAAAATCAATGGTTCACGTTCATCCTATTAGAAAAATGAGTGGCTCTCATTTGTAGTCAAAGTTAGAATTATTCATCGATGGCCATGTGTACTCCACTAACCATTATCCAGGAATGCTTTAGGATGGACGGTCAGTAATCACCCATGACAGTTTCAATAAAATCCATGATTTACATTTGTTGATGAATAGAGACAAAAGAAACTCTTTGGTCAAACCTGATAGAAGATCCATAGTCTACATTGCTTTGCAGTCTTAAGAATCAATGACTCATATTGTTCAGTGAAAAGGTGCCTTGAACCTTAATAAAATATACGATCTACATAACTTTGGATGATTTATATGGATAGCTACAATTTGTCGATAGAATTTAATAAACAAAGGTGATGATGATTTGCTTAGAAAAAATTTGAAAAATCAATAAAAAATATACGACTCACATTTTTTGATCAAAATAAACTAATGGTGTGCATTGGCTAAAGAATACTGATAAAATCCCTTGACTAGATGAACGAGTGGCCCTCGTTGATCAGCAAAAATCATGCTATCTCTTAGGATAATGGACGGTACCCACATCTGATAGACCATCGTGATTCATGTAGCAAAGATCAATAGTTTAGATTGCATAGTAGAAAATCACAAAAGTATTAGATTAAATCAAAGATCAAATCAATAGTCCGTAGTTTTTCAAAAATTTCATTCAAAGGCTAAGATTAAAGAAATATCATATGCCAAGAGGATAATTAAAATATGAAGCCAAGGATAAAATGTAAAAAATCATTTGGAGAAAGCACAGGAAAGCACACTATATTTTCATGTAAATGGGTAGCAAGCAGAAAAAAGGATGAGTATAGTCATGACACATATAGTTGGAAATAAGTTGTGTTGTATATCTTTTTGTGTACAAAGTAAAGCTACTTCAACAAATAACTTGCAACATAGTCAAGATAGATAAGTGTAGTAAAAGTTTGGTAGAATAGATAAAGTTACCTTAATTTTTTTTTTCAGCACTACCATCACTATTTTACTAATTATGTATTTCCATGAGTAAAACTAAAAATAGTTTAGACATAGTCAAATCAAGTTGATAAGGTTTGTGTGAGAAATATTACACATCATACTACACTCAGTATGGTGGAAAATATAGAGTAAGTCACTCAAAAATAAGCTTAATTGGTAGGAATAAGGATGCGAATAGATAGTTAACATAAAACTAGAGTTTTGAGAAGAGCACTTCACCAAAAAAGCATGATGTTGTAATATTTGTAGAAGTGCCAACTAGCAAGACCATCACTCATAAACTTGTTTTATATAAAGATGTTCTTTCCTTTAAAAACATCTCACAATATGGGTATGAGTTTGAGAGTGCAAGAAAATACTCACATGGCAACCAGTGATTGATGGAGAAAGTTTCTGTTGAATTGTGTAAAGAACAAAAAGCAACATAGAAGTGGTAGGTATGACCTTTAAGTGCTTGGAATATATACTCAATAAATATTGTTTGCAATTGAAGCAACTACTAGTTGTAGTAAATTATACGCATGGTAATACAATTTTCTAAGGGTGTCCCATGATCTATATCCCCTTTTCACTATGCCCCTCTTATTTTCTTCCCTTTATTTTTATTATAATACCACTTTTTTTATTGTCCATTTGTTTATTATTTCATATAACACTTTATTATTTTCCTCCTCGCCATAATTTTACCCCCTAGTGTGTATATCTCTTCATCAACAACTATATTCCACTTTCTATGATCCTCATATTCTTGTCACTTCACACTTCATATTATCTCCTCTTTTAAAGTGCTAAATTTAAAATAAGGTTGTCATAGAGACACCAAACATAAAGGCCAAATTTTTTTCCATTCTATGAAGATAAGAAAGTGGTACTTTTAAAGTTATAAAATCAATAAGGATTGTGAAGTTGCTAAAGTATCACATAACCATAAACTAAGCTAATAACCCACTGCATAAAAAGATACAACAATATAAGGATAAGATCTAAGATTCATATTTAGCACAATTGTAGCCTACTAGAAAATATAATGATCAGAAGGCAACCAAGTGTAAAATTATAGAAGAAATAGTTCAAGATAATTGTAATTCATTTGTAAACCATAAAAATAATCAATGATGTAGATGTTGCTAGATGGAGGGATCAAATGGATCTAGTTCCAACAAAACAAGACAAATTCGAATTAAAAATATAGGCCACATCAACCAAAGATAATATCAAGTTTTGCATAGCCAAATTTTGCCAAAGGTATAGCTAAGCACCCTTATCCCTTTTGGTTGTATTCTCCCTATGTATATTTTCTCCCATAGCCATGTCTTATTCTTCTCCATAATTGTGTAGGTCTTGCTAAGGAAGCATCCAAGTAGGTGAGATTATTTCGAGTGGTTAGATCAAAAGCTAGGAGTCTCTTTGTTACTACTTTTAGAACAAAGAGTTGAGGTTCTCTATTTTGTTTAATGAGATCTAGAATATTTACCAGACTCTAATTTATAAAAATATTATGATATTAATACAAATACAACTTCGTCCTTTCTGCATTTTCATGTTCAATAATGAATTTTTGCACATTTACATATTACATTATTTGAATGTGTGAATGGTGCTTTCTTTCACTGGTGAATTTCAATTATGCTTGTTACATTATTTGAACAAACATAATTGACCCAATTATTCTTTTATCTTTACCTTTTTCTCAAAAAATATTTAAATATTATATACAATTGATAATGGATATGACATCAGTCTATTGATACGGTATAATTAGAGGATTTTTATGAATCTTGGTCAAAATATTTGATAATGAATATTTTACATTTCTTATATTTTTTTGAGCACAATTGAATTATAACATAAGCTCCATTTAGGGTTTTCTTACTAACTTTGTCTATCAAAATTCATTTTATAATTCTTTCCTAAGTTAAAGAGATGGATCCACCAGAGTCCATAGTACTGATTGGATTTAGAAAATTTTGTGATGTGATAATATTTAAGGGATGCATAAATTTTCTCCAAAAATCCTATGATCGATGTAGTACTAAACAAGGAAATAAAGGTATGAGGAAATACCTTTGGTATCCTAGAGTACTGACCTTTGATATATCATTTCATGCCTAGATCCATATACTTCAAGCCTATTTTACATGAATGTTTTTCCAAAAATCATGTCATAAACATCCAAGGGCATATTGAATAAATTTCTAACTTCGAAGGGTTTTATGGAATAAGAAAGAAGATATTGTTGAGTGACACAAATGTCTTTCCCTATTGTAACCATCCAATATTATATGGTTGTGACAAAGAGATTAAATCCTTTACAATCTAAGTGATAAATCAAATTTGTTTTACTCTCATTATCAACTATGAAGTGTAATGGCTTACCCTTGACCCATAATTATGAGTTAATTAAATATTTCTTATATTTTGAATCTTCTTATGATCCCTTTAATGTAGCATGTGTGGTGGAAATGATCACATTTAGTTCAACTTCCATGATCTAATTCCCTCTATCCTTAGCCTATGATGTGGACGCCATGGTATAGAAAATGTAAATGTTTGTCACTCACTACACAATTATTGTATTGCTCAACAATCCTCCCTCAAATTTTAGTTTTTTGTATTATTATAACACCATTTTATAGTCTTTGTCTTCAAAGGATTCTTTTCTTGGGAGTAGTTTTATGCTTCTAATTATAATTCTAGGACTAGCCCCTTCAACTTGATTCTCTGAAGTGTCACCCTTTATTTTATTTGTTTGGTATTGAGTGTTTTGGTTCTTATTATTTTCTCCTCTTATTTTCTATTTTTGTTTTTGTGTTTATGCTCTAGTTTGAAAACAAGGTTGTATACCTTTCCTAGTATTTGAATTTGAATAGGTCCATGTCATCTTGAATGTACCATTTTAGCCCACTTAGGTACTTAAGGATTCAATATTATTTGGTATCTTTAATACTTACTTTTATTGCCATGGAATATAAGCATTAGTATAATATATATGGATTGGTCTTTACCTTACCACAATTGTTGCCATTGTATGTATTGGTCTCCATAGGCTTTAATAACATAATATTATTCCTTTGATAGCTTCCATGAATTATTCCCATATGAACACTACTTTTTCATGTTTGTTCTCCTCCTTGACCCTATTATAATATGCTTCACACCAATTTCAAATAGATAATGAATATTTGAAGAGTGTATCATTGAATTTATTTATAGAGAAACATGATACAAAAAATAGATTTCAAGAATGTTTGGGCATATAGCCATGCTCTAAAATGGTCACATGCCTAGATCATTAAATTATTCACATTGCATCAAATTTTGATATCAGGTGTAGAAATTATTTTCTATCTAATTTTCTATGAACTAATATCGTTGGTGACCAACTTGTTCTACATTTACCACTTTATACATCTAAATGGACTGTCTTATGGTGGTCTTAGTCCATGTATGAATGATTTGATTTTTACTAATTGGTACTTAAACTATATGGATTGAGTTCTTTAATGTGCAATATCTAGTCTCTATGTCTTGTTGGTTGGTTTTAAAATAGCATATAGGATACATGACTTGATGTACATCTTGACATAATTCCTCATTTTGGGCCAATAGAAGTACTTTTGAAAAACTGGTAATATTTTTCCACCCCAAAGTGGCTTGCTAATTTGTTGAAGACAATACATATATGTCCTTTGTGATAGAGGAGGTTATCTTACAAATAAAAGTTAGAAATATGGTTACTAACATGAAGAATTTGGTATGTCATAAAATCATAATATACTCCATACAAGATGGAGTAATTAGAAGTATCATTCCCATATGAATCATGAGTGGTGGTGAATGTTGTTATTGGAGGTTGAACAAAACAACCTACTATAGAATTGACACTCCCTTTCTTGTGCTTGATGATTAGATGGAATTATTGTAAATATTTAGCCCTTTTTTGATATAGCTCATTCCTTATATTACTTTGCATTTGAATGACCTTTAGAGGTTTATGATTTGTATGGATGATGTTTCCTTGCCCGATATGTAATATTTCTACTATTTATATGGTTGGACAATGACATAGATCTCTATCATATGTGGGGTATTTTTGAACTACATTATGTTTCATTATGATATACAACTGGATATGCATGTTGTATGATGAAAAACCCAATGAATACTATGATACATCTATCATTATCCAAAAAGGTTTATGAAAATTATGTAGATAATGTGTAGGAGTTAAATACAATTGCTCCTTCAACTTCTCAAATGCTCTCTATTGTGTACCTCCTCCGTGGAGATTGGATTTGGCACTTACTTTGGTCACTTAGTATAGTGGCTAAGAAATATGTAGGGATGCAAGATATCTGTCATTCTCATAAATATGGTAAAGTATACTGGTCAAGCCAATGAGGCATAACTAACCATTCAAATAAAGCCTTTTGTATTTAAATGTAGTATTCCATAGGTTAATGGGCTTCATGGATATTTTATGATAGTTGTATTTAAGATAAATTTTGATGAAGAATGTTATACAATGAAGTTGGTCTACCAAATCATCTATCCAAGAAAGTGCTTAGAAATTCTTCATAATGATTTTAACCAAAGCTCTATAGTTTATATAGATTATCTATATTTCATATTTCTTTGAATCTAAGCTATTTGAATTACCATATGATGAAGCACTTGGTCTAATTTACGCTTTCTAAACCAATTCTCGGATCTTCCTCCTAATGTTATATTTTTCAAGGAATGATTTACGATAAATATGTGCATTATAAAAAGGAGAACTAGGAACTAAACCAAGGGATACTTTACCTCATAATAAAGTGAATTCCAATTGGTGATTTGAACAAGTCATCATATTCTCCTATAATTTGATCTATATTGTTATGTTGTGTAGGTCCTATGATTGATGTAGTAATAGTCCTCCTGTTTCTTTATGGCTTGAGCATCAACAAAATAAATTTCCTTATATTGGCTATCATATTATTGTATTATTTGGTGTTGATCAAGGAAATAGAGAGAGGATTCGATACCTATGTTATTCAAAATAATTGACCTTTGATAGTGATGGTGACACTTCAAGCCCTAGAATCACAAACACCATGCCACTTCTATATGAACAATTTATCCAAAATTATACTATAAACATCCAAGAGCACAACATCACAAAAAAATTATCTTTGAAGGGTTTGATGTCATAAGAGAGGAGATATTTTTGGGTGACATGAATTTCTCTCCTCTATTATAACCATCCAATTTTATATGGTTGTGGGTATGGTGTGATAGCTAGATTCAAATACTTTGTAACTTAAGTAGAAATCATATTCTTTTGACTCCTATTATCAACTATAAGATGTAATGGCTTACCCTTGGCCATATTTATGAGGAAAAAATGTATTCCTTATCTTGTCACTCTTCTTGTGACCCATATAATATAACATGTATGGCAATGGTTATATTTAGTTTAGATTCTACAATTTGTTTTGTTTTTTACTTAGATAACATGGATGTAGATTCGATGGTGTAGTGGATGTAGGGGGTTATGACTCAATAGATTATGATTGAATTACTAAAAAAATCTTCCTTAAATATCAATTGCTATTGTTATAGTCATTAATGGATAAAACAATGAAAAAGAGATTATTTAATTCAATCAAAGCATCCAAATTTTATAAATATATGCATTCAGGTGTCTATTGCTTTCTCAAGAAACTCTTGGTGGTTTTGATACCAACATGTCTCTTTGTATTCTACTTCTCCATATATTACATAAATATTACACAAATAATGTAATAAATATATAACATCCTCCCTTGTTGTATTATTTGATTTTATAGGAATGTCTAGCAGTCATGTGTCCATTAGATTGGCTTTGGATCTTGGATTTGGCTCTTGGGTGCTTCTCCTAAAGTTTGAGAAACATTTAGGAATGATGCTCCACCTACATACTATGGTGATGTAGCTATTGTGGTCGTCATCAATTTTGGACTGCTATATTGAAAACTATATGGTCCCTACATAGTATATCCATGTGAGGTGGAATAGCTAGCCATAATTTATGTTACTTATGCATGAGGATGCATTTTTTTGCTGGTCCAATATTTATTTTTGAAAACTGAGGTGTTGCATATGGATTGAAAACTCCTTAGAAAAATGAAGTCTAGAAGATATGTTGGATACTTTAGGACACATCCAAATAGGGTATAGGGACAGCCTTACTAATATTGTTAAGGAATAGATTGTGGAAATGCCAAATCACAATTATAAGTAGGTACTTCACCTAGAGAACCCAAAAGGTAGGGTGTGGGTGGCACCCAATGATGCAAGATTACACTTAGACCACTTATTGGCCAATATGATTACCCATACTCACAACTCCTTGGAGATAAAATTAGGTTATGATTTTGTTGATATTTTATCAACTTTTGCTAAGGCAAGAGCCCAAAAGCTTAAACAAAAATATCACTTTTGCATAAAAAAAAATGTTAGAGTATACACCCTTTTAATACTTTTCTTTAATAGGAAAATAATACTAATATGAAGAGTAATAAGGTATCTATATACTCAATGGTACCTTGTTGATTCCAAAATTTGGCTAAGGCAAGGAAGTCTAGCATTTTGCTACATGGATGGACTTAAAATTTCACTAAAGCAGAGAGCCCAATATGAAACAATGTTGGACTTTCAAGAGGATCTCATCAACATAGGGGGCAAATACATCCAACACTTTATTGCATTGCCAACCCTAATATTTGGCTAAGGTAGGGAAGTCTGGCATGTTGCCACATTGCCAGACTTAAAATTTGGCCAAGTTATAAGACTAAGCTAATGGAGGATCAAACTTGCAAGAAAATGATGTAATCACAAGGAAAAGAAAATTCAACAAGGCATAGATCCCAAGATTGAACAAAGTTGGACTTTTAATGGGATGCCATCATCACAAAGGTAAGGAAAGTCTAACATCATGAAACATTGCAAAAATATTTTTGTTTTAAGACATAGAGCTTGGTATGGAAGAAGGTTATACTTTCAAGGTATTGATGTCATTTAGATATTGAAAGAAATCTAACCTAAGCTTTGAAGCCCCATAAAAAGGTGGTCAAAGGAGCCTAGTAATGTGTCAAAACTTTAATATTAAATAGAGGGCTTTTAAACATATCCCTGTCAACTAGATCACATATCTACTAGTCACCCATATCAAAACTATTAGGCTAAGCCAACACCTTAGAAAAGCTAGAAATACAATAGAGGGTAGTGGTGAAAAGTCAAAACTGCTACAGTTCTTCAAACCTCTCAAGGACACATGGATCTAAAGCTCATGGAATAAATTAGGATAAGCCATGTGGGAATCAAAATTAAGATAATTGAGCTAGTTTGAGAAAGAATGCAACAATCATTCTCTCAAGTGTGCATTCTAGATCATGCCCATCCACTTTAGACCTAAAAAGGAATTTTATTATAATGATAAAAGCTAATGAAAAGCATTGTAAAAAATCATATAAATAGTTGAGAACCCCTCAGCATAAGGTTTGATTATTTAGTGTTTACTTGTATATGTTGTGTAACTGCTATCTCATAATCAATATAATTTAGTGTTTTTTGGTGTCTATCAAAGAAATATTGTAAAATTTATGAGGTTGTGAGTTATGTTTTTTAATAAATTTCTATTTATGCTTGATGAGTAGTGAAGTTTGTTAGGCAAATTTTTCTTATTTGGATAGCTATTTGAATTGTTTTTTATTAAGTACTTAAAATGCTTAAAGTGATTTATATGAAGTTACATTATGTGATGCTTTATTTGTTATTTGGGCTGTTAGGCTTGGTTTTAAATTGGATGTGAAATTTTTTATGTGGTATATTCCATTGTTGTTAGCTAAATCTCAACCACCTTTAGATAAAATATCTAACCCTACATCTTCTCCTAATCCTCACAACTCTCACTTTAGTCTTAAACACCATTCGTTTTTGTATTTAAACAAGGGATCGACCTTCTCTAGAGGTTGATATTAGGAGAAATATTATTTATCCAATATTGTATGAAGTTAAGGGAGCATCTCATCCACCTAGGCAGATTTTGGATCAAGATTTTTTGGTATGCTTTGTGGGACAAGTTGATCTTGTTTGTCTCATGAACAATCACAGGTATGATCTTGGTCCTACTCCTAATTACAAGGAAAATATTTATGAGTAGATACGTAGTGAATTTTTGCTCTCCAATATCAAGAAAATTGTTCACTTGGTGACTTCACTCTCAAAGAACTAGAGGAATTAGTGACTCTGATGTTCAAAGATTTCAAGAATTAAATAATAATTAGATTAAAGTCCAAGATAATTCACTAAATATCAATTGGATCAATGGATCCACAAACATCATAATACATCACATCTAAAATCGTGGTTGGACTAATCTATTTGGATTGGAATAGTGTCAAACCTCTTAAAATTCTAGATCTCCATGAAATACTTTAGGTCGCATTGAAGGTTTTACCCTCTTATGATTGTAGCAAAAAAATAACTTAAATGCATTGTTAGGATATTGTTGCTTTGGCTACCATTTATAATATTGCATTTGAAGATGTAATGGTGAGATTTCTTGTACTATCTTTTCAAAAAAAAGTGATACTATGGGACCATTACCTAGAATACAATAGCATTAGGGTTTCTAAATACTTGACTAAACCCCTCATATTAGAGTTTTATGATATAGAGGACTAATTCTTGTTGCTCACTCAGTTTTTATTTATTCAATGGTATTCTCAAGAGAGTATCACTTATTTTAATATTAAATATAGAAGAACCTAAAGGAGTATCCCTCAATAAATAAGGTTTAATCTTCACTCACCCTTGCCAAATCCTACTTGACCACCATTTGCATCCATTAACACTATCTCAAAACTTTCTACAACCCTATTAACACTTTTTCGATCTCTCAGGTTTGATATTTTATAGTCTACAGCCACAATCTCAAGACCACCTCCCCTAAGATGGTCCCACCTATTTCCTACCACCTCCCCATAGATGTTCTTACCTCTATCATGAAACAACAACTTCAACAACATATTTGGCAACATTTCAACACATAAAAAAGTATAATATTTTTTTTTTTCTACATTTTGGTTTATATAGTAGTAGTTATTTATTTTTTTGCTATAATTTATATCTTGATTAAACTAAGGCCCAACTTTGGTGGGCCCATCTATCTTCTAACATCTTCTTTTTTGGTTGTGTGCAGGTGTTTCACTCCATATTTAGCAGCCCTTAGAATTATCCACTCACAAGCATTCACACATCAATATCTCCTGATCACATTCGGTTGTGGGAGAGAAGCACAAACACCATCCTTGTTGTAAAAACCCTCTTGGGCTAATTTGTAATTGTAAAAGATAAAGAATTGTATCTTATGTTGTAAAAGCTTTATATTTGTAACTAAATTTATCACATATATTTATCTCCGTCTTTGTGTTTCATTGTTGATGGTGGTTTCTCTACCTCACAAAATGGCATGCCTTGTGGGACCCTTCCCTTGAATTTTACCTTATCCTTGTTTTATTTCAATTTATATTAGCCATAAGGATAAAGTGTAGTCTTTATTTTATGCTATTGTTGTTGTTTTTCAACCACAATCATGAGTTTTTACTAACTGCTATTATTTTTATTTTTTACAGGTGACATTCAAGACCACTTAGCCAAAGACAGTCTCGCATTGCTATACCGCATGTTCAGAGATGGTTTCACTTCAAAAGACAGACATTTTTTAGGTAAGTTCACCTTATTTTCTCCCATCTCTATTTGATAGCATAATTTAGGGATCTCACATATCCCCAAGTTTCTTTAGGTTTTTATTAGCATAGTTTATTTCTTTCCACACTTTTCAAGCCCCCTTAGGCTTCCTTCTTAGTTTATTTTATCTCCTTAGGCTCCTCATCAAACACATTTTATAAGCCCCCTTAGGCTTCCCCTTTTATCACACTTTGCCTCCTTGGGCTTTTTTTACACACTTGTTATGATAGTTAGCCCCCTTGGTATCCTCTTACACACATACAAGCCTCCTTAGGCTTCCTTTAGTTTAGCTTATCCCTTTGGGCTTCCTTCCACACACACACATTTACCATAGTAAATTTTGTTTCCTTTCACACTTTGCAATATTTCTTGGGCTTTCCTCTTAGCATATTTTTCCCTTTTAGGCTCTTTTATACACATATAAGCCTCCTTAGGTTTTACCTTAGCTTAGATTTCCCCTTTGGGCCTTTCCTCTACACACACGTTTAGCTTAGCTTTCCCCGTTAGGCTTTCCTTTCACACACTCACAAGCCTCCTTGGGTTTTTAGTTTAGTTTTTTTCCCCTTGGGATTTACTTTTTAGACACCCACAAGCTTCCTTATGCTTTCCTTTTAATGCAGCTTGCCCCCTTGGGCTCCCCCCCTTTCACACACACACACAAAAACTCTCTTTAGCTTACTTTTCTTTAGATAGAATAGTGAATTTTAGTTGCACTTTCATTTTTTTTAACACTTTTTAGTTAATCTCTCTTTTTTTTAGTTTAAATTTTAATTTCTATTGCAAAAATATTAGATAGCAGTAGTAATTAGTTTAGATTTATTTTACTTGTCATTTTATAAATAGATTGTTGGATTTTTTTATTGTCTCTATTTTTACTCGATACCACCTGCCCAAAGGTAGTACTACACTTTGTCATTGTATCCATGTTTTATGTTCCATTTTCTGCCTTTTGAAGTGTTACCATATCCCTAGAGATGGTCTCACACTATTTTACTACCAACCTAAAGGTAAATTACCATGTTACCCATTTTTGCATTGCTTTCTGACTATTTTTGCACTACCTACTGTACCATCTCCTCCAAGATGATCATACTTACCTATAACCATCTCCCTAAAAACAATCTCCTCTGTATACAAAATTTTGATAGAAAACTACACTTTGAGTTACATAGTTGTTAGATTATCATAGATATTAGCCTTAGCATAGATATTATATCTGTTGTTTGCTTAGAAAAGATTTCACACACACTTTTACTCTATTTTATCACACTCCATATTCATATATACACATTTGAGTGTAAGAATAACCTTCTTGGTGATGTTGTATTTAACCACCAATCATTGGGAGTCCATAGACAACCATAGGTAGTACAATAGTCTCTTGGATTTTATCACTAGGAGGTTGGTTACCCTTGGGACTAGCTCAGGGTAATTTTTAGGTTAGACACCTATTAACTTTAGGGCTTAATAATTGGTGGAACATAGTTATCGCTTTTGTCCAATCTCACTCAAGAGTGAAGTGAAAGCTTGTGGGGCCTTACCCTAGGTATTAGGCAAGTAGTAGGACTCAGATAGCACAACCTCTCTTGTAGAGGTATTTTTATCTCCTTAGGCTACCTCATATCTATACTCCATCTTAGGAAGTCATTTTGAGCCATTGGTATATTTCAATTCGATAGAGTGGTAGGGTACCAACATATCTTTTGTAGATAGAACTTCACCATGATTTTTGTAGTCTAGGAAAGGTTTTTACATAAAACACATTAAAACCCCTATAAAATAGATTGTTTGTTTACTTTGTTTTTTAATTTTATTGGATTTAGTTGGATAGTGATTTTTCAAAACCTCACCATTTTGCCTTCATTCCACACACCCATGGCTCATTTCACCCAATACCAATAACCAACCTCAACACACCATCAACCTTATCAACTACCTCCCACTTATCAATCACAACCAACCCCACAATACCATCAATATCCTATTCATCATCAACCCCCACCTCAATATCCCCAACCATCAACTTCACCATCTCATCACTCATTCCCCACATATCATCACTCCCAACCCACCTATCATCAACCACCAATTCAACAATATCATCAATCCCCTCATCCAACTTATCAACCTCCACATTCATCCAATCAACCTCAACCACCACCTACTTACACTCAATCATATCCCAATTACAATTTATAATTACCTCCATTTCATC
Organism: Wollemia nobilis; assembly: GCA_028583015.1. Lineage (NCBI taxonomy): Eukaryota > Viridiplantae > Streptophyta > Pinopsida > Araucariales > Araucariaceae > Wollemia > Wollemia nobilis. Next base: position 131,937 of record JAQPPZ010002146.1, on the reverse strand, counting down.
ACACCTCCCCTTTAGATCAACCCCCACCAACTCATCCATATCAACATACCCCTAATCCATCACAACCATCCCCTCTATATTATCCATAATCCACTTCCCAACCATCTTACACTCATACCCACACCTCTACCACATCATATCACACGCATCACATTCTACCACAAGCCTCCCAAGCACCTCTCACCACTTCACACCAATCTTACCCATGTTCCCAACATCAACCATATCCATTGCAACATTCATGTCCCTTGCACCAACCTCAGCAACCTCACCCCACTTTACAACAACCTTCATATTTATCCCAACCTCCAATATATCAAGCTACATCTCCTCCCACTCAATCTCAAAACCAACCCACTTTTCCTACCATGCACATTCCTCCTAGGACCCAACATCACTTCATACCTCTTGCAAAGACCTTATCATCCATTTTTTGGAAACTTCTCAAGGCACAAGTACTCTCCTTACCTCACACAAGGTCACATGATACATATCACCTCGTATATCTAGGCTCTCATACTAATCAATTTTATGTCTACCATCACCAACGTGGTCATGATATCAATCATTGTTAATCATTTTAGAATATTGTACAAGATATGATTGACCAAAGGGTCCTTTCCAAACATACTTCAACCCCTACTCAAAAAAATCTTGTAAATCATCAAGCTCCATATCACCAAGGTTTTGTGGGCCTAATTTGTCATGACCACATTACTCTTGCCTCACCCACCATTTCTACCATACCACAAGAGCCTCCATACCCATTCAAATCCACCACTACACAACCTATTGCACCCCCTTATCCTTCATATTCATATTCTATGACATCTACTCCACCTACTCCTTCTCAACCTACTATCGTGTCACCTTATCCACCTACCCCATACAACCCCCTTCTATTTTATCACCCTTACAATATACATCACCATGCTCATCCTCCTGATATTACTCACTACCCTCCTCAAATACCCCATCACCCTCCATTCCTATTCCTAAGAAAGCATCACTAACCCTTACCTCTTCATATCCTACACCACCTTTGCCACTACCTCCCATTACAAACCACCCCATGTTGACATCCCCCTCTAATTCTATCAACTTTTTATCACCCTCTCCCTAATTATCTATCAACACCCAACGGATACCAATTTCCATTCTTGCCATATCCCCCAAACTATTACCACCTAACCCTGTCATCACTCTTACCCAAAAATTAACTCATAATCTTAAACTTACGTCCATCCATATCCAATTCCTAATCACCATACCCTCAAATTTCCATATCTCCCAAAATAATAAACCCTACCCAAACATCTCTTCTAGCCATAGATCATCATCCCAATCCTATCCCCAACCTTACCCTTAGTCCTACCACTCTCATTTCAATAAGAAGAATATCCCCATGTATTACCCCAAACCCTAATTAACTCTACATTCGTATTACTAGACATTTCCCTCAACACTATCCCTCAATCAACATCATCTGATCCTATTTCCTCATCTGAGGACACCCCTACCACTTCTATCATTCTAATCTCACTGCCCCTACAATCCCACACGTTATTGTACATATGACTAATTTGGCTATAGGTGAATACTTTATACACAATGTAACCATTAAAAACCTATCACATGTAGAGTCTATAAAATATTTTGGTAGACCACGATATGAATATTTCATCATAAACACTATTGTACCCTAAGACTCACTACCTAACCACGCCAAATTTATTTATGAGGTACTCAACACATCCACATTTCCATCCACCTCCATTTCCTTCCAAGGTTATTTTTATGCTAATATTGACTACCTTTCCATGCCATATTTTGTCCTACATTATTTTTAGGAATACCATTGGAAGGTTTTTGGCTTAGGATGCTATGAGCAAGGCATCCACATCCCTATATAACTTCCATATCAATTACCCAACACCCTAGCAGACTTGGGTAGATTGAGATAGTCTCTTGCTCTATTAACTTTACCTAACACCTCATACAACCACTCTTCCTCTTGTGCTTTGACTCGATGCACCATGATACCTTTTAAATTTGGTGGCCACCCCACATTACACTATTTTTTCCTTACCTCCTGGGGCATTTCATTTTTCACATTGCCTCCTTAGGTATCCTTTTTTACATTGCCTCCTTAGGCATTTACTTTTGCACATTGCCTCCTTGGGTACATTTTTACACTCACCCCTTTGGCTATGCATTTTTCACTAGCCTCCTTAGAATACACACCTTTTTTTTCCATTTTTCCTTTTTTTTATATAGTGCATATTTGGTCCCTTCCTATCAGGGTCTTCTCTTTTTCCATAGTTGCATAATATCCCTTTTCCTCCACCACACCCTTCTACTCATGCCTTCCCTCACCTCCTTAACCAAATACCTTACTATTTGTGAAGAGAATTAGGAAGAGATAGACCATTATAATACCTCACCTTTTCCACTACCTCACATTACAAAGCACCCCATGTTAACATCCTCCCATAAGTCTATCAACTCTTTATCACCCTCTCCCCAATTTGAATTAGCCCATGATTTTGGTCAACCACATGACTTACCTTTAACCATTAATTCCATTGTTCCTTTGGGTCCAGTTGTTAGCTTTTAATACCACATACATTGGGAGATACCAAACACAAGATGCAAAAAGAAATAAAATAGATCTACGAGATGACTAAAATATGCTATAAATAGAAATGGTGAAAATATTACAATAGTAGCCATGGAGGAAATGGGTACTCCATAATATATGCTATTGTTACATGTGGGAGCTTTGAGCTTATAGCTCACACACACTGCCCTACTACCTACTTAATATGATGCTCCTCTATGATTCTATATCCTATGCTATATATGGCCATTATATAGAAATATAAGTTCCTTGGCCGACACTCTATCTAGTTGTACAAGTGGACACCTTACACATTACAGCTTGCACATTGACACTTGTGCATTTATTACATTGCATGAAGTAACTAGATAAATTCCCCCTAAAGTAACCTAATGTCCTAAGTATGTACCAAGGAAGGTGCATTTACATGACCCAAATAATATAATATGCTCTATTTCTAACACCCCCATGTATTACAATATTTGGATATTGAAGACTTTAGTCTTTAATGTGGATATTATTCCATATGATGGCTTTGAGTTGGATTTTCATATTCAAAATGGAATTTTGATTCTTATGTAATTTCTGTAACCTGTTCAAGCAATATGTTAGTATCTTTAAAAGCTAACATTCTTTTTGAAAGAGCTTTGATCTCATAATCATCAGTAGGTTCTTCCAGTTCTTCAATTTCTTCTATCATTTGATATAGATGTTATTTTTTATTTCTTTTATGATACTCCAATTAGGTATAATTGGATTAATGGTGAAATTGCTACTAACAAGGATTTTGATATTGTTGTGACTGAAATTGGCTTCCATTGTTCATATGATTTCCTTAATTCTGATTCTTGGGTTTGAACCTACAGTAGATGGTACTATGGTCTTTTTTCTTGCATATCTAGCAATACCTGTTGTACCATGGTCTTCATCCTTTTGATGAAGAGGTAATGTTTCCTTATGGATTATCTTTAGATGTCAATGCAGTGTTAGATATCTCATCTTTGACTATATTTTCCACTTCATATTCCTGTAGAATATTGACTAAGTCATCAAAAGAAGTATCTTTACTTAGAACTTGTAAAGATGTTACAAAATATTTATAGTTGTCTAGAAGTGCTCTCATGGTTACTTGAGTAAGAAGTTCGTCCTTAATTTTTTCTCCTAAGATAAATAATTTTCCTTTAATATCTTCTATATTTATTAGGAATAGTTCTATGCTTTCTTCATTGTTCATTTTTTATGAATGAAGTTGGCTTTAAATATGGAGAATAGTTGCCTTGTTCTTTCCTTCAAATATTTTCTCTAGACTTGACCATGCATCTGAGGATGATTTTGTTGAGCTAATATAGGGTTGTATTTCATCAGTGATAGTAAATATTATTATCATTATAGCCTTTGAATCATTTTCTATAAACTTTAGGATCTCAATATCATTTGTAGTAGGTATTAGTGTTTTCCCTTTGACAATATCCCAAAGTTTTTCATATACCAAAATAGCTTTCACTTTATTCTTCCAGGAGAAATAATTAGGACTCTTAAGTAGTTGAGATTATTCTAAGAAGAATTTATTTGAAGCCATTTGAATTTCCTAATATCAATTCTTAGGATTCATAGAATACCTTATGACTCCCTAGTATGTTTTGGACAAGATATGAAGTGCTTTTGTAAGATATAGTTCAATCTTGGTTGATTTTGTAAAGTTATAAAAATGCTAAAATCAACTTCTATTGTCCTTATTACTCCTATTGAACTAAGCACTTTTTCTATATTTCAAGAGGTTTCAATGTTGGATCTTTTGTCTCTATTTGAGACAAGGAAATATTATAATTTCCAACCTCTATGTGATATTTATAAACCTCTTATAATGGCCCTTTGAGATTTGATTTAATTTTTCTAATTTACCAATGAATCAATTTGTAGTAGTAGACCTTATGACTCTCAACTTTGGAAAATAAGAAAATAAAATAATATTTACAAAATATTTAAATAATTCAACAAGTAGAAGGCCTTTTACCTCCTAGGTTAATTTGCAAATAGTATTCTAATTTTTGGTAAGTTATCTCCTATGTATTTTGCTTTCTCAACCTTAAAAATAATCCATAAAAATATAACCTTATATCTCCAATGTTTGAAAGTAATATTAATGAGATATTTTTCTTACCTTAGCCCTCTTGACTTCACACTTGGATGACACTAATGTTGACTAAAATATGACAATCCTCTACATACCCTTTTTATGACACTTGACTTGTTGAGGTTGTGTAAACAAGTATGGTATGGATGTCGGGATTCCTCCTTGACACTTGGAGAGTAGATGTTGGTCCTTTCAATGGAGTATTAAATGCTCCTATTCTCTCCTTCTTCCATGTTTTGGATTGACTGGACTACGCTTGCTCTTCACACACTCTATAGACGTCGAACATGAATGCTATCCCTTCACTCTCTATGCTACATATATGGGCAGTATTTGGTGGACAAGTGACACTCTTGTAGCTTAGTAATGCTACCTCCTCTTCTTGTAACATTTTTGCACCAGTCGTTACTCCTATGTAACATATCCTTCTTGTTTGAGCACTCTCAATATTCGTTTCTTATGCGTTAGATAAATGATAGTCATGAGGGAATAATGTGCCAAGTGGCACTCAACCCTTTTGCATGGAGTTTCCTATGTAACACCTCCAAGAAGGAGATTATAACTCTGAATTTATTTCTCCTTAGCTTGCTTTGATTTCTTGAATAGCAAGCAATGTATTTTATTCTATAGGTAATACATGAACTGCCTTGAAGCTTTGGATGAGTATGAGGTAGATCTCTTGCAATCCTTTGTTGATGCTACTCCTAAAATAGCATTCGTTTTCCTTCTATGCATCTATACCTATGCTATGATCCCTATTCATGATGATAGAGGTGAAGCTTAATGTTTATGAATGCTGGAATGTGCTCTATATTTTATTTTACATAAATAGCTTCTTCTACCTTATTGTGATTAATGTAAACATTCATGATATATTTCCTTTGGCTTCTTTAGCTTACGTAAATAGCCTTTTAAGGCTCGCTATAATTTATGTAAAAAATTCTTTATCTACAGGTTCGATCTTGGATAAAATACCCTTTCGGTGTTGGAGAATTCTCAATCCTTTTGGCCCTTACTCTTACCCTTTCTTTGGTTGCTTTTCTCTGTACCTATTGTTCCTATTGTGGTACCTTTAAATATACTCATTTCCCTACATTTTATGTATCATAGAAGTGCAAAACAATGTAACCTTTACATGTATATAGAACCCTTTTATTGCACCTTTTCCTTGCACTCTTTTGTAGGTCTGAAATTCTTATTTTTGTAGTATATTAATGAGTGTAAAATGAGGGTTTTAAGGATGTCTCTTTGGCTAGAATTCTTACTATTTTGCTTGGATGATTGATGGTGAATCCAAGCCTTTTAAATGTTGTAGAATAGAATCTTTATTTTAGTTGCACTAACCCTAAGTGTTTTGGATTTGAGATTCACCAAGTCTCAATATTAGAAGCTTATTTTTAGTTAGTTTTTTTTCTTTTTCCTTTGCTTGTACTAACCAATTTTGGTGGCTTCTATTGGCCACTATGAGTTGCAGGTTTTTGTGCTTTAAAAGTGTCTTTAGACACTTGATCCAAACTAGATTTTTTAGCCTTTATTTCAAAGCACAAAATTAATTTCTTTTGAGAGTAATAATAGTGCAAATAAATCTAACAAATTCTAATTTTATTGTACTAACAGATTACACCTTATCACTCCAATCTATTCTCAAGAAATTGCACTTAATCAATTCACTGCAACTAATAAATAATAATCTCAAATGAACCTTCAAGATTTATTATTTAAATTTATTACGAGCAAGATATTAGGAGATAGTCTTCTTTTGCTTTCCAAAGTGGATAATAAGCTATTTGACATATTATTAAATTTCTAAAATCTAATCAAATCCTACTGTTCAAATGAACCTTAGAAAAAATCTTTCTTTTTGCAAACTTAAATACTATAATACAAATCTCCTTTTTGCAACTTTAATTAGGATGAAGGTGCTTTAATAAATCTGATAAGTAATTCACCTAATGAATCTACTTGCACCGATAGTTGCTTACCTTTTTTGAATGCTTTTGTAGCTCCTTTTCTACTTTTGTAGAGGATGTAGATCTTGGTGCCTAATAACACCAAGTTGTTACCTTGAATAGGATCTTGTAGCTCTTTGTAGACTATTTTGAATAGTTCCTTCTTCACTAATTGGATGATCTCGAACTTTCTTTCACAAGCCTAGGATTTGGTGACTTTGATCTCCTCTTGTAATCTCCTCCTATTGTAGATTTGGATAAGTTTGTATCTCTGAAGCAGTGGCCTCTTTCTACAGGAGGTAATCTTCAAATCTCATAGATTTGATAAGCTTATTCTACTTTCAAGTCTTCTTGTTGAACTCTAACTTTGAGTAGGATCTTCTCATCAAGATTCTGAATATCTTGAGGTCTTCACTGGATTCTTCTTCTACTCAAATTTGGCACTCCTTGTCAATTATCCTCTTGGAATTGTTGTTAGATGGTGATAATTTTCCCAATTTCTTCACTATTAGGGGCTTCTCTTTGGTAGTGGATTTCTCTAGTGAGTTCTCCTTTGAGTATTTCTTCAGCAAGGCTCTCCTAGCTTTTCACTAGATGTTCATCGAGACCTATTCAAGGTCTTTGATCTTGCAAATTTTCCTAGTCTTCCTAGAGACATTATATTCAACCTTCCTCTTGATGGGGAGCCAATTTTAATAACAAAGAAAAAGACGCAATTTTATTTTGAAGCATGGAAAGCTTTACAATTCAAAACCATGAAAAATTACACAGTACAGAAAATGCCAAAAGAAGCCACAACCTTCATCTCTCCATCCTCCGTAATCTTTTGAACTCATCTCTTTTTATAATCACAGGTTCTTGCTGCAACTGCCGTTTGCAACTGTTTCCATAACCGCTGCAACGGTTCCCAAGAACTGCCTTAACGACTTTTAGAACTATCAAATGTCATTCTATAACTAGCCATGAAAAGTAGCAAGTCACAAAATCATGACATATTTCTAACCCGCCTTCTCTTTCTTGGTCGGGTCGTGAAAACGCGACATTTTGTGATATCACGAAACTTTTCTGGCTTTCGTCTTCTTTTGCCAATGTGTCGTGATATCATGACACTTTTATGCCTTCTGCTCTTCTTTGTCCAGGTGTCGTAATATCACGACACTTTCATTTGCTTTCCCTTGCGTTCAAAGTTTGTCGCGATATTGCGACACTTGAGTTTTGCCCTTGACTTTGTTCAGAAGTGTCACGATATCACGACAACCTTTATGTTGCGATATCACGACACTTGAGTTTGCGTCTGTGCCTTTGTTCAAAGGTGTCGCGATATCGTTACAACCTTGATGTCACGATGTCACGACATTTGAGTTTGCATCCATGCCTTTGTTCAGAGGTGTCGCGATATCACAACAACCTTTATGTCGCAATATCACGACATTGGAGTTTGCATCCGTGCCTTTGTTCAAAGGTGTCACGATATCACGACAACATTTATGTCACGATATCGGGACATTAGAGTTTGCGCCTGCCATTGTTTTGAATTGTGTCACGATATCACGACAACCTTTATGTCGTGATATCGCGACACCTTTTATAATTAGAACATTTTTCTTGTGTCTTTTGTTTTTCTCTTTTTTTGTTCGATGATGCAAGATTATTGTTGCCATGGATGCTCCTGCATCAGACACCCAGGGTAGATTTTTAGAAGTGATCCTCACTTCTGGATGGTCAAAAGAAAACCCAAGTGATTAACCTCTGATGTGGACAACCATGTGGCATCTTCGACAGGTCGTCCCTTCCACTTGACCAAATACTTTGAATATTGCCTATTTCGGGTACTTCTACCTTCGCGAGTGTCGAGTATGTCTTCAATTTCTTCTTTGTCTGGAGTGGATGCTGGAATGGTCCATAGATCTGAACTGGGTGGTTTGCTACAACTTCTTGGATGATATTCAACCAAGTCTAAAATATTGAAGATAAGTGAAATATTCAGCTCACTTGGTAGATCTACTTCATAGGCATTACCTAAATCTTGTTTGCCTATGATCCGGCATGGTCCAAACTTCTTCATTTTTAGCTTATTGTAGGTTTTGGTAGGAAAACATTCCTTGCACAAATGAACCATGACTTCATTTCCTATCTAGAATTCCTTGAAACGTTGCTTCTGATCTGCTTGGGCTTTGTAAGTAGCATTCATGTTACTGATATGCTGCTATACCTCCTCATGTAAATTATTCATGTGTGCTGCAAAGTCTTCAGCTTCAGCACTGTGCTTGTCTCCTTTATCCATCGACCTCAACTCAGAAGCGTTTCTTAGGCTATTCCCATGTACTATCTGGAATGGGGGTTTACCAGTACTGCGATTGATAGAATTATTGTAAGCAAACTCCGCCTGTGGTAAAATCAGATCCCATCCCTTGGGTTTATCTCCTACCAAACATCGTAGAATATTACCCAAACTTTGGTTGACTACTTCGGTCTGTCCATCAGTCTATGGGTGGTACGCAGAACTGAATTTCAATTATGTTTTCAGCTTCTTCCACAGGGTTCTCCAAAAATAACCCACAAATTTGGTATCTCTGTCCGAGACAATGCTTTGGGGTAGACCATGAAGGCGCACAACCTCCTTGAAAAACAAGCCTACAATATGAACAACATCACTTGTCTTCTGACATGGAATAAAATGAGCCATCTTTGAAAACCTGTCAATAACAACAAAAATGGTGTCATTTCCACGTTGTGTCCTTGGCAGACCAAGAAAAAAATCCATACTGATGTCCTCCCACAGTCTCTCTGGTGCAGGCAATGGCTGATACATTTTCATATTCTGGCTAACTCCTTTCACCATCTGGCACACTCTGCAACCCTGCACAAATTTGGTCACATCCAGTTGCAACTGTGGCCAATGGTAATTCTCACTAATAAGAGCAATGGTCTTGTCTCGACCAAAATGCCCTGCTAGTCCTCTTCTATGTTTCTCTTTGATCAAATTTTCCTGCATGTAACTTTGTGGAATGCACAACTGGTTCTTCCGAAATAGCATCCCATCTTGGATCATAAAATCCAACCACTTAGTGCGATCCATAGTAGTAGGAGACACACATGTCGTCCATGCCTCTACAAAATCTAGATCTGCTGGGTATAAACTCTTGAGTTCATCAAACCCAACAACTTGCACTCCAATTTCCATAAAAAAATTGTGCCTTCTACTCAAGGCATTTGCAACTCTATTAGATTTGCCACTTCTATGCTTCAGGACAAAGGTATAACTCTGCAGGAATTCAACCCACTTCAAATGCCACTGGTTAAGTTTACCTTGACTATTTATATACTGGAAAGCTTGATGGTCAGTATATAAAATAAATTCCTTGGCAAGAAAATAATGTCTCCATTTCTTAAGATCCTGAATTATAGCATAGAATTCTTGATCATAAACAGAGTATTTCTTTCTAGCATCATTTAATTTTTCACTAAAGTATGCAATAGGTTTACCTTCTTGGCTCAACACAGCTCCAATGGCACTGCCACTAGCATCACAGTCAACCTGAAACACTTTATTAAAATCTAGAAGTGCTAGAATGGGTTGTTCTATCACTTTCTTCTTCAATATGTCCATACTGGTATCTGCCTTGGCAGTCCACTTAAATTCTCTCTTATCCCCTCTCATAGTTTTTGTTAGGGGTGCACAAATACTGCTAAAGTCTCTAATAAAATTTTGATAGAAACTTGCAAGACCGTGAAATTATCTTACCTCTATTACATTCCTTGGGGTAGGCCATTCAATGATAGCCTTCACCTTCTCAGGATTCATTTTTAGACCCTCCTTTGAGATGACAAATCCTAGGTATATCAACTCTTTCTGTACAAAACTGCACTTCTGTATATTTATCAATAACTGCTCCTCACGCAGTTTTTCAAAAACTATCCGAACATGCAACAAATGCTCATCCAATGTTTTACTAAAAATTAGAATATCATCCAGATAAACTATCATGAACTTTTCCAGGAAGTCACGCAATACTTCATTCATCAGCCTCATAAATGTACTAGGTGCATTAGTCAATCCAAATGGCATAACTAACCACTCATACAATCCCTCTTTGGTTTTAAAGGTTGTCTTCCATTTGTCACCCTCTCTAACACGTATCTGGTGATATCCACTCTTTAAATCAATCTTAGTGAAGTATTTAGCTCCACTCAAATAGTCCATTATATCGTCCATTCTGGGTAATGGAAAGTGATATTTAATGGTGATTTTATTAATGGCTTAGGAATCAGTGCACATTCGCCATTCACCATTCTTCTTTGGTGCAAGTACTACTGGCACTGCACAAGGGCTCAAACTTGCTCAAATCAAACCCTTCCTCAACAATTCTTGAACCTAGCGGTTCAACTCTTCATTCGCTATAGGAGACATTCTATGGGCTGCCTTATTGGGTAAGCTAGATCCTGACATTAAGTCAATTTGATGACTAATCTTCCTCATTGGCGGCAAACCCTCAGGCACATTATCTGATATAATATCAAGAAATTTTGCTAACAGATGTTCAACTTCCATTGGAATGTCAATATTATCTTCTCTCTTTACAGTAGGAATTAATGCATAACACATTGAATCCCTCTTTATACCATCCAAATTTTTTTTGCCATCTACTAAACAAATTCTAGCATTATTGCATACCTTTTCCTCGACCTCCTTCAATGGTTTCAATTTGTGGCATACTCCGTCTTTTGTCAGGGAATAGGTATTTGCATGCCCATCATGCGTTGCACATCTATCAAATTTCCATGGTCTTCCAAGCAACAAATGGCAAGCATCCATCGGCAAAATATCACACAGGACCTCATCCTGGTATCTTCCAATTTGAAACTTGACCAAGCATTGTTCACTGACCAATGCTCTATGGTACTTCTGCAACCACGCAATCCGGTATGGATGCGGGTGTTGTCTTCTTTCTAGCTTTAACTTAGCTACCATTTCCTCAAAAACAAAATTATCTGTACTACCATTATCAATAATAATATTACAGATTTTACCTAAATATTTGCACCTCATGCGGAACAGGCTTTTTCGCTAATCTGGTTCTTTCTCTTTGTTCAACAAGGTTCTCCTTGTGATCATCACTTCTCCTTGCTCTGCTTCTTCAGAGTGCTTAGATTCAACACCATCCTCAACAACTGTAGCTCTGGCATTACCTTCAGGCCTTCTGTTCGGTATTTCTTGGTGTTGGGACACTCATATGATCGATGCCCCTCTTCTCCACAATTGAAATAGGTTCCACAAAATCTACCTCTTCCATATCCGCGTCCACCTCTACCTCGTCCCCTTTGATAATCATTGTTCTGATTACGGGGTCGGTAAGTATTCTCCTCCTTCTATTCTTGGTGATTGCTGGTTTCACCAGTCTGCTTCTGGTCATCATATTTACCTCCACTGGTTCTTCCACCAGTTCTTCCACCATGACCTCTTCCTCTTTGCTTACTGTCAAATCTACGATTCAGTTTCTCTTCCACTTTCAGAGCAAACTGGTAAGCATATTTAATGGTGCTCATTTGAACCAGACTTAATTCTTCTTGCATGCTGGTTCTTAACCCATTAATGTAACGGGCTAATCTCTCTTTATTTGCTTCTGTATGACCGGTTCTGATGAAAATTTTAAAAAATTCCTCTGTATATTCTTTAACAGACTTGCTGGATTGTCACAAACTCTGCATTTTTCTCACCAGATCTAATTCGTAATCTGCTGGAATAAATTGTCATTTTAGTTTTTCCACCATTTGATCCCACCTGGTGATATTTTCTTTTCCTCTATGATTTCTTTCCAGCTGCACTCCTTTCCACCATATGCCAGCATAGCCTTTCAACTTTGTTCTGGAAAATTTTATTCGATTTGGATCTTCAACCTCCTCATATTCAAAATATTCCTCCATATCATTAATCCAGTCAATCAATTCTTCTGGATTTAAATTTCTAGAATATGTGGATACGTCAATCTTTGGCCTTTTCCCAATTTGAGAAATAGCTTTAATCATTCGAGATTCTATAGCACTCATTGCTTCTTCTTCTTCTTTAGATGGATCATCAACTCTATAAGCTTCATCATCACTTTGGTCTTCTCCTCTTGGCTCTACTCCTCTACGCAATTCTTCCTGTAGGGCCTGCACTTGCCTCTGCAATGCTCGAAAGTCTCCTTCAGGAACCATGTTCCTTCCAGCACCATGATTTCTTCGTGGCGGCATTCTGCTTCACTTTTTCTTAGAACCCGTAACCCCAGATCCTAATGCAAGCTGCCTCACATTCGGCGCTCTGCTCACACACTCAGAATCTTACTGCTCTAATACCACTTGATGGGGAGCCAATTTTAATAACAAATAAAAAGATGCAATTTTATTTTGAAGCATGGAAAGCTTTACAATTCGGAACCATGAAAAATTACACAGTACAAAAAATGCCAAAAGAAGCCACAGCCTTCATCTCTCCAGCATCCGTAATATTTCGAACTCATCTCTTTTTATAATCACAGGTTCTTGCTGCAACTTTCATTCACAACTATTTTTGTAACCGCTGCAACGGTTCCCTGGAACTGCCTTAACGACTTCTAGAACTGTCAAATGTCATTCTGTAACTGGCCACGAAAAGTAGCAAGTCATGAAATCATGACATCTTTCTAACCTGCCTTCTCTTTCCTGGTCGGGTCGTGAAAACGTGACATGTCACGATATCGTGACACTTTTCTGGCTTCCGCCCTCTTTTGCCAATGTGTCGTGATATCGTGACACTTTTATGCCTTTTGCTATTCTTTGTCTAGGTGTCACGATATCGCGACACTTTCGTTTGCTTTCCCTTGCGTTCAAAGTTTGTCACGATATCGCGACACTTGAGTTTTTCCCTCGACTTTGTTTGGAGGTGTCGCGATATCACGACAACCTTTATGTCATGATATCATGACACTTGAGTTTGCACCCGTGCCTTTGTTCAGAGGTGTCGCGATATCGCGACAACCTTGATGTCGTGATATCACGACATTTGAGTTTGCGTCCACGCCTTTGTTCAAAGGTGTCGCGATATCGCGACAACCTTTATGTCGCGATATCGTGACACTAGAGTTTGCATCCATGCCTTTGTTTTGAGGTGTCGCGATATCGCGACAACCTTTATGTCGCGATATCGCGACATAAGAGTTTGCGCCCACCATTGTTTTTAATTGTGTCACGATATCGCGACAACCTTTATGTCGCGATATCATGACACCTTTTATACTTAGAACATTTTTCTTGTGTCTTTTGTTTTTCTCTTTTTTTTGTTCGGTGATGCAAGATTGTTGTTGCCACGGATGCTCTTGCATCACCTCTCCTAGAAGTGTTGATATTAAGATATTATTTTGGATATCTAATTATGGTGCTTCTGGATATGAGTAGGACACTCCTAGTCCTTCTTATTCCTATATTGGAAGTTCTTCAATGAGATCTCCTCATGATCTCTTTTGGTTTAGGTACTGGATTGATTCTGAATAAATTTTTCTTCCTAACATTTTTGTAGGAATCTTTCCTAACTTACTGGATCACATTTACCTGCAACAAAAATATTAGTACTAAAATCTACTTCTAAATTAGATCCTTTCCTATAGAATATTTTTCTAGATATAAGGCATCTAAGGCCTATTTTAGTGTCAAGGCTTCTGTGGCCTACTATTCAATATCAAGGCTTCTATGGCATGTTCTTCAATATCAAGGCTTCTATGGCCTTCTTTTCAATATCAAGGCTTCTATGGCATGTTCTTCAATATCAAGGCTTTAATGGCCTATTCTTCTAGATCAAGGCTTCTATGGTCTTTTTCTTCTGGATCAAGACTTCAATGACCTTTTCTTCTATATCATGGCTACTATGGCCTTTTCTTCTTGTGAAGTTCTTCAATCTATCAATGGAGATTGTATCTATACTTCACCATGATTCTTTTCTAGAATATTCTTCTAAAGTATTCTTCTTTTTGGAACAACTAAACTCTGCACTATGAAGGCACTCCAATATTTAGGCAACGAAGTTGAGGTCTCCTAGATTTCTATTATAGGATGTATCCTAGTCATCTAAGTATTAATTTGCTTTAATAAAATAAACTTTCAGGTAAGTATTTCTAGATATCTTAGCTTCACTAGTTGATTCATCAACCTAGTGGATCAAATATTGAGTCCTAGTCTTCACGAGTTTTCTTTCAACTCTATGGAAATACTCTATCCCTATGCAATCTCAGTATTTCTAAAACTAAGATTTCAGTCCTCACTTGCAACTCTCCCTAATTCTACCACCTAGACTCTTCTAAGAAATTTTGATAGTGACTGGTCCAATGGTGTGTTAGGTTCTCAAAAAACTCAAGATCAAATAATAATGGTGGTTTCCCTATAGACCTACTATGGCTTGATCTACCATATATCTGATACCACTGTTAGCTTTTTATGCCACATACATTGAGAGATACCAAACACAAGATGCAAAAAGAAATAAAATTGACCTACAAGATGATTGAAATATGATATAAATAGAAATGGAAAAAATATTACAATAGTAGCCATGGAGGAAATGAGCACCCCATAATATATGCTATCACTCCATGAGGGAGCTCTAAGCTTATAGCTCATATACACTACCCTACTGTCTACTGGCTATGATGATCCGATATGATTCTATATCCTATGCTATATCTATGGCCATTATATAAGAATATAAGTTCCTTGGCCAACACTCTATCTAGTTGTACAAGTGGACACCTTGCACATTAAAACTTGCATATTTACACTTGTGCATTTATTACATTGCATGAAGTAACTAGATAAATTCCCCTTAAATTAATATAATTTCCTAAGTATGTACCAAGGAAGGTACATTTACATGACCCAAATAATGTAATATGCTCTATTTCTAACACCTATATCTACCCATACCAATTTTATGATTTGGAAACTTGACACTTTTGATTTTGCTTCAGATTTGTCCCTCAAATTATCCATTGATTTTGGGTACCTCACTCTAAACCTTCAGGATGAATATGAAGATGATGAATACATATAATATAAATGGGTACCACTTTGAACCGATGACTTTCATACTAGCTCATATGATACCTAGTGAGATGAATTCGAAGTAAAATTTGAACAAATTTCCATCTCTGCTGGCCCCCATCCACCACCACACCTTCCTCCATGCTTACGGGTCTTTTATGCATATATATATATATATATATATATATATATATATATATATATATATATATATATATATATATATATATATATATATATATATATATATCCATTACAATCCTTGTACATACATTTTATTTCTATCTACTATTGATAAATACATGACTATTTGTACATCTCATCTCCTCTTTTTCACACATTTTTGTAATTATTTTTTCTACCCATCATGACCTTTTATTTTCTTTTTTATAGGTACCACATATTTCTATTGTCACATTTTTTTTTTTATCTGTCTTCACCATGTCACTCTACAACATCCTTTGCATGTGAGGATAGTATGGTGTAGTCGTTATTCATGTAGGGAGTGATATTTCTTTCAGGTCTTGTAGGTCAATTTGGTGAAGATAAATATCTTATAATTATTGTGACTATATGCTCCGTATTCACCCTTCCACACCATCACCTTTTGTTCCTCATGAAAGGTGCTTACCTCATTAACCATTCACCTTTCCTTTCATATGCAAGGGTATATATGTGTCTTTCACAATCCATTTCTTCTTGCATCCCTTTTCTTCTTCTTATCCCTTTCTTCATATCCCAAGGACCTTTTCATCACTCAACCATACCTAGTATCCTCCTCAAGTGCACCTATATCCCATTCATATCCACAATGATTTGGAGCCTCTCTTTGTGACCTATTGAGACATCATAGAATCCACACATTACACACATAAATTATAATAATTTTATTACACAAGGATGATAACATGATTAGTATTAATGCCTAAATTAGCTCATCATGTCCCCTTTAGTGATCCAAAACCCAAGGGTTCACGCTCTCAAAAAATGAATGAATTATCAAAATGAATAAAAATAATAATGATGATAAAGCTTGAACCCTTGGGTATATTAGATGACTCACCAGGGCTATAGATGCCTAGTCGACAAGTGGAGTATGCCTTCATAATGAGCTTACTCTTTCTCATTAGGGCTATGATTGGTTAAGTCCAAACCTATTCAAAATCTAGTTAATGAACTCACTGCACACAATGGTTCTAGGACATTTTGATATATCTCAAGGGACCTCCAATCCTAATGGCCTTGCATGGGTATTTCATTACTTGAGAGGAGCACTAGGGTGTTTGAGTCTCACAAAATCTCCTTCAAATATTATCCTCACTCCTTTTTCTTCTTCTATTCCTTTCTCCCTATTTCCCCTAACATATTATATACTCTTGTGTATTTAAGGAAAATTGTATTATTAATGAGGTAAGCATTTACCATTACCCTCATAATCATCATCATTAATTACCCATTTACTCTTATGATCATATCCCTTATCTATTATTGATCCATTTTCCTTTTTATATATTATCCTTTTATCATTATTGTTATCCATCACATACTTACCCATCATCCATTAATTATTTATTCACTTATGCCTAGTCTTATCCATCTACATTAACCCATCATATCATCCATTATCTATATACTAATTATTATCTTATGCCTAACCACTACATGTTATCGATTGATAGTCTCTATTCCTACTTCTATTTATCTGAGGTCCTCGTCTCTCGATCACTCTTGTTCCCACCAATGGACTATGACCCTGTCTCCTTGTGAAAGTAGAGCAACCATGCAGTGATAGATGGTGATCCTGAAACCATACTTCTACTCTAAGACCAAGATGATATCCTAGTACATTGCCTCACCCATGACCCATCCAACCACCCTCCATTCTATGAACTACCCCACACTTGATGCACCATGATACTTTTGAAGAAATTGTGCTTATACTAAGAGGGGGGGTGAACATTATAAGATAATTTTTTTTCCTTTTAATCCAAATGATAACATCATCAATTTTAAAGTAGTAAAAATCACAAAAAGCATCACACACATGAGAGAAATGATTTTACGTGGTTCATCCAATGTGGGCTACTCCACGGAGAAAATATTTCTTATAATTTTTTCTCAAATAAATTATCTTGAGAATCCTTTCCCTACAATGTTTATGAATCTCTATCCAAAGGAGACACAAATCCCCTAATCAAGTTAGTGGATCTCTATCCACAGGAGAAATCCTTTCTTGTAAGCTCTTACTGGTGATCTTCTAGAAGAAATGTTGCCCCCCCTGCTCTGGCTAATGGATCTCTATCCATTGAAGAAACATGTCCTCACTACCCTGGCTAATGGATCTCTATCCACTAGAGAATGTCATCTTCTATACTTTGTCACCTCCAAAGATCTGTCTCAAATCTACACTACACACAATCCTTTGGTCTAGCATAAATCTGTCCTCAATATTTGTATCTGATATGGCACAAACCTGTCCTCAAATCTGTACCAAACTCTATACTCAACTCTATCCTCAATCTCTATCTCTGATCTGGCATAAATCTATCCTCAAATATGTACCAAAATTTATCCTCAATCTATATTGTAAGCTTTCCATAAAAGCTCACATAAATCTATCCACAAGTCTTCTCTAAGACTTACCTCAAATTTGCTCAACAATATCACACTAGAACTTGTCCAATCTCATATAAACATAAATAGAATTGTTAGAGACTCAATATGCTTCTCATTCATCACAATGCTCAATAACTCTCTTAGAAACATATAGAGAATTGTTAGAGACTCAATATGCTTTACATTCACCTCAATACTCAAATAAT
Source organism: Wollemia nobilis (assembly GCA_028583015.1). NCBI lineage: Eukaryota > Viridiplantae > Streptophyta > Pinopsida > Araucariales > Araucariaceae > Wollemia > Wollemia nobilis. The sequence goes on along the minus strand of JAQPPZ010002146.1, from coordinate 113,364 downwards.
TTCTTAACTCAATTCAGAATATAGAATAATTTGTTTCACAAAACTTGAACAATCACTTTACACATTCACTTGATTAAGCTCAACCAACTATACTCAACCAATCACTCAATGAAATAATCCTTGCTTACAAGCCCTAGTCCAAGCATACGAATACTCACTCGAATATTTCCAACAATGCATTATCAACCACTCTCACATAACAATGATACTCATGTTCTTTGCAAACCCTAATTCAAGTTCTTCACTCAACAACTCACTTCAACAAAAATGCTTATAAAACAAGGTTTTATCAACAACTCTTAATTCCAGAAAAACTTGAAGCAATAAATCAAAACACTCTCAACAATGCTAACCAAACAATCCTTTTCACTCCAAATTTTCATACACAACTTTCAACAATCACTCACTAGGAATAATATGCCCATACCTTTTGTTGGATTTTAAAGTGCCTTTGGAAAAACCTATCTTAATCACAATTTCCTTCTTTCTAATTTCAATGGTTAAACACAACAATATCACTTCAATACTTTCTCAAAAATATTCTTTTAGACACAAAATAATCACAACTCAATTTATGTCTTATTTCTCCCTTTTAAAAATAACACTCATCATAACATACATAAGAATAATTTCTTTGATATAACTTATAAACTCCAACTTAAAATAATATCCAACACCATAAAATATCAACCAAACACCTTACAATCCTTTCAACACCTTTGAGCAAATAACATTAAAAATTTAATTTTGCAAAATCCTTATAACTCCCTTGCAACCTTAGAACCAAATAAAAATATGCAAAAATTAATTTTAAATGCCCAAACTATATTCCCAAAAATTTTGGCGACCAATATCACAGTATACCTCTCACTTCCCCAAAAAGGAGATTCGACGAGATTTGATCCGTCGTCTCCTCTATCCTAAGTGTCTTAGTGCTTGGAAGCCCACCACGTGGGATACTAAGGCCCATGTGAAGGAAGGTAGAATCCCTTCCTCTTATGCCTTCGTCGTCATTTGTCTTTCCATAAATTCGCACGTTCTTTCTTCCTTGGACGCAATGCAAATTACAAATCTCATAATGTATATCAAAGGTATGGTAATATTTGGTAGTGTGGGAGTTCCTCCTTATATACATGTTTTTTAAACTTCACTCACATCGGCACTATATCATTTGAAATCTAATTTTAAATTTTATTTTTAATAACCCACCTTAGGGTTATTTAACCTTAGCTTAAATTAATTTTGTCGAGTTACCATTAACAAGACGGTGGATGTGTTGGAAGCCTTCACAAATAGTTTGAACCCTACCAACTACGCTGATAGTTACTAAAAATTGTGATTGTAAACAATTCATCTATGTAACCAAAAAAAACATAATTAAATTAATTAATAATTAATTTAAATAACTTTATAAGTTAAATAAATTAACTAATAAATTAATTTATAATTAATTTTAAACTTTCTTTGTATAATATTATAAAATAATATTATAATATTATTTATTTGGGCTTTTTCTTGTAATTTGGACCTCATCTAACTTCCTGGAATCGGGTCTTGAAACTGAAACTGAAACGGATGCTACCAACTAAAACTGCCACTAACTGATGTTGTAAGTTCTACATCAATGACCATTTACTCTTGACATCAATGACAACTTATCACTCAAAATATCCAACACTTTTTATACTTGGTTGTACCTCCACATTGCACTATTTTTCTCTTTTCTTGCCTCCTTGGGCACCCTTTTTCACATTGCCCCCTTGGGCATCCCTTTTACACATTGCCCCCTTGGGCTATGCACTTTTCACTATCCTCCTTAGGCTACACACTTTTTTACTTTTTTATAGTGCAATTGTTGTCCCTCCCTATTTGGGTCTACTCTTTTTTTCATGGTTGTATTATACTCCCTTCCATCCCCTTGAAAACCTCCTTCTTTGCTCATCCTTCTCCCTAGGAGTCTGAATCTCACTCCTTTACCCCCCATCATATCACACATCCTTTAACAACCTCCCTCCCTATTACCTCCTACCAAACCGTCGATGACCAAGCGATCTCCTGCCAAATCATCTTTAAGGAGATGGTCTCCCCTTGAAACCTTTAACCTTTCCTTTTCCTACCCCACCCTTCCTAACTAATCACCCTAGCTCATCATCCCCCCTGTCTCACACCTTCTTTTCCTACTATTTACCAATTTTGTCAAGTTTCTCATCCTTGGCCTCGTCACCTCCCCTGTGCACTCACCACTTGAGGGGGTTACCAAATACACACTCCCATGGGGATAACCATTTCATTGGAGCGATAAACACCAAAAATTTTGACACAATTTTTTGCACTATGTTGTTTTTTTACAAACATATTGCAAAAAGGGGCATGTGTAGACATCTAAAATTAATAGTTTTGATAAAATAATAAATTAAAAATAAATATACCTAAATAAGCCTTATAAAATTAAAATCCCTAATGTTTCCTGATAAAACCTTAGCAACACCTCAAAAGTATTAAAAAGAAAAAAAAATAATAATAAATCAAATTTTGAAAACATCCCTTACATCCACAAAAATAATAAAAATATAAATAAAATAAAATAATAAATTCCTACCCATTTCCCTACACCATTAATAATTAATTAAACCTATATTAGGCTAATTAAATAAAATTAACTCCACCATCATGACCCCCATTTATGACCTCTCCTACATAGAAAATAACATAACTAATAAAATAATCATAATCCTAATCATTATTAATTAAATAACCCCACTAAAGCCCCTTTTTGTGTATTAATTAAAATTAAACAAGGTTCAAGGCAAATGCATTTAATGAAAATTCTCTAGATGCCTAGAAAATATACCCCTCCTAAATCTCTAAAAATACCCCACATAAATATGCCACCGTCCATGCACTTCCCCTCCATACCATAAAAAGAAATTTAAAATTTAAAAATAACAAGTCAACAAATGCATTTATCCCACTTGGCCCAAAGGACAACCACTTCATTACTCTTGGCAATTTTTAAATATTTTTCCATTCCCCCATGGCCTTGGAAAACTAATTTTAAATCAGTTTCTTCTCCCCCCTAGGACACCTCCTCTAATGCAATTTAATATGCCCACTCCTCCCTCTTACACTTCATTATTTTTTGTATTTTTAAATACCTCCACACTCTTCCATGTACCTTGGAAAACTAATTTAAAATTAGTTTCCCTTCCCCTAGGCTACCCATTTCCAAAGCAATTAAATGAACCCCTCCACCTCATCCCCTTCTATACTTTTCCCTCACCTACCTTACCCATGTGGAGACCAAGTGAAGCCTATGTGGCATCCCACTCACCCAACCCCAAAATTTCTATAAATACCCTTGGACATAACCAAGAGAAGGTAGACCATTTTGTGCTAAGTTTATGCTACCAAAATCTTCACTCACCCTTGCCTAAGCCTACTTGACCACCATTCATAGCCATTAACACTATCCCAAAACTTCCCCTAACCCTATTAACACTTTTTCGAGCTCTCGGGTTTGATACTTTACAGTCTATAGCCACAGTATCGAGAACACCTTCCCTAAGACGGCCCCACCTACTGCCTACCACCTCCCTAGAGATGGTCTTGCCTCTATCATAAAATAACAACTTTAGAAACATCTTCGATGACATTTCAATGTATAAAAAGGTAAAATATTTTTTTTTTCTGCATTCTAGTTTACATAGCAGCAATTATTTTGTTATTTACTGTGATTTATATCTTGCTTGAACTAAGGCCCAATTTTGGTTTACCCATATACATTCTAACATCTTCTATGTTGGTTGTGTGCATGTGTTTCACTCCATATTTAGCAGCCCTTGGAAGTCTCCACTCGCAAGCATTCACACCTTGATATCTCCCGATCACATTCGGTTGTGATGGAGAAGCACAAACACATCCTTGTTGTAAAAGCCCTCTTGGGCTAATTTGTAATTGTAAAAGATAAAGAATTATATATTATGTTATAGAAGATTTATATTTGTAACTAAATTTATAACATATATTGCTCTCTTTGTCTTTGTGTTTCATTGTTGATGGTGTTTTCTCTACCTCAAATTACCATTTCCATGACAAGGCTTTAGAAGTGACCAAACCCTAATTTAAGCCAAAATAGAAAACCCTCACCAAAATATCAGAGATTTTATTTCTTGGATCACTTTCCTTTGTTAAATTCATGGATAGATAATGAAAGCAAAAGCAAAAATAGAGGAAACTAACAAAGGAAGAAGTAGAATATCTTAAGATAAATAACTACAAAAAAAATGTAAATAGTCATAATGCCTACCGGGTCTAGGCATGCAAAGAATAATGCATCAGGTGGCATGAACCCTTGTCCAAAAAATAGGTCCAAGCATAAAAAATAGATAACATAATAAAATAACACTATTGCAACTCTTCCCCTTCTTGGTTTGAATCATTATTCTTGCTTGAATTCAACCACTTTCACCCTTGAATGAGTGTCACCCACTCTACATCAAAAACTATCAATATAGTGTAAATCTCCATTACTTATTTGCTTGCATTCATTTTTTCTTCTATGACCATTCTAAAGAGTACAGTCAAAACCACTCTTTTTATCATATACAAATATATTTTTTTATTGAGTAAATACTTCTTATACATATACATATCCACTGTGGGGGTTGAACTTGGGTCACATCATCAATAATGCAAGTGGTGTCCTTGTCGGTAGACCACAACACATGGATATCATATACAAATATTTTTAAATAATAAACTTTCAAGATTTAAAAATAACATCTATTTTTTTTTTAATTTAGCAAAAATCCCCTTACAAGGCCACCTTGGTCTAAGAAACCATGACCAGGGGGTTCTACATAGTCAAAATCACCTAGGAGTCGCACCTGGCCCTAACTACACCAACATTATCAACTAGATTTTGGGTACCCAATGTGCATTTGGTAGGGTGGATATTCGAACCAAGGACCTCCCTTGGAGAATTTCCCTACCCTCTCCAACTCACCTACAATACGTGGGTTATTTTTTATTTTTTTAGGTAAATAAAATATTTATATTATTTTTAAAATATATAAGAAAACCATATAATTAGACTCATATTGGATATTTTTTTTGTTAAAAAAATATTTATTATTATTTATAAGCAAATAAGAAAACTACATTGTCTTCCCTACCATGCAAACAGGGCTTTTATCCAAAATTTTATAGAAGAGCAACAACTATGTCTTAAGTGCATCCTACTAATACAAGGACAAACAAATCTATGACTTTCTTATGGAGTATACATCAATATGTAGTATACGGTATGGATCTTCACTAGATTTTTCATCCACCATTATGGAGGATCTCCATAACAAGTCAAATCCTTGCAATCTAAATCCCAACTCACCATAGCATCTGTAACCTTATTTTGTTCTTGAGGAGCATGAAGAAATCTATTATTCTAAATCTAGACTAAAGTGCATGTATCTTGTCAATCACCCTCTATAACCTACAATTCTATGAGGAAGTTCTTGTGGACACCTTCAATTGATTAATGGTTACTTAAGAATCTGATTCTACTTGTATTGCAGATCGACCAATCTTAGTAGCTACTTAAAGGCCACAAAGGATAACACATGCTTCTACTAGATTAATAAAGAGAATGCCAAGATTATCTGCAAAAAGAAAATCATGAGTACCATTCGAGAATCTTTCTATGCCTCCTATACTTGCCCTTCCTGGATTACGTCTTGATGCACCATTAGTGTTGATCTTCTCCATAACTCTGGGAGGGGCTTGCCATGGTCCATCCCTTTGAATAGTAGGTTAGGGACCTTGTGGATACTTACATGTGCATTCATCTAGAGGGAATTAAAGCATGTAGAGTAAACTATACCTCTATTGAGATATAGTAGAGGGGGGATTCAATGTAAGTAGAGTATTTTATCTAATATTGGCTATTAGCATCATAATTATTTTAAGAACATTACACAAAGATATCAATCTAAAGCCAAAAATTTGATTTACCTCTTCAAGCTTATGTATGAGTGCAATGTAGCTTTTATTTATTTCTTTTAAAACTAACTTTGTCACTCACATTTCTTCTACCACTACAAGAAGATCATCCTTAAGCAGGTCCCAAAAATATTGGAAGAACTTGTTGTAGTCCAGTTTGTCATCTAGCCAATGCTAGAACTGTGATTATCATCTCTTAGAATTTGAAGGTGAGCACCCGCTAATCACAACCTAGACTAAACATTGGAAGAATCAAATTGCTTTGATTCAACCTCCAGAGAAGGTTGGTATACCTTGTCAACTTAATGAATGTTGACTCTATTTAGCTCAAATAGTAAAATCTTAGGGATAGAAATGATAGGGTTAGAAATGTATGAATATAGAATGGATGGGTGAAGCTAACAACATAGACATCCACACAGTATCTCTAACAAATTAGATTTCAAAAGCAACTTTCGGGACTAACAACATTCAAAACTTATGCGGTTACAATATCAATGGCTTTTTCATAGAATTATTCCAAACATCTAAAACATTGATTATCCAAATTAATAGAATAAGATCAATGCCTTGATTTAACAAAAATAGAATTCTTGAAAAGCATGTATGCAAAAATGATTATCTCAATTTACTCTAAGTCAGCTTTTCAAATTAATAGAATAGACTAACCATAGTAGCAAAGGAGAGATAATTTCTAAGAATTATATCCACCATTCAACATAGGCACAAATTCGAGGTAAACATCCCTTGTAATGCTTCATTCATCAATTTTCAGAAATTTACATAGTAGTGCAAGCAAACACTCTAGAGCCGACCATTTGGAAGGAGGTTGTTGCCCTTATTTATAGATTTTACAATCATATTTTTACTATTAAGAATTACAGGGAATTTGATTTCTTTCTTGATCTTCTTGGCCACTTTATCATTCATGGTGCCCACTAGTTGCATCTTCTTGATTCTGTTACAACTGTCTTTTGGTTAAGCTCATCATCATCATTGATGGTTCTTGCAATCCATCCCTATTCTCTGATCTTGTAATTGAATCTGGTTCATTAAGAGGTTTTGGAAGGTTCTAGATTGTAACTACTTTGATTTAGCTTCTATGGTATCAGTTTCAACTTTCCTTTATTCTCTAGATTACACATGCAAAAGTTCATCAAAAATCTTCAAGGGAGGTAAAGGTTTAATATTTGTTGTAGATCTAACTATCGGATGGTTGTAGCATTGCTTCTCATTTGTACGGTGGTAATGAAGGAGATAGAGAATCATGGCCTTTTACTCCTTAGTCACCTTTTCTCTTTTCTACCCTTTCTACTATTATTCAATGCTTTTCTATTTTGCATGCTCTCGACAAAGGAGTTTGAGAAACATGACTTTGCATTATTTCAAGTTTCTCATTTTTTTAGGTCCTTCTTGCGCTTTTCAGATTTATGTTGTGGATACATAGTGGATAAGAAAGCACGATTTTTCATTCTCACATTTATCCCTTTCCTAGTGCTTCTCTCTTCTGGACATTTTCTAGCACTTTCTCATTTGTGCAACTAATGCAAAGATGGTAGAGAAGCGCAGCTTGTACAACTTCTTCGTTTTACTCTATTTTCAATACTTCTTACTTTTGGGTATTTTTCAGTGCTTTTCTTTTGCACACTTAATACAAAGGTGGATAAGAAGCATGGTTCACCCTTCTTCAACTTGGCCTCCTTTTAGCGCTTTCTCATTTTTTACCTCCTCGCAATACTTTTCTATTTTAGACATCCTTCACATTTGCACAGCAAATACAAAGGGAGTAGAGAAACGTAACTTTGCTAGACTTCTCAATTTTGGGCTGAATTCAGCGCTTCTTTGTTTTGGCCGATTTTTAGCGCTTTTGCATTTCTTCTTCATACTTAGTCAAATTTTATAAAATTTTGGCTAAGTATGGATGTAGCCATTTTTGGCCTACATTATTGGTACCTCTTAGGGAATCTTGCTCACAAGGTTTTAGAACTCAGAGCCTTATTCATTGGGTTTGAGTCTAAGGGGATGAATGATTTATGGAATGAGGGAAAACAAAAAATAGGGGGTGAGATGGATAATATGAATTTGGAAATGGTGGGGAAGTATGACAAATGAATGAAGGAATGGATAATGGAGTGATGAAATGATATGAAGGGAAATGAATGGTGAACTAGACTCTAGCTTTTCACAACATTATGGTTCAAAAATTGCTCCTTCATGACTACCAACTTCATGATCAAAGACAAGATATCCTAAAGTTGATAGTCATGAAGAAACTATTGGTGAAACAAAAAGTATGATTCCCTGTTTCAAGGAGGATTTCTCTTATAGATGGCTCTCAACATTTTTTCAATGCCATATGCGTGAGGCCCTTTATAGGTTCATATTTTATTCATTTCTTTGACTTCTGTTAGACTACAAAAAACTTCATCAAAATTGTGCTTCTAATGGGTCCCTTTCTTTGGACCGGTTACTCATCCTACCCTTCATCTTCTTCCTCTTCTTCGATATGAACTACCTCGACTTTAGGCTTTTTAGGAACAATTTCCTAGACTTCATCTTCATCTTCCTCTTCTTTGACCTCATTGTCAATCTGCTCTTCCTCTTCCTCTTGGTCTTCCTCATCAGACCTATCTTCATCAGACCCATCTTCTTCACTTTCCTCCACACTAACATCCATTTCATCATTATCTTCTTCACTAAGCAATTGAGTTACATTACTTAGTGCACTTGAGGCTTGTTCCTAGGTCTTCTCTGGAATTCTTGGTACTAATAATATGTTTCTATGGAGCCTTTGTAAGCTAGACAATCTCTTGTGAGATGGCTCAGAACCACCATTACCCAGCTCAGATATAACATCTTTTATTTCCATCAAGCTCTTAATCATCTGAATCACTTGCTCTTGTTGGATTGGTTTGGGCCACCTTTCTATTTTAGAGTCATCTTGTATGATGGAGTCTAAAAAATCTGACAACATTGTTTCTCTAATGAATTGATGATCTTCCCCAAAGTAATCAGGGAAATTGAGCAACCTAATGTGAGAAAGTTTGTTCATCATTTTACTTATTTTATCTTCCAGTATCTAGCAATTGTAGACCCTTCAATAGTAACTTATTTTTGGCTAGGATATCTTTGGCTATGCCCTCGATTGTACACCATTGTCTATTTGAAATGAGTCTAGCCATGACTCTAGATCTAGTTTTTGCTAGTCTACAAATTTTCTCTACTGGGGCTACCTTATGTTGAAGCTCATCCTTCACCTTTTGAAGGGTATTTCTTACGCTCACTAGCTCATTTGTAGCTTCATCTAGGAAGATAAAAATTGGTCTAGCTTCTGAACTTTTCATCTTGATTTTTGACCATATTTCTTTTCGAGTTTGCTTTATAGTGTCCTTCGAGAATCCAATAGGTTTAGCTCTTTTTGACAATAATTTCTAGTGCAACTATTCATTCTGATTTATATGAGCTACTATCTGAGCTTGAAGACTTTTTGCTTGCTCTTTGAAATTGGCCATTTCTTGATATTTATCTTACCACTCCTTTACCTCATCTTTGAGTGTGTTGGCCGAGCCTTCATGTTCTCTGAGAGAAGCCTCCAGCTGTTGTATTCTTTGTTTTAACTCTTCGTTCTCTTCTCTTCTCACATCTCCTTGCAAGAAGATTGTATCCATATGAGCTTTGGCTATTACTAATTCATCAACAGCTGGTAATTGCATGATGTCTATAATTTTTCAACTATCTCATAGTCTTCCATGGTCATCTCCTTTCTTGGTTTACTCACTTTTGGAGTAGTAGTAAATTTTATTCTTTTTCTGGACACTGGATCAATAACTGCAGTCTTCCTTTTTTGTGCTATATCTTCTGAGGGTTTCACTAGTTGTTCATTCCACCAGGCTGTTGCATTGAAGGAAATTTCCTCTATCCTTTGGTGTTGAGCTATGATAGGGTCAGTAGTTTGAATAGATATGGTGACCAAAGATGACACCAAATTGATAGGGGTAAGTGGAGAAGCTAAAATGGTGGAATCTTGTCATGAAGAAGTAGCTATTATAGCCTCGATTGATGAAGGGGTAGGAAGTGGAACTGTGACTTGTGGTCCTACTGATACTGTAGTTGAAGATGTAGGAGGTTCTTATGGTTGGGAAGGTGGAAGTGGGGCCTCAATGGAAACTGATGTAGGTTGAATGGATAAAGGTGGACTGGATGTACAAACTTGAGATGTAATAGGAGGGGGAACTTCAATTGTTTGGACTTATCTTTTAGAATGGGAGGGGAGTGTTTCTTGGGAACTTAGAGGTGGAAGATTAGAAGGAGAAGGGATAGAGAATGTACCTGAGTCCCTTGGTGGGGACTGATGTGTGTCTTGGTCTAGGCTTGATTGCTCTGTCAATGGAGCCTGAGTTTGTTCTTTTTCTTGCTTCTCCTCTTCTTTTTATTTCTCTTCTTTTTCTTGCTCCTCTTCTTCAGTCACCTGAGCCATTCCAAAGGTAGCTGCTACAGATTATGACATAGAGGAATCAACTATTGATTTCTCCTTTTGAATAGGTTCTTGGCTCTGGGTTTGTGAAGTCTTAAGTTGATCTTGTTGTTGAGAGGGAGTAGGTCATGTGAATCTTACCACATAAGTCCCAAACATGACTTGATCTTGGTCCCTTCTATGTCTAGGTTCTACATAACCTTCAGTAGATGCTCCTAGAGCTAATATTTCTGGCCTTTGTGCAACTGGGATAGGTCCTACACTACCTGACTCATTAGGGCCCAAACCTCCTCCTTGGTATCCCTACCTCTGCATTAGGTGGGCACCTAGCCCATATGTTTGTAATTCCCCTGTTGGGGATTGGAAAGTGACTTGCTTGCCTTTCCTAGTAGGGACATTCTTTATAGAACTCTTTGTTCATTGAGGAGAGGATGGAGGTGTTCGAATGGTAAATGGCTTCAACTTTGGCCTACTGGCTTGGTTGTCATTCGTCACCCCTCCTTGGCCTGTAGGCCTCTTGAAGCTTAGTGCTAGAAATTTTTTGGTGCCCTACCAAGTGTCAGCATGCAGATCATAATATTCCTCAAAATTTCTATCATTCTTAGTAGGGAATCTAGAGTTTATGGTATTTGATTCTACTCGCATTCTCTAAAATTCAAACAATTTTGTAGGATTCCAAGCTTCTGTTTTTACCAAAGCTTTAACATCATCTTCTATGTAAACATGCATCGGATCACTTTTTGGATCATAATCCATGACATGGTCATAGAAGTCTCTCCAGGGAGGTAATGCCTCCATATGTTGGACATCCCACTCTAATTCTGACTTTTCATCATTGTTTCTAAACTTCTCGATGTGGGGTCGAAGAGTTCTCTTGAATCTTTGAGTCTTAGCTTTTGGATCATTTATTTTCTTTGAAAATTTATTTTCTGGGTCATATCTCCATCTATGGGGAAGTTCTACCAATCCCAATTCTTGCATGTATTTGGTGATGCTCTTATGTTATCCTTTACTAACAATGATATCACTCATCTTAAGGGGATAAGTGCAGGTGCCCTTCCTGCCCTTGCCCATTCTAAATATGATATTTGTATAATCTTTTTGGTGATAATATTCTAAAGTGAACATTCACTCAGTGACATAGTGGGGCAAGACAAATGGTTTCTCAATGAAACCATATACATGAATAATTATCCCTTCAGTTAAAATGTACTAGTCACCCTCTTCTTCACCTTTCTTTCTCAAAATATCATCTACCAATTGGGGTATTCTAGGCATTTGTCCCTTTAATCAGCTTCAGGGCTGGCCCTAGGAATTCTCTATTGAAATTATAATAAGACTCTTTTTTGCTCAATGCATTCATCCATGAATAGATGGTGAGAGAAGTTCCATTAGGGTTCACTCTCTTTGTCGGGATGAATGGCAATTCTCCATGATTGAAGTAGAGGAAGAGCCAGGCTAAATGGGAATAGTACTTGAAGGATGCCCCTTCCTTGTTTTATTTCATTCGGCTTAGGAGCTCTTGGGACATGCCTACTAAGTATTATGGCCAATTAAAGAATATTGGGTGATTATTGTACCCAGAGGATTCATAATTCTTAGGGTTGGAAATGCAGTGGGTCATGGCTATCTACCAATTGTATACTTGCTTATCAGAGGGTAACCCAACTATCACAACCAACATAGAGTAAAGTTCTACATCTTTAAACTCCTCTATCTTAATTGGGGTTGAGGGTAGGGTATTACTACTTAATTTCTATCTATCTAGCTTGCTACCCAATTTAGGAAATTCTTTCCTCCCTCAGCATGCTTGCTTAGCACATAATATTGAGCTTGAGACCTTGTAGAAAATGGTTTGGCTTTTGAGCCTAGTTTTATCCCTAGGGTGAAGGCATTATTGAAGGATTCAACCTTGAAGTGCATTAGGGTTTTACCTTCGATGCTCTGTAATGTCTTATGCTCAGGGTTATAATTTTCTATGATTGCTTGAATGAGCTCAGGGTATGGATGCACAGAATCACACATATAAAAATATAGTAATGAACTTACCACTATCACCCTTTGACTTGAAGGTGATATGCCCTTAGCAACTCTTTGCTCTGCTTCCATCCTCATCTGGGATTTCTCCTTGAAGGTGGTAATAGTATCAGTAATCTTACTCACATTATCTTGGAAATGACTACTTGTTTGGGTTTCTTCAATAGTAGCCTTCTTTGTAGCAGTAGATGATGAAGACATGGCTCTAGATAGAATTGGATTATTCTTTTCTAAAAGAGAAAATTTATGCTCTCGGTCATTCTATAGAAAATTACTCTCTATTCTTTTGCACAACTCTTAGAAATCAAATTATGTAGTAAGAGTGAATTTTTCTGAGTAGCATCGAACATATAGTTGTCTCAGAATGTGTGATTTAAATGAGGTGGTTGCAATGTTCATCTGCATGCGAAACTATGTCGATGCCATTTCTTTCTATGATTGGATCACCTTTGAGGTTGATGGCATTACTTTGACACGTGTGCACTTTTCTTACTCGGGTTTATAAAATAATATGTTGGCTCTACTTTGAATCATGGGCCCCATATTTATTTTGAATATTTTCTCGATTGAGTGCAATCTTCCTTGGGTATCTCTTTTCTCGTTTATGCAACAAAACTTCCTTTCCTTGTAATGAGGTGGCACCATTGTGAGCCATGTAGCACAATTGACTTATGAGCAAGTTGGAAATTATGGCTTGTGAGAATACTTGCCACCATGGAGCATATTTTATCTTTTAGTCACTCTTATTAAATAAAGTGCAAAAATGAAAATATTTACAAGGTATGATACATATGATACATGGGAGGTAGCTCACTATTTGATGTACAACTTGAGATGATATCCATTCATCGAGATGGGTAGCACCTCTCCTTCTTGATTTTTGAGCTGGAAAGCATTTTTCTATTTGATCGATTCTATTTGGAAAGGACCCTCCTAGAATGAGTCAAACTTCTCGTGCTTACCTGGCTTGGCCTTGTCTACATTCCATTTTAAAACCAAGTCATCAACTTTAAACTTTTTGAATGTGGTCTTCTTGTCGAACCAACCCTTCATCTATGACAAGTGCCTTTGGAACCTTTTATAAGATTTATCTCTCTGTTCTTCCAATTGTAATAGTTGAAGCAGTCTTTCATTTATAGGATCTCCTTTATCATAATCATTATCATTGATGTACTTTAAAGTAGGTAACTCTAGATGGATTGGAAGTACAACTTCTTTTCCATAGACAAGAGTGTAAGGAGATGTGCCTATAGATTTCTTCATGGTGATTCGATCTGCCCACAGTACCTGGTTCATCAATAAATGCCAAGATTTTTTATTGTCTTCTAGAGATATTTTAAGCATTCTGAGAAGATTTTTGTTGCTTGATTCTGCTAAGCCATTTCCCTATGGGTAATAATTGGAAGAATTCTTCAAGTAAATGTCGTATCTTCTAGAAAAATATATATACTTGGCCCCTATAAAATTTGGGCCATTATCACTTACTAGAGCTTCAGGAATGCCAAACCTGGTGATCAGAGTTTCAAGAAATTCAAGCACCACATCTTGATCACATCTCTTGGTTGGTATTGCCTCAACCCATCTAGTAAAATAATCTATGGTAGTCAAAATATATTTGTGACCTACTAAAGAATTAGGACTGATTTCCCCACAAATTCTAGACCCCACTATTGAAATGGTTGCTCAACCTATATTGGCTGTAGAGGCATTGCAGTATTTCTATTTCTACCTATGTATCTCTGGCATTTATCATAGGCTCTAGCAATTTTAAAGGCATCAACAAAAATAGTAGGCCAAAAATAGCCTACTCTTATAATTTTTAGTGTGGTAGATCTTCCTGAATAATGGCCTCTAGATAGTCCATCATGAAATTCCTTCAGGATCTTATGCTTTTGATCTTCTCTTACGCATCTTAAGAGGACACCATCAAGGTTTTTTCTGTAAAGTTCTCCAGATAGCATTGTATAGTGCAAGGCTTGAAGCCTATACCTTCTCCTTTGTGAAGCATTAAGGTTTTGGGGATAGATCCCAGTCTAAAAGTAACTTGTAAGCTCATCTATCCAATCTGCTTCTTCTAGGAGAATGTTACTTTCTTGATCTAGCTCTTTGATCTGGCACACTACTTCTTCTGGATTTGCTTTAGCTGCTAATTCTTGATAGAGTGCTCTACCTCTTACCAATTTGGTGGGATGAATCTCAATGTCAAACTCTTGAATTTTTGTAATCCAACCTGCTCTTTTTTCACCAAGTTCTCCTTGTAATATGAATGTTCTTACATCAGGGTGGACTACATACACCATGGTTTTGCTCTGGGCTAGATACTATCTAAACTTTTTTAAGGACTTCATGACTGCAAACACTTGTCTTTCTATGAAGTTATATTTTACCTGATACTCATGCAATGTTTGGCTCCAAAATAAAATAGGGTGTTCATTGTTCTGGTCATCCTTTTGAGTTAATACAATGGCATAACTCTCTTCAGCACCATAGGCATAAATAATGAAGTCTCTATCAAAGTTTGGATTGACTAGGACTAGAGTTGTGGCAATGGCCTATTTGATCATTTCAAATGCTTGCTTCCTTTTGTCAGTCCACTTATAATCTACATACTTTTTGAGTAACTCTGAGATTGGTTTGACAATTTGAGAAAAATCTGAAATAAATTTCCTTACAAAATTAATCTTCCCAAAGAAGGACTGTAGAGATTTTTTGTTCATTGGAAGGGGTAGTGCTAGTATTGCTTTTATTCTATCAGGGTCAATAGACATTCCCTATTTTGATACTACATGTCCTAGCAACTTTCCCTCATGGACTGCAAAGATGGATTTCTTAGGGTTTAGTGATATGCCAAATTCCTTGCATTTCTGGAAAACTTGTTCTAAATGATAAATATGATCTTGTTTCTCATGTGAAAATACAGTCATATCATCTAAATATATTAAAATTATTTTATTAATAAGCTTACCAAATGCATAATCCATTGCCCTCTGAAAAGTGGCACCAACATTTGATAGACCAAATGGCATTCTTTGATAGGCAAAGGTGCCCCACTTTGTTGTAAATGTGGTCTTATGTTGATCTTCATTTTTGACCCAAATTTGGTTGTACCCAGAGAAACCATCTAGTAAGGAGAACCTCTCTACCCCTGCTACCATTTGTAAAATTTGATCTATCTGTGGTAAGGGGTAGTGATCTTTCAAAGAAGCTTGATTCAGATTTCTGAAGTCTACACAGAGATGAATATCTCCATTCTTCTTTCTTACCGGGACTAGATTGGCCACCCAAGTTGAGTGCTTGATTGGGTAAATTATCTTAGCTCTTAATAGCTTAAGTAATTCTTGTTTCATGATCACTTCAATCTTGGGATTTACTAGTCTCTATTTCTATCTGAATGGCTTAGCATCTGGTACTAACTCAATAGTATGTTGAATTATATTTTTATCATATACCTTCAGGTCATCGTAAGTCTAGGCTATTATGTCTTGGTACTTGTGGCATAAAGCTCTAAAAATTTCAGCCTCTTCTATAGTGCATTGGATACCAAACTTCAGCTTTTCTCCATTCTGCATCTCAATTTCTTTGTAGATTTGGTCATCAACCTTCATTTATTTTAATATCTTTCCATCCTCATTATCAAACAAGCTTTCTAGAGTAATCAGACCTTTGGGTATGTGGTTGTTCTTTAGCTGAATAATCTCTCTTTGATCAATTTCTTGAGCAAGCTCACATTGAGAAAAAGCACAGTCTACTTCCTTGATCAAAAAATTGATAATCTGCTCATCATTTTCAAAGACTTACCAATATATCTATTTGTTAGGTATTGATGGTCTAAAAACTAGTTTAACTCTCCTATTTTTAGGAGATCCATAATCTATAGAGAGAAAAATTAGCTCCTTTAATAGCCAATGTATCTGCTAAAGAATTTTGTTGTCTAGGAATGATGCATAGATTTAGAGCATCAAAGGATTCCATCAGGTCCCATACTCTATTTTTGTAAGCCTTCAGATAATGATGCTTACTATTGTACTTTTCTATGACTTGATTAACAATTAGTTCTGAGTCACCATAAATGTCTAACATTTTGATACCCATTTGTTCTACTTGCATCAACCCTAGGTAGAGAGCTTCATACTCTGCAGTATTATTTGTGCAAGACCATGCAAGTCTAAAAGAAAAAATTTTTACTCCCTCGGATGGAGATTTCAAAACCACACCTGCTCCAGCTCCATTTCTGCATTTTGCTCCATCAAAATACATTGTCCAAATTTTGGACTCTCTCAATGATTGGTTGGAAATTGTAGGAATTTTCTTCTCTACTTCAGATGTTATACTATATGTCCCTAATCCTATTTCTAGCAGATCTTGATCATTTTGGAAAGGTAGTTGATCATCAACTTCCAAATCTTCCAAGAGCTCCACAAGCTCTGGCTCTTCCATAACTGAGTGATTGTACATTTCTTCTTCTATATGGTAAGTGATTGGATTTTCAGGAATCAGTCTTATCCTTCTTCCTTTATGAGGTATCATCATACCAGAGTAGTCCAAATACATGTAACCTCCCATCTTGGTAGTAAATTCTCTAGAAAGACACAAGCCAAAGTAGGGCTCAAGATCTACCACCATGATTTCTTGCACAATAGTGACCTCAAGAGCTCTATGCAATTTCATTAGTACATCTTTCACTACTCCCACAATCTTGACTAGGGTACCATCTAGCTGTAGAAATCCTTGACAAGAGAAGGTATATTCTTGTAGACACCTAAAACATGTCATGTCAAGGGTGACTACTCATATGGACATGCTACAAGACCATATGGAGGATCTTGGATAGACTCCAAGATAGAGCAGTGGTTCTAACCACTCAATTTAGGCATTTTGGCCTAAGCAATCTGAACTACAGCCTAGACCTATGGTCTCCAGTCTAAACCATGGTTGACACCTATGGTCTACAGTTTGGACCGCAACTGTGACCTGTGGTCTTAACTATAGTTAGGCCTTCCATCCGAGCCAAATCAATTGGAACAGCCAAAAGATCTAGAAGGAGGCAGTTGAAGGATAGAATATTCCAGAGGCTTCCATACCAACTATCCTAACCAAAATTCTTGGTCTTGGCTTCTCCATGAAACCACACCTAGCCCTAGGGGCATGCTATAATTACCCCCTCCAAATGGGGAGAAAAGGAGAGCAAGCATTAGAGATTTGAGCAACGAAGCCCTGGTGAATTGTACACTCAAACTGAGTATGGTAAGAGATAGAGCTATTGCACTTAATCCCCAACCCTTTTGCCACCATTCATGATGAATTGCATTATGGATGTCCTAGGTGCTTAGGAGGATCAAGAAATGTAAATTCAGGCAAACGAAGGCCCTTCACATCGAATTGACCACCAAATCAGTCTAAGGACAATGAAGGTGACCCTTGAACATCAATTTGGACAAGGATATTGGACCCACTACCACTGATTTTAAGGGTAAACTTATCAGAGATTAAACCACAATTGTCAACCATGGTTCACAGTGCAGACTACTCACCAGAGCTGTAGTTTGCAACAAGTGACAGATCACCTTACTCTTTTTATTTTTGTTTGACTAGTTAGGTTAGATTAGCTATCCGGTTGATTTAATAGCATTTTAGAAGACTTTTGACTATAGAACTAGGCTAGATTCACATTTTATACTTATGTTTTAATTAGGACTAAAATGTTTTCTTTATGCATGTTTATGCTTCATTTTCTATATTTTATCCATGCATAGTGTAGATGTTATGTTACTTTATGCTATTACATGAATATTGATTCAATTTGCATAGTTTAGCAGCTTTCTTTATGCTTTCTTGATTATGCATGTTAACGGTGTCATTATGCATTTTACCTAAAAGGGTCTCATCATGAGAGGTTGCCTATATTTTTGACATTCTTGTTGTTTCTTGACCGCAGGGAATAGTTCCAAAGGAAAGTAAACCATCAAATTCCTTCCCCATTACGAAGAAGAGGGCACATCCACCCTAAAGTAGTTCCCTCTAAAAAATCCCATTCTAAAAGGCATTCAAAAATCACACCTACCCTTAAGAGGGAAAACAATTGTGCACTCCTATTGTAATATTGTATCAAAAATGAATATCCCTAAGAGGGACGTACTTGTAATTGGATTTTGGCTTTGAATATAATGGAACAAAGTGCTTTCTTTCTTGTTTCATTTGTTGTTAATTTTGTTTTCTTGTATGCGTGCTATATCTTTACCATTTATCACAATAGGAATCACCATCGAGTGTGAGCCTTTCTGGTGGTTATAGTGGCGATCATGGTGGAACCCCACATTTATAGGACCTGACTATGTTTTACTTGTTTTTGCACTTGCAGGTATAGACTGTGACCATCAGCTATGGGCCAATAATTGAACCGCAAGTTCAACACACGTTTATAGTGCAGACCATAGACCATACCTACAATTTACATTTGACCGAGCAGACAACAGAAAATAGAGTGCAGATCGAATGAGGACTTGAGGTAGGCCCCATTTTCACCCTCTGTGTTTTTTTATTTTTGTCTATGTTTTCCAGAGAACAAAAATTAAAATGTAAATTTACTAAGGCTAAAATGAACTAAAAATGGATTAGGTCCTTAGATTTCTTTTTCTAAATTCTCGATAGGCATTTCTAGGAACAATGGATCTCTGATTATAGTCTGCCATAGAATACAGTGTGCTATATTAGAACTTGTGTGTAGGTTTACATTTTTGAGGCCCAAGTAGTGGCCATTTGCATACTAGTTTACATTGTCGAAAAATCATGTAGAGTATAGCATGCATCTTTGAATATAAAATGTTTCTTTTACATTACATGTAGGAAACAATCATTGTGCTATATTATGCATTTTTATTTTATAAAAATTAAAATGAACCACACACACCACATTTTATTTAAACATCAGTGACGTTGGGCTCTCACATCCAACCCATTTGATTGAGACCAACAGTGGATGTCATTACCACTTGGTTGGCTCATTTGAAATTGTATTATCAGGACCCACTCATGGCCAAGGTCGATTCAAAAATTGTCCTATCAATGCAAAATAGCACACACTCATATTCGAAAGAGTGTATCGCTATGCACGATGTGTTGGGTGAGGGTTGGTAGTACCTATGCTACCTCACTAAGTATGGACTTCACTCCCATATTCGGCTTGTGCGAGTATATAGGTGAAAACCTTTGAACAAATTGAGTATAACATCAACTTTTGAAAAACATGATAAGATTTCAAAGTATATTCACAATAAATCAAATGCACTAAACCAGTTTTAGGACACACATTTAATCCTTAAAAGAGATAATCATATTGTCTACTTTGTGTGTATCATTATTTTTAGTGAAATCAACATAAGATCATTGATTTGGGGACCAAACCCTAACCCTAATAATGAAGAATTGATCTGGGGAAATCTAATTTTTTATTCTACATCCAACAGTTTGAGAATCATGTAAATCGGAGTTATAATGAAGAATTTATTTTGGTTTTATGATTACTCTATTTTGAGACCAAAAACTGAGAAAAACTGCACTAAAACGGTCATAAAATGGTCTAGACAACTCAAAAACTTGCCAAATTTATTTTGGTTGTCTTAGTTTTACCATTGTGCACCTCTCAAAGAAATTTTGGGTCCTAAATCTTCATGGTTCAAAATTTCCAAGAAATTCCTAAAAGTGGTCATTTCACCACGAGCCCCGGTTGGCCAAATATTCCAAAAATACTAAATTTTGACCCGAAAATAATATTTTTGAGTTATAGCTCATTGTGATCAGCTCATCGTGCTAATCATTTTGATATATAACACTCACAACCTTTTTCAGAAGTTAAAATTCATAAGGTCATGGTCAATGCATGGGATCATCCTCGATCTAAGACTGAGGTTACACCCAATGCACCACAAGGTCTGGATAATCCTAGAGGCAACACATCTACCCAAAATATACTTGAATACAACTCAAGTAGTCTTATAGGAGACAACACCACTCGTAGCAGATCTCATCAAGGAACCCCGCTCAGGAGAACTAACAATAGATCTTCTCGTGACCTAAACGAGAACACCTCTAAACCTCCCACATATCATTACACAGAGAGTTCAAATTAGTCCAATGAAGGGTGAGATAGAGGCAAGAAAACCATTCACATGCCTATTATAACACCAAATCCTTCCGATCATGGAGGATGTCATTTGTCTTATCATAGTGTTGGTGAGGAAGGTACTCTTGCACAACCTTGGAAGTCTCATCACTTTGACTTCTTAGACCAAGGTGTTGGAAGATCTCAACATAGGAAATTGGAGCATAAAATCATACATCATGATCATTCCTCTCATGGATCTACCAAATCCACTGAGGAGTACATCATGGATGAAGGAACTATCGTGCAATTGCATCCTATCCGCACCCGTAGTGAGTGTTCCCAGCGAACACGCGGTACCCCTACAACATCCTTGCATGAGAATTGCACCCCTAGGGAAGAGCATAATATCAATGTAATCTTGAATCATCGAGGAAAAATATTTGCCAACCTTGTTGCGTAATTCGAAGCAAACAAGAACCCTCACAAGGAGTTGTAGATTCCTATACCTAGCACAACAAATCGATCAAATCAATCACATAGGTCAGATGCAATCCAGAGAGAACAAATTCTTCAAGACCAATTGAAGGATTTGTGCATTGAGCGTGAGTGTTTAGAAAATCTAGAATGAGAAAGTGCAAAACAACAGTGATTTCACCTACAATGGTTATATGAACACCGCTTAGAAGAGCAACACCTCCTTGATTTAAAGGAGCAAGAAGAGCAATCAAACAGATTGGCTCGATATAAATTACCTCCTCACAGAGAGTACAAGCAGCAACACAACGAGAGACATGCTACTTCACACCTTGAGATGCATAATAGGAGAGTAGATTATTATGTTCACCATACTTCTCGACATGCTTCTCAACCATGAGAGCGCTTAGTGCCAAACAGGCATAAGCACAAGCAGTATGAAAGATCAGAGTTGGATGACCAGGATCAACGATATCCTGAATCGTCTTCTTAGATGTGGCTGATGAATAAAATCGACCACCTCGCACTCAAAGGAACTTACCTCCACTTGCACCCCAAAGATCCCTTTGGGAGGAAGATATCATCTCTTCTCAAGCCTACAAGGTGCTTGCCGAGAAAATCAAATCTCTCGAGAAACAAGATGTGGCTAGTCAAAATCCCACTCTAAGCAAGATACACAATCAACCATTGTGCCCATCAGTGCCAAGTCCTACTTACCCTAAACATTTTGAAATACCTATGTGGGATAAGTTTAAAGGTGATGAAGATGCACAAGAGCATATAACAGCCTTCATTAGTGCAGGCTTCCAGATACAACATGATGATGCCTTGATGTTAATAACTTTTGTTATGACCCTCTCGGGTGTAGCTTCTGAATGGTTTAATCAATTACCTAGGAACAACATCACCAACTTCGAATAGTTGGCAGATGCTTTCCTTGAGCACTTCTCATTTGGAACCAAAACGAAAGCTAATTTATCTGACTTGGCCAATCTATGTCAAAATTATGATGAGACAATCATGGATTATGAGAATAGGTGACAAAAATTAATGGTAGAATTACCATTCTCTATTCCCACTGCTGAACTTAATCGAATGTTCAAAAAAAGTTGTACCAAGAACATATCATTGTTGCTCCAGTTGCAAAAATATACAACATTTGAAGAGGCTTTAGCACAAGCCAAGGTCATTGAATATATCAAGCTAGAAGAAGGAGACCTAGAGCTTCATAGCGAGAAATAATGGAACAATAAGAGCACACGATATCAACCACATTAGGTCGATCATGTGTGTGTCAACCAGATCATGTTAAACATTCCAAAAGAAGCATAGATACAACAACAAGAGAACCATCAGGATCAACCGTCTCCCGTGCATCACAATCAACATGATAGGAATCCAAGCAAGGATAAACAAAAATGTCCACCTTGCAACTATACGTCGTTGACTGAATATTTGACATCAATTTTCAATCACCTTTGTGAGGCTAAGGCCCTAATATTACCTGAAGTATACACCTTGTATCCTAATCACCACAAACCTAGAGGGTATAGATAAGATCTCTATTGTGTTTATCATCGGCAAAATGGCCATGATATCCAAGATTGTGTTGCATTCAAGAATATAGTGCAGAATATGTTGGATAAGAATAAATTACAAATACATAAAACAGGTCTACAAATTGGAGGATGGAGAGGGAAGAAAGTAGAGAGGGGAGGGCTCTGGTCCCTCCCCTGCTCCCCCTCCCATGGCTCTTGGTTCCTGCCCAGTCCCTGGCTCAACTTAGGTCATCCCTCCTGGGGAGTGGTTGTTTGCAAATGATCTCCTGAGGGAAGATACTTCTCCACCATCTGTGCCCCTCCCGGTCGGCTAGGGTTTCCTTGGTTGTTTTTTTAGACTGGTGCTTCCCAGGGATCCCTGTTTGGTTGGGGATCCCTTCCATTTTTCCCTCAGGCTTCCCCTTGGGGTTTTTTGCAGGTTATTCGCGTGGATCTGGTCCCCTACATTTCTCGGTGTGATGGAGGTGACGGTTTAGGGTTTGGACAGCTTTTTGGGGTCTCCCTTGAGGTCCTCACAGCTTTGGGGGTGGTCTGGGGGGCCTCTTTCCCCCTTTTGCTTGTGAATCCTCGACGGGATCCTGACTACTGTTATTCCCGCATGGAGGCTTCTTCATGCTGTCTCTGCTCCTTGGTGGACATCCTGGGCATCTGGTTTGGCCTTGGGGGGCTTTTCCCTGTCTGGGTTGTTCCCATTCCCAGTCCCAGTTCCCTGAAGCTGCCTCTGTGCTTGGATGGGATTCTTGGTCCCTGCTGCTGGGACGGGATCCTCTTCTATTTTCCCAGGGCAGGTTCCTCATGGTGCAGCTCTCTGGTTGCTTCCTGATGGGCTGGATCCTCTCTGTGCTGGCTGTCGGCTTCCTACAGGATGGCTCTCACTGAACGGAATGTTTTCCCGATGGGCGGGATGGTTTCTCCACAGGGCGGGATCCGCCAAATCCGCCAGTTTTCCCATGAGGCGGGATCCTTTCTTTTCTGCTGGTTTCCCGGATGGCAGAATTTCCCTGTTGTTTCCCGCTAGGCGGGACTGTTTGTGATGGTTTTGACTGCTTCTCGTGAGGCAGGATTTTATTGTAACGGTTTTTCTTTGCTTCCTGCTGGGCGGGATATTCTCGATGGTGGTTTTTGGCTACTCCCCGCTGGGCGGGATCTCCAAAACTACTTTCTTATTTGTTTGTTTCCCGCTGAGAGGGATTGTTTCATGCTTACTGTTACCACTGGGCGATATTTCTATTTTGGTGTTCAGTTTCAAGGTATTGATGCCCTAGGCCCATTGCTTATGTAATCAGGTTTTGGGATCCTTGTTAAAACTCACTGTAAATACAAACACTACTTACCAAAAAAAAAAGAATAAATTACAAATAGATAGCCCCTCTACTATTGATAATCAAGGCATAAACATATCCAAAAACCCTCAATACAACCATGAGGATGACAAAAATCAAGTTGAGCACATTAATGAGATGCACATGGCCCCACCTAATGAGGGTTTTATCGATATGATCAATATTGTAGCACAATGTAATAAATGCCTTGATCATCCCAATATACCAAAAAGTTTAAGAAAAGTTGATAACCTATCATGGTCCATATCAACAATGAATCCAATTCACTTTCAAAAGTACCCAGTGATTACCTTTCACAGGTAGGAGATTAATCTAATCCCTAAGGATGAACTCGATCCTCTATAACACATCATAGCAATCATCAATAAAATTCCGTATAAGAGAGTCTTGATTGATACTGGGTCATCTATCAACATCATCACAACTGTAACTTTGAAGTATTTAAATCTACCATCTTTGCACATTAAGGACTCAACATTCACTTTGAGAGCCTTCAATGATGTCACATTCCCAATAATTGACACAACAATCTTACCTATACAGGTTGGGATAAATATGATACCTACATTATGCCATATCTTGGGGGGTGAGAGGAAGTATAACATATTGCTAGGGAGACCATGGATGAGAGATATGGAATGTGTGCCTTCCATAGTGCACCAAAATCTAAAATTCATACACCAAGGACAAGTGTATGTGGTCCCCCATGATCCTGAGCCATTCAAATATTGTAAGAAAGTCGATGAGCCACAAGAAACTGTAGTGGTATGTGAGTCTCAATATATTCATTCGAATAAAATCATCAAACATTCGACTAGGGCTTGCATCAAGAAATCGCTACCCTCTCCCATCACCAAAAATCATGGTATTATATTACCTGATGAGGAGAATAAAACATCGGTTAACATGACTAATATAGAATCATCTTGACTAGTTTATGATTTACTTACAGTTGGTCTGAAATCTAAAGCACCTTCTCAAGATTTTATGGGAATGGTTGAAATTAAGCCAGAGTATCAAGAGATTCTAAAGCATATAGAACAAGAGAGGGGGCAATCAGATGTTGCTTCCACATTGAAAGGGCCAAAAACTTTGAAATTAGTCACTCTTGACTCATTGCATTTTGCCTCTTCAAGAGAAATAACGGGTGCCTTCCCCACATCAAACTGGGGGTACTCAGGGTGACACAGTTCAACAATACAAAATGAAATAAAAATATGAACTAAGTCATGAACCTGAGCATGTGGATGACACTAAAATAGTGAATCATCAAGAAGTAGCCACATCCGCTCAAAGGGAGGAAATTGGTGATGTGCACTTATCTTGTGGATCTTTAGCATCCACTTTTTTATTTCCTTCAATAGACAAGGGTATTTCGAACCAATCATTGGAAATATGCATGAATTATTTGTCAGTATTGCAATCCGTTCTAAGACATATAGATAGAATGGAGCATCGAATGGATGAGCAAGATAAGATGTTGCACAGTATCGTGAACCAACTTGAAAACCTATAATTACAAAAGCAACCCACATTTAAGGTTGAACCACTTTCTGTGCAACCATAGGAAAAGCTTCAGCAAAAGCAAGAGCCAATTTGGATAACTCAACCATTGGGTCCTCATGGCAAACCAATGTGGATTAGGCACCCAAGACAATCACAACATATTTGGACTCTTTTAAATGAGTCTATGTCTGATATTCTTCAAAAGTTACAAGAATCTAAGGTCATCACCTTACCTGACATCAAACCTGTAGACCCAAATTGATTCCAACCTGAAGGTTATAGAGAGTATCATTATTGTCTCTATCATCGAATGAAGGGTCACAACATTCACGATTGCTATGAATTCAAGCATAAGGTACAAAACCTCATAGATAGTGGGATTTATCATGTAGATGGTTCAATTACAGTGCCCCAACCTACTAAAATAGAGTTTTCCTTATCCCAATCATCACCTCAAAGGCACCCATCACCTCATAGGTCTAACAAGACTCTTCCATGAGTATTTGCATTTCAGATGACTACTACAACTTTATTCCAAATTTTGTACAAGGCAAATGCATTGGTATTGCCTAAGATCAAATGAAGAAAGTCCAAATATGGGTCCATGGATGAAATCCTCTTTCACATTTATCACCGTATGTAGGGGCATGACATTTGTGGTTGCTATCCATTTAATAAGATAATGCAAAACCTGGTGGAATGATATGCTATTCGTGAGGATGGTTCTCTCATTCACCCGCACCTAGACACATGCAATCCACTGAGGTCCATGCCTCAATTTGGAGAGTTGATTTCTATCACTCTTCCTAAGCAATCTTATTACATTTTAGTAGATAACATGCATGTTGGGGGTCTTCAAGGTAGCATACCTTCCCCACCATCCATGCCAAATTCAATGAGGTAAAGTGAGGATCTTAGAGGTAGAACACCTCCCTCACTTTCATCGAGTGGCACACACATTGGGGGTATCTAGGGTAGTGTACCCTCCCTAAAAGGTTCCAATATTTCCTAAAAATTGCGTGGTCAAGTCAGTCAAAAGGTTCTAAGGGTTTACTTAAAACCGCTCAGTCATCCCCAAAAGGCTCCAAGGGTTCCTAAAAACTGCTTGGTCAAGTCAGTCAAAAGGCTCAAAGGGTTTACATAAAATTGCTCGATCATCCCCAAAAGGCTCCAAGGGTTCCTAAAACCACTTGGTCATGTCAGTCAAAGGCTCCAAGGATTCTCAAAATTACTTGGTCATCCCAAAACGTCCCAAAGGTACACATAATCCCTTTGGTCAATCCTAAAAGCTCCAAGGATTACTAAAAATTGTTTGGTCAATCTAAAGTCTCCAGAGGCATGTACTCATCGTTTGGTCAATTATGAGGCTCAAAACCCATAAAAATTTATAAAATCAATAAAAAAATTGCTAAAGCTTAAAATCCAAAAAAAATTGCTTTTGCAATTTGCATTTTCATACATGCATTCGTCTCATCATATTGCATTTAGGCATTTGTCATCTGTTGCATTCCATAGTAGAGTGTAATGTGTCTATCAAAATCTTACAAACGGTTGCACGTTTGTGTTTCAATCATGCACCGTTGCATTTATAATAATTCATTGCATTCATACACAATACCTATTGCGGAGAAATATGTATGTATTTTAAGTTTTCTAGTCACTCAAACATACCTAGTGGGTTCTTCAGATATTGTAGAAAGCTTTATTTGCTTTTATAGACGAGGTCATTAGTTGGGATAGTGCTTCAACATATCAGGATCTCGTCACTAAGAAAAACAATATAAAATCCTACTAAGACAAGAGATGATGAAAGCTGCAAAAGCAGTCTTAGGTATCTAGAGATATGGGTTTCATGACCTGCTTATCTTGCAAATAGTCGGTTTAGAAAGGTGAACTTTGGCAAAAGCACAAGAATTTCCCCTATAAATCCTAAAGTTACAAATTTTAAATCCCAAGTTACAAAGTAAAAATTTCAAAATACAAAGTTCAAATAAAATGTAAAGTGACATAGTGAATCAAAAGCACTATAAAAATCCCTTGCTCAAAGAAAATGGTAACACGTGGACTAACAATGATTTTTATCACTACATATGAGCAAGTAAGAAGGGTGAGAACTTGAATCCCTAGATTGTCCACCTTTGGAAAGCCATAGAGCGGTCCTCAATCACAGCAATGGGTTGGAAGAGTCCCACCTACAATCGGAGGGGTAGTTCTATTGGGTGATACCCAAACATAGCAATGTGTTGAAAGAGTCCCACCTGCATTTGGAAGGGTGGCCCTGATCAATTTGCAATATGATCTAGCTCTAGGTACCTAGGATTATCTAGTTGTATAATTCTAATCAAAAATGAAATAAGGATGCTACGATTGTATGAGGAAATCTATCTCACATATGGGTTGAAAGAGTCCTGATTGACATACGGAGTATGCTTATGGTCTATCTAAAAATAATCACATGCACACACAGGGATA
Organism: Wollemia nobilis; assembly: GCA_028583015.1. Classification (NCBI taxonomy): domain Eukaryota; kingdom Viridiplantae; phylum Streptophyta; class Pinopsida; order Araucariales; family Araucariaceae; genus Wollemia; species Wollemia nobilis. Next base: position 85,401 of record JAQPPZ010002146.1, on the reverse strand, counting down.
ATGAATAGTTGGGTCTGTCATGGCAAAAGCCTTGTCAAATAAAATCCTTGTACAATTAGTATGTGATTTTTTGAGAAGTCTACTACGATGTTTAAGTCTCAAGGAAAACCCCAACAAATTCTCTAATAGCAACAAGATACCAAATATCATTAAACATCAAAAATATAAGTCATTCATTCATCAGAATGTATTTTACAAAGAACAATCAAACATATAGGATAGATACCACATGAATATCAGAAATAATGTTTAGACACCCACTGATTATATAGTGTAGCAAAGAAATATACAAAATGACGTATTCATTCATTAGCATTATACCAATCCATTTCACTACATTTCATATATGGGTGATTAATTGATTAAGTTCTTGTGATGAGAATTATCAATTATCTTGCATGATTGTCATACATTCTGTGGTGTCGCATTTTAAAATTGATATACACAATTTACATTTGTTCCTTATGTTTTAAGTGATTAAAGCATACATGTTCATTCCCATTAGATTACTATTATGTACATAATGCATTACCATACATTGCATAGCATACCATAACTTCATAAAAATAAACGCATGCCCACAAAGCAAAAATAAATATGCGTTCAACATAAATACTGCATCCATTTGCATCCATAATATAGCACATCTAAACATCTAGATCACTGCATATCATCATCATAAATAAAATAGCTATCTAGTGTATGTCATCCATAAATCACATCATATAAGCAGTGCATCCACGTGCATCTCAAAAATGTAAAAATAACAAAAAAATCAAATAACTCAAAATCCAAATGTGCCTTGTACCTAGTTCTTTACCCTATACACTTGGCGGTTGCAGCGACTTGCGATCCATGCAATCTAGCAAGATGAGTAAAATACCATAAGGACATTTGGGGAAAATTCATCATCGTGAAGTTTCTATGCTTCATTTCAATCCCTAAGAAGGCCTAGACAACCAGACTTCTCTAGGGGAATGATATATTTATTGCAATTCTTCTATGATCATTTCAGCAGATCATCGATAATATGATTCAACACATGCTTAATTGGAATTACTTTCATTTTGATTCCCTAAGAAAGCCTTCATGGCTGGACCATTCCATGGGATAGAAATAGGTAATTAATGTCAATAGTTGCAATCATAGCTGATTAGGCCTTTCCAAGTATTAAATTCTAAATTCTAAGTTTGTTCAGATCATTCATAGTGGTCAAGCGACCTCGTCGCTTCCTTCCATTGTCATTACCCTCATCAACTCATCGCTTGAGGGGATAGTCATAAATATCAAATCATAATGAAAATCAATAGATCCTTGAGATCGTAGATCCCTTGATCTTGTCAAAATTGTGTTCGTCTTATGAATCATTGTCAACAACTATCATAAGCTTACCCTTTACAGGGGAAAAAAGCAAATATGATGAGGTAAGCCTTTGTCGCTCCGCTATCGGTTTTACCCGATTATACCCAAAAGTGCCAAAGCACCAAGTGTAAGCCTTTGTCACTCCATCCATCGGTCCTACCCGATTATACCCGAAAATGCCAAAGCACAAAATTTAAGCCTTTCACCCAATTGAAAGCAATGATTCTAGGATGCGCATCCTTTTGTAGGATATCGGGTATCTAATGTTGATCTGACTAATGATCATTATAGAACCTTTAGCATCATTTTAGGAGGTCTATTTTTGCTCAACGTTGTTTGATCTCACAATGCATCTCAAAATATCATCTGTAGACACCTAAAACATGTCATGTCGAGGGCGACTACTCATATAGACATGCTACAAGACCATATGGAGGATCTTGGACAGACTCCAATATAGAGCAATGGTTCTAACCACTCAATTTAGGCATTTTTGCCTAAGCAATTTGAACCATAGCCTAGACCTGCGGTCTCCAGTATAAACTATGGTTGACACCTGTGGTCTACAGTCTGGACCGCAACTGTGACCTACGGTCTTAAATGAAGTTCAGTTAGGCCTTCCATCCGAGCCAAATCGGTTGGAACAGCCAAAAGATCTAGAAGGAGGCATTTTAAAGACAAAAGATTCCATAGGCTTCCATCCCAACTATCCTAACCAACCTTCTTGGTCTTGGCTTCTCCATGAAGCCACCCCTAGCCCTAGGGGCATGCTGTAAATACCCTCTCCAAATAGGGAGAAAAGGAGAGCAAGCATTGGAGATTTGAGCAGTGAAGCCTTGGAAAATTGTACACTCAAACTTAGTATACTAAGAGATAGAGCTATTGCACTTAATCCTTGACCCTTTTGCCACCATTCATGATGAATTTCATTATGGATGCCCTAGGTTCTTAGGAGGATCAAGAAACACAAATCTGGGTAATCATATCAAATTGACCACCAAATCAGTATGAGGATAATGAAGGTGACCCTTGAACATCAATTTTGACAAGGAGATTGAGCCCACTACCCCTAATTTTGAGGGTAAACTTATCAGAGGTCAAACTACGGCTGTCAACCGCAGTTCATAGTGAAAACTGCTCACTAGAGCTATGGTTTGCAACAAGTGATAGATCACCTTACTCTTTTTATTTCTATCCAACTAGTTAGGTTAGATTAGCTATCTAGTTGATTTAATAGTATTTTAGAAGACTTCTGGCTGTAGAACTAGGCTATATTCACATTTTAAACTTATGTTTTAATTGGGACTAAAATATTTTCTTTATGCATGTTTATGCTTCATTTTCTATATTTGATCCATGCATAGTGTAGATGTTATTTTACTTTATGCTATTACATGAATCTTGATTCAATTTGCATATTTTAGCAAATTTATATATGCTTTCTTGATTATGCATGTTAAAGGTGTCATTATGCATTTTACCTAAAAGATCCTCATCATGAGAGGCTGCCTATATTTTTGACATTCTTATTGTTTCTTGACCATAGGGAATAGTTCCAAAGGAAAGTAAACCATCAAATTCCTTCCCCATTGCGAATACGAGGGCACCTCCACACTAGAGCAATTCATGCCATTCTGAAAGGCATTCGAAAATCACACCTACCCTTAATATGGAAAACAATTGTGCACTCCTATTGTAATATTGTATCAAAAATGAATATCCCCAAAAGGGACATACTTGTAATTAGATTTTGGCTTTGAATATAATGGAATAAAGTGCTTTCTTTCTTGTTTCATTTGTTGTCAATTTTGTTTTCTTGTATGTGTGCTATATCTTTACCATTTATCACAATAGGAATCGCCATCGGGTGTGAGCATTTCTAGTGGTTACAATTCCATACCCATTTCATTGCAAATAACTATTGGCAATTTTGGGTACTTTGGGTACATTGCCTTTGCTCAAGTGTATAAGTTGTCATTGATGTCAAGAAGCTCTTGAAGGAATTTGATTTGATGTCAAATAATTTGTTTTGATGAAGGTTACGACATGACAGTTTCAAAGGTCTTTTGTAAACCCCAAGTTGGGAGGTTTAAAGATTACAGGTGGATGCATTAGTTTAATGCATTTGGGTCCAGGAGGAAGTATTTATTTAAATAATTAAAAACCTTGTTAAGGTTCCCTTTAATTATTTTTAAATAAATATTAAATTATTGTTTGCAATGGGTTATCCTAACCCATGGCGCTATGTTTTAAGATTGTGGGCGCTAGCCAAGACCTCCGTCGACGTGTTAAACTCCTCGCCGACGTCAAGAGCTTATGGTAAAAATGCATATAAATCTCCCTCGATGAAAATCAAGAATTATCCCATCCGCATTTTGAAAAGAGTTGCTCGTTGTGAATTCGTGATCTACTATTCGACTGTGTCTTCGCCGTTTTCGTGAATCCGTTGTTCATTTTTTTGTACTCGTCGTTTGTCGTAAATCTGCCGTAAGGTTTTCGTCTTCGTGTTCACGTCAGAAGAAAGGGAGGCACTGTTGTTTTATTTAATCCCTGGCGTAGAAGGAACAAGGCTAACAGCGTGAGGTTTAAACCTCATCGGGCGCCTTTGGCGCACCGGTAGCGGCTAGGCTGTTGGCGTGCTACCCGAACGGGAGGTTCCGCATTCGAATAACGTGAAAGGGTTTTTCATCGTGAAGTGGACACAGCGGGTGGTGTTAGAATTCGTGCGCAATTTCTCCATAGCATGATTTTTGATGTTGGCCAAGGTATTTTCGAAATTAATTTTTGCTAAGTGTATTTTGCGGATGGAGGAAGTTTATTAGAGGGAAAAACAGCTTAGGAGTTATAAGGAGTTTAAAGCTTGTTTTATTTTGATAAAAGATTCTTTTGAAGGTGTTGTTTGAAATATCTTATTGCATTCTTATGAGAGATAAATTTTATTTTTGATAAGACTATAAGGGAGAAATAAGGTGTATAAGGGATAAATTTTTCTTGTAATGTTGAGAGTGCTTTTGGTTGATTATGGAAATGAAAGCATGATGTTTTAAGGTTAAAATTGCTTCTTGTGTGAAGTTGTGAAACCTTAAGTGGGCAGCTTTGAGATTGACATTTGCTTTCATTAAATTGGTAATAATCAAGCTATTCTTTACTTGGTTAAAGTGTTGGGCTTACTCCTTTGTTGATGATTTGAAAAGTTGTTTTGTGCTATTGTGATTTGAGTTGGTGGATGCTTTTTGTTCAAACAATATTGGAGAGAAAAGGAGTTCTACTTGTTTCCTTTTCTAATGTTGATTGTGAAATGCTTCAAGGTTGTGTTTTGAGCTGAATGGTGTTGATTGAACCTTGTTTGATGAGCATTGTTGTTGAAGCCCTAATTGATGGTGAAAAGAACATGAGTATCATTGTTATGTGATTCTTTGCATAGTTGGCAATTGTTGGGGTTTCATGTTCTTGAAAGAAAGCATTCTATCCTATCCATTTCAGATATTGAGTTGAGTTTTCAGATTTGAGATTGAGTTTGAGCTGAGTTGATTTGAGTTGAGTTTTGAGATTGGGAGTTGAGTATAGAACATATTGAGTCTCTAACAATTCTCTTTATGCTTCTATGAGTTTGACAAATCACATTGGGTCTCTAACAATTCACCTTGTGATTTCCTACTAAGAAAGTTTTTTCTTGGTGAGCTTGTTGAGTTTTGGACAGGTTTCGGTGGGGACTTGTGAGCAAGTTTTGGACAGGTTTCGGTGGGGACTTGTGAGCAGATTTGGACAGGTCCTAGCAGAGGACTTGTGAGCTGAGTTTGATAGTTCTATCAGAGAACTTGAGGACAGAGGTGCATTGGTTCTTTGAGAAGAACCTAAGGACAGATTTGGCAAGTCTTTGAGAAGGCTTGTGTGTAGAGGATTGATTTGTTCAAGCAGCGTTGGACAGATCTGACAGATAGAGGAAGACTTGTACTAGACCGACTGACTGTGTTTGGTATAGGTTCTTGAGCTGCTGTGGACATGATCATAGAAGGCAGAGGTCTCTTAGGCTAAGCATTGAGGACAGGAGGTCTTCGGTGGAAAGGAGTTCCATGTGCTGGCAAGAGGTAGAGGCAGTTGATCTTCTGAGGGATCATTTCCAGAGCAGAGGGGAAGGTATCTCCTTTGAGCAGAGGCTCATAAATTCTGATTAGGGGAAGGTATCTCCTTTGGGCCGAGGCTCATAAATATTGTAATTGGGAAGGATTCCCAAAGAACTTTGAGGAAATTTTTAGAGAAAAGTTTTGTGGACGTAGCTCAACCATTTTGGGTGAACCACGTTAAAAATGGGTCTTCAATGTGTGATGCTTTCTGTCTTGATTAATGTTGTGTTGATGCCACTGCTATCTAAAGTTAAAATTATTAATTGGTTAAGTCTTATACTGTTCACCCCCCTCTCAGTATAAGTCCATGTTCTTCAATTGGTATCAGAGCGGGTCTCTCCAGAAAGAGCCTAACAGCTTGGAGAAGGATCTATCAGAGGAACATACAGATTCAGAAAGAGATGAAGAGGTTGAGTTCGATCTCAAAGGTGAATTCTTCTTGGCTTTAAGAAAGCTTGAGAAATTTAGGGAAGAGAATTCTGTTCTCAAGCATCAATGTCAGGAAGAAGAGATAGCAAGATCAGAATTGTCTCAAAGTGTTATAGACTTCAAAATTCTAGTTGAAGAAGGGAAGAAGGTTGAACAGGTTCTAAGAGGTTCTCAAAGGAAAGGAAGCTGATTGCGAGAAACTAGAAGAAGAGGTTATGTCTCTTAGAGTGAAGTTGGAACAGTTGGCTCTCAGACAGAATACTCTATGTGAAAAGCAAAAGAAGGATGGTATCACCATTCAAGAAATAGGGGCTTCGAGCAAGATCAATCTTCATCCTGAAGAGCGGTGGATTCCAGTTGGTCACAAGAAGAACAATCATCCAAGGCATCAAAACAGGTTACATAATACTTTCCATGGCTATTGTTTTTCCTGCAAGAAATTTGGTCACAAAGCTATGCATTGCAATAAGTCTGTGAATAGCCATAGTAAGGAAAATGTTAACTCTTTTGCACCTCTTATGAATAAAGATGTCATGTGTTACAAGTGCAATAATTTTGGGCATATAGCAAGGATGTGCAGTTTGGATAGATCTAGCCTTGAGTTCACTAAAAAGAGAAATGAGATCAAATCTAAGTCAATGATAGTTCAAACTGCTTTTCATGCTCAAGACAAAGTAGAGAAATGGTATCTTGATAGTGGTTGTTCAAAACATATGACTGGTGAAAAGGAAAAGTTTTTGGTCTTAAAAGAAACAAACAGAGGAACAATCAGTTTTGGAGATAACAAGTCAGCTAAAATCTGTGGTAAAGGGACTCTTAGTTTGGATGGGAAATCCAAAATAGAAAATGTGCTTTATGTAGAAGGCCTAAGACATAATCTTCTAAGTGTGAGTCAACTTTGTGATCAAGGGCACATAGTATCTTTCTTTTCAGATAGATGTGAGATAAGTAAAGAAAAAAATGGAAAACTCATTGCTAGTGCTACAAGGACTCCAAACAATCTTTACATGCTAAGTGAGATAAAAAAGGAAAAGTGTTTTCTAACTCAAGAAGATGAGAGTTGGTTATGGCATAAAATATTGGGGCATTTGAGCTTTGATAATCTTGTCAATATTAGTAACAAGGAAGCAGTTAGAGACTTGCCCAAAATAAAAAGGCCCCATAACATCGTTTGCGGTCCTTGTCAACATGGAAAATAGACCAGAACCAGTTTCAAATCAAAAGGGTATACTTCTTCAAAACCATTGGATCTTATTCATACTGATTTATGTGGCCCTACCAGAACTCGGAGCATTCAGGGAGAAAGCTACTTCATGTTGTTTATAGATGATTATTCTAGAATGACTTGGGTTACTTTTCTCAAAGAAAAATCTGAAGCTTTTGAAAAATTTAAAGCTTTCAAAGAAATGATTGAAAATGAGACTGACAAGAGAATCAAATGCTTAAGATCAGATAGAGGAGGAGAGTTCACTTCAAATGAATTTGTGGAATACTGTGAGCAACAAGGAATCAAAAGAGAATATTCAAGCAACAAGAACTCCTCAACAAAATGGAGTAGTTGAAAGGAAAAATAGAACTATTGAAAATATGGCTAGAGCTATGTTAAATGAGTCAAAACTTTCAGATGGCTTTTGGAAAGAGGCGATCGGTACAACAGTCTACATTATCACCAGGGCCCAACTTAGAGTCAATCATCATAAAACTCCTTATGAGTTGTGGAAAGGAAGACCAACTATAGTAAAATACTTCAAAGTGTTTGGGAGTAAGTGCTTCATCAGAAGGGAAGATCAGAATTTGGGTAAGTTTGATCCTAGATGTGATGAGGGAATCTTTCTTGGGTATTCCAGCAGAAGCAAGGCCTACAGATGCTTCAACAAAAGAACTCATACAGTTGTAGAGAGCATAAATGTAACAGTTGATGAAAAGACAGGGATAAGAGAACCAGTCCAGGAACTCGGTGATGAAATTTGTCAAGAAGAATTGAGAGAGGTTTCAGATGAAGAAGAGGAAAGACAACAACTGCTTCCCAAAACTCCTTCACGATATGTTCAGAAACATCATCCCAAATATTTGATCATTGGTGATCCAAATAGCGAGGCAAACAAGAAGAAGAGTCATTCCCTCACATGATTCTACAAATGTTTCATTATTATCTCGAGATTGAGCCAAAATATTTCAGTGAAGCATGTGCGAGATAAGTTTTGGGTAAAAGCAATGGATGAAGAGCTAAATCAAATAGAGAAAAGTGAAACTTGGGAATTGGTTCCAAGACCTAAGGACAAGAATGTCATTGGCACAAAATGGATATTCAGAAATAAACTCAATGAGGATGGAAAGATTGTCAGAAACAAAGCTAGGTTAGTCTGCAAAGGTTATGCTCAAGTAGAAGGTGTTGATTTCGAAGAGACGTTTGCTCTTGTTGCTCGTCTTGAAGCTATGAGAATGTTTTTGGCCCTTTCAAGCTTCAAATCATTCAAGGTATATCAAATGGATGTAAAGTCAGCTTTTCTAAATGGGGTGTTGGTAGAAGAAGTCTACATAGAACAGCCAGAAGGAGTGTCTCTCTCGAACAGTCGGACTATGTGTGTAAACTGAAAAAGGCCTTGTATGGGTTAAAGCAAGCACCTAGGGCTTGGTACTCAAGACTTGACAGGTATCTTCATGAGCAAGGCTTCAGGAAAGGTGTGGGAGATAGCAATTTGTATATTAAGAATGAAGGTGATGATATGTTGATTATGGTTGTCTATGTTGATGATATTATTTTTGGGGGAAATAATACTCAGATGTGCAAAGATTTTGCTAACACCATGCAGAAGGAATTTGAGATGTCTATGATTGGAGAGCTGTCATTCTTTTTAGGTCTTCAGATTGCTCAATCAAAAGATGGTATATTTCTCTCTCAAGGAAAGTATATCAAAGAAATGTTGAAGAAATTTGGGATGATGGACAACAAACAAGTGTGTACTCCAATGATTACAGGGTGCAAGATGAGTAAAGATGATGAATCTCCAGTGGCAGATCAGAGGTTGTACGAGATCAATGATTGGCAGTTTATTATATGTTACAGCTACTAGACCAGATATCATGCAGGCAGTTGGGTTAGTAGCAAGATTTCAGGCAGCTCCTAAAGATTCTCATGTTATAGCAGTTAAGAGGATATTCGGATATCTGAAGGGCACTATGGACTTTGGGCTTTGGTATCCCAAAGGTGATGATTTCACTCTCACAGCTTATACGAGATGCAGATTGGGCAGGCGGTATTGATGACAGGAAAAGCACTAGTGGTGGAGCATTCTTTCCGGGAAAGAGTTTGGTTTCTTGGCTAAGTAAGAAACAACCTTCGGTTTCCTTATCTACAAGAGAGGCTGAATACATAGCAGCGGTGGTTGGGTGTACACAGGTTTTATGGATGAAAACCACCTTGGAGGATTTCAAAGTCAAGCATGAACAACCCATCTCCATACTTTGTGATAATACAAGTGCCATAAGTATTTCCAAAAATCCGGTAATGCACTCAAGGACAAAGCATATTTCCATCAAGTATCACTTTCTAAGGGAGAAAGTGCAAGACAAGCAGGTCAAGGTAGAGTATGTGTCTACTAAAGAGCAGATTGCGAGATATCTTCACCAAACCTCTTCCAAGAGATACGTTTGAGTATCTAAGGGAGAAATTGGGAGTTGTACTCCCACCCCAGAATTAATCACCTCATCGGGAGGTGGGGGAGGGACTAAGCTAAGAGGCTCATTCTTAGTCCCGAGCCCCAAAGGTGACCCTTTGCCATTGATGACAAAGGGGGAGAGATATGAGTAAGGGGGAGAGCTTCAAAGTGAAGAGGAGAGCTTCAAGTCAGGGGGAGCAAAACTTCAAAGGAAGATTCTCAGTTGTGGGCACAGTTGGTCAGTTGTTAGCATAGTTGGTTTCAGTTTTGGCTCTTGAGAAGTGTTTTCAGTAAAGGTTTGCCATCAATGACAAAGGGGGAGATTGTTGGCAATTTTGGGTACTTTGGGTACATTGCCTTTGCTCAAGTGTATAAGTTGTCATTGATGTCAAGAAGCTCTTGAAGGAATTTGATTTGATGTCAAATAATTTGTTTTGATGAAGGTTACGACATGACAGTTTCAAAGGTCTTTTGTAAACCCCAAGTTGGCAGGTTTAAAGATTACCGGTGGATGCATTAGTTTAATGCATTTGGGTCCAGGAGGAAGTATTTATTTAAATAATTAAAAACCTTGTTAAGGTTCCCTTTAATTATTTTTAAATAAATATTAAATTATTGTTTGCAATGGGTTATCCTAACCCATGGCGCTATGTTTTAAGATTGTGGGCGCTAGCCAAGACCTCCGTCGACGTGTTAAACTCCTCGTCGACGTCAAGAGCTTATGGTAAAAATGCATATAAATCTCCCTCGATGAAAATCAAGAATGATCCCATCCACATTTTGAAAAGAGTTGCTCACTGTGAATTCGTGATCTATTGTTCGACTGTGTCTTCGCCATTTTCGTGAATCCGTTGTTCATTTTTTTGTACTCGCCATTTGTCGTAAATCCGTCGTAAGGTTTTCATCTTCGTGTTCACGTCAGAAGAAAGGGAGGCACTATTGTTTTATTTAATCCTTGGCATAGAAGGAACAAGGCTAACAACGTGAGGTTTAAACCTCATCGGGCGCCTTTGGCGCACCGGTAGCGGCTAGGCTGTTGGCACGCTACCCGAACGGGAGGTTCCACGTTCGAATAACGTGAAAGGGTTTTTCATCGTGAAGTGGACGCAACGGGTGGTGTTAGAATTCGTGCGCAATTTCTCCATAGCATGATTTTTGATGTTGGCCAAGGTATTTTCGAAATTAATTTTTGCTAAGTGTATTTTGCGGATGGAGGAAGTTTATTAGAGGGAAAAACAGCTTAGGAGTTATAAGGAGTTTAAAGCTTGTTTTATTTTGATAAAAGATTCTTTTGAAGGTGTTGTTTGAAATATCTTATTGCATTCTTATGAGAGATAAATTTTATTTTTGATAAGACTATAAGGGAGAAATAAGGTGTATAAGGGATAAATTTTTCTTGTAATGTTGAGAGTGCTTTTGGTTGATTATGGAAATGAAAGCATGATGTTTTAAGGTTAAAATTGCTTCTTGTGTGAAGTTGTGAAACCTTAAGTGGGCAGCTTTGAGATTGACATTTGCTTTCATTAAATTGGTAATAATCAAGCTATTCTTTACTTGGTTAAAGTGTTGGGCTTACTCCTTTGTTGATGATTTGAAAAGTTGTTTTGTGCTATTGTGATTTGAGTTGGTGGATGCTTTTTGTTCAAACAATATTGGAGAGAAAAGGAGTTCTACTTGTTTCCTTTTCTAATGTTGATTGTGAAATGCTTCAAGGTTGTGTTTTGAGTTGAATGGTGTTGATTGAACCTTGTTTGATGAGCATTGTTGTTGAAGCCCTAATTGATGGTGAAAAGAACATGAGTATCATTGTTATGTGATTCTTTGCATAGTTGGCAATTGTTGGGGTTTCATGTTCTTGAAAGAAAGCATTCTATCCTATCCATTTCAGATATTGAGTTGAGTTTTCAGATTTGAGATTGAGTTTGAGCGAGTTGATTTGAGTTGAGTTTTGAGATTGGGAGTTGAGTATAGAACATATTGAGTCTCTAACAATTCTCTTTATGCTTCTATGAGTTTGACAAATCACATTGGGTCTCTAACAATTCACCTTGTGATTTCCTACTAAGAAAGTTTTTTCTTGGTGAGCTTGCTGAGTTTTGGACAGGTTTCGGTGGGGACTTGTGAGCAGTTTTGGACAGGTTTCGGTGGGGACTTGTGAGCAGATTTGGACAGGTCCTAGCAGAGGACTTGTGAGCTGAGTTTGATAGTTCTATCAGAGAACTTGAGGACAGAGGTGCACTGGTTCTTTGAGAAGAACCTGAGGACAGATTTGGCAAGTCTTTGAGAAGGCTTGTGTGTAGAGGATTGATTTGTTCAAGCGTTGGACAGATCTGATAGACAGAGGAAGACTTGTACTAGACCGACTGACTATGTTTGGTACAAGTTGTTGAGCTAATGTGGACATGATCATAGAAGGCAGAGGTCTCTTAGGCTAAGCATTGAGGACAGGAGGTCTTCGGTGGAAAGGAGTTCCATGTCCTGGCAAGAGGTAGAGGCAGTTGATCTTCTGAGGGATCATTTCCAGAGTAGAGGGGAAGGTATCTCCTTTGAGCAGAGGCTCATAAATTCTGATTAGGGGAAGGTATCTCCTTTGGGCCGAGGCTCATAAATATTGTAATTGGGAAGGATTCCCAAAGAACTTTGAGGAAATTTTTAGAGAAAAGTTTTGTGGACGTAGCCTAGCCATTTTGGGTGAACCACGTTAAAAATGGGTCTTCAATGTGTGATGCTTTCTGTCTTGATTAATGTTGTGTTGATGCCACTGCTATCTAAAGTTAAAATTATTAATCGGTTAAGTCTTATACTGTTCACCCCCCTCTCAGTATAATTCCATGTTCTTCAATAACTTTAGGCATTATAGTAGTAGATGCTCCAAAGTCAATCATACAATTATGGACTATCCATCCCTCCATACTTAAAGAAATATAGAATGGGGGAGGTTTTTTTTTAGAGCATCAAGAGACATTTTTCTCTATTATTAAGGTTGGTTGAGCACGGTTTCCATCTATTTTCCTTGGAATTTCTTGTTAATATATGCTTTTAACAAATCAATCTGGCCAAGGAGGAAAAGAGTATCATAGAGACTTGCTCTTGGTGGAGTCTTTTTTAAGTTCCTCTATGATGTTAAATTTGAGTTTCTCCAAATAATTTATCTCTTCTCTTTTGTCTACTTCTCCAAATATTCTTATATATTGTTTCATAACTTCAATTCTTTATATTTTAGTAATAGAAAGAAATAGTAACTTCTCTCTTGCCTCCTCTTTAGAACCTAATTGTTCTTTATCCTTATATATTGAATTTGGTGCAACTTTACCTTTTGCTTGTCTCTGAGGCATAAATTCTATGGTAGCTTGAGGAATAGGGAATTTATCCTTTTTTGGTAAAGTGTGGTCCTTATTATTTTGAGAAGGGGTCTGAAATGATCCCATTTTTGTGAATCAACTTATATTGATTTTTTTACAGATCTAGTCAACACAGCGATAGAATCTAGTTCGAAAAAGCTAATATCATCTTCTTTTTGTTTATCCTACCACAGCATATTGACTCTTCCTTTCTCATTTATTTCTACCTTCTCCATATCTTGTTGTATGTGATGTAAATACATATAATAATATTCAGGGTCATGTGGATGATTATAGACCAAACACCAAACATTAACCAAAGTTGTTTTAGAACTTGAATAATAATATTATTGATTAGTGTTGACCCTTGACCCTACATTATTGCTTGAACTAGGCTTTTTATCTTTATTGATATAGGGAAATATCCTTCGTTTATATCTTTCAACTTCTATTTTTTATATAGCATTGACCTTGTTGTTGATAGTTTTCAAAGAATTATGAATATCAAGAAGCACTAAGGAAGCCTGGGATGGATGTGATGGTAGAGGAGGAAAATAAATAGTGCTATGCAATTTAGGAGGTGTATTTGCCATAGGAATATGAGTTATAATAGGAACAAGGTTCATGACAAGAAAGGATGAAGTTGAGGGCTACTATGTGATTTCAAGAGTGTATGGAGTAACATGTTTGGAAGGTAATCTTCCTACTAAAATCAAGATATATTTGACATGAACTACTATTTGATAAACATTGGGGAATGTGGTGATACTAGATTGTTGATTTTACAAGCTAATATCTATTCCTAAAGCTCTGATGTAATATTTGTAAGCTAAGGGGAAGCTGGTATGAACTCATTAGGGATTCTTTTCCAAGTTCTACTAAATCTGAGATTGAAATTTGAAACTAATTCTTGAGGATATCTTTGAATGACTATAAACTGAGTCAAGAATGAGAATGGATCTACAGATTCATTAAATTCTTCTACAAAGGGACCCACTAAATCAGCCCAATTTTTGATGGAAGCATTTTCTAAGGTTTTGAACCGATGTAATATTTTACCTCTGAAGGAAAGAACCAACAACTTCATGATGACATCTTTTTGCCTGATGTTGTGAACAATTTCCATTGATAAAACATTTTGACAATGCTCATATGTCATCCTTCTAGTACCATCATAGGTCAGAATAGCTTTGATAGTAGCTTGAGGGATATCATGTGAAGCTTGAAATGATAGTGGAGTTGGGGCATCCCAATCTGGATGATTGTGTAGAAATTCATCCCATTCTTCTACCATATCAACTTGAGTACTAGAAGAATCTGAAGAAGAGGATGTTGGAGTTTCTTCTATGAAAGTTTCAAAAGTGAGGTATCTCAGATACCTATATTTTTAGAATAGTTCATAGAAATTTATAGGTTGATCACTTTTCTTAGTTGCACCTCTTGTAAACATGAAAATATAAAGGTTAGAACTAAGATTTTACTGGTTCTTATTCTCAGGGAGTCACCAATTGAATTTACTTTCTCCGCATATGAGGTCAAAACAATTCAAAAAAATTTGATTCCTTTGGGTAAAGCATAGTAGATATGTGTGGTGGAATCATCCAATAAGGCGTGCCAAAAATTGTTGTAGTCTAGTTTGTCATCTAGTTAACTCTAGAATTGTGATCATCATATCTTAGAATTTGAAGGTGAACACCTGCTAATCATGGCCTAGACTAAATATTGGAATAATAAAATTACTTTGATTCAACCTCCAAAGAAGGTTGGTATACCTTGTCAACTTAATGAATGTTGAATCTATTTAGATCAAGTAGTAAAATCTTAGGGACAATAAATAATAGAGTTATAAATATATGAATATAGAATGGACAGGTGAAGTTAACAACATAGACATCCACACAGTATCTCTTACAAATTGGATTTCAGAAGTAGTTTCTAGGGATAACAACATTCAAAACTTATGCGATTACAATATAAATGGATTTTGCATCCTCATAGAATTATTCCAAACATCTAAAATATTGATTATCCAAATTAATAGAATAATATCAATGCCTTGTTTTAACAAAAATAAAATTCTTGAAAAGCATGTATGTAGAAATGATTATCTCAATTTACTCTAAGTCAGCTTTTCAATTTACAGAATAGACTAACCATTGTAGTAAAGGAGAGATAATTTCTAAGAATAATATCTACCATTCAACAAAGGTACAAATTTGAGGTAAACATCCCTTGTAATACTTCATTTATCAAGTTGTAGAAATTTATACAGTAGTGTAAGCAAACACTCTAGAGATAACCATTTGGAAGGAGGTTGTTGCCCTTATTTATAGGTTTTACAATCATTTTTTTTTTTTTGATTGGTAGAAAGGGTTTTGAAAGGTCCCTAAACCTTGTACAAGAGAGATTACAATAAATCCATATCGATCGAGGTGGTCCAAGAAGAAAGGAATAGAAAGTGCTGGCAAACCTCCACACTCGGGAAGGTGTCACGAAATCGCGACCAAAATGGTGATGTCACGAAATCGTGACAAGATGCGCCATTGAAGCCAAAGGAAGAAAAGAAGTTGTGAAATCATGACAAGAATCGCCATCAGAGCCGAAGAAGGGAAGAAGTCACGATATCGTGACATGTTGCAAAGTGTCACGATATAGCGACAAGTTGCAGGGTTGGAGCCGGTTGAGAAGAAGAGTCGTGAAATCGTGACAAGAAAAAGGAGTCACAAAATCGGTACAAGAAGTGAGAACGCTGTCGAAGAGAAAAGGTGTTGTGAAATTGCGACAAGAATGAAGACCGTAGCTGAAATAGCAAATGAGCCTCGAAATCGTGACAAAAGTGGAAGCCTGCTGCCAAGAAGAAAAAGTGTCACAAAATCACGACAAAAAGGAAGACCACCGTTGGAGAGAAAAAATGTCGCGATATCGCGACAAAAATGGAAGTCTGCCATTGGAGAGAAAAAATGTCACGATATCGCGACAAAAATGGAAGTCCGTCGTTGGAGAGAAAAAAGGTCACGATATCGCAATAGCCTGGAAGACCGTCGTTGGAGAGAGAAAAGGTGTCGCGATATCGCAAAAAAAATGAAGACCACCTTTGGAGAGAAAATAATGTCGTGATATCATGACAAGTTTGTGCAAAGGCACCCGAAGAGAGAAAGTGTCGTGATATCGCGACAAGTTTGCGCAAAGGCACCCGGAGAGAAAAAGTGTCACGATATCGCGACAGAATGGAAGACCGTTGTTGGAGAAAAAACATGTCGCGATATCGCGACCGAATGGAATACCGTCGTTGGAGAGAGAAAAGGTGTCGCAAAATCATGAAAAAAAGCAAGACCATGCCTGAAGGCCAAAAGTGTCGCGATATCGCGACAAGTTTGCAAAAAAGCACCCAAAGGGAAAAGGTGTCGCGATATCGTGACAAGTTTGCAGAAAAGCACCCGGAGAGAAAAAGTGTCGCAATATCGTGACAAGTTGGAAGACCGCACCAGAGGGAGAGAAAGGTGTCGTGATATCGTGACAAGAAGCAACCTCATGGCCTGAGCAAAAAGGAAATTTTGTGATAACGCGGCAAGCTGAGATTTTGCAACCAACTTAGAAAAATGATGCAAAACCGCTCCAAGATGCCAAAACGTAGCCGAAAAACCTGGAGACCAGTAACCCACTCACATTATGCAAACATTGGAACTTGAAGAAACGCATCCCTAAGGCTGATTGGGAAGGAATATCTCCAAACATGAATGCATGTTGCGTCAACTCCCTTATTAGCAAGCCAGTCCGCAGCTTTATTTCCTTCCCGGTATTGATGTTGAATGATTAATTTTTGATAAACACCAATTAGTGTCTTGCATTCATCGAAGATGGAAAAAAGGGCCCAAGGAGGCACAGAGGTTCCTTTGAGCCAGTTGATGCAATGCAACGAGTCTCCTTCTATGATGAGTTTATTGATAGTCAAGCCTTCCAAGAGAATCAAGCTTTGGAACAAGGCCCGAGCCTCGACCATATTGTTAGACTGAATTCCTAAGTTCTAAGCAAAGGCCAAAATTATTTCTCCTCTATGATTTCTGAGAATCCCACCTCCACCAGCCGCTCCAGGGTTTCCTTTGGCTGCGCCATCGAAGTTAAGCTTATGCCACCCAAAAGGAGGTAAGACCCACTTGATAACGGACACATCCAACGAAGTGTGGGGTGTGGCAAAAAAATTGAGAAGATTGAAATGATTTGCTAGATCCAATTCAAGTCCAGGAGGGGGGTTTGGATGATGAGACGAGAGAGGCATTCTCCGTAGCAAGGGCCAAGATTTTGGCAACAACAATCTTATTATCCTTGACAAGGTTTTGAAAATTTTTGGCATTTCTCTCAAGCCAAATCTTCTTATCCTTTACAATCATATTTTTACTATTAAGCATAACAGGGGATTTTATTTCTTTCTTGATCTTCTTGGCCACTCTGCTATTCATGGTTCCCACTAGCTGTGTCTTCTTAATTCTATTACAACTACCTTTTGGTTGAGCTCATCATCGGCGTTGGTGGTTCTTTTAATCCATACCTATCTATTGATCTCACAACTAAATCTAGTTCATCAAGAGGTTCTAGAAGGTTCTAGAGTATAACTGCTTTTATTCAGCTTCTATGGCATCAGTTTCCACTTTCCTCTATTATTTAGGTTACGCGCACAAAAGTTCACCAAAATATTTAGGGGAGGTGGAGGTTCAATATATGTCATATATCTAACTATCAGACAATTGTAGCACTACTTCTCATTTACATGGTGGTAATGAAGGAGACAGAGAAATACGACCTTTTACTCCTTAGTCACTTTTTCTCTTTTTTGCCCTTTCTATTGTTATTCAATGCTTTTCTATTTTACATTCTCTCGAAAAAGGATTTTGAGAGACACGACTTTACATTATTTTAAGTTTCTCAGCTTTTTAGGCCCTTCTTATGCTTTTTTAGATTTACATTATGGATACATAGTGGACAACAAAGTGAGATTTCTCATTCTTCTTACATCTATCCCTTTCCTGGTGCTTCTCTCTTCTGGCTGTTTTCCAATGCTTTCTCATTTGTGCAGCTAATGCAAAGATGGTAGAGAAGCACGGCTTGTGCAACTTCTTTGTTTTACTCTATTTTCAACACTTCTCACTTTTGGGTATTTTTTAGCACTTTTCTTTTGTGTGCTCAATACAAAGGTGGTTAAGAAGTGTGATCCACCCTTCTTCTTCAACTTGAACTCCTTTTATTGTTTTCTCATTTTTACCTGTTCGCAATGCTTTTTTGTTTTAGACGTCCTTCACTTGTGCACGACAAATACAAAGGGAGTAGAGAAATGTGGTTTTGCCAGAATTCTTAATTTTGGGCTGAATTCAACGCTTCTTTGTTCTAGTCAATTTTTAGCACTTTTGCTTTTCTTCTTCACACGTAGTCAAATTTTGAAATTTTTTGGTTAAGTATGGATGTAGCCATTTTTGGCCTATAGGAACTCGATGGGAAAACCATCCAAACTAAGATTTTTTCATTTTTTCACCTTAAAAATTATTTTCTTTATTTCTTCAGTAGAAATGGGTGCTATCAATACTTCATTATCCTCTTTATTAATAAGGGAAGGGATTCCCTATAGAATTTCCTCTTGATTCATAGAGTCTCTAGGGACTGCACAAAAAAGTAACTCAAAGTAATCAATTGTACTTTTCTTCATCCCATCTCAAGAGTAAACTATAGTACCACTATTTATCTTCAAGGAAGAAAAAAAGTTTGAAACTCTTTTGACTAGAATAGATTTATGATAGAAATTAGTTTTTTGTTTCCATAAAAGATCCTCCCTCCTTTCCTATTCTGCTAATTCAAAAGAGACTTTGTTTTCCTATTTGCTAAGCTTCTTTATAAGTCCCAAGGAATGAATTTGAGTGTTTACTTGATCTAGTTGGGAAAATAAACCTACTTTTATAGCCCTCACATCCCTAAACTCATGCTAGTTCCATTCCTTAATTCTAGTTTTGATGAACTATAGTCTCTTAGTAAAGCAGTACATTTGAGTGCCATGTCTTGGATTTCCTTCCCTCCACCACCAAATAACTAATGGATTAAAAGAAGTATCTATGAACCACATAAGCTAGAATTCAAAGGGTGGGTAATTTCTAGCAGATTTATAGATATATAGCAAAATAAGCCAATGGTTTGATCCTACAATATTAAGTATAAGAGATTTTGGAATTACCTCTAGAGACAGAAGGTCATCTTAAATGATAAACCTATCCAAACACTCCAGGATTCAAGCAGGTCTCTATCATTTTTTCATCCATGTCATTAATCCATTATTGGGTGTGACATAATTAGGTGGAGATGCCTAAAGTGTTCTTGCATTAAATTATTTGCAGCATCTAGTGTTCTCATCCCTCTCATATTTTCATCTAAGAAAATAATGGTATTAAAATCCCCTCCTAGGACCATATTATCATTGGGAAATTGGAGAATAAGATGACAAATATAACTACCTCTATTTGTCCTCTATGATAGTGGTTGCATATATGTTAATACGTAGCAATTTCTGATCCTTTTACCTCCATTGCCCCTAAAGTCCCAAAATACCCTAGCTTTCCATAGTTTACTGCACCATAAATTCCTTTAGATCCCATAGACAAGAGAGCCCACTCAATGCTCCTTGAGATCTGAGAGATTCTACCAGACCCATGGGCCACAATTTCTTAGCCACTACCTTCATCTCCTCTACTAATAACTTAAGTCTCTTAAAGAAAGACTAGGTTTGTCTTAGTTTTTGAATCAACCTTCTAATTTCATTATGTTTAAGAGGGTTGTCTTGTATCCCCATCACATTCCATTAAAGGTGATGTTTTTAAAATGTCTTGGGAGGGATAACATAGTGGTAAATTCTTGGGTTTTCATCTAAGATACCAAATTTCAAATCCTGGTTTAAGGGGATCGGGACCCCTTATAAAAACCTATGCTTTACCCTAATATTTTTTGCATCTGTGTTGAATTTTGATTTAAAGAGTACGTTACATTAAAATGACTATAAAAATGAGATGATTGAGTATGATATAATTTTTTTTTAAAGTGGAGGTTTTTTCTTTTACTGGTGCAAATCATATTATATCTCAGTGAAGAGACCAACAACAAAGTACATGTTGGCTTTTAAGCCAGATTATCTTAGGTCCCAATATTCTAGATCTTGAGTAGACTCAAATATAAGAGTAATCAATATATAAAATGACCAACATAACTAATAATAATATTCATGAAAATGATAAATATGAATATAAATGGCCAAAGTCATTCATGTAATAACATGAAGAAAACTTACAATAGAATTGCTCAAAATATGCATACAAGCTTCAATATTAATGCTTGAATATTTCATACATTTTCTAGATACATTTCATGGAGCTTTGTCTCCATAATATAACCTTAGAAAGGTGACTCTTCAAATACTTGACTATTGCACTCCTCACATATCTAGGAGTTGCAACCTTTCCTATTCCATACATAAGATAAACCTCTCATGTCCTTTTGGCTTCTCATCTTGCCACTTGTATACATGACTCTTGACTCTCTATTTACTTGCACACTTAACTCTATGACACTTGCACACTTCTACATGCACACCTAATACATGACACACGTGCACTTTCTCATATTATACACTTGCACACTTAATTACATGACACTTGTGCACTTTCTCATATTACACACTTGCTCATATAATTACATGACACTTGTGCACATCCTGCACATAGACACTTACATAAAGAGGAAATATAAATTACACTTCTAAACTATAGACTCAAACCTATTCTAATATTTACATTGTACCATAGGTACCATGGGGGTACATTAGCATATACCAAATAATGTAATATTCTCCAAAAATCCTCTATATTACATTATTTAGTTATTGAAGACTTTAGTCTTCAATATTTTACTCTTGATTTTGTTCTTCTATTCTTGTTCTGAGATTGCTCTAAGTTATGATGCTTATCTTCTATCCTCTTACCAACGTTTTCTTTGGCTATCGTTCTTTTACCTCTTTTAATTTTTCTTCTATTATTTTTTATCTTAGTCTTGATATTGCTTTGTTGTTTCTCTGAATTCTTGCTTGTTCTTGTAGCTTTTTTATCTATATCATTTGTAACATCAATACCTTAAAATATTTGAAGAACTTTTATTTTTATTATTTTCATAATTGTCTTAATTTTGATTTTTAATTAGAATTCTTGCTATAAAAGCTTTAATTTTAATTTCTTTTGTAGGTTCTTCTATCTCTTGAATTTATTGGACTAGATTACCTTTTTTATTTGCTTCTCTTGATTGTAACCGATGTTGTTGTTGTTGACATTATCAATATTGATGTTGATATTGCCTTGTCTAGAAATTATGAAATGGTCTATTCATATGATTTCATTGATTCATATTCGTTTGATTTCCTTGATTCAAAGAATTATGTCTATAAAAATTTGTAGTATGACCCATTTTTTTGCATATGTGATAAAATCTTGGTTTCCATGTAGATTGTGACTTTAATGTTGTTGCAATATTACTTGGTACATTCTCCTTAGTTACCAAAACGTTTAGGTCATTTCATCTTTGACTAAATTTTCAACTTTATATTCTTGAATAATAGTAACAAATGTTGTTTTCTTAATTGGTATTTGTAGTGAAGTAACTAAACATTTATAATTCTTTGAAAATGCTCTTAATGTAACTTGAACAAGAAATTCATCTTCTACCTTTTCTCCTAGAGTCAATAGTTTTTAGAATTTATATTTTATACCTTTCAAAGAAAGAGTTCTATACTCTCTCCACTATTAACCTTAAAATAATACAATTGATATTGTAAATTCAAAATGGTTGCTTTGTTATTTCCTTCAAATATTTTACATAATTCCAATATTCTATAGAAATTTTGCTCCACTTAAGTATCGTTGAATTTCATCAATCATCCCAAATGTAATTAACATAAGGGTTTTTGCATCACTTTCTTCAAACTTTTATTTTTATCTTTCATCTTCACTTGGATTTTTCTTTGTTCCATTCACTATTTCCAGAAAAAATCTACAATAAGAATTGATTTCATTTTTTTTTTCTATGACGCAAAATTTGGTCTCTTCAAAAGTTGAGATTCAGAAAGGAAAATTTTTGTATGTCATAATGGAACTCATAGAAAAAAATTTAATCAAATTTACAAATCTTTAATTCAACTTCTTTGAAGTTGAAATAATTATTACTCCAAAGGTAAATATTTTAATTCAACAATAATTTTTTTTTTTCAATAAATAAATTTGAAAATTTAATAATTCAAATTATTTGAAGTAGAAAACCTTTTATCCCAAATAATTTATCAAATTTCAAAATTTCAAATTTTGTTTGTAGTAGAAATCTTTATCTCTCCAAAATTTGATTAATAAAAAAATCAAGAATCAAATTATTCAAATAGATTGCAAATGTATACTACAAATATATCAAATTTCAATAACTTTAATTTTCAAAAATATTAAGGTTGAAGTCCTTTTAACTCCCTCCTTTTTATAATTCAAATGGGGTTGAATTCCTTTTAACTCCTACCTTTAAATAATATAAAAGTTCCCAAGTTTCCAATAGTAAAACTTTAAACTTTACTTAGGACTTTCATCTAGCGCTTAATTTATCAAAACCAAAGGTAATATATCTTATCTTTTTTACCTGGTGGATTAGGTCACATTGACCATGACACATAGGGATTTGAATCGTTTTGCTCTGAAACATTCATAGTTGTGCTTTGATTATTGTTTTTCTCTAATGACAGATCCTAAAAATATATGCTACACCATTTTGTAATGTTTGATTCTCATGCAAACATTTCTCTAGAAATTTTGTGTATTCCTCATATCACGTATGCAATTGTAGTGGTTAAACTCTTTATCCTCAGTAACAAAGACTTGAATGAGTCATAGGAAATGACACTCTGATTGGAATAAATTATATCATCGTCCTCTAGCTAGATTGATTTATCTCTTTGCAAAAAATATAAATTCTCTATTCTCAATAACAGACATAGGGAATGACTCTCACTAGCTTTACTCGTTGCTTGTTCTCTGGATAGATTGTTTCGATTCATCACTAGAGTAAATAACTCTTTGACCATAATTGGGTTTTGCTTTGCTTGATATTCCCTACTTCTAAAAATGATTTTCTTCAATTTTATTGGCTAGGGATGTGTCTTTGAATGCTCTATTTTTAGACTATAATATTTTTCTTCTCAAGTCTTTTCCTTGAGCTCCTTAATATTCTACTTATTCTTAGGTTTTTTCCGAGTTATTCAATACTTTTCCAATCTTTATAAATATTTAGAATGTTTCTTTCTATGTGCACTATCCTATCAGGGTCAAACATGCTCAAGAAATTCAGCACTTTTTCTTCCTTAGGTGGCTTTGGCCACTCTAATATATTTTTTTTATTGGTGGCTTTACCCACTCCTAATGTGGTTCTCTTTCTTCAAAGAGAATCCAACTAATATCAAGGTGATTTTGATTTATCCCCTCAATAAAAATTTTAAATATCCAAGCTTATGATAGTAGACGTTAATCTTCAAAAAATGCTTTTAACTAGAGTCTTAGTCTTCATCCATTATTGAATAGAGTGGATAGACTCTAGCATATGATGAAATGTTTCTAGAGCATTTTTAGAACAATGGAACCCTTATTATATATAAATCTACAAATTCAAAATTAGTATCAATATGAGTCTACATTTTCTTCACGCGAATCTTAATATAAATTTATAATGAAGACTTCCTCTGATGTTAGCAATAGACTTTACTTGAAGTAGCTCTAATACCACTATTGGATTTTAATCCAAATTATATTAGGTCCTAATATTATGGATCTTGAGTAGACTCAAATATAATAGCAATCAATATATAAAATGATCAACATAATTAATAATAATATTCATAAAAATGACAAATATAAATATAAATGGCCAAAGTTATTCATGCAATAACATGAAGAAAAATTATAGTAGAATTACTTAAAATATGCATACAAGCTTCAATATTACTGTTTGAATGTTTCATACATTTTCTAGATATATTTTATGGAGATTTATCTCCATAATATAACCTTAGAAAGGTGACTCTTCAAATACCTGACTATTGCATTCCTCGCATATCTGGGAGTTGCAATCTTTCCTATTCTATACATAATACATACTTCTCATATCCTTTTTGTTGGAGAATATTACATTATTTGGTAGATGCTAATGTAACCTCATTGTAGATCTTGTAAATATTAGATTGAGATTGTGTTCTATATTAGAGTGTGAGTAAATATTTTATGTACTGTAATAATGTGCAAGAAATGCACAAGTATCATGTAAATGATTGTGCAAGTGTTATGTGTATAAATGTGTACAAGTATCTCATATGTAATTGTGCACATGTTATTAGATTATGAAGCATTATGTGAAGAGTCATGTCCAAGTGTGCATACAAGATAGATTCATGTGTATGCAAGTGTCAAGTAGAGAAGTCATGAGTCATGATACTTGACATAAGGAAATGGAAAGTCAAGTAACCAAAGATTCATCCTACAATAGCTATTTATTACTCGAAGACATAGCTTATATCATCTACCACCTACATAGCCTACATTGTTTACATTATCTACATTGTCTACATTATGAGAATTTTTATTGTAAGAGTTGATGATACATTTGTAATAAAAATAGGAGTAATAAATTTTGCATACATTTGACCAACTAATATTATAAGTTTTACTACATGCTTTGTACATGTATGATTCAAGCTATTACATTCATATTTTTGCTTATTAATGAATGTTAGTTGATATATTATTAGCCTTGATTTTACATATTAGTTGGCTCATATTATTATGGTTACATTATTATCTTGATTTTATTATATTGATGCTAGCATATATTTGATCCTGTTAATAATTATCCTATGAGTTTACATTAATATTAAGGCTTGAAAAATTAAATTTTGTCCAATGTGATAAAATTGGTTAGAGTCTGTCAACTTTAAAGGGAGTTAGACCTATATTTATTGGAAAGTTGAAGAAAGTAGAAATCTAGGGTCTTTCCATAGTTGCAAAAACAACTAGTGAAGACTAATATTTAGCTAGGGTATTTCCACTAAGTTGAAGGATAAGCAGTGAAGACTAGGATCCATATTTGGACAAATCAACTTGAAGATAGATGATTATTCAGGGAAATAGCCAACCTCAACATTGATAGAAAAGTTTCAGGGATATAAATTCCTTGAAATTGAATTCTCTAAAAGAAGGAGAATAAGTATTGATTGATAGAGGTAGAACCAACTCAAAATAAAGTTGATCATTCAAGAAAGAGCCATCCTGAAATATAAAAAAAAAATCAGGGACATAAAAAAATTCCTGATAATTGATTTCTATCAACACTTAGAATAAATTTGGAGAAGTTGGTACAATCAAGCTATATTGTTTGGAGCCTTAGGGAAACTTATAGTCACTTTGACATTATTGGGTTCTCTAGTAAGGAGGATAATCATTATTGGAGTTCTTAGGATCAACCTAAGATATTATTGTAGTAGATATTGATCTTTAGAGAAGTGAGAAGCTTCCTACAATAGATAAAGAATATTTTCATCTTCAAGTGCAAGATAAGGCAAATTTCATGAAGTCAAGATTGATTTGAGTTGCTGAATATTAAAGTTTTATGTTACTAAGATATTGAACTTTACAAATATAGATTGAAGTTACCTATTCTAGAATTCTATTTGAAATAGAAGGTGGTCTATGAGATTGATTCAGGTCTTGAAGGTAAACCTTGATAGAGAAATTTTTATATCTTGAGGATAAACTTGACATTGATACATAGAAGATAGAGGTCTTGAAGAAAAAGGACTTGATAAAATTTTTAGTGATTCAGGTCATACTGACCTTGACATTGGTTCAAGAAACCAATATTATAGATTTGAGTTCAGAGAACCAAAGGATAAAGATCCTTCAGAGAAAGAGGTCTATAGTAAATATTTGTGGCCCTTATTAGTGAAAATATAAGAGGTCATATTCGATATAAACAAGCCCCATATTACAAAAGAGAAAGGAGGCTTGAATATAAGAGATGTATATTCTAAAGTTTACAACCATGGAATTTTATTTTCATGCTAGAATCATTGAAGCAACTGATAATTGATAGAAATATATTGTATTTCCTCTAACATTTGGGAGCATTCTATATATGATTTTACTCACACTTCAAAATTGCAAAGAAGAGAATGCAAAGAAGAAAGAGTTAATTAAATTACTCAAATTCTACTAACTCAAGATCTTATCATGATGTCTTGATTATTTGTTCAAAAGCCTTTATATACAACAAGGATAGTAATACGAAGGACAAATATAAAATAATCTTGTAGGATCAGGTGATAGTACAAACACTTATGAAAGTGCAAAAACTCAACCTAAATATAAGAATTAAGAAGAAGAAGAAAAATAAGAGAAACTAGATCAAGGAGGCATACAGTGTAATGTGAATTAAAGATAATACAAAGGACCTAATAAATATGAATATTATACAAGATACAAAGATCCTTATTAAAGACTAAAGTCTTCAATACCCAAATAATATAATATAGGGGGGTGTTGGAATATATTACATTATTTGGTTCCTTACTAATGTACCATCATTGGTACATATTTAAATTAGAAGTGTATTAGGATTTAAGTACTTTATTAAAGCAAAGTAATAAATGGTCAAGTGTTAGAATGTGCAATGATGCAAATGTCCATGTAGTCCACATGTACACGAGTCCTTAGAATAGAATAGTGAGGTGTCATAATAATGTGGAAGACAAATAAGCCTATCTCATTATAAATAGACCTTCGTAGAATAGAAGCATGAGATGATTTTGGAGTGAAGAGGTAGAATAGTAGTAGATAAAATGTAGATCTATTTTTGCAAGATGGATAGGTAGTGACCTCCATTGCATGACATCGTATATTTTTATGATATTTCATTAATAGCTATTTCTTGAGTTATTTCAAAAGTTTTTTATCATATTTTCATGCATATTAGTTACCTATTATCATAGTTATAATATTGCATGTTTATTTCGATACTTGTGGTTGCAATTTATTTAAGTTTATAGCTTCAAAATCTAACAAAATGATAACATAAACTACATATAAAAAAATGTTGAACACAATTTTATTCATACAATTATGCAATATGTAGAATCAAAAGAGGCTTGGGGCCTATACATGTAGTTGGCTCAAGGTTTGAGTCTAGACTAAGAAAGAAAGTAGATACCACAAGTCAAATTCTAGACACAATAACAAATCCAAACTCCTTTCTTTAGGTCCTATGACTAATATTTATATTGTTCTTACACAATTTAGAATCTAAAATTCCCTCTTAAAAAACAAAGGGAAAGAGAAAATTAAGTACATTAATAAATGAGCTTCGTAGAAAAACAACACTATAGAATACAAATATTTGTTGGTATTTATTATCTGGAGGTGTAGCATCAACAAAAATTTCCTCTAAAGGTAATCTTTGGTAACTTTGAACATAAAAACCTTTTTTTTTACCATCAAGTTTCAACTTCGCATTGTCTCATTGTCTCTGCGGTGAGGTCTGATGAGGATAGATTTTGTGTAGCTTTCCTTGTCACATTGTAGTTGTTTCTTCAAAATTGGAATGTAGTGAAAAAATCACCACAAGGAGGAAAATCAATTATTGATATATCCTATGTAACAATTTGGCTTGGGCAAGTGTATAGGGAGAGCAAAGATTTTTTCATGATCCCCAATATCTGAACTGGGATTCCATCTAACTGCACAAACATTTTGTCCATGGGTTGGTATATCAATTTCAATGCATCCATCACTCCTTTTGATATAATAGACATGCTAGCCCTAGAGTCTATAATTAAACTATGAATCAACTTGTATTTTTAGGTGAGCTTTAGATAAAATGGAGGGGGGTTGGAATTTTTTAGTTTGGGGGATTTGATTTGCAACATTGCTACAACTTGAGGCTATTTTCATCTTCTTTCTTCTTCTAGGGCTTTTTGCAGATGTTCCTTTTGTCCTAGAATGGTTAACATTTTCCAAATTGGAATTATTCAGTGGATATTTTTAAGTGATCCACTATGTTAACATATCCTAAAGCCACCACACTTTATGGGATGAAAAGTGGTCTTTCTCCATTTGGCTAAGTATTCTTGGTTGGTTCTGGTAACGATGGCTACTATCTTGGGATAGTTAGGGTGCCTTGCCCAATAAATATTATAAATTTTGGAATAACAAATTTATAAAGTCCTAAACTATTACTAAATATTTTGGCTTGGTTTCCTAGGGCTTTTTGGTTGTTTGATTGATATATAGTAGAAGGTATAGGTGCCTTTGACTATTGAGGTGTTGTAGCTAGAGTTTCCACTTTGGTTGGGCTGGTTTTTGTTGACTAATAAGGGCTAGTGGGTTGATTTTATCCCTTTCCTCCATTGCCTACTTCTTAGACCTCATTAGGTAATCTAATTAGGCCTAAGGTCCTTTGGCCATTAGATTATCCATCTCATTAGATAGTACATAGATGTATTATTCATCACATGTCGCTAAGACTTTCTCTTGAGGGGCATAGTCAGGTTTCAAGATGGAAGACAAGGAGGTATATTGTTATGCTATCTGATATCCAATTCTTTTTTATGAAATGGATGCTTGGGATGTTCATTGTAACAACCAAGAGTTCAGATATTTCCCATATGTTGCTCTAATTGTGGAAGTTTTTTGGGGGTGGGTAGTATCATGAGGTAGACTCTTCTACACAGTTCTTTTGTATAGGGGTTATTTCCCTAGCATGACTAGGGATTTCTGTTTGCAAAGGGATCACCATCAAGACTATTAGCTAGTTTTGGGCCTAGATTTGGCCATTCTTCAAATTTCCTTTGAATTAAGGCCTATGATACCCATTGGATGGGGCTCTATAATATTAGATCCCTTGTGGGAAGGTAGGTCTTAAATTATTTTTATAGGGGTATATTTGGGTATTTTTCTCTTCTCATAGCCAAAATTTCATTGGCTATTAAACTAAAAAACTTATGGGATACTTCTTTTTAGGGTTTGCAAGGAGTAGGAGGTAATGAATTTTGTAGGGAATTAGTAACCAAATGTGAAACTGAAGGTGACTAAGAGGTCATTGGCTAAGTAACTAGATTTGGGGATTGTATATTGAGGTTTAGAGGCATAGGAGGCCTAGGGGCTAACCTTCCAATATGGATCAGGTCATATTCAACTTGAATGGATATTCCATAGGATTTTGGTAGGTAGTTTCCTCTATATTTAATCATCAATGAAATTGCATAATACAAGGCTTTTAAAGAATATAATAGTGTCATACTTGAGGGGACACATCTCCTTGGGTATTCTATGCTAGGACTTATGAAATTTAAGGTTGAAATCCTCTACTACTTTTGTAGCATAGGGGTGCAGTATTCCTGGTGGGGAGGTGGTTTTCAAGGCTTAGAATGATCAACTTGCTATTCCCAATCGATGGACCAAATCGTACAACCGTACAATCTCTACAACTAGCAATATGCGACAACTAAACAACTTGTACGAACTCCAAATCGTACCACTGTACGATCCCAAATCATACAGTGATAGAGCTTGTATGATTTCACACTTAGCCAATCCTTCATATTTGGTTTTGCAAGCTGTCGTACATAGTTTTGTAACTAAACAAGTCGATTTCCCAATACTACCAAATCGGGTAAATTCCCTTCAATCGCATAAACTGCCAAATCGGGTAATTATCTTCTATATATGATTTGTACGAACTCTGGTGTACGATTTGTATAAAATGAAGGTACAACCAAGTGCTAAATTGGATATTCTACTAGACCAATCTCTCTTAGATAAGTTTTGTAAGGGTTTAATATGGCAATTAATCCTAATCCCATCAACATGCAAAGTACTTTATCAGGGTTGAGAGAGTTCTATATCCAATGGCGACGTCCAAAAATCATACAATAGTGTTCAATACATCTCCCTTGATATTATCATCATCACATATCATTCCTCAAAGCCACACCAGTGCTGGTTTAATCCAATTCCTCCATAGCAATGCATAAAATAGCCATAACAACAAAAAGAAGTACATGCAATAGAAATAAACTATCAAATGCTATTCTACCATTCCAGGATCATACAATACATGAGAGAAACCATAAACTATGCTCAAGATTTATTATTGTTCAACAATGTCAATCAACAATCAGAGATATGCAATAACACTTCACAACCAAAACTCATAGCATTTCCCAATAACCAGAATATCACTAGATCATAACCAGAATCTAACCAGACTATCAAAATTGAAAATGGGGCCTTATATAATATTGCCCAGGCCATTCCAAAGTGGTTCCTGAGGCAATTAGTTATTTACAACTACCCATGCATAACGAAATACATTAATTAAGACTTTTACTAAGTCTAACACCTTAATAATCAAATACATGCGCAATTACAACTTAAAATTACATTTCCCATGCATTTCATTTCATTTCATTGCACCTTGTATGGTTTACCTTCACCTTGTATGGTTTGCCCTTCTAGTTGTATGGTTTACTCCTACCTGTACGGTTTACAAAACTTGCCAAAATTATCAAACTTGGGCAAATCCATTTATCACTTCTTCTTTTGGGAGGTGGATTTGTTGCCTACATCTACCCTCCCCTTTACTTTGGTCGGTGTCCTCATCGACTCATCCTTTTGTTTCAGCTGTACCTCGTAATCCATGACTACAAATTTCAAGTCATCCACTTGGGATTGAAGAATTGCACGTTGGTTCTTCAACTTGGCTACGTAGTTGCCCATTTCTACTACTTTCAACCCATGGTAATTAGCTTTCTCTTCGGTAGTCTTCAGGAGTTCCCTCAATTGCTTTTCATGATCAATGGCACTCTTCTTCAACTTCTCCTACAAGTGTGCTTCTGTTCGAGCTACTTGCTTGTAATTCTTCATTCTTATCTATAATGGTCTACATATGATGATGAATATCTACCTCCAAAGCATGAATAATATCTTCTTTAGCACTCAATTGCACTTGCTTCTCCAGGACTATATCATTATATATTTTGTTGTCCTATGTGAGCTCTTCTATCTTCTTAGCCTATGGTTACCATTTTCTCATATTTTTTGGCCAACTACATTTTCATTTATTCATCCTTTGCTCTGAGTTGAGCCTCCAACTCCTTAATCTTATCTTCTACCATCTGTGAGACCTGTCACTTCTCCTCTTCAAGTGAACTAAGTCTAGCCTCAAAATCAGCCCTGGTACTTAGCAGTTCTTCTTCCAATTTCTTTATTTTCTCTTCTATCGTAGCCTTACTCTTTTGCAATTCTTCCTCCATTTCAATCATTTCTTTTTGAGTGGCTTCTATCTCCTCCTTCTGAGCTTCCTTGAGCTGATAGATCTACTCCAATCCTATGCTCAACCACTCTATCCAATGTGTTAGGAAGTTCAACTTCCTTAGAGTGATAGCCAATCCTGTAGTGACCCTCTTATGTTCCAACTCCACTGTATTCATGGGATAAGTTAGATAATTGGCTCTATCTAGGTACAACCTCGGATGCTACCTGTAATTGGTTCTCACTCCCTCTAGCAAGTCATCTCTTCCCAACATCATTGTTACCTCTTCCCTGGGTAACTTCCATGGGTGTTGTACATGAATATCTATAATTCTCCTTGTACGCTCCTCATTGCTCACCCATTCTGTTATCTTCTCCAACTCGAGAGACACTTGTTCCTCCCATAACTTCAATTCTCCCATGCATCCAATACAAAATTATAATTTGGTACTAGCTATGGCATTGCCTATCTGAGAGAAGAAATATTCCACCTTATCTTCTACTCCTTGCGCATCCTCCTCAGTTTCAATCTTTGCAAACTATGGTACCTCTAGGAGATAACTTGTTTGCATCCTTCGTAGTTCCTCCTCTATAGGAGTTCATTCTTCCTCCTCTTCCATGTGGTGGCTAGAGCTTCCCCCGAGCTCTAGTAGTGCTCTCTCTATATTTATCTTTTCTCTTGGTGGAGTCTATTCTACTATCTTCTCCACCTCCACATCTTCTATATTCACAATCTCCTATTGAGATTGTTGTTGCTCTATCGATTCTTGGGCTTCTTTCTATTCAGTGAAGCCCACCTGTTGCTCTTTGGTCACCTGCTCTTCCTCTAATTCTGTTGAGTTTCCATTGTTGTGACTTTTTCAATAATAGGTTCTTCTTGTTCCTGTGATGCCTTCATCTCTTCCTGTGCATCACTCTAATTTGAACTTCCTCCCATTATGAATTTGAAATGAGGCTTCTTATTTTCTCTAGACTCTTCCTCTGAGGCTTCCACTCTCACCTTGGCTTTCTCTTTTTCCTCTTGAGTAGTGGTTGCTACTTCCTGTGCTATCTGCCTCACTTCTGTATCCTCCAATATTTTTGAAGAGTCTAAAATTTCAAATTCATTATGCTAGAAAATCTGTGGGGATTCCACCATCTCCTCTACTCCTACCCAATTCCACTCATGCAAATCTAGCTTCTTTGAGTCTGACTGTCCCTCTTCTTGCTGATTTTTTTGTATAGTCTCGACTTATTTTTTAGAATAGGATTATTTACCATTATTTCTCATTGTCTCCTTGTTCTTATTTGTATTGGGTTGGATTGCCTCCCCACAATTTCCTCCCTTTCCTGAACTGATGGCTGCTCCTACTATCATTGTTGAAGTGCTTGTTGTTCTAGTTTAGGTTCCAACTTCCTAGGCCTTTTCCTTCTAGGGTGTACATCCTCATCCGAGGAAGTATCCTCCTGTACTATAGTGGCCTACTACTCTTTCTTTGTTCGAGACTTCTCTGGAGTCTCCTTCTGAACTGACTTTACCCACCTCAAAATGGTTGGCTGTCCTACCTTAACATCCCTAGGTTCTATCAAACCTAGAAAGTGGATTCCCTTCTCCGTAATAACATTTAATAACAATCCAATGGCATGGAAAGTCATCCCAAAATTCTTTGGTCTCTTTGTTAGTACTTCATGCATATTCTTCTCTAAATAGGTACCCCAATCATACCTAATTCCTTTGGTGATACCTTCTACATATTGAGCCATCCATATTGGCATCTCTGTGGCTCATGTATCTCCTAATAGTCGAGCCATCATAGTATTCATAGCACATGGCCAATATTTCCCTTTCAACTGGCTCTATTTAATTCCTCGAGTCCCTACACCCGAGATCTTTGCATCTATCGATGATTTCACATTGGTAAGTGAAGTGATGATTTGATGTGTCTCAATCAGATCAACCAACTTCTTAACTATCTCTATGCCATATGTTGGCAATCCAAATATTTTCCTGAATGCCTCTGTCATAATTTCTACTTTCATCGACCTCTTGCCCACATTGACATAGGTAATTCTGGTTGTAGGATTATATGCTTGAACCATCTACAATAGATAGTTGTAGAAGAAGGTCTTCTGGTGTGGTGGCACTTGTGCTATTATAGCTACACCAACCTCCTCAAACTATTTTCTCCAAGGGTGGTTCTTGTTCTATTCATTACTCCACCACCTCCTGCATGTCTCTCCTCCATGTTGTATGAATGATATATTTATTATCTCAACCTGACCTTCCTCAGGTCCACTACTCAGATCCTCATCTAGATCTAGAAAATGTACTTCACTCCTCAACTCCCTCCTTGAGATCCTCTCTTGTGCCATCTCCTCCTCTCGGTATCTTGGTGGTGTCCTCCTTCGATCAGCCCTCTAGTACCTCTGCCCTCTCCATGACTTGTATCCTCCTCTCCTCCAAGGATGAGTACCATACCAACTATGGGACTAAAACTATCACCCTTGGTATTTCTATGGATGTGACTCTCTCTCGTGTAGGGGTCCTGGTGACCGTTCCACCCTATTGGCTACAATTCTTCTTAATCGGTATCCGAACTCTTTGATTGAAATCATTTTCTCACCATTCCTCTGGTTATCTTGCTACTCGAACATCACCAATTCTATAATTAGAAGTGTTCCAAAAATCATACAATCTACTATAAATCATACAATATACTTTCCCACTTGCTCCTGTATGGTTTCCTAATCCACAACCACCTCTAGATCATACAATTGTTCAATCTTCAAACTATTCAATATTCAAAATCGTACAACTATAGCATAAAATATAGGGTCATACTACTCTATACAATATCCCTTTCTAGCTACTTCCCCTCATCGAATCTATACACTTTCATATTTCATACGATTTGCTCAAAATGGCTTAAAATAACCCAAAAATTGCTTGAAATCGTACAATATTTTTCTTGAGATCATACAATCTACCTTCAAATCATACAATACATCTCTTAAAACCCTTGTTCACCTAAAAATCATATTTTCACTTCTCCTCCATGATTTCTCATCGACCCAGTTGTCGAAATACCCCGATCTATCTTTTCAATGCCTTTTAGGAGCAATTTCTCAAATTTTCCATACTTGGCGTAATTTATCCCCAAAAATAAAATTTCTTGGCTATTTAATATGGTTGTACGATCTTCTCCTTCCTTCCCTCTATCTTCTCTAGTTTTTTTTTGGCTACTTTTGTCATATTAGGGTTTGTAAGCTTCTTTTTCCTATAATTTCTCTACTTCGGCTCCAATCCACAACTTCCTCGAACCCTAATGTACATTTTTCAACAACCTAGTTTGTATTTGGATGCCTTCTACTGTAAACCCTCATTTCCCTTTGGCTGAACTCGAATTCTATTTTTAATGGAGTCAAACCCTTGCTTTTTCTCCTCCGGTTTGATTTCTTTGAATGTGAAAAGTCTTCATGGTGTGAATTAAAAAATGGGTCATGCAATATTGTAGCTCATTGATGTATTTTAATGCCCATGTAGTCATCTCCATTTAGTTGCACGCTTTTCACCTTCGTCCTCCTAAAAATTTGAATTCCTCCTTGTATGGTTTGAAAAATTGCTAGGGTGAGCCTTGTATTTAAATTGTTCTCAAACCCTAACCACTCCAAATTTGAAATTGCACCACTTTGCATGTCTTTTCATCTTCCTTGCTTGGATGATCAACAACTCATCACTTTTTCATGTGATTTTTAACTTTTTCCTATGCTTTTTTGATAACACATCATTCCACACATGCGAACATTAAATGCGATAGTTGAAAATCATACAATTGCACCCAGAATCATACATTGTATGATCCAAATCGTACAACATGCCTTCTTGTATGATTTTGCATGTACTTTTTCCAATTTTGCTTGTACGATCTCTCACTTATGCTTTTTCAACTTTAATTTGACTTGTACGATCTATCACTTAGAGAATTTTTCTATTTTTCTCTCTTTGAAGAGGTCATCATTTCCGGTTTTCAACCCACTTCCTTCTTAATTGCATCTCGAGGGATTTTCACAATTAAGGCATTTTATTTTATTTTTTATTTTTTTTTTTTTCATTTCCTAACCTATTTATACTTACCATCATGGAAATCGCATAGTGACATTCACTTGTATGATCCCATCTGATTCTTCTCTTGGAGGTTCGACTATGACATTCTGAGTGGTTGTGTCATCTAGC
Source organism: Wollemia nobilis (assembly GCA_028583015.1). Classification (NCBI taxonomy): domain Eukaryota; kingdom Viridiplantae; phylum Streptophyta; class Pinopsida; order Araucariales; family Araucariaceae; genus Wollemia; species Wollemia nobilis. The sequence continues at coordinate 49,872 of JAQPPZ010002146.1, read as the reverse complement.
ACCACTTGCTCTCTAGGCTGATTCATCTCCACTTGTGATGTTACCGAGTTCCCTGGCCTTCTCATACCATGTGTACAATTTGGGATTGTACAATTGCAAGCTGGAGTATCTTCACCTAGTGTCCCTTCCTCTTGTCATGTAGGTGATTGATCCCTTGGTAGTGGTGTCCTTACTACTCTACTATCATTCGAGTGACTTCTTCATCTATCTCCTTGGATCAATTCTTGCTCCAAACTTGGTGATCGGATCCTTTGTTGTCCTTGGTTTCTTTCATCTACAAAATGCACTCTTCCTCTACCAACAAGGCCTCTACCATGTGAGTGTCTTCCCCATCCTATTCCTCTTGACATCGAGCTTCTCTATACTAGTGGTGATTCCTCCCTTTCTTGGAGTAATCCTCTACCACCTACCACTCTTTGAGGTCCTCATCGTATTAGTGGTGGTCATCCCAATGGATACTGCCTTGTGGGGTTTGGTAAGATCCCTCTCATCCTTGGTAAACCTTGTATATTCCTTGTCCAGTTCAAACAAGCTAAGGGTGTATCTCCCGACCATCTAGGAGTAGGGGGTCAGAACCTTCCTCATCCTCTTCCTCCTCTAATTGTAACATCACCTTGTCCTTGCTCATTTCATAGTCGAATACCTCCTCCCCTTCCTGGTTGAAGCCTTAGGGGTCCTTGTCTATTCCTTCCTCCCATTGCTTGGTTATCAAGAGTTATCTCTACCAACTCAATGTTGGCTAGTGGACTTCTACTTCATCTTGTACTTGGTGATAATTGTCATAGTGCTCTGATTCTATGATCTACACATGCTAAGCGATGTCTCCATATTATTTCCTCGAAGCATATTTGTGGAGATGAAGTTGCCAAGACCTCTCTATATGCATCAAAAAATCTATCTCAGAACTTGAGTCATTCCGATTCTCTTCTCTCTGTTCCACCCAATCTATTGGTAAATTCATCAGTCTCTCCAATATCCTTACTTCTCTCCTTTGTCTTCTCAATTGTCGATGGGCTATTATATATGCTTGTGGATCAAGGTTGGTTTGATGCTCTTGTGATCTCCCTAGTTGTCGATGTGTTGTTGTACATGCTGGGGGATCATGATTATCTCGAGGATTCTAGGGATTCCCTGGGCAATCATCATCATCACTACTTTTTGTGCTAGGTTCCCTTACTAGCCAAGGCATTCCTTCATCACTGGAGTCACTCAAATCTAGTCATGCATTACCTTGTGATTCAGGTGATGTGGTTGCTTCCTCAATGTCTCACCAAAGCATCTCTGCATCTTCATTCATCATTGGTGGATCACTTGGTGGTACTTGTGAACTTGTGCTTGCACCATCATTTCTTATACCACTCCTTGGAGTTATCCCCTCATCATCCTCAGGTTCCCCTTCTAGCTCCTATAGCCTAGCTATTCTTTGTTCATCCAACCTTCGTATTGTACTATCCAATTCTTGGATGGTTTGTTCTCTCAACCTTGCATTATGACCTCGCAATGTCTGATATTCTTCCTATAGTTGTTGAGTCTATAGTCACATTCTCTATTGTAATAGCCCTATCTGAGCTAATGGAGTAAGTCCAACCAATTCTTCATCAATGGTCTCATTCCTATTCTCCTCTGGAACTTCCATTTCAAAAGTGTCCACTCTATCCTCATATCGTACTATTAACCGTATCCTTCTTCGTCCTTCAACTTGTTGGGGTAGTTCTCTATGCTCCACCTAAGGATACATCATATTTCTATTCACTTGGGGTGCTTCTTCTTGCCTTCCCCTATTTCTGGGTAATAGTACTATCTCTTGATATCCTCTTTCATTTGGAGGAATCCATTCTTCATCTTCCTCTTCTACTCGTTCGGTCCCATCCATAAATATGACATGCACTCATAATATTCTTCTTTCTCTAGGTCGAGGTGCCAACTCTTGCTGTTCTATGGTTGGTCTTGTCTCCTCCCCTTCTATAAATAAATGTGTGAGTCCCATGTCAGGCTCTTCCTATGATGGACCTTGCTCACCTTGAGTCCTCCATTGAGCTTCTGCTCATCTTCTTCATTCAATCTCTTCTAAAGAAATGAATAAGCATTGTACTTTGTAAGGCTTCAAATTTGAGCCATTTACAGTGTCGGGTACCTCCATCCCATTCAAGTTTTACAACTTGACTACTCCATTATTCATTACTTCTACCACTTTATAGGGACCAAGCCATAAAGTCTTCAACTTACTGGGCTTGATTTCCTGCTTTCCATTAAACTTTAGAACCAAGTCACCTGGACTAAGTTCTAACTTCCTCAAGTGTTTGTCATGCCATGACTTCCTTCTTTTCTGAGCTACCTCAATCACCCATTGTGCCATGACTCTTCTTTCATCTAACTTGATCAGTGTTGTCAGTCGCTCTTCCAAACTTTCTTGATCACCCAAGCGATGCTCTATCACGACTCTCAAACTTGGTATCAAGAATTCAACTGGCACCATTGCCTCCTATCCATACATCAACTGGAAAGGTGTATGCTCTATTTTTGGTTTAAAATTTGTTCTATATACCCATAAAATATATGGTAGCCTTTCCTCCCAATCTTCTCCTTCTATTCCATAGGTTTTATACAAAGTAGATACTAGGACTTTGTTTGTTGCTTTCGCCTACCCATTTGCTCTAGGATAGTATGGACTAGACAATGAGTGCAAAATCTTGAATTCTATTGTCAGCATCTTGATGATTTCATTGACAAAGTGTCCTCCTTGGTCACTTGTTATCTATAGTGGAATACCAAATCTTGTGATTACCTTCTCGTACAAGAATCTTGTTGTACTTTTAGTTGAGTTATCAGGTAATGCTCTCGCTTCAACCCATTTTGTCAAGTATTCCATTGCTACTATAATGTATCTACACTTCCTTCTATGAGATGTCTTCAATGGTCTAATGAAGTCTAATCCCCACCTTTCAAATAGTTCTTGGGGTTGTGATGGATGCAATGGCATAAAGTCCCTCTTTACTAGCTTTCCTGCCCTTTGACAAGTATCACATGCTTTCACATACTCTTTTGCATCATTATATAGTGTGGGCCACCATAATCCTACTAGTAATATTTTCCTAGCTGTCACATCTGGTCCCATGTGCCCTCCTGCTAAGCCTTCATGAGCTTCTTTCAATTCCACTTTGACTTCTTCTTCCATCACACATCTTCGTAAGATACCATCACTTCCCATATTATATAACAATCCTGCTATCAACTAGAAGGGTGCTGACTTCATAATCACTTTATTTTTCTTGGTTGCCATCATTTCTTGTGGCAACTCTCTTGTGGAAAGGTACTGGCCAATCAACTTGTACCATGATGGAACAACATTGATGGTGAATAATTATGCATCAAGGAATTCATCTGGAACTCCTGTTCCTATAGGCTCTCTTGATCGTATCTGAGATAATTGGTCTACAATGACATGCTTCTTACTAGGTCTCACTACTACTCAGAATATAAACTCCTGTAGGGTGATGAGCCACCTACTGACCCATCCTTGTATCATCGTTTGTTTATCAAGTACAACAGGGCTTGGTGATCTACATAAAAAGCAAAGGGATTCACCAGTAGGTAATGCCTAAACTTTTGGACTGCATATACCATTCCCAAAGCTTCTCTTTCTATTGTACTATAATTTCTCTCTACCCTTGACAATAGGTGACTAGCAAAGAAAATAGGTTGATCCAGCTTGAACTATCCTTCTTGTGCCAAAGCACATCCGATTACAAAATTTGAAGCATCAATATGGACATGGAATTCCTTATCCTAGTTTGGGAACACCAAAATTGGGCTACTCACAAGCTTAGCCTTCAACTCCTCAAAGGCTCCTTGGTGCTCCTCTGTCCATCTGAAAGGAACATTCTTCTTCATCAATGAATCCAATGGATAGGATACATGTGCATAGTTCTTGATAAACCTTCGATAATACCCCATCGATCCAAGGAAGGTTTTAAGTGAACTCACATCATATGGTTCTTCCATGTGCAATATCACACGGATCTTATCAGGATCTATTTTTAATCCTTCACTGCACACTATGTGTCCTAACAATTTTCCATATGGTACCATCAGGTAGCACTTCCCAGGGTTTAATGATATTTGTGCATTTTTGCACCTACTCATGCATTCACTGAGGGTAGGAAGATGCTCCTTGATCTTCCCATAAATGGACCAATCATCCAAAAATGCTTTGAAGTTCCCAATTGCCAATTGATCAAATATATATAGTATGATGCGCTGAAATGTAGTTGGGGCATTACAAAGCCTGAATGGCATTCGATTGTATGCATAGATGCCATTCTCCACAATAAATGTGGTCTTCAACTTATCCTCCTCGGCTATACTTATTTTATTGTAACCCAAAAATCCATCCAAAAATGAATAGATCTCATGTCCTATGACTTCTTCCAGGATAGAATCTGTGAAGGGAATAGGGAAGGGGTCCTTAATAGTTACTACATTTAGACTCCTAAAGTCCACACATATTATAATTTTGTCCACTTCCTTCTTCAAGGTGATCACTATAGGTGATACCCACTCACTGGTCGTAACCCTGAAGATGATTCCTACCTCCAACATCTTCTCTATCTCTGTATTCACTAATGCAACATATTTTGGGTTCATTCTATATGGTCTCCTCCTTACGGGTTGTGCTCCAGGAATTAGTGTAATCTTGTGGACACATAACTTAGGTGGTACTCCCTTCAAGTCCTTATATGTCCATGCAAAGACATCCTTATATTCCAAGAATATCTTAAAAGTTATCGCTTTCAGTACAGGGTTCCAATCATCACCATAGTGAATCATCCTAGGTTCATCCTCTATCCCTAGATTGATGTCCACTATCTGAGGTCCTTCATATTTGATATTCTTTGGCTCACTTGCTTTCTCTACATTCTTTGGGTGTGTCGGTCTTGCATCAATTTCTGCATCTCCTACTGTATACTCTACAAAACTCTTTGGAAATGTCCATTTCTCTTCCACCTCCTTCTTAGGTTCTTGGCTGACTTTTGGTTCATCTTGTTTTTCCTTGATCTCCTCTGAGTCAATATAGAGGTATTTGGGCTGAAAATTTTGTACTCCTCCATTTTCCAATGAAGAAGTCCACTATCAGATCTAGCTTCATCTTCACTACATTCATCTAGGTACAACATTCCTTCTCCATCTGGTTCATACCCTTCATCACCTAAGGAATTTTTTGATTCATCGATCATAGCTACATCCTCACTGACTTTTTGATTAGCTATATTAATCATATATTTGTGTTGTCCCTTCTTGAAAGTGATCTGATTCTTTCCCTAGTTGTGATTAACTTTGGCTACTCGTAGCCATCCTCTCCCCAAGAGAGCATCGTATGCAGGCTTCTGCATAGTAATCACAATGAAATCCAAGACAAAATCTTGGTCAGCTATCACCACTTGTTGTGCTATCAAGACTCCCTTTGTCTCGATACCATACTGGTCAACACCATATAATTAAAAGCTCGGTGCCCATAGAGATGGAGCACCTAGTTCTAGCTAGGTCCTTTTAGGTAGCACATTGATATTGGATCCTCCATCCATAATAACTTGTGTCAATTTGTGCCCTAGGATATCCATATGAACTAATGCAGGTTTCTTTCCCACATCAATCATCAATATAGTTGGATCCATAAATTGGTCTTTTTATTCCTTTTCTTGAATCGGTTGACTCTGCACTTCCATCACCTTATGTGGTTGTATCTCTTCCACCATCACTTTCTGTAATGATGGAATAGCTTCCAATAGGTTTACCACTTTGATCTCTATTATGGTGTCCAAAACTTGTGCTGCTAGACTCTGCACAATCACCTTCTCTTCTGATGGCTTTTTTAGTTCCTTTTCTTTAGCTAACTTCACTTGTTTAGCTTTTTGTGCTTCATCTTGTAGTATTTTCTTTGCTACTTGCTAGCGTTACTTTTCCTTTGTTGGCTCTGGATACTTATCCTTTTTAGCTTGATTCCTTGTCATGGCTAAAACTTCTTGGGTTTCCTCCTTAACTTGAGGAACCTCAATATCTAAATAATTTACATTCTATGGGTTACTTGAACTCACCTACTTTGGGTAATTTGCTTCCTTGTGGTTACCTAGACCACACCACCTACACATATGTGTAGTGTTTGCTTGTGGTGTTTCCTATCTCTGAGGTGAAGGATAATTTTTTATGAAATGCCCCCATTCTTGGAAATTGTGACATTGTATGATCGGCCTCCCTTCTGAGTCATACTACAAATGACTCTGTCCTCCTTGTCGATTGCCCTGGTTCGGCCTTCCACCTCATTGACTATTTCTATAACCACCACTTGTTGCTTGTTGCTCACTTCCTAGGGTCTTCTATTTCTCTTCCTGCTCTTGGATTGTTAGGACCTATGGATGTACTCTTGCATTATATGGACATAGCATTACCTCATGTCCCATCACATTATAGATATGACAATAGTCATTTCATGGATACTTTACATTTGTATGCCCTTCAGTCTTGCATTATGTGCACCAAATATCATTCCTGTCAGGTTTTCTTCTTTGTTCTTTCATGATCTTGTCAAACTCCTGATGAAATGATGCTACTATCCTCTGTATAGTATCATCTTCTCCACTATCTGAATCATTAGACTTGGGATGAGATAAAATTCTTGTGTATATCTATTTTGATTCACTTTCAAAATTATTTGCATGCTTCATAACTTCTTCATACATTTTTGATGGTACTACCTTCATATTTTTCTTATATTTTGATAGTAATCCATCTACAAACCACCACTTTACCAATACATCTACCAAAGGCATCTGCATCTTATCTACTAACTACTTTAGTCTATGGTTGTATGATTTTACATCTTCATCAGATTTTTGCTTCGTCATACAAAGTTCAGTAACAATATCTCCATCATCCTTCAAAGGGTAAAATTCCTCAATGAATTTCTCCTTCACTTGATTCCAAGTCTAAAAATCTATTGTATTTTCCCTTTTTAGATACCAATCGATCACCAATCCTCTCAAGGTAGCAGGAAATAAAGTTACCCAGTCATCTAGTTGGTCTACACCATTTTCTCTCCAAATGGTTATACAAGTTTTGATATGTCTTGTGGGGTCTTCCTTACCCTCACCTGTAAAAGGTGGACATCTCTGTTTGGCTGCCTTATTAGCCATCTTTGAAGAATCATCCTCATCACTTGAGGTCTCTCATGGAATCTCTATCTGATTCCTCCTTGGGGGTGTTTTACTATAGTCATCATCAGAAGTTTCTATCTGAGGTATCTTATTCTATCCCACCAATCATTGACCAAACTCATGTGCATCTTCACTCCATGACCTCCTTCATTGATGTGAGGGAGATGGTCTTGGTCCTTCCTCTTGAGACCTCGCGCCCTGTTGCTCTGGTGCCTGACTCCCATCCTCTGCACTCCCTTGCAACCCTTCCATCACTTTCTCAGGTGTCACCATCCACTCTCCTTCCTCTTGCACTACTTCTCTATCAACTCGTGCCTCTATGCTAGGTGGTTCTATTACCTCCTCTTCTGTCTCTATCAGTAGTGTTTCAAAATCTCCTTCTTTAGATGCCCAAACTTGCTCTATTTTTGGTTCATGTGTACTATGGTCTGAGTTACTTGCATTCTCTCTTCGAGAAATCCTCATGCTCCTTCTTACTAGAATGTTCTCTCGTACTTCCCATCTCCTATGCCTTTGCACACTGGTGTCTGTCATTCACCTCCAATTTTGTAGTATCTTTACTTGTCAATTTGACCCATTTTAACAAAAATGCCAAGTTCGATAAGGCAACGGTGCCAAATGTAGCATAGGGGTGTAGTATTCCTAGTGGGGAGGTGGTTTCCAAGGCTTAGAATGATCAACTTGCTATTCCCAATCGATGGACCAAATCGTACAACCGTACAGTCCTCACAACTAGCAATGTGCGACAACTAAACAACTTGTACGGACCCCAAATCGTACCATTGTATGATCCCAAATCATACAGTGATAGATCTTGTACGATTTCACACTTATCCAATCCTTCATATTTGGTTTTGCAAGCTTTCGTACATAGTTTTGTAACTAAACAAGTCGATTTCCCAATACTGCCAAATCGGGTAAATTCCCTTCAATCGCATAAACTACCAAATCGGGTAATTATCTTCTGTACGATTTGTACGAACTCTGGTGTACGATTTGTATGAAATGAAGGTACAACCAAGTGCTAAATTGGATATTCTACTAGACCAATCTCTCTCAGATAAGTTTTGTAAGGGTTTAATATGGCAATTAATCCTAATCCCATCAACATGCAAAGTACTTTATCAGGGTTGAGAGAGTTCTATATCCAATGGTGACATCCAAAAATCATACAATAGTGTTCAATACATCTCCCTTGATATCATCATCATCACAGATCATTCCTCAAAGCCACACCAGTGCTGGTTTAATCCAATTCCTCCATAGCAATGCATAAAATAGCCATAACAACAAAAAGAAGTACATGCAATAGAAATAAACTGTCAAATGCTATTCTACCATTCCAGGATCATACACTACATGAGAGAAACCATAAACTATGCTCAAGCTTTATTATTGTTCAACAATGTCACTCAACAATAGAGATATGCAATAACACTTCACAGCCAAAACTCATAGCATTTCCCAATAACTAGAATAACACTAGATCATAACCAGAATCTAACCAGACTATCAAAATTGAAAATGGGGCCTTATATAACATTTCCCAGGCCATTCCAAAGTGGTTCCTAAGGCAATTAGTTATTTACAACTACCCATGCATAACGGAATGCATTAATTAAGACTTTTACTAAGTCTAACACCTTAATAATCAAATACATGCGCAATTACAACCTAAAATTACATTTCCCATGCATTTCATTTCATTGCACCTTGTACGATTTACCTTCACCTTGTATGGTTTGCCCTTCTGGTTGTATGGTTTACTCCTACCTGTACGGTTTACAAAACTTGCCAAAATTGTCAAACTTGGGCAAATCCATTTATCACTTCTTCTTCTGGGAGGTGGATTTGTTGCCTACATATTCCATGGGAGTTATTTTGATTATTGTCATTTTTTCTAGGAGCAATACCCCATCTAGTTTTATCTAAATTTCTCCACAAAAAACATTATTGAGATGGTCCCAATTTATTATTGATCTATATTAGAGAGTGATGTAACATTCTTGGGCCTTTCCATTAATAGAAGTTACCAATAATTTTAGAGCCATGCTCTACTATGATATATTATAAATTGTGCATAGGCTCATCATATGGTTAAGATTCTCAATGGGGATAGTGAGATCCTCCCCTATAAAATAGTGAGATATTTTAGAGTAAATTGGGGAACCTCCTCCTATACTTCATGCGATGCTAGTGTAGCCAATGGACCTTTGTCATTCTAGGAAGGTAACATCATGGGGGGTGGTGGTGGAGCAACCATATTATGGACTACATTTATTCTTCACATAATGGTTGCAAGTGGTGGTAGCAACCCTTGCCCAAATTATTAGTGCAAAACCAAATCGTAGGTTCTTTCTCTAGCTAGTTTTGGATTCTTTTTTTAGAGGGGAGTTACCAAGTGAATGTAGCTTCATGCTTCAAAAGTAGATAGAATAAGGCCTTCACTGGGACCTCATCCTAATTTCTTCAATAGTAGCTTCTTCTAGTGTCATTTGTAGAATGTAGTTGTCAAGTGAGCTAGATGCACTTCAACAAGTAAGAATAGGCAAATATACTCACCCAATATAGGCCTAAATTGTTACTAAATTTTTTGGAACCAATTATAAGTCATTGGGGTCCCATCAGGCATGTCGTTAGACTATTGTCATCTTCAAATTTATTGATCAGAGTAATAATTCCTCATGGGGAGTGACACAATAAAGATACAATCAAGAGTGTGGGGTTTGACCCAATTGAGGACATTTGGGAGTTTTTACAAGGCCAAATCCTTGTTAAGATGTGATATTTTAGGTCCACTTCACCTCAATAGAGAAAAGGAAAGATGTAAATAAAATAAAAATATATCAATAAAGGGAAAAGGTGGTGATGCACCATAATATCTACCAAGATCTTACAAAAAAAGGTCTAAATGTTATGTGCCAATGGTGAATGCTTCCTCTCCTTGACACAATTAAGCACAAATGAGAGTCATCAATGTAGGCATGCATAAAGAGATGAATCCCATAAGAGATCCATATATAACTAGTCCAAAAATATACGTAGGAACCTCACACACACATACATCAATAAAACCCAAAGTAGGTAAAAAAGTATAGATACACATACACACAAAATAGGGTCCACAGGGAGTCACAAATGACTAAACCAGAAATTAATGTAGGCTTCCATATATATGGAAAGCAATTATTTACAAAGATTATTCCAAAAGCGAGGGTTCAATTTTTCCACAAGCCACTCCGAAGCCAATTGCTCTTACAAAAAGAAATAAAATTAAAGCTTACAAATGACTACAATTGCAAACTTGTTGATCCTTGGCACAACCTAAAGTACTACTATTTTTAAATTACAATAGGGAAATTTCTCCTCCAAAACTTATTAGGATGATACAATTTTATTAGCTACCCTCTTGCTGGGGAATCTAAATATTGAATGAGGACATCTTGCACCATTACTTTTGTAATTCTACAACTATCATGGTTTTAGGCCCCATTCCTCCATCTTTAGTGGCTCAACTACCTTCTCTTGACTTGTTGGGTTGAAATATCCTTGGAAGATAATCCATATTTTTTTAATAATGGTGCATTATCCTATCTCATTTGCTTCTATAAATTCATGCACCATAAATTGTACTTTCCCCATTTGGTACTAGTACCAATGCACTATTTTTTGTCTTAGTGGTTGCTTACATTTTAGGAATTTTTGTTAGAAGCTTTATCTGCTCATCAATACTTTTACCTTGTCCTTTTCTTCGATACCTTTATGAGTTCCAACAAGTGAACCCACCGAAATTTTCTTTTGTTATACTTTTCTTCCTTTTCATTAGTTTTATCCATAAAAATACCAATCTCATTTACTTGTGCCCTAAGACCCCTACATTTATCATGTTTTGCAACTTATTCCCTCCTTGGCTATATCAATTCTTGTCCATTAATAACATATTTTCTCTATACTTTATTTTTAGGCAAGATCCTTTTAAAGTCCCTTTTGTAATGCAAGTTGTGGATGATGACTCTTAGTTTTGTGGACTTTTATTTGAGATATTTCCATGAATGCTAATCTGTTATTAATTTGGTTAGATCTTCTTGTTGGGTGAGTTGTTGATGTAGAGAGGATTTCTTCCTAGCCACATATTTAGCTAAATATGGGGAATCAAATGTCCTACAAAGTCTCTTTAGAGTCATTTCAAGAGTTTATCATATTTCTCAAGTTACTAGTTCCCTCTTAATCATATTCCATCATTAGATATAACCTTGAATGTGTGGTGAAGAGATGATGTACAAGGTGCAATATGCCTCAGACCCAAACCAATGTAGATAAGAACCAGCTATGTTGGCTCAGCTATAGATTTTTTTTGGGTTGATCCTCTAACAATGATAGAGCTTTTTTATTTATCACCAAAAGGCTCACTAGCTCTCATCAAGAGTAGGGTTTGGTTCAAATATCATCGAAAAGGGCTAGACAAGATCATTGTGGGTTGTTACCTTATGAGGGCTTAGTGATAAACTTACCCACATAGTGTGAGGGTATTTAAACCTATATTTATCCTTTAGAGATACCTACTTGCTAATGTCTAACATGGAATTCCTAGCAATTAGTGAAGATTGTGGTCCCTTTGTCTCTGCTTTAGATCTTATCTCATCTTTGGGACTCAATTTAACTAAGTTGTAGTGATTTACCATGACAAGTGCAAGAGCAATATTATTACCTTAGGAAGTCAACACAATCTAACCCAACCAATATGGTGTCCTCCCATTGCCATTTCCTCACTTTCGAACATATCTATATCTTCTAATATAATCTAGAAAAGTAGCCAGAAGGCCTCAAGTAGCTAGGCCAAAACATCCAACATTAAATATAGGTATCTAGTAGTCATACTTCTAAAAAACTCAATGGTCATCAAGTAAAGCACCCTAAAGAGCTCAAGATAAAAAGCACCCAGGACAGATTCAAACACTTCCACTCAACTTATCAATGAAAAGCCATAATTCACTCCACCATTTATCCCTCAAGATGCTATCTCCCTTAGATCATTAAATGTTGTGGATCATTTGAAAAGGTCCATGGTCCCCATACAAATGTAGGATATATTGGTCATCCTCGGGCAAAAAGAGCATCTAGGAAAATATCTCAAAAAAGAAGAAATAGGATAAGGGTAAAAAAACTATTATAGTATTTCATATCTTAGTCCTTAAGGCAAATAGGCCTAAACCTCCTCCCTGATCCTCGTCTATCAAGATAAATTTATCCATAGCTATATTATAGATTCATGGGCTAGTACATTAATTATTTCAATAAGAACAATAGATGCATTTGGATTGAAATATCAACTGGTGAACGAAAATATTGTGCAATTGGATGGTAGCTTGGTCCAAGTATTGGGAGTCATGAAAAAACTCTTGCTATCATTGTATGTCTTCCCAAGCCTAACAGTGGTATAGGATATATTAGTAATTGATATCCCCTCATATTTTAGTGTTTATATATCGAGAGATTTCACTACCAAGTTGGGAGAATACCTATATTTAGATTTGTCACTCATGGTCTTTAGGACCTAGTATGGGACGAAGATTAAAATTTCATTATACCCCCTCCATCTTCATGATGTAGAATATATTCCTATGTCTAGGCTAAAAAACAATTAAATCTTGATATTTGAGGAAGAATAATTTGAGCCAAAGATAGAAATTGATGAACTACACCCATTCATTCTAGCTGATCATATGAATCAATGGGAAACTAATGTCTAGGATTCAAATACTCCAAAGGCTTATGGGTAGATAGGGATGGGATGATAATCAAGTGGAAGCTAGACCTGATACTCTAAGGGTCATGTATATATATATATTATATATAAATAAGTTATTGTACCTACCAATTTTATCCTATTGGATATCTCTCATAGCAAAGTAAGTTGCTTAAGTATTTTGGGATCAACATTGAATGATTAAAATTATTGAATCAGTTATATTTTAAAAATCACATAGCCTAAAATAAATGTAAAAATAAATATAATATGCTTGTGCACAAGGGATAAATAGATCAACATCATGAAAAATATCCTCTTGCATTACCCTGAGGCAAAAAGAGTGAGTTCGAGTCAAGAAAAGAAGATGATGAAAATAAAGGGGTACAAGCTCAAGGAGGATGAAATTAAGATGGTTAGTTGCCTCTGACCCTAATAAAAGGTCATAAAAATATTTCTAAGCATTGTTTATTGACCCACATAAGTGATATAAGTGACCTTTTCTATATAACCAAGGTTGCATTCTAGTGACTTGACATCCAATAATTAAGATATAATTCTCTAGGTTTATCTTCTTCTATGAGCAAAAGACCCCTGTGAGCCACCAAAGCTATAGTGAAATCTCTCTACAACCTCACTAAAATGAGAAACTACAATTACAGCCAGTTTAAAGCCATAAGCAGAATGAAAGGTCCAAGAACCATTGCTAACCATTAATAATATCATGTTAAAGAATCATCAAGGAGTCATCATAAAAAGAGGAAAATAACATGGGGTAGATGAATTGAGTAGCCCACAATGAGCCTTTCATAGCCCTTTTAGTGATAACTGAATTCAACCTCACCATTGGTAATAGTCCAAAGGAACTCTACCAGTGACCATGAACCTAGACATTGGATATGAATAAGCTAATAGACCTAGTTATCATCCATATTTGTTTGATTATGTGGACCCTGACTCCTCATCCATCATCTATCCACAACACACATAGGATATATTCACATGGAATATTTATTTGAGGTAGAAATTACAAAAGAAGGATATGGAGGAAGACTCACAAGATCTTATCATCAAGAGATCCTATGAGATGTCTACTTCCCCTACATTTAGTTAAGGAGGTCATCTAATTTAGTATCTCTACATCAATTAATCCTTTAGAGGTGATACCATCATGAATCAAGAATTTATAAAAAGCATAAGCACTTCAAGTCAAGAATAATATGGGTGGACTAAATGTGATCATCTACAGTTTACATTTCTTAAAAAAAAGAATACCTAAAATCTTTTCCAAAAGAAGAAAAAGGATATAAAAATTAAGGCAATGTTGTTGGAAAGCAAGAGAATTAAATTTGAAATAAAAATAAAGGGCTCTCACTCAAATGAGGCTAGTCTTAGATGAATCTTGCACTAGCATATCAAAACATATCAAATCCTCGATAAATCTAAAAGGAGAATAAATTATCAAAAGATAATTTTTTAAGAGTTTTAATAAGAAGGAATTAAAGAAAAGTTTTGAGATAGTGACCAAATAAGAAAGCCCTAAATATTAAAGTGCCAAATTAAAGTACTACCTCAAAGGTTTTATAAGAACCCAATGTGAGGGAGAAACAAAACTTCCAAAAAGTATGCCATATGAAGAATAAGAGTTTTTAATGTGTCATAGAAGAAATATTAGAACAAGATTTAAAGCAACAATAATGGTGCACAAACTCCCAAGAAGGGTAGGTAGATATATTAATGGGCCACTTACAAATGTCATTGTAGTTTAGCAACTCAAGGAGAGGTAGATGGTCCATTGAATACAAGGGTATGGTGCCTACAATAACAACAATTCCTAATTTGATAATAGTAATGCCAAAAGGTGCTTTCATTCAATTTGTATAATTCCCAAAAAGGAGTAGCTAAGATTGCTAATTCAACCTATAAATTTTGAAGGAAAACTCTCCCTAGTTGCAATCTATAAATAGTAGTAGTTTAGGGTTTGTGAAGGTTCAACAAGTTGTATAACATTTTTCTTAATTTCTCTTTGTATAGCAATACATAAATATTTGGATGGTCTTGTAGATAACTTGAACCCCTGCTTATATATATATATATATATACACACACTAGAGATCTATGCATTTATTTGGTTCTCATACCTTGGATCCTCTCCTTTGTGTGTGTGTACTTGCATTTCAATCTATGCTTATGTCTATCGATGAGAAGAAGTGTTCACACCAATGCATTACAATAAAAGCTACTATGTAGGGGGGTCTTATTTGATCTTTGGTGCATCACCATTTTGTTAGGTTAGATTTTTTCCTTTATACTATCTTTGTTTTCCTTTCTTTGGACCTTCTCACTAAGACAATAGATTAGGAAGTGTGCAGCCAAGATCATATCCCATAAAGGAGCCAACCTTTACAAAAATACTTAAGGCCCCTAATTGAGATAAACTCCACACTCTCTAGAGAGGCTCTACTGTGTCACTCCGTGCAAGGCACAATAGCCCTGACCACTTGGTTAATTCAATGTCCAATAAACAAGATGCTTGAAGAGGACAATATTTAATGGTATACCCAGTGGGACCCCAATGATTTATATCTATTTCTACAATCATAACAACAAGTTAGGCTTAGACTCTAGTGAGGGTCTCTGCTATTTTTTTCTTGTTGAAGCATCTCATCACTCACCTATCCACTTTGCTCAAATGAAAATCCAAGAAGAATACACTTAAAGGAAACAAAATTGATGCTCTAGTGAAGGCATTAATCTATCTGCTCTCAAAGCATAAGATAAATTCACCTAGTGACTCCACTCTAGCCAAAGGATTAAAAAGTGTATGAACAAGAGATCTACGACTAGGTCCTTTGCTTCTAAAAAACTACAAGATTTGTTTCCTCCACTTGATACCATTCCATAAATAAGAAGATCTAGGGGACAAAACATGGCTACTCCATAATTGAACAAAATATTTCCTACCTATAATGACATAGGCCCCTTCACACCACCCAATCCACATGAATTATGGGAGGTGAAATACATGTTTGCTATCAAATCACTCTCTTACTTCATGAGGGAATATTTGACTACTATCAAGCATCTAAACCACATGGTGAGACTGTGCATGCTTCATAATATATCAAAGATAAACATAGCTCTAATATTATTGGCAACCTTGTTTAGATGAAGAGTTCAAGAATGGTATCCTGTACTCTAACTTGACTTGATAGCTAAATGGTATCAATTTGCTACTCCACTCATTAAAATAATTATAGAGATAAGGTACATGGAGTATCACTCCTAGAACAATTATCATGTATCAAGAGAACTTCCTTTGAGATGATTAATGATTTCAAACTCAAATTGCATAAGTTGTAGTTCAAAATACCTTAAGAGATTTGTCCTCCTCTAAGCATGGAATTTATATACTATTTGAATTCCTTAGATGTTAAAATCTCATTAATGATTAATTATTTTTGTGGAAACTACCTGTTGGATGCCTATGCTATAGCTATTCAAATGGAGCATGATCTGATTTAGATTGGAATACTAGCACCTAGGCCTCTTGTGCCTTCATATCTTAGTATACAACCTCCTTACCATCCCCTACGTGTTCAACCAATAACCTTGTAGTTGATTGTAATCTTAGCTATAGTCACTTCAACCCCACCCACTCTAATGTCCTCTATTTCAAAAGACCTAGAGAAGAAAGTGATGCAAAAGCTACTCACATTGATCACTAATAAGGTCCTAACCATGATACTAGAGTGCAATACCTAGAGGTACCCTTATCAAAACAATCAAATACCTCATTTCCAATAATGGAAATAGGGCAAAAAAACCCCACTTAATGGTTTTCCTAGGCCCCAGTTCTGAGCCAATCAAGAAAATGGCCAAGACAATAAAACAAAATTGATACTAACCCCTCTATAGTGAGAATTCCTAAACCAAGATAGGGAAATAGAGTCTATTTGGAATAACTACGTAGAGGAGTTTGCTTCATGGAACTGTTTGATCCTAGATACCTGCTCTACCCATATTAACAATATCTTAGTTCCTTGTCATTGCAACAACCAAGATGATACCTTCCTAGGCATCTACCTCGTATCCAAGAGTTGAGACATATAGCAAGATAACACACATTAGATCCATCCCTCCTAAATTCAAGATGTGCTCCCCAAGAATAAATATTAGTGACCTAGGATGATGATATTTATGTAGTATCTAATGGAGTAGACAATCTAGTGTTCAACAAGACATGGGTTCAATTAGATTATTTGACAAGATCTACAAAGTGGGCAATAGAATAAAGGGACAAGAGCAATCTTATCACCTAGGCAATCAATACAAGCCAACCCAACCAAGATGGTGATCTCTTATTGTAGTTCCCTCACTACTAAATGTGTATGTACCTCCTAATAGCATCCAATAGCATATCCATAAGGCCTCAAGAAACTAGGCCAAAGTAACCAACATTGAATCTAGGTTTCTAGTAGTCGTACATAAAAAAGCCTTATGGTCATCAAGAAAAGTTCCCTATAGTGCTTTATATAAAAAGCATCAAGGTCAAAATAAGCACAACTACTCAATCAACTAGATAAAATCCATGATTCAATCTACCATATGTCCCTCAAAGGCTATCTCCCTTAGATCATTCAATGTGAAAAACTATTTGAAAAGGTCCATGGTCCTCGTGCCAATGTGGGATATCTTGGTCATCCTCAAGAAAAAAGAGCATTTGAGAAAATACCTCAAAGAAGAAGAAAGATAACAAGGGAAAAAAAGTAATAGTTTTTCAAATCTTAGCCTCTAAGGCAAACATTCCCAAACCTCTACCTTTCTATCTGATCCTCATCTATCGAGAAAAATTGATCCATAAATATATGATAGATTTGGGTTCTAGTAAATATGTTATGTCAAAAAGAGTAGCATATACATTAGGATTGAAATATCAACTAATGAACAAAAGGGTTGTGCAATTGGGATGATAGCCCAATTCAAGTATTGAAAATCATGAAAAATCCCCTGTTATCATTGTACACATTTTCAAGCCTAACAGTGGCATAGGATATATCAATAATTGATCTCCCCCATCTTTTATTATCTGTTTATTGAGATATTTCACTACCAACTTGGGAGGATACCGATATTTGGATTGGTTACTCATGGTCTTAAGGACCCCATATGGAACCAGTAATAAATTCTATTTGAATCCCTCTCTCTTCACCATGTAGAACATTTACCCACATATGGGCTAAAAAATAATAAGATTTTAAAAATTGAGAAAGAATGGTTTGATTCAAAGATAGCAATTTATGAACTACACCCATTCATTCTTAGATCAAATGAAACAACAGTAAACTAATGTCTAGGATTCAAACCTCTTAGAGAAGTATCGTAGAATATGCATGGGATAATAATAAAGTAGAATCTAGACCTGATCCCCTAAGGGTTATGTATATATATTAGATATATATATACACCATGCTATATATTTGAGAGCAAAGTAAGTTGCTTAAGTATTAATAAGAAGTATTGTTGGGATAGGCATTGAATGATCAATTTTTTTGAATAAGTTGTGTTGTCATAATCACATAGCCTAAAATAAATATAATAATATTGTACATGAAGGAGAAAAAAATCAACATCATGAAAATATCCTCTTGTGTCACCCTAAGGCAAACAGAGTAAATTTGAGTCAAGAAAAAGTATGATGAAAAGAAAGGGGCACCGACTTAAGGAAGATGAAATAAAGATGGGTAGTTGCCTCTATCCCCAAGAAGAGGTTATAAAAGGATTGCCAAAAATTGTTTCTTGACCCACATAAACAATAAATTTGATCCTTTCTTTATAACCAAGGTTGCATTCTAGTGACTTGACGCCTAATAAATAAGGCCTAACTCTTTGGGTTTATCTTCTATGAGAAAAAGACCCCTGTGAGTTGTCAAAGTTTTGGTGAAGTCTCACTACAACCTAGCTAAAATGAGCAACTACAATTAGAGTTAGTTTAAAACCACAAATAAAATGAAAGACCCCAGAACCATTACTGACCACCAAGAATCCCATGATAAAAAATCATCAAGGAGTCATCATCGAAAGAGGAAAATTACATGCGGTGGATGAATTGAGTAGCCCAAAATAATCCTCTCATATATCTTTTGGTGATAATTGAATCCAACCTTGTCATTGATAGAAGTCCATGAACTTTTTTTGTAATAACTAAAGAGACTATATCAATGATCAAGATTGAATCCAGACATTGGCTATGGGTAAGCTATCAAGCCTAATTATGATCCATATTTTTTGGATCTACAACCCCTGGATCCTCATATATCATATCTCTACCACATGCATAGGACACATTCATGGAGGAGAGTTTTCTGAGGTAAAATTAACAAGAGGAAGTAGAGGAAGACTCATAAGATCTCATAATCAAGAGATCCTATGAGATATCTACTTCCCTTACATTCTATCAAGGAGGTTACCTGATTCAACATCTCTACATAAATGACTCCTTTAGAGGAGATACCATCACAAAGAAATAAATTTATGAAAGGAATAAGGAGCACTTCAAGTCAAGAATCATGTGGGTGGACTAAATGTGATCATATGCAATTCACATTTCTTTAAAAAAAGAATTTGTAACTTTGCCAAAAGAAGAAAATGGATGGAAATAATTAAGGCAAAGTTGGTGGAAATCAAGAGAATTGAATCTAAAAGGAATATCAAGAGATCTAGGTCAAATGAGGCTAGTATCAGATGAACCTTGCATTGGAAGATCAAAACATAAGAAATACTTAATAAAGCTAAAAGGAGAATAAAATAGCAAAATATTGGAACTTTTAAGAGTTATGACAAGAAGGAATTAAAGAAAAGTTGTGAGATTGTGATCAAATAAGAAACCACTAATATCTAAAGGGCCATATGAAATTATCACCTTAGAGGTTTTACAAGGATCCAATGCAAATGAGAAACAAAACTTATGACAATTAGGCCATCTAAAGGATAGAAGTTTTTAACGCATCACAAAACAAAGGTCAGACCAAGATGCAAAAAAATAATAATGGTACAATAACTCATAGGAATGATAGGTAGATAGATTAATTGGCCACCTACCAAGGTCATTTTAGTTCAACAACTTGAGGAGAGGTATATAGTCCACTAAAGACAAGGGTGTGGCACTTGCAACGACAACAATTCCTAAGTTGACAATAGTAATGGTGGAAGGTGTTTCCATTCAATTTTTAGAATCCCTAGAAAGGAGTAGTTGATATTGTTAATTCAACCTGCAAATTTTGAAGGGAAAATCTCCTTGGTTGTAATATATAAATAGCAATAGTTTAGGCTTTGTAAAGGATTGACTAGTTATATAACCTTCCCTTAATTTATTGTTGTATAGCAATATGCAAATCTCTAGGCGGTATTATGGGAAACCTAAACCCCCACTCTTGGCATAATATTTGTAATAATCTACTTGCATATATATATATATATATATATATATATATATATATATATATACATACTATATATACATACTAGAGATATTACCCATGTGTTGTAGGCGAGTTGGAGAGGAGAGGGAAATCCTCCAAGGGAGGTCCCAGGTTCAAATATCCACACTACCAAAAAGTTCAATGGGTACCCAAAATCCAATTGATAATGTTGGTGTGGTTAGGGTTGGGTGCGACTCCTGTATGACTTTAATGGTATAGAACCTCCTAGTCATGGTCTCTCATACCAAGGTGGCCTTGCAAGAGATTTTTCACTTTATATATATATACTAGAGGCATGTGTGTCTATTTGGTTCCAAATATGTTTGGTTCTCATGCCCATACCTATATCCTTTGTGTGTGTGTGTTCTTGCATTTCAATTTGTGCTTATGTATGTAAAGGAGAGGAAGTGTTCATGTCAATGCATTATGGCTAGAGTTGCTGTGTAAGGGGATCTTATTTTATCTTTGGCACATCATTACTTTGTTAGTTTAGGTTTTTTCCTTTTTACTATATTTGATTTTATTTCTCTAAATATTTTCCCCACCAAGCCAATAGATTATGAAGTGTTTACCCAAAATCATATCCCATAAAGGATTCAGTCTTTGGCAAAATATTAGAGGCTCCCAACTGAGTCGAACAACATGCTCTCAGGACCGATCTTTCTATGTCACTCTACACAAGGTATGATAGTCCCAACCACCTGGTCCATGCCATATCTAATGGTAAATATGATTGGAGAGGACATCATCCATATTACATCATGATTATATAGATGTATTATAACAAGTTTGGAAAATATAGTAGTATCATCCTTATTTCTGAAACTTCACTCTATCATAGTCCACTTTACCAAATATAGACTTTTAGTTTACTTTCTAAAGCATAAGTGCAACCACAAGAACTATAATAAATAGTTTATATGAAAACACATTAATGTTATAAAATACAACAAATATTACCAATGGAAAACATTAAAGTAAATCTTAATCATTATTTGATTTAGACAGTTGAACATTTTCTTAGCTTCATCTAAAATTACTACTTCTAACCTTGGAAAAGAGAATTTGATTTTATGATCCTCTATTAAAACCCCTATATTGGCTAGTCTATATGCACATTTCACTTCCCTTAATGTATGTTTAAACCTAATTTTTTCAAACTCTATAACAAGGTCTTGTATTTCCATAGTGATATCTTATATGTTCCATGGAGCCTTTGCTTTTCTTAAAATTACATTTATTAATATTAGTGAATCACCTTCCATCCATACTTTGTTTCATTTCATTTTTTTGCATATATTTAACCCTTCCAATTTTGCCCAAGCTTCAACTTCATTATTTATCTTAAATCCACTATTGAAAGTCTATTGTGAAAAAATCTTATCCCTATTATTTCTAATTATTCCTCCTCTTTCTAGTCCTAAATTCCCTTTAGATGCTCCATTGAAATTAAATTTGACCAACTCTGCCTTTTGTGGTTTTCACTTTAAATTCTTTGTCTTCCTTTTGTTTCTCTTATACTCAACATCATAATTCCTTTTGATGACTTGACTCCATCTATCAAGGCTCTCTGCTTCAATATTAGGGTTTGGTTGAGTTGATAGAATTGGTTTAGACTCCTCTATGGCTAAACAAATCTTCATTTTCATTACCTCTAACTAATTTTCTTTTCTTTAAATGTTATTTTGTTCCTTTATAGATATACAATATGAAGTATTGTATCTTTTTATGTATCCCATATTGTCTATAACACCTCATTTTTAAAACTACTCTTCTGCTTTAACCATTCTTCAATTCTACCATTCATCACCATGCATTTACCAAATATTTAGGAATCCATTGCTATAATTCCTAAACTATTGAATAGTGTACCAAGAGATGGTTTATACA
The DNA here is from genome assembly GCA_028583015.1 of Wollemia nobilis. Classification (NCBI taxonomy): domain Eukaryota; kingdom Viridiplantae; phylum Streptophyta; class Pinopsida; order Araucariales; family Araucariaceae; genus Wollemia; species Wollemia nobilis. The sequence continues at coordinate 27,547 of JAQPPZ010002146.1, read as the reverse complement.
CTTCTTTTTACATAAAACACATTGTGAGGGACCATGAAAAACCCTTTTCATTAGGCTATGCTAAGTTAATATTTTCCTATGACATACTAGCCATACAAATATTTTGACTTTTGAAATGCTCAAGCTACCCAAATATCTCTCCATATTCTTGTGATATTTATATTTTGTTAGTGCTTTACATTTTATTCTTGTTGTGTATTCTTCTAAGCTATTCAAATTTAGAATCAACTTATTTTTGGCTCCTCTTGAACAATCATTGTTTTTATCTTTCTACTCAATTACCTCCTAGCGACAATGTCTTGTATACTTATAAAAAACAAATATTTGTATTTGTATATTCCTTCTTGATCCTTGTGCATAATATTTGAAACCTTATCACCATATTTATCTTGAAGTAAAACTGGTTCTAGATTGAATGGCTTTCTATGACATCAAGTTTTCACTTGTAAGAACTCTTAAACCGAGACCTCTAGTTTTATCATTACACACATTGCTCCATTTCACCAAAGGAAATTTCTTTTTATTATGTAATATTGACCACATAATATAGATTAGACTTATTTCTATAAATTTTGGTATAATATACAAGGACCTATAATATGTTGGAATGCTCTCTAAGACTAATTTAATTAGCCACACTCTTATTGCTAATGATAACCATCTACCTTTCCATACGAATAATTTATTAAAACTTTAATTATAATGGATTCCACTCTTCTATCCTCATTCTCCTCTCAAATAAGTAAATCCCTAGATATGTTGCTGATAAATTTGCCTTCTTCATTTGAAATAACTTGCATATCCTTGCTTTAATTCTAGTTGGAGTGTTTAGAAAGTAAATTATGGATTTTGTCCTATTAAATTTTTGCCCTGACGCTCTTTCATAGTCCTTTAATAAGTCATTCAAAGCTCTAGCTTAATTTTTACTTGCCCTCCCAAAAAGGATTGTATCATCTATAAATTGTTGATGAGTGATGTTGTCGATGTCATTACTAGCCTTGAGTCCATTTATAGTCCACATTTTTATTCCTTCTTCAATTTCCTTACCAATATCTTTGCCATAATAATGAACACATATAGCAATAGAGGATCTCCTTGTCTAAGACCTCTATTGGCTTTAAATAATTTTGTTAATAGCCCATTGGCCAAAAATGAATATGATATTGTAGAGACACAAGGTTTAATCCATCTGACCCACTTCTTCTCAAATCAAAACTTTTCTAATGCTACAAAAAGAAAATCATATTTGATACTATCATAGGGTTTATTCATATCAAGTTTTAAGATCATTTCTCTCTCTAAAGCTATTGAATGCATTACTTCATGAGCTACTATGATCCTATCTAGAATCTCCTTTTTACAAATCCTTCTTACTCTTTTGGAATAATTTTGTCTAATAGTTGTCTTAACCAATTTTCCATCACTTTGGAGATAATATTATATGCCATATTACATAGGACTACGAACATAAATGAACTAGACAATTATGCATCCTTATTTTTTGGAATTAGGGTAAGATATGTTGCATTTATTTTATAAGGTATGTATTTTTGTACCTTAGACTGTTCCACTACCACCACTAAATAATACTTCACTATTTCCCAATTATGTTGATAGAATGTTGTGGAGAGTCCATCTGGACTTGGGTATTTATCCTTATCAAAAGATAAAATAGCTAAATGAAATTCTTCCAAATTAATAGGCTCCATAATTTTGCTATTGTCATCTATTATAACTGAAGGTACTTCTTGTAGTAGTCTATCATTAAGAACTTCATTTTCCTTTGATCCTAGAATATTCTAGTCCTTGCCTCATTTTTTTATTTCACTCTAGTCTTCAATCCAAACTCTTATTGATTTAATTTAACTAATTATTGATGCTAATATTTGTACTATTGCCATCCAATAAAAAAATATTTTGTTTTATCTCCTTTTAACCTAGTTTATCTCAAATTTAATCTCTAGAATTTCTATTCCTTACTCAAAATACTATTATATTCAATAAAAAACTCCCTTTATTTTGAGCTTGGATTTTTGTGCTCACCTTTTTAGAATTTTGAAAGTTATTTTAGTTCTTTTTTCTCAAAAATATTTTTGAAAGTGTTATTGTTCCATTATTTTAATCTAGATATCATTGATTTAATTTGTTTGGAAACCTTTTCTTGAATAATTCTACATTTATGCTATCATATTAATAAATTGAGGATAGTATTCCCACATTTTATCATATTTAAAATATAATATTTTATAAATTTTCTTACCACCATTTTAACTCTTATTGGCTAGTGATATGAACCAATCCTCGTAAAGGTACTAATTTTAGCACAAGTCCCTTCATTTAGCCAATGATTTGAGTATGCATTCGTCTAATTTTTTCCTATAAAATTTTTATTTGTCTTGTTGCTAGTCCATGTATAATTGTCCTCTTCTAACTCAGCCTGCAATATATTATTATTTTGAATAAAAGTTGAGAAATCTCTCATACTTTGGGTTATTTTCCTAATTCCCCTAAATTTTTTATCTAGCCTGGTTTTTTTTTTTTTTTTTTTTTTATGCGAAAAACCCCTTGCGGGGCTGCCTTGGTCTAAGAGACCACGAACAGGGGGTTCTACATCGTCAAAGTCACCCGGGGGTCGCACCAAGCCCTTCCCGTACCAACATTATCAATTGGATTTTGGGTACCCAATTCAACTTTTTGGTAGGGTAGAGATTAAAACCTGGGACCTCCCTTGGAGGATTGCTCTCTCCTCTCCAACTCACCTACAACACCTGGTTATCTAGCTTGGTTATGGTATTAAAATAGTTATGATCATAAATTAAGTTTCTTGGTATTTACTTCTTATAAAGGCTTAAATCCCACTCCATAATTCTAATTTTCCTAATTGAGTTGTTAGTCCATAGACGTTGATAAGGTTGAAATGAATATGTGCAAAGTAGCATGTGACTAATGAGACTATCCAATGCCTAGTTTTATGACTAGTTTCACATGAGGTTCAAACTGGGCTCCAACATGTTATAATTTCCTTTTTTGCTCCTTTTGAATCCACAACATTTCATTCACATCTTGTCCATACTACTTTCATTATTTTAGAAAAAATTTCTTTGTTATGTTAGTTTCTTGGATACACAAAATATCAAACTTATTAATTAAACAAATCTCTCTAATACTCCTATAATTTGAGGCGGTACCCTTATATTCCATGATATGGTAATCATATATTATTAGTTGTTGTTGGCCCCTCTTGCAAATTATCAATACCATTTTATTATTTGGTAAAAAGAAGTTCAACTAACTTAGATTGTGTTCCTTTATTTATGTTTGATCTTGCTTCCCTGGATCTCACTTGATAATTTGAAGGATTTCCTCTTTTTTTCCTTACAAATATTGAGATTAGGTATTATTATTCTATTCTTTAGTATTATTTCACAACTTTTATTTTCACTAGACTTATCCTCTCCTGGATCTACTAAGGAATCTTTTGACTTATCTTACTCATGTTTTGGTATTTCCTTGTTAATGGTAGGGGTATTAACATCTAATATTACATTTTCTCTACCACTTTCCTTCTCCTCAATGGTGCATGGTACTTCAAGGGAGTCTTCAAAATTTGATGAGGCACATTCCTTAGAGTTAGAATAAATTTTCATCCCTAAATCGAGATCATATTGAGTAGATAGTGCCTTGTTAATATTTTAATCTTATTGTACCATGTCCTCTAAGCTTTGATATGATTTCTATTTATAGGATAAATCCCTAAAATAATTGGTATTTATTCAAATATCCTTACTTATTCATCTCTACTTTTTATTTAATTTCATATATCTAGACTTATTTTTTGAAAATTGAAAACCATCCTAATCCATATCCATTTGTATGTTTATTTTATAGTTTTCTACAAATGTTTATGCCAAATTATCCTCAAGGTATGGTCTATCAATATTTCCCACTTCATGAAATCTTCTACATCTAAAATATATGTTTTCATAATCCATGATTTGTGTCCACAACTTACCCCCATACTTAAGAATGATTGATTTTGGTAAAGGTTTATTGATATCAATCATGACTAATATTCAGATATAAATAGCCAAAGACTATCTTTTTTAGTTTCTTAAATCTCAAGGAATTCTCCTATAGTATTACCTATAGCTTTGAATGTATCATTTTCCAAAATTTAATTGATAACCCACAGATCCTAACTCACACTAGTACTAGGGATAAATTCATGTTTTTAAGTGCAAAGCCTTCATACCAGTGGGTAAGGAAGAGCCATGCTCTTCTCATAAACCAAGGACCCCTTCCAATATTCTATATATTTCCTACCTAGAACAATAATGGATAGGAATAAATATTTGGGAAGAAAGCATAGACTCACTCCTAGATACTTCCATCTCTTATCAATCCATTTTCTCAGAGTTGAAACCCTTGTCCAAGACCCATTAAATTTACTAATGGCGACCTTATCTTCGAGCAATAAGAATTGCTGCTCTATGAGGCCCTCCCTACCCTCTACTACTAGGGATTATTCTAAGGATTTATTTGTAAATTATTTCATGGGAAGGAAACTATAACTTGATATCTACTAAATTTTACCAATATATCCTATAGCAATTATATTATTTGAAAATAAAACTACAATAATATATATGCAGAACTTCTAAGATAATGAAGGGAAAATAATACTTAGACAAAAATTTATATGCCTAGATAGAATATCCCACCTTGTTTATGCCCTAGTCTTTCATTGCTCCTCCCATCATTTGAACCTTAACTAATATATATCTACAATTTTATTTCTCATGATGTGAATAATCATTAATGCCCTTGTTCTAGAAGGCTAACTTTATAGGGTTGTATCTCCCTCAATAATTATTGGATTTATTCATTTTAAATCTCTTCAAATTTGACATGTATTGGTCTAATAATCATATAAATAAAACAACCCTTCATAAAGTTATGGCTCTTGAAATATGAGACGTTTTTATGGAAAAAATTTCCTAACATTGCCCTTCAAACTCTATATAAAATAGTGCAATAATCGTTTGACTTAGACAACTCTATGCAAATATATGACTCTTAAAACATGAGTCATTTTTAAGAAAAATTTGCGCTAGCTCTACCAATTCATAATTGCTTATTTAATAAAGGACAATTATGTTATTTTTTAATTTTATTTTTGTAAATTGTTGATATCATGCATTAAGATAAAAATAATTATCATTATTAAATCTTATAGTGCCTAATATTATAGTTTATGTATCTTTATACATCTTTGTAGTTAAAAAAAAATTGACTATATTTTATTTGTTTAGTTTCATTTACTATTTAATGTCTAATGATTAAATCTTACACTTACACTATATTCCCTTAGAAATTATATTACTTATTGACCTAGCCATGTGACCATTTTAGGGCATGACTTTATGTCATATAATACCTAAAACTTATTTTTTTAATCCTAACCACACTCTCGGGGGTATAACTTAATGCTCCAAACTCCATTTTGAATTATTCATGAAGCATTGGAAAGTTTTTATGAAGAACAATAATTTTAGTAGACAACCCTATCTTAGATAAGGTTGATAGCAATGACATAAAAAAATATTCTAGAGACCCTAAAAATATTTATTAAAAATAGTAATTTTATATTTTTGTAGCCGAAATGCATCTCTAGCCATGTTTACATGTCAATAGAAGATAAAACATATAAGAACAAGTAAAATCTATGTGATTTTCATTTAATATAGACTTTGTAACTCATGGAAGGTAAAAAATCAATTTTCCATATGGGTGACCTTCCATATTTAATATGGTGTATTTCCAATACACCAAACATACTATATAAAGAAATATGCACCCTTGACTATAAAAACATAATTAATGGAAGCAATGTTATAGCATCACAACTTTTCTTATAGATTATTTACATTGTACTCCATTTTCTAAGCAATACAATTATTCTATTAATTTTATTATATATATGTGTGTGTTCTAATTTGTTATTCTCTATTATTTATGAATTGCATTCTATTTTTAACTTCCTAGCTTAAAATTCTAAGTTTCAAATCAATGTTATTATAGCATTCTCTCTTTCAAGTGTATGTCAATAAATATGATATTAGGATATTGAGACTTTGGGTATCATATATGAGATCCCTTTGACTACCTCCCTTGTCATTGCAAATGATCTCAGGTGGAAACTAGAATAAAAAAGCATTGAGACAATCAATACTTTTAAAGAGATATTAAACCAATCACTTGTGAAATAGAGGAATGAGATGATGAATCAATTTATTCAAATTCTTTAATGGTTCCTTACTACAAATTTTACAACCTCCTTCTCACAACCTATCAATTCCCTAGCACCATTTAGTGTTCCCACACATTTTAAGATATAAGTGAATTTTGATATTCCTAGTTTTGAAGGAAAAGTGAATTTTGATGCCCTAGGAAAATGGTTGAATCAACTATCTTCTTACTTTTATAAATAGATTCATTATAAATGATAAAATCACTTTTGTACTTTTGAAAGCTTCATTACTTGTTCAAAATTTGTGGGGAGCATATTGTAGCAGGGTCAAAAAGGAGAATGTATTAGAAAATGGATGATATTAAATAATTAAACTCATAGTATATCAAACAATAAATTATTATCCAAGATTACTAATAATATATCATAATAGAACTCACAAATATATCCATGCCATGATTCAAATAACAAAAAATACACTATGTATTCAAGTAGATGATAAATACATTATAGTACAAATATGATGTATCATGACTCAATACATACACTTTCCATTACAATCCCTATATATAGCTTTTTACAAATATTCTCTTGATATTTCATCTCTAACGATCTCTTCTTCTCCTCAAAATCATGGGAGATATGACTCTTCATATTTATCATAGAGAAATACTTTATTAACCTTCTAATAAAGGCAAAATCTAATGATTACTGAAATCACATATTTATAAAATATTTATAAAGGTATTTACAAGGTACCAAATAATGTAATATTCTCCAATAGAATGAACATAAAGTAGTGTTCACACGAGCTTATTTCATGGAAGTCATTAAAAAGAAAATTATTTTTTGTGAGCCTATGAAGACCAATACATGTGATAGCAACAATTATGGCAAGGTAATGATTAGTCTATTCAATATTATACCGATGCTTTCAATTCCATTGCAAAAAAACTAGATATTGAATCCTTAAGTATCTTTTTTTTTGTGTGGAAAACACCCCAATTGGGATGCCACTTTTGGGTAAGTCCCAAGGAGGCAGGGGTATCTATTCCACCAAAAATGCCCAGGGCTCGCACTTGGCCTACCCCCTTTGGCACACTCAAAGAGCATGCCTAAAACAACAAAAACACAAACAAACACAAAAACAACAAAAATCACAAAAAAAAACACAAAATACACAAAAAAAACCACAAAAACAACAAGAAAACACACAAACACAACAAAAAAATTAAAAAAAAATGCACAAACACAACAAAAAAAACAAAAGAAAACACAAAAAAATTAAAACACAAAACATAAAAAAATACAAAAACATTAAAAAACACCAAAAAACACAAAAATAAAACATAACAAAAACAAAACAAAACAACACACACCAAAAAACTAAAAAGAAGGAAAAAAAATAACTTTGGCCTTTCTAGGCCAAAAGGCTATTCAGGCAAGATTCAACAAAGGAAACATAAGAATGATCAGTCTGAGAAAGGGAACTAAAATACCCTAATCAAACCAAAGAGAAGCAAAAACAAAGGAAAAAGGAACTAGGTACCTCTAGTATTGGAGCCATCCAGAGAAAGGATAGAAAGAAGAGCTTCCCTTATTTGTGAATCCCACCATCTGGGAGGGTGGTCATAGTAAGTAAGATCACCTTTTTCCAATGCCCAATTAGCTAAAGCATCAACACTCATATTATGTTCTTTGACCACATGATTGTATTCAACTTTCAAAAATCCCATCTAGATTAATTGAATCTTCTCAATAATTATTTTTATTCTCCAATCAACCTTATGATTCTTAGGAGTCTTCAATAGATTAATCATGACTTGAGAGTTGGATTCAACCAACACCTTTTTCCATCCGACCTTAGTAGCCTCTCAAAGGCCTCTAAGGATACCATACCCCTCAACAAGGTTATTGGAAAGGATACCCAAATTCTTAGCAAAAGTGAAAACCAGGGAACCATCTGAAAGTCTACCAATTCCTCCTGCACTAGCTTTTCTAGGGTTCCCCCTAGAGGCTCCATCGGTATTGAATTTTCCAAAATCCTTAGGAGGAGGCTGCCAATTCCTTGTTCTATCCATATTTCGATTACTCACATTCCCTTTAAGTTGGTTGCCCTTAAAAGAGTTAATATTCAATCTTTGCATCACTTGATCCCATCTTTGGTGGGAGTTCTAGGGGTGTTTAAGGAGTTGTTGGACTAATTCAACTAAGTTGGCAATGGTCTTTTGCCAGATATAGTGAATGTCCTTCCTTTCTTGATTGAAAATCTGGTTGTTTCTTTCCTTCTAGATATTCCAAGGTAGAATGGTAGAACCCATCCAAACTAGTTGCCTAATAAAATGATCAACACCCTCTTGATTAGGCCAATCCCTCCAAAGTTGTTCAAAAGTAAAAAAATTGGACCACTATAAGCCAAGTAATATGGCCATTCTCCTCCATAGCTTAGAGGCTAAGGTACACTCAATAAAAATATGGTTGAGAGTTTCCACATTCTCTCCACACATTTCACATCTAAACAGGCCATGAAAACCACGTTTCATAAGTTGCTCACTAGTAAGCACCCTGTGATGCAATAAAAGCCATGTAAAGAACCTCACCTTAGGCCAAATATTTTGAGCCCACAACTAAGTAAAAATATCATATGATTGGTTGGGATTATTATGGCATAAGGTCAAATAACCTTGAGCAATTGAATACTCACCCTTAGTAGTGTTGTTCCATCCAAAATAGTCTTTATCATGGGACCAAGAGAGAGATCTCATATGAAGGATGCTTTGGATATATTTTCTTTACCTTTCTAGCATTTGAATAGGCCAATCCTCAATAGGGATCCAATATCTACCAACCTCTAAATTACTAGTATGGTACCGATAATAATTAGCAACCTTTATCCAGTTAGCTCGATGAAGCTCCTCCATCCAAGGCCTCCAATTAGGAAACTGAGTTATCAAAGGTTGGTGACCATCCCAAGAATCTATCCAAAATTTTACCTTTTGACCATTATGAATGATCCAAAATAACTTTTGCTTAATCAAATCCTCACCAGTCTTAAGAACCACTAAAATGGGAGAACCTTTGGTAGGCAATTGATAATGAACAAGGTCTTCAAGACTTTTGTTCTCAATATATTTAGCATGAAGATTCTTGGCCCAAAGAGCATTGGGGTTATGCAAAATCCTCCAATACAATTTAGTAGCTAAAGCCTTATTGTTATTAATAGCAAACTAGAATCCTAACCCCCCTTCATTCTTGGGAAGGCATAAAGTATCCCATTTCACCAAGGCCCATTTTATTTTCTCCTTAGTACCACTCTAGAGGAACCGATGATTGATTTGATCTAATTCTTGAAGAACTACCTTTGGGATATTCAACATAATAGAAACATAAATAGGTATAGCTTGAAGGACTGATTTTACCAAGGTAATTCTACCCCCAAATGAAAGCCACCTATTGGTCCACTTTCCAATTTTCTTCTTAACTCTATCCAACAACCAATTCCAATATTTTTTTGTCTTTGAATATTGATAGGAATGCCTAAATAAGTGATCAAAAGGGAGGTCTTATTATATCTTAATTTATCCAAGACCATGGATTCCTGTCTAGGAGAGCAATGAAAGAAAATGACTTTAGATTTATCTTCATTGATCAATTGCTCGGTAGCATTAGAAAAATAACTAATGATTTGCTTAATTTTAGAAGCTTCCTTAACTGTAGCTTTACCTAATAGAGTAGAGTCATCAAAAAATTGAAGATGAGAAATAGGCCTAGCTCCATGAGCAATGGTAACTCCCTCAAGGGTTCTATTTTCTCTATTTTTGGTTATAGTCCTGCCCAAGCATTCAACAAGAATGATGAATAAATAAGGGGAGAGGGGGTCACCTTGCCTAATACCTCTAGAAGTAGGGAACAACTGAGAAGGCCTACCATTGATAAGAATAGAGTAGGATACCAAAGAGATACATCCCATAATCCAATCCATCCAATCTTGAGAGAAGCCAAATTGCCTTAAAACTTTGACAAGGAAGTGCCAATCCACTCTGTCATAAGCTTTAGATAAGTCTAAATGAATGAACATAGATGGATATTTTTGCATTTCCATGGAATGGATGGCTTCCTAAGCAAGAACTATCTCATCCACTATTTGATGCCCTTCCACATAACCCCCTTGTTTAGGGAAAATAATCTTATGCAAAAGAGGCTTCAACCTTTCTACCATGATCTTTGTAATGATTTTGAGAAGAACATTACATAAAGCTATAGGTCTAAAATATGAGATATGATCTACCTCTTGAGCTTTTGGGACAAGAGCTATATAATTTTTATTGATAACCTTCAAAATTTCTTTGGCTTTCCTGGCTTCTTCCACCACCTCTAATAAATCAGCATGAAGGATATCCCAAAACTCTTGATAGAACTCAATGGGAAAACCATCAAGACCTAGGGTTTTTCCTTTTTGTATTTTAAAAACCACCTATTGAAGCTCATTGATAGTAACTAGAGTAGTCAAAATAGAGTTCTCCTCAGAAGTGATAAGAGTAGGGATCACTTGAAGAATATTCTATTGAGAAGCCAAGTCAAGAGGTGCAACAACAAATATATTGGAAAAGTAATTGACAACAACAGAGTTCATGCCATCCCAAGTGTAGACAACATCTCCAGAATTAGATTTTAGGGAAGAAATAAAGTTGTGAGATCTTCGAGCTAGAAGAGATTTGTGGAAGAAATTTGTGTTTTGATCTCCTTCTTTGAGCCATTAGATCCTAGATTTTTGCTTCCATAAGAGTTCTCTTTTTTCCCATTCCTCTAACTGAGTTGTGAGTCTAATTTCATCTATACTTCTACTCTCTGTGAGGCCATCTAAATGGATTTTCTTATTCAAATTTTCAATTTAAGCAATAACTTCATATTTTTTTGTTGAACATCTCCAAACTCCTTCTAGTTCCAAATATTGATTTTGGATTTAATGTATTGCAACCTTTTGGCAAAACAAAACATCTTAGTCCCATACCTTGGTTTACCTTCCTTCCACCATTGCTACACTTAGGGTCTAAAGGAACTATCTCTAAGCCACATTAACTAAAATTAAAAAGGCAAGAAACTCACATTGGTTTTCCAAATTTCCACCATGACTGGCTAATGATCTGAACCAACATTGTTAAGAGTCTTCACCTTAGGAATGTGACCATGGATTAAGAAATTGTTAGAGAATAAGAACCTATCCAATCTCTCCATGATACAAGCTAAGCCTTACCTTCTGTTAGACCAAGTTATAAGGCCATTATCTGGTTGGATGTCCACAAGATGAAGGTTTGCAATATATTCACTCATGAGGTCAGTGCTTTTATCCAAATTTCTATTTCCCCTATTTTCTCATCCAGAGAGAGGATGGTATTGAAATATCCTCCGATCAAGATCCAAGCTTCAAGAAAATGAGAGATAATATAAGTTATATCCTTCCACTATCTTCTCTTTTCCTCCAAAGTAGTCAAAGCATAAATAGTTATGCAAAGCATAATTTGGTTAGAATGTCTACTTTGAATAGCTATAGCCAAAATACCCCAGCTACCAACCATATGGTGAATAACTACCTCTTTTGGGTCCCAAAGGCAAGCAATGCCACTAGAAGTCCCCTGGGAACTAAGGGAAGCAACTTTTCTAGCTGGCCAAATTTTACTAGCAATTGAATCCATTTCCTCTATTGACATCTTCGTTTCCTAAAGGAAAACAAGATGTGGATGGTTTGTCTGAATCATTCTTCTAATTTCATTTTGTTTTGAAAGACTCCCTTTGAGTCCTCTAATATTCCAAGTGATGATCTTCATTAATACTAAGGCTAAAAAAATTGGTAAGGGCATTAATCTTACCTTCCTCTACAAGTTTTTCACCTTCTTTTACCATATGATGTTGATTGGTCTTGCGACCTACCTTTTGGTTGGAATCCATCTTTAGTTTTTTTCCCTATTTCTTGACTTACCCCAATTGAATCTGGGATGGCTTCTAACCTTGAAGAATGCATGTACAAAGCCAAAGTGTTACTGGAAGGTTCAATAGAGTCTATCTTGGGACCTGTATTATTTGAAGTCTCAACATTTAAAATATTATTTTTCTTGTGTATATTTCCTCCTTTTTTCCTGTTGAAAACCTTTAATTTGTTGGTTTGTCTCTGAGTCCTTCCCTACATATTTAAATTGTGTTTCTAATATTTTTGTCTCCATTATTTCCTCTTCCTCACCTGGGACATCATTTGTGGAAATAATTTCAAACATATTAGCTGATAACTTTGATTGATCCTTCATAACTAGTTTTTTCTTAGTGTTCTTCTTCTTAGGCATTTGGAAACCTGCTAAGTTTGTATCCTCTTTCTTTTGATCTAGAATTTTATTTGGGCAGACACTAGCCAAATGACCATATTCATGGTAAATTCTACAACGAAAAGGAATGTTCTCATAGTCCACCACTTGCTCCCAAGTGTCCTCCCCAAATTGTAATGAGATCTTTTTAGGTAGGGGTTTGTCAAAATCCATTAAAACACAAATCCGAGCATAAATAATATGTTCAAATTTTTTAGTACAATCAACAATCATCATAAAAGTTCCCAAAGAGTTTCCAATTGAAGAAAAAATAGTCGAATTCCAGAATTCAACTGGGAGGCCAAAGAGTCTAACCCACACAGGACCTATAGAAGGCATCTCTTCTTTGGATTTAAATTTAGTATGCCAAGGCTTCATGAAAAGTCCCACCCTTCCAAAGAACTAGGGACCCCCTTGAAATGTTTTCTCTCTATCTTCATTATTAGCAAATAAAACAAGAAAATAACCATTTGGATAAATAGAGATTTGTAACTCACCTTTTATTTTCTAGTTTTTTGCAACCCAAACTTTGAAAGCAGATAGGCTCGAACGAAAACCCAAGAAACGACAAATTAGTCCTCTTTTTTCTAGATCTTCTATGCTAGTCTGAATGATGCCCATATCTAGCTTAACAATTGGAGTTCCATCAGCTACCCTAAGACATCCCGACTCAATTTTCCTAGGATCAATCTTAGGCATTCTTAGAGGTTTACGAGAAACCCTAAGATTAATGTTAGCATTAGGCTAAGGTTGTCCACCATGGAGGGCATCCCTAAAATTCATTTTTGGGATTGAGTCTTTGAAATCCTTGCCCTTGAAAGGGGTTTCCATAGTGGATTTTTTTTTGGGGTGCTCCTTAGTATTGGATTCACTTGAGATTTGAACCATTTTTTGATCAACTTGAAACTTGTTTTGAGATCTCTTTAATCCATGCCTTGGACACCGAGAAAAGGTATGATTTTCACTTTTATTTTGTGTAGCAAATTGGAAGCCATTGTCAATCAAGTTTGTAGCATGAATATCTATTGAAAGATATATTTCTAACCCATATTGGGTCCCCTACAACATATCCTACTAAAATCTTGAGCAAAAACCACAAAAATATTGGCCACTAGGGCCCAAAGGCCTCAAAAAACAACCTCTAGAGCCACTTGCACTCAACACATATGAAACCCTTGCATAGTCGCTCATTGTTCGAATCCTCAAGTATCATAGTGGGATGTAATGGTATATTTGAGAGGACATTGACCTATTGAAATTCGAGACATTAGGAAATACATATACTTATTATCAAATTAGAGTATAAGCAAATAACAAAAACCAAAAAACTAAGTACCAACACTCCAAATAATAAAGACAAAAGGGATCATTCCCAAAATTAGAATTGAAAGTAGAAAAATACTCCCAAGTAGAGGATCCTTCGAAGGCCACCATTGGAAAATTATACTATTGTTAGATAATTATTCTAGTATTTATGTAATAGTAACGTAATATGTGAAGAGGTAGAATACAAAGAGACATATTGGTCTCTGAGAACCAAGAGTATCTTGATAAACCAAGATATATTTGAATGTATATATTTATAAAGCTAAATGCTCTTATTGAATGAAATAGTCTCTTTTTTATTACTTGATTCATTATTGATATTAGAGCAAAAAAAAAAACTGGTGATATATTTTCCCTTCCAAATTTAATTCCTATTCCAAACACCAAAAAATGAAGCATGATGCACCCATACTTTAAGGAAAGTATCAAATGACTTTGCAAGGGATTGGTAAAATTTATTGTTCTTGTTTGGAGGAAAATGAGGAAGCATAAAACTTCAAATTTAGAATTAGGAGGAGAACAAGAGAGCTTCTATTGGCTTCTCTACACATTAAAGGTAGATGTAATAGTCATTGTCTCTCACTTTCTAGCTAAGAAAGGGTTTGAATCTTCTCAATCTTATCTCTTGAACCCTTATTTATTCAAATGCTTCTCACTAAGCTACCTCCTCTATCATTTCATCCTTTTCCCATCCTCCCTTTAGGAATAGAAGACTAGGTCCACTTTATGAAGTAATCATAAGAACTTTAAGCACCTGCTCCCAATTACCATTGCAATCATCATCAATATTTGTATATTCATGCATGCAACAACAAGTCGATAGTTTTTTTCATAACGATGTTTATGTCAACCTATTTGAGATACTTATTCATTTTTTTATTGTTACTTTGTTGATTCATAAATTTAGTGCTTTTTTATAATCTAGATTCATTCCTAAAGTGTGCAACAATCAACTTTGATTTAGTCTATACCATGCAATAAATATTTGTAAACAGTTTGAACAAATTTAACCTAAATATTATCTATTGCTTTGCCTTGTTAAAATGTTCTTTTCCTTTCAACAACTTCACTTTACCATAAATTGACATGCTTGCTTTCTTTTGCTCTCAGATTCTATGTCATTGAGTCATTTAAGAACTTAGATTCCTATGGATTTCTCTCATTTACTTCTACTATAGCTATGTGGGGAATTTTTGCATTATTTATTAAATAAATATAAAAAAAATAAGAGAGAGAGAGAGAGAGAGAGAAAAGAAAATGAAAAAATGAGAAAAGAAAAGAGAAGAAAAAGAAAAAAGGAAAAGCAAAAAAAAAAATAGTATTTAATTTTTTTACTATAGTGTCTTTGTTTTTGCAAATACTATAGTTATAATTGTGGGCAAAAATTTTCAAATTATTAACTATAGTGATTATTTTACAAAATTAAAATGGGAGAACTAATTTTTTTTATAAAAAGGTGCATTTTTGGTGGTGATCAACATCTTCAATTTTTTAAAAGCAAGTTGCTTCTAAATTTGCATACTTTGTATATGAATTGAACACATGCTTAAGAACACTCACAATATTCAGTATAAATGGCACATTTGGCTTGCATTTACAAGTAAAGTTGTCATGTTAAGCTACTATGTCTATAGCCTAGCAAAGCTGTCATAATGATGTTTGGGCATCGATCCTATAAATTGTCAAAGAGAAATAAGGACATCATTTTGTGACTCTTTCGCTCCATTTTATATCCTATTTATCACTATCATTATATGTAAATCTTGAAATTGAGAAAATCCAAGTATATAGGAAAGTTATGCTTACATACAAGGATTTCTTTTTAAGTAGGTATCATTGATAAGGCAAACCCCTTTCACTACTACCTTGGTATCTCATAACATTCTCTTTTATGTACCTTAAGGTCTCTCTCATGTACGACTATGTATATTGAGAGGACTAGCTTCTTACATGTACTGATGGATATATAAGAAGGGAAGGTATATAGAAAGGTTTAGTACATCTAACTAGTGGCATATGAAAGGGAGGCCATTTGGGAGACATAAGGAACCCTCACCATGGAAACATAAATTTTTTTTATATAATCATAGTTACTCAAAGGCCCAAATTCTTCACCTTGGAAGACCAAGATGAGATCCATCCTAGTGGTTGAGAAACTTAGAGACATTGTCATTGAGAAAGCCACTCGACTTGAAGAGGATAAATAAGATCAACAAAATTTTTATGAGGTAGATGCCAAGGAATTAATGATCACTACCCTTGCCACAATATATGTCATTTAACCACAAATTTATAAATCTTAAACACCTATGGAGACATGGGATACACATTCCACCATCTTTTAAGGAAAGAATAAATCAATAATTCTTCACTTCTAGTCATAAATCCACACACTAATAGTTCATAATGTAGAAATCATTGAGGAATTTCTTCACAAAGTTGTAGACTTGAAAGCACATTAAATGCCATAGGATTTATAGTAGAAGATTGAATCTTAGTACCCATCATACTTAGAGCCCTACCAAATTATTTTTTAGTGATGATTACTTCTTTATAAGTATCAAATAGGAAGGTTTTCTTTGATGAATTGGTGAACATGATTCAATAGGAAGAAGCAACCAATTAGTTGAGGTACCAATTGATGAAAAATACACTCTTTTCCACAAAGAAGCCACATAAGAGTCCTTCCTCTTCTTCATAATTATCATAAAAACAACCTCAAATATAAATGAGGTATTACCATATATGTGAAAGGGGATGTGATACAAAGTATTGTCAATATAACTCCATAACTCGAAGACATCAAGTCCATAAACCTCCTTAAAAAAGAACTAGAAATAAAAATGGCATGTTGCATATGGAGAATCATAATTTGATTTTGTATACGACTCTAAGTTGGAACACAAGGTACAGATGTTCAAGGAAGTGAAAAAACCAAAGGATGAAATTTGGCATATTGATTTATGTGCAAGCAAACACATGACTAGAAATAAGGTGTGGTTTGACTTTTTACAAGTCAAATATAGGAAAACCAATGACCATTGTTGATAATAAGATATATCATGTCAAATAAATAGGAAATGTTCTACCAAATCTAATTGATGTCAATTACACAATTGAAAATGTACTATATGTACTAGGTTTAGAAAACAACTTGTTATTTGCATCACAAATTCTGGATCAAGATATGGTAGTCAAATTTTTGGTTGTTGATGATAAATATTAGTGTATAATCACAAAACATGGCAAATTCATAGCAACTAGTTTCTATAATAATGGTTTTTTTACCTTCGATGTTATATCATCTCCTAATATTGCATTGTTCATTTCTATGTTATATGCTACCTCCCTTTGGCATATGAGATATGGACATATGTGTTCTAGATACTTACTTCAACTGAGTAAGCATCATATATTGATAGGCCTACCCAACCTTTCACCTAAATTGCCAATATGCTTAGGTTTTTTAACTAGAAAGAAACATTAAGGACCATTCGATATAACATACATCAATATATGTTAACCCATACCAACCAGTTACGATGGAAACAGGTAATTTCAACTATTTGTTGATAACTACTCATATAATATGTGGGTATATTTCCCTCCACTCAAGTTAGATGCCCTCATAAATTTCTAACGCTTCAAGAAGCTTATTGAAATAGAAATTAGGTGTCATATTCGAGTCCACTTAGATTGAGAGTGTTGGAAATATGAGCAGGTTTTGTTGTCATTGATGTCAAGAAGTCAGGATCAGTAAGCGTCAGTTTCAGTGAGCAACATCAGTTTCAGTTTTCGTATTCAGTGCAAGAGGAAGATTGCTTCCAGGTGGTCAGATGAGGTCTAAAGGGCAAAAGGAAGGCCCAAGAAAAATAATATTATAATATTTTATTATAATATTAAAGGTCTAAGGTCAAGACCTAGAGATTTAAATTAATTATAAATTAATTATAATAATTTCATTATAAATTAATTTATAATTTAATTTGATTAACTCTAAGAGTTATTAAGTTAATTATAAATTATTTATAATAAGTTAATTATAAATTAATTTATGATTTAATTTAAAACCCTAAAGGTTAGGGTTAAAAGGGCACAAAGTTTAATTAATTCAAAATATTCGAATTAAATCGAATCATCGATGTCATTGAGCATATGGCACTTTGCATATAAGAAGGGGCACAAATATTATCCATGCGATCCATTTGACATAAGCGAATATCATGTGCAAGACAAGGAAGAAGATCATGTGTGTTTTAAAAGCTTTTGAGAGGTAGAAGATAGGATAACGAAGAGGGGAACTCACTCCACGTTGCAAGGCATTGGGTAGCACGATTGGCAGCTAGAGGCTGCGCTAAGACGTTTGTTGGTGCAAGGTTGAGGGATCGATTCCCGTGGTCTTCATTTTTGCTAAGTGAAGGAAGTTTTTCGTTGAAGTATGTGCAGTCGGTGAAGGACAAAGGGAAGGCGCTTGCCTTTCCCTTTGCATGGAGGCACGTAGCCCACGTGGTGGGCGCACGCTTTGCAAAGGCGCTCGGTAGGAAGAGGTTGCATGTTCAAAACCCATCGAGGCTCCTTTTGGTGGACTATGTAAGGTATGCGCTCATAATTGCAAGGTTTCAAAAATTATGGAAATTAATTTTTTAATTTCTTAAAGGTTGTATAAAGTGGAAATTGCATATTATAAGGTTTTTGTGAGTTATACAAAGGGAGATAAAAGGATATGCATAGTGTTATTTTTGGGTGTTTATTTTTGAGTGCTTAGAGTTTATAAGAGGAGTAATAAGGTGTGCCAAGGGAGTTAGATATTTTTGTTAAAACAAAGTTAATAAAAATTGTATTGAAAGGAGAAATAAGGTTGAGTAAGTTTTTGATATTTTGACTTGGTGAAATATTTTTGTGAGAAAATATTAAGAACAAATATTTGCTATCTAACCCTTGAAATTGGCAAAGAGAGTGGTTGTGATTAAAATAGGTGTTTGAGGTCAGATCTTCTTCAAACAAAAGGTAAGGGCACATTATCCTTGAGAGTGATTGTTGGATGTTGTGAATGCTAAGTTGGAGTGAAAAGGATTGTTTGATAAGCATTGTTGAGTTTGGTTTTCTGGAATGAAAGTTGATACTAGAAACCTTGTTTGATAAGCATTGTTGGAAATATTGAGTAAGCTTTCATATGCTTGACTAGGGTTTGTGAAATAATATGAGTATCATTGTTATGTGAAGTTGTGAACTATCTTGAACTAGGGCTTGTGCAAGATCATGAGTATCATTGTTATGTGAGATTTTTGATAAGCATTTTGGAAATAATTGAGTGAGTATCCATATGCTTGAACTAGGGTTTGTGAAAGATCATGAGTATCATTGTTATGTGAGGTTTGTTTGATAAGCATTGTTGAATAAATCTTCATTGAGTGATTGGTTGAGTGGAGTTGATTGAGCCTAGTTGATTGGAGGTATTGGAGTGATAGTTCAAGTTCTGTGAAACAAATTATTCTATATTCTGATTTGATTTGAAAAAGATATTGAAAGTGATTGAGTGTTGTGAGTGTGAAACATATTGAGTCTCTAACCATTCTCTATATGTTTTTGTGAGTCAAACAAGATTTATGTGAAGCTTGTTTGTGTGATTGAAGAGGTTTTCTATGATAGATTGAGTTGAGTTGAATAAGATTTTGTGAAAGCTTGTGAGAAGATTTGAGTAAGTCCTAGAGTGGACTTAAGGACAGAGTTGAGTAAGCTTTTGTGGAAGCTTACAATTAGATTGGACAAGTTCTAGTGAGGACTTGTTGAGTATATTTGAGGTAAGTCTTGGTGAAGACTTGTTGAGCAGATTGAGACAAGTTCTAGTGAGGACTTGTTGAGTAGATTTGAGGTATTAAAGTTTAGTGAGGACTTGTTGAATTTGAGGTAAGTCTTGGAGAAGACTTGTGGATAGATTGGTGTGAGATTTTGTGGAAGCTTACAATGTAGATTTGAAGATAGATATTGAGAGATATTGGATAAGTTCTTGAGAGGACTTGTGGATAGATTTGAGGTAAGTCTTTGAGAAGACTTGTGAGCAGAGTTGATTGATTGATTTGTTCAAACCTTGAGTTAAGGTTTGGGGCAGATCTAGTAGAGTTGATTTGTGATTGAGTCAAGCTTTGTGTTAAGGCTTGAGGATATATTTGAGGATATATTTTGGTGTAGATTTGAGGATAGGTTTGTGCTAGACCAGAGATAGAGATTGAGTATATTTGTGCTAGATTGAAGGATTATGTTTAGTGTAGATCAGAGATAGATATTGAGTAAATTTGTGCTAGATCGAAGGACTATGTTTAGTGTAGATTTGAGATAGAGTTGAGAGTAAGCTTTGGAGGTGATAAAGTATAGAGACGCTCTAGTGGATAGAGGTCCATTAGCTATGGTAGTGAAGATAGGTCTTCTGAGTGAGGGTAGGAGTCTTTAGTGGATAGAGATCCATTAGCCAATGTAGTGGAGGTAGTAGTTCTTCTAGAAGATCACCAGCTAGAGCAGAGGAGAAAGGAGTTCTCCTATGGATAGAGATCCACAAACCAGCTAAGGATATTGGTGTCTCCTATGGATAGAGATCCACGAACTTGATTAGGGGATTGGTGTCTCCTTTGGATAGAGGTCCATAAACATTGTAATAGGGAAAGGTTTCCCAAGAGATTTGTTGAGAAAATTTTAGTGAAATATTTTCTCCATGGAGTAGCCCACATTGGGTGAACCACGTTAAATTGGTGTCTCTATTATGTGTGGTGATTTGTGCATTGCTTTGATTACTGCTGTTGATATTGCCATTGATATATTGCATAATATTGTTTGGGAAAGAAAAGTAAAAAGTGGTCTTATACTGTTCACCCCCCTCTCAGTATAAGCTTGTGTTCTTCAATTGGTATCAGAGCGGGTTCCTTCGAAAGAGTTTAACAGCTTGAAGGGAAAAGCTCACAAGAACACAGATGGATTCTAAGAGTGGATCCTCAGATAATTCAGCACCAATGTTTGATGGGAGTGATTATGTATTCTGGAGTATGAGAATGAAGATTCACCTGATGGCACTTGGAAATGAAATATGGGAAGCAGTTGAAAATGGATACACACCACCAACTACTCCACCTACAGATAAATATGGTAAGCTTCTACATCATTACAATTCAAAAGCAATGAATGCAATTTTGAGAGGTTTGCATAAAACAGAGTTTATAAAGGTTATGCACTGCAAATCAGCAAAGGAAATTTGGGATAAGTTGCAAGGCATATATGAAGGAGATAAAAAGGTCAAAAAGGTAAAGTTGCAAAATCTCAAGGGAATATTTGAAGATCTAAAAATGAAGGATGAGGAAAACATTAGTGCTTATCTACTTCGTGTAGACGAGGTTGTTAACTCCATGCAAGGACTTGGACTTGAAGTTCAAGAATCTGATGTTTGTGATAAGATTTTAAGGTCACTCCCAAAAAGGTTTAGTGAAAATATTTCAGCTATAGAGGAATCAAAAGATAGTGATCTTTTGACAAGGGATGAATTACATGGCATTCTTATAGCTTTTGAGATGAGAACAAAAGAGGAACCTAATCCCTAGAAAGAAGCAACCTTCAAAGCTACTAAGAAGACAAAGGGTAAGAATTCAGATTCAAGCAATGAGTTATCCAGTGATGAAGAAGCAAATTATGGCAGAAGGAACAAGGATCCAAGAAAGTTTAAAGGTACAAAATCTGTTAGATGTTTCAATTGTGGAAAGTATGGTCACTATGCATCTGATTGTCAAGAAGCTAGAAATAGCAATGATGAAGAAAAACAGGATCATAAGAACAGGGAAACAAAAAAATACAGGTACCAAAAGAAAAGCAGGGATGGACAAGGCAAGCAAGGAAAGAAGTTCTTCCAAAGACATAAGAAGAGTTTCTATGCAGACAAGGCAAGTAAGTACTCAAGTGATAGTGATGATAGTTCCTCAGATAATGATAAATATGAAGTTCTATTTCTAGAAAAGAAAAATAAGTGGTTAGGAAAAGGTCACCAATAATCCTCAAGTGTTTTAGATGTGGAAATTTTGGTCATATTGAAGATAGTTGTACAAGGAGTGGTTTCAGTTTCAGTGATGATGAATATGAAGATACACTTGAAGGACCAGAAGAGAATCTACTCATGGCAATAGAGGAAGAAGCAGGTGATCCTATAGAAGACAAATCAAAAGAAAATGAAGATGATTCCAAAGGCAAAGAAATAGAGGAAGAATCAGAAAAAGGAGAAGTTGATCTTGAAGGTGAACTTATTCATGCCCTTGATGCATTAAAGGAGGTAAGAAAGCAAAACTCCAAACTTAAGCTTCAGTTTCAAGAATGTGATGAAGAGAAAGGAAATCTTATAGAGGATCTAACCAACTCAATAGCTAAGACAAGGAGATTCAAAGAGAAGTTAGAAGCAAAGGTTTTAGAATGTGAAAGGTTAGAGCATGAGGTAGCTTCACTAAGGAAGGAAGTAAAAGAGTCTAAGGATAAGCTACACAAGTTTGGAAAAATCTCAAAAACCATAGACAAGATTATCAAGGTACAAAGATGGTCAACAAACAAAACAAGTCTTGGTTTTGAACAGGTACAAAAGAAACAAGGAGAGGAGTCAACCTCAAGTTCTGAAGAAGAAGAAACTTTAGAAGAAGAGAGTGTAAGAGAGAGTGAGACTTCTGAGGATGAGTTGGACAATAGAAAGTTCAACAAGGAAAGGAACAATGCACAAAAGAGGAACAGATGGAACAGGAACCAACACAGGGTAAAAGAGACTAAAAGACCCATGGGGTCAAGGCAAGGTAATTTCAATGGAAGATGCTTCTCATGTCATAGATTTGGGCACAAGGCTTCACAGTGCAGGACACATGAAAGACAGGAATATGGGAACTTCAGAAATAGGCAACTTTTTCAAGGGTATTGCTACTCTTGTAATCAGTTTGGTCACAAGGCAGTGAATTGCAGGGTTCATGATAGGAATAGATATGGCTTCACTAGGAGAAATCCCAAGACATTTGCACCTCCAAGGAATAACAATATTAAGTGTTATAAGTGCAATAATGATGGGCATACAACAAGATGGTGTAGAGAAAAAATTCCAGAGACAAGCAGGAACAGGAACAATCAGAGGAATCAAAAATATCAGCCAAGGAAGAAAGTGGACAAAGGCAAATATCAGTGCTTGATGGGAGTAGAAATACTCCCACCCCAGAATTAACCACCTCAAGAGGAGGTGGGGGAGGGGCTAAGCTAAGAGACTCATTCTTAGCCCCGAGCCCCAAAGGTGACCCTTTGCCATTGATGTCAAAGGGGGAGAGATTTGAGTAAGGGGGAGAGATTTTAGTTAGGAGGAGAGCATTCAGTCAAGGGGAGCAGTTCCTTAGGGGGAGAAGAATAGAAAAAGGTTAAGGAAATGGTAAAATGTAATTGGGTTGCCATCAATGACAAAGGGGGAGATTGTTGGAAATATGAGCAGGTTTTGTTGTCATTGATGTCAAGAAGTCAGGATCAGTAAGCATCAATTTTAGTGAGCAGCATCAGTTTCAATTTTCGTATTCAATGCAAGAGGAATATTGCTTCCAGGTGGTCATATGAGGTCTAAAGGGCAATAGGAAGGCCCAAGAAAAATAATATTATAATATTTTATTATAATATTAAAGGTCTAAGGTCAAGACCTAGAGATTTAAATTAATTATAATAATTTCATTATAAATTAATTTATAATTTAATTTGATTAACTCTAAGAGTTATTAAGTTAATTATAAATTATTTATAATAAGTTAATTATAAATTAATTTATGATTTAATTTAATAACCCTAAAGGTTAGGGTTAAAAGGGCACAAAGTTTAATTAATTCAAATTATTCGAATTAAATCAAATCACCAATGTCGTTGAGCATATGGCACTTTGCATATAAGAAGGGGCAAACATTATGGCAAATATTATCCATGCGATCCATTTGACATAAGCGAATATCATGCGCAAGACAAGGAAGAAGATCATGTGTGTTTTAAAAGCTTTTGAGAGGCAGAAGATAGGATAACGAAGAGGGGAACTCACTCCACGTTGCAAGGCATTGGGTAGCATGATTGGTAGCTAGAGGTTGCACTAAGACGTTTGTTGGTGCAAGGTTGAGGGATCGATTCCCGTGGTCTTCATTTTTGCTAAGTGGAGGAAGTTTTTTGTTGAAGTCTGTGCAGTCGATGAAGGACAAAGGGAAGGCGCTTGCCTTTCCCTTTGCATGGAGGCACGTAGCCCATGTGGTGGGTGTGCACTTTGCAAAGGCGCTTGGTAGGAAGAGGTTGCATTTGAAACCCATCGAGGCTCCTTTTGGTGGACTATGTAAGGTATGCGCTCATAATTGCAAGGTTTCAAAAATTGCTGGAAATTAATTTTTTAATTTCTTAAAGGTTGTATAAAGTGGAAATTGCATATTATAAAGGTTTTTGTGAGTTATACAAAGGGAGATAAAAGGATATGCATAGTGTTATTTTTGGGTGTTGATTTTTGAGTGCTTAGAGTTTATAAGAGGAGTAATAAGGTGTGCCAAGGGAGTTAGATATTTTTGTTAAAACAAAGTTAATAAAAATTGTATTGAAAGGAGAAATAAGGTTGAGTAAGTTTTTGATATTTTGACTTGGTGAAATATTTTTGTGAGAAAATATTAAGAACAAATATTTGCTATCTAACCCTTGAAATTGGCAAAGAGAGTGGTTGTGATTAAAATAGGTGTTTGAGGTCAGATCTTCTTCAAACAAGAGGTAAGGGCATATTATCCTTGAGAGTGATTGTTGGATGTTATGAATGCTAAGTTGGAGTGAAAAGGATTGTTTGATAAGCATTGTTGAGTTTGGTTTTCTGGAATGAAAGTTGATACTAGAAACCTTGTTTGATAAGCATTATTGGAAATATTGAGTAAGCTTTCATATGCTTGATTAGGGTTTGTGAAAGAACATGAGTATCATTGTTATGTGAAGTTGTGAACTATCTTGAACTAGGGTTTGTGCAAGATCATGAGTATCATTGTTATGTGAGATTGTTTGATAAGCATTGTTGGAAATAATTGAGTGAGTATCCATATGCTTGAACTAGGGTTTGTGAAATATCATGAGTATCATTGTTATGTGAGGTTTTTTTGATAAGCATTGTTGAATAAATATTTATTGAGTGATTGGTTGAGTGGAGTTGATTGAGCCTAGTTGATTGGAGGTATTGGAGTGATAGTTCAAGTTCTATGAAACAAATTGTTCTATATTCTGATTTGATTTGAGAAAGATATTGAAAGTGATTGAGTGTTTGTGAGTGTGAAACATATTGAGTCTCTAACCATTCTCTATATGTTTATGTGAGATTAAACAAGATTCTATGTGAAGCTTGTTTGTGTGATTGAAGAGGTTTTCTGTGATAGATTGAGTTGAGTTGAATAAGCTTTTGTGAAAGCTTGTGAGTAGATTTGAGTAAGTCCTAGAGTGGACTTAAGGATAAATTTGTGTAAGATTTTATGGAAGCTTACAATCATATTGAGACAAGTTCTAGTGAGGACTTGTTGAGCAGATTTGAGGTAAGTCTTGGTGAAGACTTGTTGAGCATATTGGACAAGTTCTAGTGAGGACTTGTTGAGAATATTGGGTTGGACAAGTTCTAGTGAGGACTTGTTGAGAAGATTTGAGGTAAGTCTTGGAGAAGACTTGTGGATAGATTGGTGTGAGCTTTTGTGGAAGCTTACAATGCAGATTTGAAGATAGAGATTGAGAGCAGATTGGATAAGTCCTTGAGAGGACTTGTGGATAGATTTGAGGTAAGTCTTTGAGAAGACTTGTGAGCAGAGTTGATTGATTGATTTGTTCAAACCTTGAGTTAAGGTTTGGAGCAGATCTAGCAGAGTTGATTTGTGATTGAGTCAAGCTTTGTGTTAAGGCTTGAGGATAGAGTTTGGTGTAGATTTGAGGATAGGTTTGTGCCAGACCAGAGATAGAGATTGAGCATATTTGTGCTAGATCGAAGGACTGTGTTTAGTGCAGATCAGAGGATAGAGATTGAGCAAATTTGTGCTAGATCGAAGGACTATGTTTAGTGCATATCAGAGATAGATATTGAGCAAATTTGTGCTAGACCGAAGGACTATGTTTAGTGCAGATTTGAGATAGAGCTGAGAGCAAGCTTTGGAGGTGATAGAGTATAGAGGACAATAGTCTCTAGTGGATAGAGGTCCATTAGCTAGGGTAGTGAAGATAGGTCTTCTGAGTGAGGGTAGGAGTCTTCAGTGGATAGAGATCCATAAGCCAGTGTAGTGGAGGTAGTAGTTCTTCTAGAAGATCACCAACTAGAGCAGAGGAGAAAGGAGTTCTCCTATGGATAGAGATCCACGAACCAGTTGAGGAGATTGGTGTCTCTTGTGGATAGAGATCCATGAACTTGATTAGGGGTTTGGTGTCTCCTTTGGATAGAGGTCCATAAACATTGTAATAGGGAAAGGTTTCCCAAGAGATTTGTTGAGAAAATTTTAGTGAAATATTTTCTCCGTGGAGTAGCCCACATTGGGTGAACCACGTTAAATTGGTGTCTCTATTGTGTGTGGTGATTTGTGCATTGCTTTGATTACTGCTGTTGATATTGCCATTGATATATTGCATAATATTGTTTGGGAAAGTGTGACCACAAAAACGGCCTCACACCTATGATTCCTACTACATAAAGGAAATAAAAGTGTATCACCCCAAATTTTTTGCATCCTTACTTTCAGGCTATAGGATTCGTGCCCGAAAGGAGGATGGGAAAAGGATGGCACAGTACCTCGAACTGAGAGGCCTTGCGAAGGTCCCACCTCTCGGGGGAGGTGTATTATGGTGATTTTTTGATAGATGGTGGGTTCACCAAAAAATGTTTGAATGGTAGTTTCCATGTCTAGGTTGGGAATGTGTTTAATATGTTCAGTTTTATCTTTAAACATTCAAGTCCTAGGTTGGGCCAAATGAATCTAAGTTGTTCTATTATGAAAATGCAAACTAAATGAAATACAGAAAGCAGATTTTAAATAGAAAACAGAGAGAAAAAGCTAAATTACAGAGCCATACTTGATTCGGATGTCTGATGGAAATTCTGATGTTTGAAGCAGTCTAGATCATCTAGAATTTGATAGGATCGTCTCTGACCTGCATGATCGTCTGAGATCTGACGAATTCATCAGACGAATTCGTCAGAGACCTGCAAATAGAGAAATAGACACAAAATACAAAAAATACAGCAATGCTAATAGAGGATAAAGATGTAAAATGACAATAAAGATGTTAATAGATAATCCTAAATAGGAATGCAAGTAAATTACGATGTTTTAATAGTTAATCATGATTTTATTATGCAATTAGACTACATGGGTGAACTCCAAGATGCAGAATAGCAAAAACTAATAAATAAATTGACTAGATGCAGAATAAAACAGTAGATGAGAAGAGAAAAATGCAAACTCTAGGCACTGATTGCCCCCCATGCAGACTGCAGTTGAGATCGTCTTGAATCGGTGTGAAATCATATCGAATTGAACAGGATTGTCCACGATGAACTGAGCTTGCTCCGACTGAAAAATAATAAGGTTCCTGCAACAAAATTTGGATA